>VXBI01002989.1:47028-681329 GCA_013397375.1 Toxostoma redivivum | reverse complement strand
TTTTTTTTTTTTTTAATCCTGTGGGAGGAGGACTTGAACTCAGGCCTTTTCCTTTTCATTGCATCCCATTCTGTCATCAGGTTCACTGGAAAATTAGAAATGTAAGTTTGTGGGCCAGTTTTTGAAGATCAGGCTAACCTCCTACAAAAACCATAAATCAAGGGTAATAGAAGGTAAAGGCGGTGCAAAATTTGAAACAGATTTCTTAAATCAAAGATGGAAAATTTTACTGGTTTTGATTAGAACAAAGTGATTCCTTAAAAAGAAGTGTTTTTACTTTTCTAAGTATGTAAATGTACAGTCTGTCCATTCTACATCATCAGCACTGTTCTCTTTTTAGCAATTGTGAAAATGGAACAACAAACCCATCTTCTAAATTCAAGTGCTTTTAGGGAGGAAAGCAAGTGAATTACTTTGGATTGTTTGAGTCTTTGTACCCAAACCCCACCCATTCCCCTGCCTGCCCCTCCTTTCCTCTGGAGTCTTCATTGGCATATTTTCTGCAATTTAGCTTTTAGAGACAGTACAGTTACATTGTTTTTCCTGGTATTTTCAAGCCTGAGGATACCTGGACTGAATGTTCTAATTCAGAATTTCATCTACTGATACAGCATATACTAATGACCTGGGGTTTACTGTGAATCCTTTAATTGGCCCTGGGTGAAGAATAGAATAATTGAAGAAGGAATTTTTGATTGCATAGGGAGTGTTGGTTCACTACATTTGTTTTTGGTTGTGGAATGTATAGCTTTACTTCTTTTCATGTGATGTGTACATCCCACCAAATACCTGATTTATGGTATTTCTAGGGTCGCATTTTCCGAGATATTTCTCTGCCTGAGGTGGGCCCAGCAGAGCGTTCTGCTCTGTATCTTGCAATGATAGAAACTCTGGCCCTGTTGCACTCCTTTGACTTACAGTCATTGGGTCTCCAAGGATATGGTAGAGGACCAGGATACTGCAAAAGACAGGTACAGCTCTTAATATTCTCTTGTTTTGTCTGGTCTTTGAATGTTTATTTGATTTGCAAGGTAAATTGTTAATTTTTAAGGATCATATTTTAGCTATTAAACTTTCACTTAGTTCAATTAATTGTGCACAATTTGAAGCCACTATTACATTCAGATTGATTCTGTAATGCTGTACTTAGGGAATGATGTGCATTTGCTTTTGGAATAACTCTAGATTTGGGTTATGTAAATAGGATTGAAATACATATTGTCTTAATTTCATCTTTTGATATCTCAGTTCACATTAGCAAATGCAGAGGTGCTGGGCTTTACTGAATTTTCAAGCCACATGGTGATAGCCAAAGCCCAGAAGCAAATGCTTCAAAAATTTATACTCTTGAAAAACTTGTGAATCAACTGAAAAATCTGTTGGAGTATTTTTATTTTTTAGGTATCAACTTGGAAAAAGCAGTATGATGCAGCTGCTCATACAGATATTCCTGCCATGAACAAGCTGGCTGAGTGGTTAGCAAACAACTTGCCACCTAATGATAATGAAGAAAGTCTGATTCATGGGGACTTCAGAATAGATAACATCATCTTCCACCCAACAGAGGTATTTGAAATGTATTTGTACGTTTAGTAGGTTTTGGCCCTCCGTTTGTTTGTATTCCTGTCATGTAATGGCACACTTATATGTGGATTATTTTAGTGCATGAAACATCTTTGAAAGAAACAGTAGAAAACTGAACTCCTCTATACTCAGTGTAAGGTGTCTAGGTACCTAATACAGTCTTTCCTTGCAGAAGCTAGATAGAATCGATGGAATCACAGAATCATAGAATGGTTTGGATTGGAAGAGTCCTTAAAGATCATGTGTTTCCAACTCCTTGGTCAGGTGCAGGGTTTCCTTTTACTAGACCAGGTTGCTCAGGACCCCATCCAACCTGGCCTTGTGAGATATTCTATTCATTAGTTCTAGTCCCTGCTTCAAAGCAGGGACAAAGATTTTATATGCATAGATCCTGTTGGATTCAGTGCAGCTGAAGGTTCACTTCATTAAACTACATAAGCATCTGATCCAAAGCCCACTGACATCTGTTTTATGGCTTCAGTTAACAACAAGGGCTTTTGGAGCAGGAGCTCAATGTAAGATACATGACACTAGTGGAAGCAAAGGAAAATCTTCCAAAGCTGTTTAGTTATGGAGCATATGGAGATCACAGAGACCTTGAAAGTTCCTCATTCATCATTAGGGAAAATAAGAGATTTTTTTGTTTGTTTGTTTCTAGTTTATGGTATTAAATGTGTGCTACCTATCTACCAACACAGTTACATTTTCATTTCTTTTTTCTGTGCTACCCGTTGTGTTGTGGCCAGAAGACATGCCTGGAACTTGTGACCATGACTACAATGCTGACTTCATGACAAAGCAACAGATCCCAGAGATTCCTAGAGATTTTTTTCATAGATTAGTTGATAGACATGATTTGTAGGCTTAAATGTGCTTATTCATTCCCTGAGCAGGGAATTTGAAGTCTTGGGGTCTCTCACTGCTGTTCCTGATGCAACTGAAGGAATTGACCAAGTTGGTGCATAGGTAATTTTAAGTCATCTGTAAGAAACCATTCCTGAATATGCAGGACTGACTGTATAGGAAAGCCTTTTTTGCATATTTCAAGCAGCCATGGATCATGAGTAGGCTGGAGGGGTCATTCAGGTTGACAGGACAGCTGGTTTATAAGAATTTATCAGAATGACACTGTGAGGAGTCTCAGGCCACCCAGCTGAAGACACCATTGCAAGGATGCTTGCAGTAGAGGCTCACTCTGAATAGTGATTGACTTCCTGTTTTAGGAAATTCAGTTCCCCATGTAAGTGTTAATCTATGGGCAGTGTTGTGATAAATCAGGTTTTCTGGTGCATGGTCTGTCTGTGAATTTCTGTACTTAAAGGACTGTGCAACAGAACTGGGGAAGAAACAACAACTTCAGTAGTACTATTTTTTAGGATATTTTAATTCAATCATCTTTTATACTAGAAGAGTTTGGAAGTTTCTGACAGGAAGAACACTACTCAAAAATGTAGATTTAAATCAGATTTTCTTTGGAAAAATACCTAGCTTTCTGTCCCTATGTGAATGTTAATTTTCTGCAGATCTTTGGATAGTGCCAAAAGGAACTCTGTAGACAGCTGCAGTGTGTGTTTTTAATTTAAAACTTACAGTAACCAAATAAAACACTTGGATATTGAGTGGGTTGTGCATTTGTGGATGGAGAGAACATGTATTCTAGCACTCACTTGAGGTTTTTGTTTTTATTTAAGGCTCGTGTTTTGGCAGTGCTGGACTGGGAACTTTCAACTACTGGTCATCCTTTAGCAGATTTAGCATATGCCACTCAATTCTACTTTTGGCCTACATCTATTAAGGACTTAGGTCAAGGCTCCATCTTGGGTTTCAAAGACACCATAGGTATGAAACTGTAATCTTTTTCTTGAAACAAATCCTAGGCTTGATTTCTGTTTGAAATGTTATAGGAATTAAATGGTAGATTTACGAGCATATAGTTTTGTGTTTTTAAAGAACTTTTCTATAATTTTTTTTGTTGTAGCAAACATGCTGATGGTGAGGCTTTAGATAGTTCTGTTCTATCAAGCTTTGTCTTAGCTACAGTATGCTCCTTCTGTAAAGCCTCATTTTTGAACCTCTCTAAGAGATAATGGAAGAAAAATAAATTTAAATCTAAATATATAATTTATTTTTTTTAAAAAAAGTGTTTTTTCTCCCAAGTGAAATGATTTGCCTGACTGGAGTGGAGACAAAGGGCAGCAGGAAATGTTACAGTTATCTGAAATTTTGGCAACTCCTACTTTGGTCTCTCCATATCACAATTATGTCACGAGAAATGATAAATCACAATGTTTACTATGTAAAATAACTGCCTCATATAGTTTAAAAGCTTTTCAAATGTTTGAAGAATAAGGTGGAAAAAAATAATAGAAAATGTTGAGTATTCTAAACAAATCTGTTATATTTTATTGTAGAAATGCCTTCCTTTGAAGAACTGGTTTCCATTTACTGTCGCTGCCGGCGTATTTCCACTACTTTATCCAACTTTAACTTTTTTCTTGCTTTGTCCTATTTTAAAATGGCAGCAATAGCCCAGGTAATACCCTCACATTTGCTGAAATGTCACATATCTTTGTGTGTTTGTGGGTGGTTCATTTAGTCATGGGTAGTAATCTTATGTCCATGCTGTTTTCAGTTGGCTTGAGGGACAGGCTGGGCTCATTTGCTGCATCACTTGCAGACATATTTATCTTTTCTTTTTTATTTTTTACTTTTCAACTATTTTTTGTGATTTCCCTTTTGTTTGGGTTAGTTGGGATATGGTTTTAACTCTTGTGCAGCAAGCATCTCCATTGTATCAGAAATGCACCAAAACCAATATTAGCATATCCCAGTAAGTTTTTCTTTTTAAGACTATGTGCATTTAAGTGTTACTTTTATATTTGAAGAAATCCCTAGTGTGTTACAGAGACAATTTTAAGTGCATAATTATACCATTAATGGCTTTCTTTTGGGTTTAGGGTGTATATGCCCGGTATCTCATTGGAAATGCTTCTGCAGAGAATAGTCATGAATTTGCAAAGCTTGTGAAACCTTTGGCAGAAAGAGGATTAGAGCTCTCAAAAAGGTAAGAGTGGTCTAAACTACCGGTCAAAGGCAAAGCAAAGCTTTTCCAACATCTTTTTTTATTTAAATGCCTGTTTAAGGCAGCTTATGTTATTACGAAGGAAAATTTTGTCTTGTTGAATGTTCTTCCCTAGGTCATCCTTCAGCAGCATACAGCACAGCGTTTCTGGAGAGCTCTTCTATCAAAGTAGGAAAGGCCAAGAAATTTTGCTGAAAGTTAAGAAGTTCATGAAGCAGCACATTTATCCAGCTGAGAAGGTAAAAGCATTTCATTAACGTGTTTATAAAGGAACATTTTCTGATTAGACTTTATAAAAATGTTAAAGTACATATAGAAGTCATGTCTTCCTGGGTTTTTTTTCCAAAAAAGCCTTATTTTCATGCAGTAATGGTTGTGGCATTACAAAATATTAGCAGAAGTCATTATATTTATTTTCAAGATAAAAATGTTGTATGCATTGTTAATGAAAGAGTTATTTTAAAACTTTTTAAGTGTAAAAACTTCTCTTTTTAGAAAGAGTTACTTTTTAAAGGAAGTTGCCAAAATACTTGTTAGACTAACAACAACCTAGAGTCTTAGATACTGAACCAAAAGACACCTATTTAAAAATAGAAACTGCTGATTTTAACTGTATGAAGCTGAATGTTTCTGTTTCTTGCTTTTTAGGGTGTGACAAAAAATGGGATTGCATAATGTATCAAAGTAGCCTCATTCCTGAATATATCTTATACCAATGAAGGTTTGAAAGCTACACAGAGTCCATAGTTAGTGGAAGGGAAAATTAGATTAAATCGTTTACTTCTTATCCTAGGATGGTTAGGAATTTTTACTTAGGAAGTTGGTTCAGCTTTTAGCCTCATGGAAGTACAGATGAATTTTGTTGCAGAATTTTTTGGTTTGGGTTTCTGTTTTTTTTTTTTTTAAAAGTCAGGCAGAAATGCAGAAAAAATCTTAAAGATTTATGAATACATCTACCTATCACAAGGAGGGGTCGAGGGCAGTAACTCTTGACATATAAAGTTTCTTAAAAAGTATGTCTGTGGCAAAGTTTGGTGTAGTTTTGGATTGCCCAAGAAAGCCTTGCAATAATTAAAGTATTTGCTTTAAAAGACAAAGAAACCACAAGTAGCCATGCAAGTTTTTCAGATGAGTCGTGTTGTGCTTGGAAGTTATTTCTGGTAACGGGGATTGTGAATCAGGACTTGTAAATTCTACTTGGCCGCTTGTCTTCATTGTGTCATTTTCAGAATTGGGCACTACATTTATTAATTTTATGACTAGGTCTGGGCTAGATTTGAAGTTCTGTGCCTCACTGAAAAGTGCTTGTGAAAATACTAATATTACTGAATATAGAGGTTCAATTAAAACTAATGATTGGTGCTTGAAATGACTGCTTACATTATCTGTTAAGGAATTACTTTGACAGGAAGAGAAAATGTATTTTTTGTGGGTTTTTAAATTTATTTTTCCTCATAGTTAACAAAAGATTAGCTGGGTTATCTGTCTGAATCTTAAATGTCAGTACATCAGGCTTTTATTTGTTGTTTTACTTTTGGGTTTGTACCTCTTGTGTGTACTGTTTTATCTCCAGAAAATACTGACCTCCTAGTGCCATCATCACATACTTTAAACCATCCCAAATAGTAGTTAAGGTACTGATTAGGCTCATATATATTTAAAGTCTTTCAAAATGAATAGATTGCAGTTGAACTTTCAATTATGTATTTAATTTTTTAATGCAACCAACTATATAACGTAAACCTGTGTTGAATATTTTTTACTTGGTTCCTTGGGTCATAGATCTGGAAGAGATGTATTACTATTTGTGTGTTACATGTGTTCTTAATTTAAACAGCATCTTTTATATTGTTTTTCTAAGGAAATAGTAAAATATTATACTGAACACAGAAATACTGAAGACAAATGGAAGAAACCACCACTGCTGGAGAGACTGAAGGTATGGGATAACACATATTTTTAGCATTCTAGCAGTAAAAGAGCACAGACAGAGAGGATAAGATAAGAGTGATTGGTGTATCCTGCTGGAGAAGTTACTCTACATAGAAAGAAACAATGTGAGAAACAGTGAAAAGAAAGGAAGAGGGAAGTACAGAAAAAGTGAGAAAACAAATAAGAGAGAAGAAAACCAAGTGAGGTTTGAGAGGGGTATACCTGAATTTTGAGTCAAAGACTGAACCTACAATTTCAGAATAGCTATTGGAAAATTCATCAGATATATTGGACAGTCGGGTAGGCAGGAGCAAACATGTGTTGCAAGCCAGAATTTAAGTTTTTTTTTAAGACTTATTGCTGATTTTTTTTCTGTTGGTTCTTGTGATAGGAACTGGCCAAAGCAGAAGGTCTGTGGAACCTTTTTCTCCCAGATGTCAGTGGTCTCAGCCAGCTTGACTATGCCTTAATAGCTGAGGAGACAGGGAGATGCCTTATTGCTCCTGAGGTTTTCAACTGTCACGCACCAGGTTAGCAGCCCTGTCCCAAAACTACAGCACTGAGAGCATTGAAAAGTTGGGCATCTCACACCTTAACAGGCTGTGTGTCTTGAGCAGTAAACATGACTGCTGATTTCTTACAGACACTGGAAACATGGAGGTCCTCCATATGTATGGCACTGAAGAGCAAAAGAAAGAGTGGTTGGAGCCTCTCCTCGAAGGGAAGATTAGTTCATGCTTCTGCATGACAGGTAAATTTTTCTCCAGAAGAAAGTCACAGCCAATTGGTTGAAATTTCACATGGGGTATGCATGGAAACGTAGGAAACTGCAAGTTGTGTGTTGCAATGGGCATTTCTGTACTAATTCAGTATCAGTGAATGTGTTTGAATATAAAATCATCTATGAGGTGTGAATGCAAACTGGAGCAGCCTTGCTGCCTTTCCTGATAGTTGCCAATTTTCATGGTTACAATAATTAGTATTTGCTTTCTATATATATTTTAGTTTAATTTCTGTACTAGTAAAATGCAATTCATAGTACCAAACAGGTTTACAATAGAGCTTACCCTTTGTAGTGTGCTGTGAAGTTCTCTAGACATGCACAATTGGGTCCAAGTGTGATTGTGATTAAAGTAGTGTGATTGTGATTAAAGTAGTGTGGTTTTGCAGTGTCATAGATTTTTTAAGATATAACCCAGAAATAACTTGCTTTATGTCCATAGCTCAGCATTGTATTTAGTTTTGCTCCTGAAAACTTGTGGCATTCAGCATCTCTGGAAAGTCTGGCTCTTGCTCTAGGAAGGTAGCATTTGGAACACGTGATGTCAAAATCTTTCCTGTGTCAGGAATTCAGCCTTGCAGACACTTTGCAAATTCTGCTTTACTGTTTCCCAAGAGGAAATAGATACTTCTGTTTTAAAGTAGATGGCCTATAAAAAGAGGTAATGGTGAAAGGAGAGAGGAAGAATCCTTCCTGCTCCAAAAATCATTGATAACATTTTGCTGGCAACTTCATGTAAGAGAACAGGCTGAGGAGAAATATGACCGTTAGCTCTAAGAACAATGGAAGGATAAAGGATTTAAAAACACAAGGAAAGGAAGAAGACTGATTTGCAAGCCCAAGAGCAAGTACATTTAAACTGGCTATGAATAACAGATTACTGGAAAACAGGAAGTCTTTTGACCACCAGCAGTGAGGTTCTTCAAAGAGTTTTTATGCTGGTAGCAAAACAGTGTACTTTTAATAGAGTATATCTAGAGCCCTATATTTGTGGAGGTTGTATTGCCTTTATATTAAATCTGGTGGTTTGTTTTTTTCCTTTAACACAGAACCTGATGTGGCTTCAAGTGATGCCACCAATATGCAATGCACCATTGAGCGAGACGGGAACAGCTACGTGATCAATGGCAGGAAGTGGTGGAGCAGTGGTAAGTGTGGAAACCTAACAAAGAATGACTAAGGCTAGAAATTTTTACAAGACCTATTAAAACAGAAGTATTTGTGCTCCATTTGTCTTCTCTTGAGTAAAGGCAGTAGAATATAAAACAAGAGAATTGAGATTTTGTTCTATGAACCAAAGTCCAAGATTCAAATCCAGTTTGGGAATTTGGGCCCTTTTTGGAATTGAATTTTGTTCACAGAGTGAATGCTGCTCTTTTCTTTAAACATTACCTCTTTCTATCAGTTAACTTACACATTTATGGCTTTGTTTTCATGAAGCTGTCTATGGCAGCTTGTGTGAGAGGTTTGAGAGTACTTTGTAGCCACAGTAAAATGTGGCTGCTTTTAAAGCAGGCTGATGCTGTTGGACTGACTGTTACAGGTGATTTTCTTATAAGTCCCAGTAAAATCAATGCATTGTACTCGAAGTGTCAGCTGTCTCTGATATTGTAATACTGTTACTTTTTTGCCAAAATGTGTGACAGCAACTTGAAAGTTATCATTCCCTGCGAGTTTAGAATCCAAGTAAATAAACAGAGTTGTTAAACTTGAATGTTTCATTTACATACACGATTGTGACAGCTGCCTGCTGATACATGCTTGTGCAATACCTGGAGTTACCCAGAGATAGATCTCTCTCTCTGTTCTACTTCTGTGAAGCTGGCAGCAAAAGAGGCATAGAGAATCTTGTCTCCTGACCCAAGAGTGTTGCTTAACTGCTGGCTACTTAGCCTTTGCTCTGGGTCAGTGTCTCCCAGCTGTGCATTGCAGTCCGTGAGGAAGTAATGAGAAAGTTTTAGGGGGTCACAGACACAAAATACTATTCATAAAATTAGTTATATGAATTATATAAAGGAGAGTAAACATAAGACAGCATGATTTGGTGTGTTTTATTTCTAATAAATGCAATTAGGGCAATCAGATTTGCATAAAGACAGATGCATAAAAGGCACTGCAATTCCAAGAAGTTTGAGAAATGTGTTCATTCAGCTCTGTATTAGTCAGTCTCTCTGCTGGGCTGGGAAGGTGATTTTGTTTTTGGTGGTTTTTTTTTTTTGTTTTGGTTGGGTTTTTTTAACTTTTGGGGCATTAAACCTTGATTGTGTGGGAATTCCAGAAGCCTGACAGCCTGGTCAGAATGTCACTCTGTATTTGTGAAGATAAGTCATAAATCACACATGCAAGGAGTCAGTTACTTCATGGAAGAAGTGTGGTTTCTTATTATGCTTTGCCATGTGTACAGTAAATCCATTATGGCTTAAATATGTCAGATTTATGGTGTATGTGTAGGAAACCGGTCAAGCACTTCTGAGTTATCTGGTCATGCCCTAGTATTTCTCAAAACACTGAGCAGACATTCTGTAAGCTTTTGTCATCCAAACAGGGAGAAGAGGCTCATGTCTTGTTTATGCTACTGTTGTTTCTTGTCTGTCATTTTAGAGCTTTTTGTTCCTGTCCATAATTGTGTAACTAGGAACAGTATCTAAAAATGAGAGATTTTTGTTGGCTTTCCTAATGTGTAGATGAGACATTTTGTCAGAGCGTATAGGGTGTTTGAAGACAAGGACAGTATACTGTAACACCACTTCTTCATTTTGAAAGCTAAGCTAGTATGTCAATACGTTTGAAATGGTTCCAGTGACTCATGGAAAACTGCTGTTTTCCTGGAATCCCTGCCAACACTGTGGCAGGGGATGACTTTGGTAACTCTCTGTGTAAAAACTGTAAATCCATGAGCTCCATATGGAATGGGAGCCTCTCTCTTTTGTCAAGCAAGCTTCTCCCGTTTGCTGGTTGGTAATTGCCTTTGATGAGAGATGTCAGTACCTACTGAAACAAAAAAAAATAAAGGTAAGAAAAAACAAAAGCCAGTATGCTTTTTCTACTCTTTGATTTTATTCTATCCTCACATGTTTTAGGAGATACAGTTATTGCAATGCTGGATTTATTTTAAAAATTCTGAGTAGAAAGTCTTGTATCTGAAGATTAACTGAACTTTTTATTACATTTACAAAAATCTAGAATGTGCCACCCTTAGACCACTGGTCTTGTTGAAGTTTAGGGTGAGCAGAAAAGAAGAGATGAAAGGTCATTTTTTCTGTAGTTATAAAAAAGGAGTTGCTAGGGTATTTTTGTGGAGGATATTGTTGCTGCTATACATTTGTAGAAACACATAGAGAATGGCTTTTCCCCACTCTTTCTCCCTCTCAATTCTCAGCCATAAGCTTATACTTCATTTAATCTGCAAACTTATCTACGGAATGATATTTGAGTTGAGAAACGGAGCTGAACTCTTAGGCAAATGTTCTAAAGTTTTACAAAATAGTTGAAGAAACACAAGATTATTAACTTCTGGTACAAAGGTTCCTGTTGTTTGATTGCTGATGGTTTTTTCCTCCATTTTAATTACATGCTTAGATATGTACAGGTTGTTCATTACACAGTTACTTAATTGCCCAGTACTCTGACACTTTAAAATTTAAGTTTTGGTGGTGTTTTTAGGTGTTTGGGTTTTGTTGTGGTAGGTTTTTTTTTGGGTTTTTTTGGGGTTTTTTTCAGTCCTTTGATGTTGTTGTTTAGTAAATATCTCAGGTTGTTTCTAGGGGTTTCTGTATTTAGTTCTTGCTTGATTCTGATAAACACATTCCACTTCAAAGTGGTCTGTAGTGTCTTGGTAGGTTCAGAAATTCATCTGAAAGTTGACTTTCAGAGAAACAGCTGCAGAAACAATACCCCCTGGAATTAGCAAACAATTCCCTTGGTTATGTAAGAGATGATAGAAGCGATGGAGGCCTATATAGTGAAACTGACTGTTTCTTCAGTAGGATCTTCATAATTCATAGAAATTTCTTCAGGTCTTCCATTCTGCTTCTGTTGTTGTCTTCTCCAATACCCATAATTTTTTGCGATTTTCATGACGTGCATTTTGAAGGAGGCGCCCAGAAAGGCGTAGAGGAGAGGGTTGAGGCAGGTGTGGAACAAAGCGATGCTCTTGGTGACCTGGAGTGCCACGTCCATGGTTTTACTGGTGCCGCAGTCCGTAACCAACATGTAGATGACGTCTATGGTGCGCCACAGCTTCACGATGTTGTAGGGTAGCTGGGTGACAATGAAAGTAGCCACTACTGCCAGCAGAACCGTGAAAGGCCTGGTCTTCTTAACATTTGCTGACCTAAAGATTGCCCGAGCAGTAGCAGAATAGCAGATCAGCATTACTAGGAAAGGAAGCAGAAATTCCAGGATAATTTCCAGGATTTGAATGGTTGATTTTAAGAGTGTTTCCATGTTCATAGGAAATACAGGAAGGCATTCATTCCTCTCATTGTGTTTCTTTACCTGATTAAATATCAGCTCAGGGATACTGAGGAAAATGGCAGCCAGCCAGACACAGATGCAGGTAACACTGCAGTGTTTGCCAACTCTTCTAGAGCCCTGGGATTCAGAAGTGGCCCTGTATCTATCCACGCTGATACAGGCCAGGAACAGCATGCTGGAGCTGAAATTCATGGTGTACAGAGAAGAAGTGAGCTTGCACATCGGGTTTCCAAGTTCCCATCCCTGCACTGCATTTGCAGCCCAAAAAGGGAGGGTGAAGAGCAGGAGCAGATCAGCGATGGCCAGGTGCATGATGTACACGTCTGTCTTGGTCTTGGGTTTCTTGCAGTAGGCGTAAATTGCAACCACTAATGAGTTTCCAGCCACTCCAACTGTGAAAGCCAGTGCATAGAATACTGGGAGGAATAATTTTCTGAAATTTCTCACATCGCTTTTTTCACAGAGAAGCTCATAGGTATTGTAATCTATAGGAGGGTTGAGATGATCCTCCTCATCTTCAATCCAGTAATCTGTTGAGTTATTCATATCTAAGACCGTGGCAAAGCTACAAGACACAAAAAAGTGGGGAGAAGGGAACACCAAAGAAATAATATTGGGTTTAAGTTCTAAAATTTCTGTTGAAACCTAAAAGCCTTCTTCAGGGCTGCGTATACATGTCAAATTTAATGAACTTGGATATTCAGAATGCATTTGTGAATAATCAAAGTGAAGCTAGACAGTAACAGAGGCAAAACACACCATCTCAAGTTCTCATGTGAAATAGGGTAAATGACAACATCTTTGTGGGCAATGCATGTAAAATGGATTCAACTGAAAAGCTTTCCTTACCCTTAGCATTTGAGACTGTAAAATGCTTGGAGTGCATCTCACTGATTTACACATTTGAGTGAGGACCCATCATTGCTTTAACTGCTCTGACCGTTATGTTTGACAATATTCCATTGCACATAACTGTGTTTGTACCTTTATAGGGTTGGAATTACACCTTCCCCTCTCCATCCTCTGCAAAGCAAAGGAAAACCAGCTGGAGTCTGTAAATGCTGTAACAATCAGCTGTATGAGGAATACGAGGAGATTACAGCTGAGGCAAGCAGCTGCCAGCTGTTAGAGATTCTAACAAATTTTGGATATGAGTATAGTACAAGGAGAGTGTTTTTGTTTGTTTCTCAGGCACACTGTACATGCCCAATACAAGAAGCACAGCTGGGAGGCCAGTTGCTGAACAGAAGCAGAACAAGCTTAATTTAGTTTCCATCCCACACAGTGAGCCATGCCCATTTGGAATTTCTTACAGAAGCAGATTGCTGTGGGTACACTGCATCTTCCAGCTGGAGGCTTCTCAGGATGTTATGACAGAAAGGAATTTTATCACGTATAAACTGCCCACAAGTACCCAAACAGCTCAGAGACTCTGCTGGTTTTTCAAATACAATCTCATGGCAGATTTACTCTGTAAACACTGAGGCTGGCTTCTTGCTGCCAGTTTAGGGTTGAAGTTTGTGTTTGTATCTTCAGATTGTGTCTTAAGCAGATTCATGTCCTGCATTGTTTTCTTCTTTACCTGTAACTGTGTTCATTGACTAATGTGCTGAAATTGTCTGTTGTATGATACAGTCCTGCAGTACCCTGTTTTCTTGAAATAAATGGGATTAAGATTTCTTTGCAGCACTAGCAAAAATCAGCTGAGAATGAAAAGCACATCCCCCTTTTATCATCATATGCAATGTTCAGAATCTACTGAAAGCAGATTGTTATCTGATATTCTGCTGCAGAGCTACAATTTGGCCTTTTCAAGCCTGAAAGAAAAATGCAAATACCATTTCTGTTTCTTAGACAGTTGTTTAAATGAAGGGTTGCCAAGTGTCTCCTAAAGTTTTTTAAATATATCTGTCTACTAGGAAAAAATAAGTTATTGATTGAGCTCATAATAAGGGGTGCAGACCAATTAAATAGAGAGAAATTAGTAATTTATTTTATTTTATTTTTTTCAGTGATTCTCCCAGTCAAATTTTTTGTATTAGCTTGAAATTAACTGTCTGGTTTGCCTCCATCTTTAATGACTTTGTTGTATTATTCTGTTAACATTTGAAAACGCTCCCCATCAAACTTTAAAAAATTATTACTCCTATTTTAAGTCTTGCAATTTGTTTTTATTTTTGCTTTAATGAGATATGCAGAATGGAAAAGTACAGTCACTCTACTTAGTACTTTGGCAGAGGGATGTCTGTCCTATGCCTAACAAGCTGTGTTAGCAGGATTCTCCAGCAGCAGTAATCTTTTGCAGCTTTACAGTACTTTGAGGAGAGATTTAGTTAGCAGCAGCAAAAGAACTTTTTTTAATTAATTTTTTTTTAGTAGAAGAGACAGTGCAGCAAGAAGAGTTTATTCCACTTACTGAGATTTGAGAAAAACTATAAGTTAAATTAAAGGATTTGATTGTGGCCTTAAAACACTTAATACAGAACCCATCAATGAACGTTTAATCAAATTGGGTCACTGGCAAATTTACTTGAAAGCAAACCAGTAAACACTTCAGGGCAAACTTTAAAAGTCGGTGAATGACAAAGCAGTTTGGCTGTGACGCTGTGCTCCACTGCCTGATAAGCTTTTGCCTGCCCTGAGTTCGTGACAGGAACAAAGTTATCTAAAATGCAGCAGTTGACATTTCTCCCTTAAAAGCACAGTTATGTTTTGACTCCCATACCTGTTCACATTTGTCTTTCCTGCTCATGCTGTTTCTCAGGCACATGTGCCCGTTGCAAACAGCCAAGCAGTCCCGAGGGAATCGGGCACTGAAGAGTGGTGGAAATCTTAGTTTAGTCACCATCCCACACAGTGAGCCATGCCCATTTGGAATTTCTTACAGAAGCAGATTGCTGTGGGTACACTGCATCTTCCAGTTGGAGCTTCTCAGGATGTTATGGCAGAAAGGAATTTTATCATATGCAAACTGCCCAAAAGTACCCAAACAGTTCAAAAGCTGCTGGTTTTTAGAATAGTGTTTTCTAGGAGGTATACTAACGAATGTATTAAATCTGCAACTGCATGTTTTCCTTGCAGAATTATTTCAGCCTTCTAGTCATACAAATTCAGTGTTTCTGTTTGTTTAAACTTGATGTGGGATTGTATGAATGATGGTGAATTAAGTTAATATCCCTAGTTTAAACAGACAGATTTTTTTCCTCTGATGAATTAAGCAGTATTCTGTCCTGCTACTGAACAAATCTGATTTTGATATTGGAAAGGAGACATGCTTTAGTGAAATGATATCTCTCTGTGAAGCCTAAGATAAGTAAAAGTAACTAATAACTAAGAGTAAATGTATGCAAAGAAGATATCATGCAATATACAGAGCAGTAAGGATTAAAACAAAACTAACCTTCTTTGTCAGCAGATGAGTAGCAGGTACTGCAGCTGAGATGTGCCTCAGTGAAGTGATCTGAATTGCTCTGACACATTGCATTTTGTCTTCAAACACCACACCCTCATGTGGAAGTCTGTTGCACTTTCATTTTGACTTGACAGTTTAAAAAAAAAAGTTTTAAAAATTATGCTTTCCTGGAGACTCTTCTTGTGTTGAACATGTATACTTCCTACATTCCTTCCTGTTCCAACCAGATTGTGACTTCTCTTTGGAAGGTCAAGACGCTCTTGCTGCTTCTCTTTGTTGTTTGTGGTTTTATTCCTGGAAGCCCAAATGTTTTATTCATCATCAATAGGCTTTTATCAAACAACACATTAAGAAGGTGAAAAGGATAGAAAGGAGGTCCATCTGGGGCTTAGTTACTGCCTCAGACGCCACAGGGAGTCACTCCATTCTTTCCTCAGGGCACTACTGTGCTTTTGATGGCTGACTGTATAAGGTTTTAATGGATCCTTACATCTCCTCCTTATGTAACTTTTTAGGACATACAGTAGAGGTGGGGAAAGTGGTTCTTTCAGTGTGTGAAACCAGAAAGATGGTAAGGAAAATATGTGAAGGCAAGTGGCAAATTGTCAACCAGAGTACAAGCAGATGGTCTTGCCTCCTGGGAGAGAGTTCTCAGGGGCTTGAATGTTGCCAGTCAATCTCATAATCAAATTAGTGACCTCTGTGAATTATCTTGGATCAGATAGCAATCTAATGCAATATTGAAGCGAAACAACAGAGAGAGATATTGAGCAGACTAGAGTCATATTTTGGGGTTTTTTGGCACTCTGGTGCAACTGCCATGATTGGATTAACCTTCTGTCTGTGCTTCAATTATTTTGAAATATGTGAAAGGAAAGATTCTTAAAAGTGGGGAGCTAAGATTGTAATGGGCAGATGTTTTCCACATGCCATATTTTGTTTTAGAATGACAAGGTAAAATGGGCTGGGAGAGGAATTGCAGTCTAGAGGAAGAGTGCCACAATTTTTGTGCATATTTTTGCAATGCTTTCATCTTGAGTTATCACAGTACTTCAGTGATGTTCTTCACTGTGGTAGATAAGATGTTTGGGCTTCTTCCCAGACATCTCCTCACAAGTGATGTCATGGCTTTGAGACCTGAGCCATATCTCTTCAAAATAAATGAAACTTTCAGTTCTGGATAGGCTTTGTCTCAATGGGATATCCAACAAGACAGAATAAGCAGGATAGAGCTGAGAATGCTCCCAGGGAATTGAGTGTTGCCTGCAAAAGTGCCCAAGAGGTTCTGTGGGCAGGCTGTAGAAAGGCAGTTCATGTGAATCCTGCCTTGTATATCAGCTCCTTGTAACTTTCCACGGGTGCAGGGAGGACAGATCCTTCCAGTCAGAGGAAGGAAATAATGTTTTCATGTATGTGTTTCAGTGGGGTCAAAAATAACAAAAATTATTTAGTAAGTAAGAGTGAATACAAAATGGATCTTACTTAAGTAAAAACACTTGTGTCTGTGTGAAAGTGGCATGGAGGCAAGGACAAAAACATTCCTAAGCTGAGCAGCTTCTCTTACTGGCACCATTGGATCCTGTGAGCTTCAGCTGGGAATGACTAGCAGCCACATTTAGTGGCAGGAAAGCCCTTGCAGCTGCACAGTCCCAGCATTGCCTGTTTGCTTGCAGCAACAGTGTAGTCTTTGCCCTCCATGAACCAGCTGCCTGCAGTGTTATCTGGAGAAGATGAGATAAAACCGTGAAATGCAATGTGCTGGTGGATAGAAATTACTGTGGGCTCTTGGTGGGATGTGTTTGTCCCTTTTCTCCATTAGGAGACTCTCACATTGCAACAATCAGTACCATGCTGCCATCCACCCTACTAAGACCAGTTTTTTTCTGTAGGAGAGTCCAGAACATGTGTTTATCAGTGCCTGTCTAGGAAGCTGTCAGGTCTGTAAGCCACCACAGACCCCTGACCTTTAGCAGAGAGAAGTAACCTGCTGGGCTGAGGGATGCAGCAGCCAATGTGGCAAAAATCATAGGTATTCAGCATTCAGGCAGTAGTTAATCTGACCTTAGTCATCTTAGACACGCAATTGAAGACTGAAAAATAAATAGATTGCAAGAATTAAAGTGCTGCTGGCTTCTGAAAGCAGACTTTATGGAAGCTTCCTCAAGTACAAGTGGTACTCAAAGGTTGCCACATTTAGTAGTCTCTCCACCAGAAAGAACCTGTATAAGTCGATTGTGTGAAGATCAGTAAACTTAAGCATGTTGTACCCCTGATAGCAAAGATTTGGCTTCTAATGGGATTGTGATCAACACTCTAAGCACATTTTAAAATATTGTCTCTGCCTGTGTGAGTGAGTACCATGAAGAGTTCAAAAGTATAAGAAGTTAGTTAAACTGAAGATGTTTGTCAGTGTAGCAGCATTGTGGTCTGAAAGTTTTGGACAGGTTGTGCAGTCATAAACATTGAAAACTTTATTGAAAGCTCATCAGTATGGAAATATGTTTAAAATTGACCTTCTAAAATGTCTGGTGTTTCTTCAATTGTGAGTTTTCTTGCAAAACTACTTCTACCTCCTATCAAAATAATGGGCTCCTCTGACTCTTCCCCTCCATCCTCCAGCAACGTCTTTGAATTCTGTAAGTGATGTGAAAATGTCATTTACAAATGAGATGTTTATTCCATTCAGGCTGTTTGCATTCCATCCAAAGCACTGGAGTTTTTCAGAGTCTTGCATTAGAACCAAACTTTTTTTCTGTCTTTTATGGGTCAAAGTGACATAAGATTTGTTTTAGTTTTTCAGGACTTCAGACTCTAAGGAGTGGAAGGGCCAAGAATCTGCCAGCCTTTACTGTGCTTAGATATTAGATAGGAACAAACACATATGAGATGGAGGTATTAATTTGCCTTCCAGAAATGCATTCAAATGATTTAGAACATCTAACCAGATGTCCAGCTCTCAGTGAACTCCTCACTGAGTTCAACATGAAAGCTTCTTCTGAGATTTTTTTTTGTTTTTATTTTTTAATACATGGTTAAATTTGACCTTTGTTTTGAAGCAGGGATGTGACTTGAGGATTATTTACAAAACAGTTTTTCAGGAGATTCCAGAAGGTCAAAGTATCTTTTGTTTTAAATGTCACTGAAAATAGGTCTGGTTTAGAAAATAGCACTTGTGCAATTCTTTACCTTCTGTGGAAGAGTCACATACCCCTTATGCAGAGGTGACATTTCCCTATGCAGGGTAGTACCCTGCAAAGCATATGTTGGGTCATTTGGGGTTGATCACCTGTTTGTTGCAGTTGCCCAAATGAGCCAATTATTTGGGATCCATGGGTTTTTTTTTTGTTTTTTGGGTTTTTTTTTACCAAGTTGACTTATGCCCCTGCCCAAAGCTTTTCACTGGGATTTTTAGCTTGTTAGCATTGTACAGTTCATGGGCCACTCTGTAAACCCCCTCTGGAAACAATGGCTGAATACCATATTGCAAAAGAGGAAAGTAAACAACTGGAAGTCTGGCCCTCCAAACAGGCAGTGTTTATCACAATTAAACAAATCTCTCTCCTACTTCCTGGCCATCACAGTGGCTGTTTGTAGGAGGAAGTGGCTCAGCTCAAAGCCAGGTGGTTGTATTGTCCAGACCAGAGTCTCCCAAGCCTTGTGAGAACAGCTGCCAGAGAAGTTATAAAGTTGTAGTTGCTTCTAACCTCAGAACAGAAACAAGCTGCTACAGATCTAGCCTTGAATTGAATCTCTACAAAGCTTGTCATCTGCGCTGAGATAGCAGTAAAAAATTACTGATTGCTACACCCATTGGGTATTTTCCCTAGATTTATTGTTTGTAGGAGGCTTTGAAAGGAATGAGAGCATGGTTTGGTACTAAGAAACCTTTAAAGGAAAAGACAAGGGTCCTAGAAATGTTATTTTAATCTACAGTAGAATCTTCTTCAGGACTAGTACATTAAAGTGCTGTCTTTTATGCTGCAAAGGCTTGATAAATATGTCCATATAAAAACCATCTCAAATAATGTTAGCTTGAAATGCTAGCAGGCTATTTTCAGGTAACAATTTTCACTCAGATCTTTCTTCAAAGTACAATCTAAAATCATTTGTGTAAAGGGGGAGAAGTCCTGCATTCCAGAGAAGTTATGCTGAAGTAGTAGCAAAGTTATCATGGTAATCCTTTGATAGCCTTACCAGCATAATTTGGTTATAATGTGGTTGGTGTTTCATTCCCACACAGACCCTCCGGTCTTTATAGGCTGAAGACATTTTTTTAAGTTTTACTTTTGAAATGGCAGCATCTCACCTTGATAGATGTGCTGTTGTATCACACTTACTTGCTCAGCTGTAGTGGAGACAGAAGTAGTCAGATTCCATTTCAAGTACCTTCTTGTTTCCTTTTCATAGGAATAGGTGATAGGAGCTGGAGGGTTTGGGTGTTTGGCTCTTCACATTCCCTTTCCCACAAGTCAACTCCCTTTTACATGTTAAGTACTAATGTGTATTTTGTTTCAGTTTGATAGTCAGAATATAAGCACAGGAGTAGATTGCATCTCCTGCATCACAAAAGGAAGGGAGTAGGATTTCTTGTTATGAATCTTCATTTGATTTAACATTGAGATTTTATACTAAAAACAATCTTTTGTGTTTGTCACTTTTTTAAGGTGCTGGGAACCCGAATTGCAAAATTGCAATTGTAATGGGCAAAACCAAAAACTCATCAGCATCCAGGTAATAATTCCTAGGAGACTCAGAATTCCCTAAAACTTGTTCCCTGGAGGAGTCACTGCTTGCAAAAATTTTGTTAAGTGAAATGCCATTAATTGCTTTGACCAGTTGGATGTGCTCCTAAATTAGAGGAATGTTTTAAAACTCAGCACCTGTCTGTTGTAGCCTGAGTAATTGTTTTGCTGTCACATGCTGTTGACTGAGTCCTTCCAACCTTTCCACTGTTGCTGTCTTTCATTGGCATGCTTCCCACCTCTCTCCATTGCACCAGCTCAAGTGTTCGTGCAGCTGTGCGATGAACTGGATCAGGGAATTTTAGGGGCTTATCTAGTTTTATCTTGGTCACATAAATTTTAGTCTGCATCAACAACCAACAACTCTGGCTTACAATTTATTTTGTAAGCATAGTATATAAAACAATTAAAACCATGAAGAATTAAATAATAAATAGTAATGCTTAAATAACAAAATCAAAACTTTTCAGAGCTTCCCTGAACAGAATGGGTGTTGTATCAGAGACCTGAAGTTACTGATTAAGTTTTCCACAAAGTTATCTGTAGATATAGAAAGTTAAGGCTGAAACATGGGGTGTTAGTAAGGTGAATCTGTATAAGCAGAGAGCATTGCACATCTTAAATCAGATCTACTCATTCCATTCCCATATGGGTAAATATAATCCTTACCCTTCATCTTTGACATAAACACATTCAACACTTGTTACCAAACTAGAACTGCAAACTTACAAAGTAATGAATAAAATGTTCCATGTCTGGTGCTATTAACATCACACAGCTTGTAATGCAAAAGTATTGTGACATTTATATCTAAGATGGATTTTAGCCCAAATCCTGTGGATAGTCTGAAGTTTTTAGGTTTGGCTAGGTTCCACCAAGAAGCAATCAGTAACTTGCACACAGCTCCCAGGAAGGTTTGCCTGGAAGTTGTACAGACAGTGGCATCTGTTGAGCTCTTAGAAGCTGAAGAGAAGTTAATGGAGGGGAATATGTGACACGCCACTTGCTAGAACCGGAGACTGAATTCAGAGACCTGGGGCATCACCTCCAGTTCTGTGTGACTAACAACTGACCTTAAATATTTGGAAGGAATGTAAACATGGGAATGGATTTCTCTTTACCTAAACTGTAGGCAAGCCAAGATGATGATTCTGATAAACTGGTTTTGAGAACAAAACAGAAAGGTAGAGGGGGAGGAACTGACTGGGTTATACAGAACTGTGTGCACAGAAGTGACAGCAGCAGCAGGATTTTCTCAGTGCATTAGGTGCCACTAATACATTTTCACTTGTTGACTTGTGAGTCAAGAAGTATGGAAGCCACACTGTGTGGGCAGGATGGTGCAGGTGGTACAGGTAAATCTCAGCACTGGCTTTGTGCAAGTCCTAAATTGAGGATGGAAAATAAAAAAAGCGGAAGGGGCAGACAGAAGGGAGGCTCAGATTTAACTGTGCTTTTTGTCTTGATCAGGTACAAGCAGCACAGTATGATTATTGTTCCCATGGACACCCCAGGGCTGAAGCTGATAAGACCTCTCTCAGTGTTTGGCTACATGGGTAGGTGATCATATTTATTAGCTATATGCGTATTAATTTATTAGCAGGCTCAGAAGCTGCATTTATGCTAATAAATATTGTGTATTAAATAAATCAGTAAAATGAATATATAGAAGAAGGGTTAGGAACTGGAGGCCTGCATTTTTATACTCCTTTGTTTTACCCAGCTGTTGTGTTTTCTGTCTCTGTAGATGAGATCCATGGAGGACATTTTGAGATACACTTCAATGACGTGCGAGTACCTGTCTCCAATATAATATTGGGTGAGTTTCAGCACTGATTTCTTTTTAATACATACAGCAATGAACCAAGCTTTATGAGACAGTGGTTTATGTCATGAATCACCATAAGTTATTTTAAACAGCTCTGGTCAGTTGAAGGAACCTACTCTTCCTTTCGCAGCCTACCTGCTGCTTGAATGTACCTAATTTGGAGCAGAAGAAAGCAGGGCAGTTCTGGTTGTCATGCGAGTATCATTGCCCTGAAGTACAGCAAAGCAAAGTCTGTAAGTGGTGTTCTTCCTCCCAAACCAACTCTTGTAGACTTTACAGACTTTTAGAAAGAATGTTGTGCTGTACTCCATGGCCAGTACTTGGCAGAACTGAAAAAGAAATAACAAGCCGGCCAGCACTGTGACCTCCTGCAGCGAGAATTCTGCTCTACTTATCTCACTTAGTATAGATCCCTATTTATTCTATTTCCCCACTGCTTCTTTTATTTTGCTATGGGGACACTTCTGCTTGGAGCCTTGGACCCTTTCAAGAGGGAATCACAGAGTCTGCAGTGCCTGTTTTTCCGTCCACCCAGGTGAGGGCAGGGGGTTTGAGATAGCCCAAGGCCGGCTGGGGCCAGGCCGGATCCATCACTGCATGCGGTCCCTGGGTGCGGCCGAGGCTGCTCTGGAGATCCTGTGCCAGCGCGCGGCTCAGCGAGAGACTTTCGGCAAGAAACTCTATCAGCACGTAAGCACCTTCTCTCTTTGGCTCAGTTCACACACTCCACACCTTGACCTTTGTTTTGCCCACACACAGCCTTGTGAGTCTGATAATGGATATGGCAACAGCTGTGCCCTAACCTTGAATGCCTATTCATAAAGCTTTGGGTGGCAAAGGGAAAATAAACAAACCATAGTGCAAGGCTCCCATTTTTTACCATAAACTACAGCATCTTTTTTTATTTTCCCCCTTGCAATGTGCAATGAATTGGATATCCTTTGCTGGATTTGAATATGGATTTTGTTACTCTGTGTTGTTCTCTGCTTTTCCTGATCAATTTGAATAGGTATTTTTTCAGGCATGCAGATTATGTTTCTGTAGTTACAATTCCCTATTTTTGTATATCCATTCTGTCACCTGGCTGTCTCCGTTCACATTCACTGGAGACACTCAGGGGTCTAAATTTTGCTGTAAATTTTACTTCTTTGATCAAATATTTGTAGTTGCTTATGAAAGTACAGACCACATCAAGGGCAGAGTGGAGATCCTTGCTCTTACCTTGTTCAGGATTGAAATATTGTTTCATGAGCAAGAGCTTGCTAAAATAATAAAAATATGACAGTCTGCTTTATATAGGAACCATCAGACTTTGGTAGTTGGCCTGTCACATTTCAAGTGTTCCTTAATCTTACCCAACAGCTACTATGGCTTTATTGGAAAAAACAAGTAAAAGCAATGGAAAAAGGAAATTGAATTAGCATCTGGCACAGATTGTAGCAAGTTGTTTGTGCAGATCCAGAGGGAGCAACTTTACATATCTATTTTCCAGTCACTCAATTGCCCAACTTCCCTTCACCACCATAACCTAGAATGACTAAGAGGTGCATGAGGCACACTCTGGTTCTCAGAAGCTTGTTGAAGTAACAGTGATGTTTGATGAAGCCACCTGACCTGAAGGCAGCTGCAGAGCCCATGCAGGTTCTTCACAGTGAGGATGGCTAATGACAAGGTGAGGCTGGCAGCTTCCTGGAGTACCAGGGTGCCTGTCCCCACCCAGGCCATCATTTATGACCCCAGGAGCTGTTGACTGAAGAGAACTGAACACCTCAGATCACCTCTGCTGGCACCAGCCAAGCTGAGCTTCTAGACTGCAATGAAGCAAGCTCTGCACATTTGCTTGTGTGTACTATAAAATCCACAGCCCTACAAGTGTGTCCCTGAGGCTGGCCCAGGCTCCAAACAGCTTTTGCACTGACACGAATCACACATTTGTTTCTCCCGTGGTATGTTGGCTGCAGGGGGGAATTAGCCAAAAAGAGCAGGGAGGGGCTGCCAAGATAATAACTTCATTTTGGATCCAGAGTTAGTAATTTATCATCTGTCAGAGGCAACAGACACCACCCTGCAGCTGTTTGCCTCTATGTGTTACAAACCACCCCCCACAAGTTTAAGCAAAACAAGGAATTTCTCTCCCCTTTCACCCCCCCTTTTTTTTTTTAATATTATGTGGAGAGAAGGCCGTGAGGGATGGTAAGAGGTAAAGGAAAGCAGGGAGGAAAAAGCAGGCAGGGAAGAGCTTTAGGAAAATGGCCAGCATGCAGTGAGGTCTGATCAGGTGCCAGAATCCACAGGTTTTCCCTTTTTCTTGGTTCCTGGCAGAAGAATTACTCTATCTTTAATGTTTTTGTTAGTCAAGTGTTTTCTTTATTATGCTTCATATTAGATATGCTTTAATTTGCACACAAGTGGCTGTAAGTTGAGTGAATGTGCACATGCTGAGGAAGAGGAAGCTCCATGTGTGCTCAGGAGCATTAACTGATGTCCTGATCTTGGTTTTGTGTTCTGTAGGAAGTTGTTGCCCACTGGATTGCAGAATGCCGCCTTAGCATAGAACAGGCTCGCCTGCTCACACTTCAAACAGCCCACAAGATTGATATGCTGGGCAACAGAAGAGCAAGGAAAGAGGTAAATTTTATTTTTTGGTAACTCAGACTTGGTGGATGCAAGGCTTGTGCATTCAGCTGGTTAAAAAAGACAAGGTAAAACATTTTGTTAAACATTATTATTGTAAGGGTAGAGTATAACTTGATGTTGAAAACCGCCTTAAGATATGCTTTTAATTGTCAAAAGATTGGGGAGTGATCTCAGTCAGAAACAGATGAATCTGTTCAAGCATTGCTTGCTTGTCTCAACACAGTAAGATAGTTTTGGGTGACTGGAAACAGTTTCATCATACCCAGGGAACAAAAACAAGAGCTCTTCCTCAGCAGAGGAAGGAATGTACTGTGAGATACCAATATTCACCATAAGTGTTGACTAAATATTTTCACATGTTTATGAAACTATTACTGATAATGTGAGTTCTTCTACTCACAGGTAGCCATGACCAAAGTGGTTGTTCCAAGAGCTGTGCTTAAAGTGATTGACTGTGCAGTTCAAGTGTGTGGTGGAGCTGGAGTGTCCCAAGATTTTCCTCTGGCCTTCATGTGAGTAAAGGGAGATTTCTTGTAGATTCTAAGCATTTATTTTACAATAATTTTTAACATCAGTACATGCTGTTTCACCTCAGCATGAAAGAACAGTACATGTCCCTTTAAGCTATAAAATTTAAAACAATTGCTTTTATAGTGCAATTAGCCTTACAAGAAATAAAAGCTGGCACTGAACCTAAAATAGTTCTTATCAGCAGTAAAGAGGATGTGCTTCTAAAACTTAATGTTATCCCTTATGGCCTTGGGAAGAAGCGAAACTTCTAAATTCCCAGCCTACCCATCTCAATCCTGCCAGGAAGATTCTGCTGCAGTATCTCCCATGTGATAGCACTTTTCAAAGCAAGGAATGTCAAAAGGACAGCAAAAACAGTGCTGAGAGTTCCTGTGTGAGCCTGTGTGGCTACTGTGGCAGGTGAGGAACCCACCCCTAACTCAGCTCTTCCCCCACAGGTTCGCATACATACGCACCTTGCGCCTGGCAGATGGGCCTGATGAAGTTCATCTCTCAACAATTGCAAGGTGGGAACTCCTTGATCAGTCAAAGAAGCTCACTGCAAAAATCTAATGTCAGCATAAAGCCTTCTCTAATGGAGGGAAGATTTAGAAGTTTCAGTGTAATGGTATCTAAGGTAAAACTGAATGAATACAAAAACTTGATTCTAACTGGAAGCAATTCTCTCACTGTTTTCACTTATTACACTTAATAATTATGGGCTTGCTTTTAAGAATTTGCAGAACACCACGTAAATAACTTATCTGGGTTCTTTGTAACACTAAATAAAATCTGTTTTCTAACAGGCCTAAAGTGCTTGCTTTGTTCTGAATCAAGTTCTTTATCCTTTTATTATAGACAAAGCAGTTTTGAGTCAGAAGTCCTACACAATTTGATTTATTGCAAGCTAGGCTAAACTTTTAATTTTGTTAAATGACAAACACTGGAGGTAGTACCTTGCTTTTTCTTTTCCAAAGCTCAGCTGCAGTCCAGCTCTCTCTGTTCCCCAGTTTCAGCTCTCAGCTGCCTTACTTGTCACTGAGAGTACACTCAGTCCTGCCCACAGCTCCTCTAAAGTGAGGCTCAGGGCAGCACAGCAGGCTGGGGGCATGTGCAGCAGTTCATCTGCTACTGCATGCTTATTACTCTGCAGTGCTTCTCCAAATGGATCTCCCCTACTTTTCCCTAACAGATGACCCTTTTGTCTTCCCTTGCATCCTTGTTCCTGTCTCTCCTTTTGTGCACCCTCACAACCCTCCTCTTAGTTCCAGATGCTCCCACCCTTTCTGAAATATGCCTAAGCTCAGGTGGCACCTTCCTCCCTAAGGAGTTGATGTTTTGGCTGGCAGCAGCAGTGTCAGGGTGCAGTTAATGGCCTTTGCTGCTACCAACACAGGCATTTATGTCCAATACACCTGTATGAAGTTCTCGAAGATCAGAGTTGCTTAGTTCTGCTCCTGTACTAATCCCCTTTGACCTGAGCTACTTCAAGAGAATTTGTCCGTGCAGGAACAGAACCAGGCACATCACAGCACACTGCACCACTGACAGCTCTGCTTCCTGGCATTAGGATAATCACTTTTCAACTTACACAGGGCTGGTAACTTAAGGGCAATGAAGTTAAGGACACAAGGGTTTGCAGTCAGCATGAACAAACAAGCCCCCCTTCAAAGCTCCTTCCTGTTGGAGCCTGGGGAGAACACACTCTGCTTGGCTCAGTCTTCAGGATGAGGCTGTGCCAGTTCTGTCCTTGAGCCCAGAACTGAGTGCTCACTTGAAGGGTGTCCAGCTACAGCTGCAGTGGTCACTCAGGGGGTACAGTGGCAGAGTACCTAGAACTGGAAGCATTCCATGAAGTTCCTTACCTCATTATACTTAAAATGAAGATAACCTCTTTTGAGGAAGCAGTAATTCTTGTTTACATTTCCATCCACCTTAGTTTCCTCTTGCTTCCTGCCAAGAATGTTTCCTAGGAAGCTGAGTGTCAGCTGAAATGCACTTCAAATACAAAACCACCTGCACTGTACTACTACGTGTGGTTCAGGAGTTATGCTCTAGGCTGTCAAAACCTGCACAAAATGTCTTTTCAACCAAGAATGCCAGAATCAGATTTAGCCACATTCCGTTTAGAGTCTCTACCTGCCCTCATTTCTCACACTTTCAAAGAACAGCTAGACAAGAACACCTTTATCTCATTAACAAGGCTCTTAATTCCCTTTATTTTAAAATTCTATGTACATATGAATGATCTGTATAATGTACACTCAATATAGAAAGTTTTTATATACTGGATAATGTATAGAACATTTCACAATTACACTAATTTCTTACATAACATGTCAACTTTTTAAGGTTTTTTTGCTGAAGCTTTGTCAATTTGGTCAAGCCAGTTATACATACAAATGTCTAATGCTGTTTGATCCGAGGAAGAAGATAATGTTAATGATTAAGGACATGAGCGAACTGGTGCAGAGACAAACCCTTTCAGGTCATGTTCAATGGAAGTGATCACATCAGACTGAGAAATGAAGGGATGCCCTTGTAGTGGGGTTGGTGAGGTCCAAGTTATTTTAGCCCAATTCCTCTAGACTGTAGCTCAACTCCAGTCATGCTAATCCATAAAATATAAAAACTAGGAAAGTTTGATTCACAGTCTTGTAAACAAATATAAAGGAACAAAATGTGCTTATGTACAACAAGAAAAAAAATCTTGTGTACCCATTTCAGCTGATCCAGAGAGTGCTTTCTTGTGTTACAGTGTGGTAGTTAGAATCACTGACTTTTCCTAGAAAAAAAAAAAAGTCATAGAAAAAAGGAATAACACTGTCATAAACACCTGGCAAGGCAGTAAGTTCACTTCAATGTATTGGAGGAAAGTGCTGTTCCTCGTCACTGGCCAGTCTGCCTTTGTCTCTTCCACAAGGATTTCCAGTCCTTAGCTGACATCTCCCACTTCGTTGTCTACCGGGGGTGGTACGTTGGGCATTACAGATGACGTCATCCCTGCAGTGAGGTAACCAGCAACTCCAGGGCCTTTCAGGAGGAAACAAATAGTGGTGATTAGTTTTCCTTCTACTGGGTGACTGAACAGCTTGATTCACTCTGGTAACACTCAGATACATCATCTAAGTCAACCAAACACCTTACACAAGAATATTTTGAGAGTTTTCTTCAGATTCTTTAAAGTCTAAGAACACTAGAAACTAAGATTTCTTAGTCTACCAAGTGGAATAGCTTGTGGCGGCCATTTTTGGGCTTGCTCAGTTTTTTTTTTTTAAATTCTGATATGCCAAATAAGTTAAAAAGAGCCCCAGCCATCTGCATTACCCATCTCACCTTCCATCACAGAAGCAGCAATAAAGCAGGGATGGCCCTCCTTTGCTAAAAAAAGGCCCTGCCATGGAATCAAAAGTGATTTCAGGCATGTGTTCCACTACTGGGCTCCTTGTGTATCTTTTCAGTGTTGTAAAAGTTTTTCCCAGCTGCTTAGTTCCAGGAAGCACAATGGGCTGCCCCATAAAGAAGCAGAACTGCCTAAAGCTTGTCTAGCCAGCATTTTGTGCCTTCAATTGAAATAAAGTGACAGCATTCTTGGGATACACAAATGCTATACTGGAGATGCAGGGCTCACACCATTACTAAGTTTCCATTTGGATTACTATAGAGGCAATCACTTTTGCACTGCAGGCAAAGCACCTCTCCCTCAAAGCCTGGAATTAAAAGTTTAGTCATATAGAAAATTTCAAATGCAATAAAAACTTAGGTTCCAGCATGAGGTGTTTCAACAGTAATTTTTGTCACATTAGCGACTAGAACACTGATCAGTCACAACACATTCCTGCACCAATACAGCCACTGACTTGGTCTTAGACCTCCAGCCTACACTACCAATATTCAACATGCTAAGTTCTGCTGGGTCCTGTACTCTTCCCCTTTAAGCTATCCTCACTGAGTTCTCCCAAATTTACTATTCCTTCCTGCCCCACCCTCCTTTCACACTTCAGCCCAGAGCCAGAACATCAGAGTGTGGTTTGTCTCCCTGCAAACAGTCCCATACTACTACTGCAAGGCAGAGAGCAAAGTAAGCAGTGCCTCTGGCAACAGAAAGCTCTCTGACTGCAGGAGGGGACCTCTCTTTGCCAGCCCATCAGTGGAACCTGCCAAGTGTCACACCCGCTGTTACCCATCCTAGTGCAAAAGTTCCCCATGGTTATCTTGTGCCTCAAGCTTTCCCTTTATGAAGGATTCCTAACATAGTTCCGAAGTTGAATTCCTGTGTAGTACCAGCAAGTACCAGCCAGTGCAGTTGTCAGTGTAGTACTCCTGTGTGCTCGAGGAAGGCAAGTGTGTCGGTGTTGGGCAGTTTGGGACCACGCATTTGTACAGCTCTAGGACATGCATCTGTTACTCGGAATGCAGCGAGCGCAGCGTGTGTTCTGCGAGGTGGTATCTACCTGCTTTAGAGAGCTACACAGAAGTTAGCAAGCTGCCTGACACAGCAGATCTAAAGCCCACTTCTCAGGTGAAGGGGACTGCTGCCAGTTAGAAGGGAAGGAGAAGAGACACCTGAGGGAAGAGAAATAAGCAAGGGAAGTTTCAAGGGAAGTGCAAATAGCAAAGCAATTTGAAGCAAGACATAAAGGCAGAATACAAGTTAAGAGAGGTTAAAAATAAAGCTTGGTTTCCATCTACACTTTGCATTTGTACAGCACCTTCATTCTACATTGGCAAGCACTTAAACATTAGGCAATTAAAAGCAGCATGGGCCTTAAGGCAATTGGAAAACTATACTGCCCCCAGTCTGAAGCCTGACCACATCTGGTATAGTTTCAATTCTTGGCCAATAATCAGTCAGCATTTTCTTCCTATTTCTAAATTTATAGTATTTATGAAATACCAAGGAAATTCAGTACAAACTGAATCAGTTCCATTGTTCTCTGTCAAACTGGCATTGGACAGTACAAAACCAGAAAACTCCTGCTCAGAGCTAAAGCACAGAGTCCTGTGTGAAAAAAATGCATCAAGTGTTGCAACACCTAGTCTCAAAATAAAAGCAACTACTTCGAGAAGGTGTAGTTCCTGATTTGAAAAGCTCTTGTTTCATTTTCTCAAAATACACATTAGTATCTTGCAAGAAAACCTTTGGCCATCTAATTTATACTTCATTAGTTCAGTTATGCTCAAATGCTTTACCAAGATTCCTATATTGGGTTAGATGAGAAAGTTCCATGTGGCACATGGCTGTGTCCACACTGGCTTGTCACAAAGGACTTGGAAACCTCACCTGTGAGGCAAAACTTTTAAGACCAAGTGTTTGTTCAGCTCATGGCTACTGAGGAGTCAGAAGTTTGCATCATGTGTTTGCTGCAATGTCATTATTTGCTACATCTGAAAATATTTTATGTGATAGTCATATTTTGGACTGTGATACCGTGTCTGTCAAGTGCTGCTCAAGTGAAGGAAGAACAGGACTTGATTTGCAGTGACATAACCGATCTGGGATTATGTCTGCACCATTCAAGGACGCTCACATCAGCTGCTAACCTTAGTGTGCACACAGCGCACAGCACACATCCCTAAAATGCTCTTCTTAACTAACAGTGGGATTGGGGTGCCTCTGGCATGCCATTTCAATCTTGGTGGCACCAGCAGGGGACCCACCCAAGGTGCACCACTGCTGCAGTGACGTATATGCTGCAAGCTCCGCATGCAGGCATGAAGCCACCTTGGCAGGCCACTGATTCTGGCTGGAACACGGCCTGATACTCCAACCTATTACCATTCCAACCTTTCCAACAGTACAACTACCTGCGTAGCACTAAAGTTGTGTTAATCCACACAGCCAACTAATACAGTCTGAGTGACTCTGAAGACAATTTACACATCCCTCCAACTGTGGACAAACTTGTGTTCTAGAACTGAAGTAGACTGATCCTGAGAAATTCATCAGTTTCAATTACATCTCTGCTTCATCACTACAGAGTACTTGCAAGTCTTGCCAGTGTCCAGATTCTGCTGACTACATATGTACAGCAAAGACTATGCAGAGAAATACATTCTCAACCAGCAAGAGGTTTACCTTTTAGTAAGTGTTTTAAAAACTTACTGTATTTTTACAGCACTGAATGTTCAGACCATGTGAGGGCACTAGATCCTGGGGATAAACAGTAACTCCAGAGTCCAGAGTGACAATTAAGTATCAGTTCAGTACAATTTAGGACATAAACAGCAAAGAGTTGCTAACCTGTGAGGTATCCTGATGTTTGTGTATCAGAAATGAACAAGTCGTGTTTCTGATCTTTGAAGGCACTCCACACAGAAGAACGGGCCAGAATTTCATTTACCTACAGTATTTGAAGAGATAAACACAGTGAGCAAGTGCCATTTGTCATGTTCTAGGCAAACAAACCCATCTTCTATTGCCAAACCATTCTGAAGGGATTACACCAAAGAACATGGCGGTAGTTCAGGCTGTGATACAGAATTTGTGCACATTTCCAAGGAGATTTGCTTTTCCGTGTGAACTGTGCAGCTGAACACAATGCTCAAAAGTTATTTAGTAGCTTGACTTTATCCTTTGTTCCCCAGAAAGGGGATAAGGAAAAGCAACCCTAGAAGCAGCCCTTAACACTCACTGACAGCTGAGGGAGAATAGCACTTTCCCTGTACTAAAGCAAGACAGGGACTACTTGGAAGAAAGACTTATTCCAAGTTTCCTCCCCTTGAGAAAGCTTTCAACAAAGGGCTAAGAGAAAGACATTAAGAACTAGCGCAGTTACTGGGACAAATTACTTCAATATATATTCATAAAGCTGCTGCAGTTATGTATTTATGCAGAAAACAGAAGAGAAATTTACATCTATAACACAAGTTATGAAGAGTTATCAGTTAAAGCTAACCAACTCATAGAACATTTCTGCAACTCTTGGGATTTGTCTTTTTTATTAGTGCTCTTCACATGCATTGAACCAATGACTTCTCCACAAGGAAGAGATAAAGAAATTCCAAACCATGATCATTTTGCAGTTGCAGAATGTTAACATTTTAGGTGGAATGATGCACATGACAGCCAGAAGATTAAACAAGGGATGTTTGGAGTTTGACCTACCAAGTGTCAAAGCTCAGATAAGGACTTGTGAGTACTCACCTGTTCCCCGTACTGCAGGCTGCGAGACATGGATTTCAGAGCCTTAACAATCTGAGCTTTTGTTGCAGATGGGCTTTCCAGGCTCTCAAGACCAACACCTTCAAGCAGCTTTAGAAGATAAGGGACCAAATCTGCTTTCAAAGCCTGCAAACATAACCAAATGAGTTGTCTTAACAGGGACCAGGAAGTTCCATACAGATTTTTTGTCACTAGCATTAGTGTGAACCAAAAGTGCTATGAGCTATTACTACAAATGATGAGTCCATTTTTCCTGAGCTGGAATACAGACAAAAGAAAGGAAAGATACTGTCCAAAAATTCTGTTCTATCTAGGTGTAAACTCAGTTGAGTTTGCTGGCATTCCACTACTTTCTCAGTGGACACAACACTACCTTGTGCATTAACCTTCGATGCTTAGGTAACATCCTTGAACAGGTCTGTATTTTATCTAAAAAACTTTTTCAACAAGAAAAGCACATCAGTCAAGTGTCCAGGAGGCTTCCCAGATGCCATTTAAGTTGAGCAGCTTAAACACATCACACTTGTAGAGTCTGAGAATGTACTACTTACTTGGGCTACTAAGTCAGTTTGTTCCTTCTGAAACATTCTATTCAGTGTTTCACAGGCTATCCCAACTACATCCGATCTCTTTTTCATTCCATTCATGAGAGGGCCAATGGTCTCCAGTGATGCCATTGATCTAACACAAAGCTGTAGGGAGATAAATATCCTTAGGACTTTATTTTATGCCAAGATTAATGGCTATTATAAATATGGTCCGCAAACACCATAAATTTCTCAGTGTTTAATCTAGCAATTTTCCATTAATTAACTATAGGTCCCTGCTCACTTGCTATACTGTATTTATAGTTAGAATAATGCCCTTTTAGGAACATTACTAACAGTACAAATAACTCCAGCTATGCTTTTCTCCCCTCAAGCACTTAGATGATTTAGTACCTCATTGTCTGACAGTATGTGCATGACACGAATGGCACTTTTAGGAATGGCATTGTTCTTGTGATTCATAGCCTGGATTATCTTGTGAAGATGACCAAGAGGAGGAACTTGATCAGCTAGCTGAGGCTGGGCACTGAACAGGCACACAGTTGCTGTGGTAATGGTTTCTAAAGTTTCCCCCTGCAGAAAATTGAAAATCAACAGAAAGTATAACTCAGTAAAGCCTTATGTATCACCATAATAATATTTTTCACTTGCTTTGCATTATAGATTTTTTTCCCTAGTGCCTTTATATCACTTTGCTCTCAAACTATTAAAACTACAAGTTAAGAACATGATTACCAGCTCTAATAGTGGCACTCACATTCACTAGTTCCACAAAGACAGATCACACAGGAATTCCTAAGTTCTATTTCCAGCATCTTGAGAATCCAATATATGGCTAAGTTGCTTGGTGGAAGCATTGACAGCATGGATGTTCGACTGACCACCTGAATTCCTAAAGGATTCTGCAGTCTGTGCAGAAGCACTCATCACACCTTGTGTATTCTGCATACCTCTACAAACTGCTATCACATCTTTGTAATAAAGATGCCTGTTTTGTTAAACATGCTAGTTAGTTTCCATCCTGCAAGTCTAACAAAGAATCTGTCTGAACACTGTTTAAAATTTAATTTTCAAACTGTAACACATTTGCTGTACTCATTACACTAACTGTTAGGTGGCAGCCTTCTGTAGGTCACATAATTTATACCAGAGTGGGAAGCTAGTATTGCAGAAGGACAACAGAAGTCTCAAGAGCAAAAAATTTTTAGGTGGTGTAGAACAAGTGCCATTGTTTTTTTAATTGGTCAGTTATAGAATAATTAAAAGACACTTCATTTGTTAAGCCTTATCTCTAGCATAAAGTAAGTCTCTAAGACTTAACTGAAGCTAATTCTATGGCTTCTGGGACATTAAAAACCTTGACTCATGTTCAGAAGTTGCCTAAATGTATCAACACGCTTTTACAGAGAGTCAGAAAGCAGACAGAAAACCCCATTTATGATGGGAAGAAAGTGTGACAATCTAAGTTAATCAGACACTTAAAGACTGAAAACCTAAGAATGCTAAACAAATTCAAAGCACAAAGCCAGAAAAAAAATCATCTTACATGGGGGTTATTTTTCTCCAGTAGTTCAGTAAACTCTTCCAACAGTGCAATGAGAAATTCTCTTGGTTTCCGCAAAACCCAGGCCGGCTGGGCAATAAAAATCCTGAGGAAGACTCCCCCCACTGAAAGTTCACCTTCTGCTTCACCATACACCACAGCAAAGTCTTCAGGCAGCTGTTGAATTGTAAAGTAGAAGTTATTGACAAGGGCATTTGGGAGATCTAAAACTGTTTCTCTAAGTGGTCAGGGTCACTAACTGTATTCTCTTAAACAGAGCTGTGCAAGACCAATAAACCCTTCATCTTGAGAGAACATGAGGTAAGAAGTGACAGTAGATAGAACAGTGCAGTGCAGGCAGTACCTCTACAGTGAACTCTTCTTTCAAAGAAACACAAGTAACTGAACCTACGACTGCAACAGTGACAAACCCTAGTTCAAGAGGAAGCACCAGCAACAAGGCTGATGATACAACAGCCCTTTCCTTCCTTTGTACACTTCAGGGAAAGGTTTCTCACCATCAGTCTAGGGAAGTTTTCAGTTTTTGTCTGGATCAAAAAAGACATGATGTGTTTAGAAACTGCTTTAACGTTGAATTAGAGGACTGTTGGAAGGAACTCATGTCTAGCCTTTCAAAGATACTGGGAATCACTTCATACTCAAACATCTCATTGATGGGCCTGATGCGAGGACATGGCTAAGAACTCGAACATTTCTGAGATGCAGTGACTTACTAAAGTTACTTCACATTTACCAAGAGCAAGTTTACTATGGCTATGTAGTGACTAGACTTTTTCCAGCAAACCAGTATTCTCCTTTGTTGCTGACTTTCAATGAGTTTCAGAATGACCTCAACTATCAGAACATTCAGAGTATGCTGACAGTAGTTTCACCAGTAAGTGTCTAATATCAAGGTGCAAGTAAGTAACAAAAGCATCAATTCAACATTAAACCAGTTACATTTTCAGTTAGGAACAGTTATGTTCACAGCACAGCAGTGAATCCTTGTTAGTACTTTAAGAGGAAAACCTGTTAGAGTCCAATACATACATCTATTATCATTCGGCTTACAACCCCCCTGGACACACTCAAAGCAGAAACAGTATACTTTTACCTTCCAGTTACTGTCAGGGTTGTCCCTCTGAAGTTTAAAGTGCCTTTAAAAAGAAAGTAAGTTTTAATGAGCAGTGAAAGAAGCACTTGTCTTCTCTACTTGACACCTCAGTCTCCCTCCATCATTGTCAAGCACCTCCAGTTTCTAAGCCCCATTTTACCCACATTGTATCCCTCCAAATCCTACAGCAGTGATCAAATACTGGACTGTGCACAAACTGCACCTGCATTTACTCACTTACACGTACAGTACACAAACAGTGGACAAGTTTCTTTCACTGAAGTCTGGCTTGCAAGAATTCTACTTTATACAGGCAGAACTCTGTATCACAGTTCTTCTATAGCAACTCTGGTTTACTGCCACTAAGAGAGTGTCTCAGTTAAAGATAACTGAGTCAGAAGGTTTCCACATACTCAAGCATCATTTCTCGAACTGTTGTTGATACTCTCTCCCTGGAGCTGTCATTCCAAATTAATTCTGGATTTTCATGGGTTCCCTCAAAGAGATGAACAGCAGCTTCAGGGTTGTCTCTCATGGCATCCATGAAGACTCCAGGTAAAAATTTCATTAGTATGATTCTAACCTAGAAGAGATGAACATAAATGACATTTAGTGTATTATATGACAAACTAACTGACAGGACAAACTGACAGAAATGGAAAACTCCACAACGTCCAACTGACTTTAATGCTAGAATTGTCAAGTGCTAGACCATAACACCACAAAATGAAACGGTGCCATCATTTCAAATAGCAATAGCCAATGACACTGAAATCTAGGTCTCTACTGTTAAAGTCATTCCAAATGGAAACCAAACTGCTTATAGAAGTTACTGTACATACAACAGCTTCTAGAAGTCTGCTCACAGATTAAAAGTTAAATTATTTTGAAAAAGCCTGATTGCTCCTTATATGAGCATTTCAGATACAGAAGAGGATTTTTTTCTTCATCTTTAGAGAGATGCCAGTAATATCAAGAAAGAGTTCCAACATGAGCCATTAAGATTCTTACCTTTGGACCCACCAGCTTATCTGCAGTCATTTTGGCAAAAAGCTCTGCAGTTTGGGCTCGGACCTGTGGATGAGTTGAGTTGCAAAACATATCTAGTAAGTAGATTAACGCACCTGTAACAAAGAGATAGGGAGCATTCAATTTTTTTTCCTGTTCAGAAGTAGCAGAAATTCTCCAATTCCACACTGATTATTTTAAAGGGAAGAGTGGCCACACTATGCATTTTAAGTCTATTGTTGCAGAAACATTTGCTTTCAGTGTAGTACTGTACCTTTTGCCATGGCTTCTTTAATTATTTTTGTGCTAGATGTCAAAGCATACAAAGTTTCAAGGACAAGCTGCCGACCTGTCAAAATAAAGAGCATTAAAAACTTTGTGTCCCAGAATATGAATAAACAAAGATAAATGCAACCAATCTTAACAGAAAACTGTATCAAAATTGCAATAAAGCTTCGGACAATTAAAAGCTTTGGGATTTCTAGCTACACCACATTAGTTAAGGAACATCAATTCAATCATGCATTCTAATACAGCATAACCTGTTAATTAGATGCTAATTAGCTAAATTCCCAGGAATAATTTGTCAATGGAACACTACACAATACAGAAGCAATCAGAGTACCTGCAATTTATACATTTCAGGTCACACATTTAAGACAAAACTGTCACACACAACATTTTTATAAACCATCCTTGTTAGCTGTGGATATGACAGTCACTAATGTTTAAATCAGCAGACAGAAGTGACTTAGCAGCACATCATAGGGCCTGTGTGACAACAGATATGGTATAAATTTTACATTTGCTTAAAAAACTACCTATTTCTATTCCTGCTTCCTGTCATCTTCTTAAAAAAAAAAAAAAGAAGAAAGATGATTCCTGTTTGGTAGCTCTGCTTTTCTTATCTAGAAGGGAGAATAACTGATAGCTGAAGAATGTTATTAGGACCAGGCATAGATACACCATGTTTCATTGAGGATGTATTGCCGTACCGTCTTTACTGCTCTCATTTAATAGCTGAGCAACTGGAATGGAGCACAGCAACAAGTAGGAAGCCTGAGGAAAGCTTTGTTCCAATACACAGATGTTCTTACCCTAGTTTCTCTTCATAACCCAGCTCTCTATGCTATAAAGCTAAGAAGACCATTTTAACCTAAAACTCTGTGCTAATTCCAGCCAGTTGCATTCTTATAAGTTTCTGAGTTAGAAACCCTTTGCCTTGCAAGATGGAGAGTCCTATGGTACCTACTTGAAGGTAAGGAATGCAGGAGTGCCAGTAAGTTAGCAAGAACCATTGCCTCTGCAATGTTGTTAACACATTCTTGATTACTTGTTACTATGTTGACTACCTGCAAAAGATCAGAAACAGCACTTGATTATATTTCAACTATTCAGACACTTTTCAGAAAACCGCATGTATGAAGTCAGCCAACTCACTGGTCAACAGAGCTGATATTTACAACATTTATTCCTGCCACCAAATTGTTTTGTCTCTCCAGGCAAGAAGAATGCAAAGACATAGGCATGAAATACCACATGTTCCTCCAAGGAGGAACTGACACCTTGGAATTCCAATCTTAGTATTTTTTAGATGCTACTCTAACAACTACACAATCAGGTTTGTTTATGGTGATTATGTAAAGCATCCAGCCAAGGAAGTTGGGAGTTTGTGGGGGTTGGTTTGTTTTTTGGTTGGTTGGGTTTTTTACCTCCAGAGCCAACTGCTGCACCAGGCCAGCTCCATGAACACGCAGAAGGGAGAATATCAACTTAAAGTGCCCTATGCATTCACACTCAGAACCTGCAAGAGACCAAATAAGTTACTCTCCACGTTGGCCAAAGCATTCACTGAAGGCCAATTCCCATGGCCATATTTCACTACACAGAGAGGTGTTAAAGACTACATAGTCTGCCACAGTAGTTGTAACAGTTCATACAGGACAGCACTAACTCTGCTACAGAGTTAGAAAATTATGAACTCCTCTCTATTAATCTAACTTTCACAGAATTTCAGGTCAACAATATTTCAAAAACAGAGGTAACCCCTCTCTAAAGAAATTAACTGATCTAGTTCTTGGACTACCTAGTTACTTGCATTCTTACAAAACAACTAAACAAATTCTGTAATTTTATTTATTATTGACTATCAAAACCTATTATCTTCAAATACATTTGTCCTTTCAGAATGTTCCAGCTCAGAGCAGGGTTGCTATCTCCAGCAGGAACAGCTGCCTTCAGGTTTACAATCGCAAACACAGAGAACATCCTAACCAGATATTATTAGATGCCACAATAGTAACATGGTCTGCTTTTAGAAGTAGCATATAATACAGTAGGAAAACATCCTAATCATTTGTCTCACGCTTTTCCAGTCTGATATCTGCTCATTAAACTTTGCTGCCCACTCTCAAGAGCATCTTCTCTTCCTTTACTACACCCCTAATACAGGCACCATTTAGGTGTTTACTAGCACACAGTACTCAGTTTTGATGCAAGGAAGATTAAAAATCAGTTGAAGATTCTTTGAAGGATTAGACTGTTTTTTTCAAGAGGTTTAAGTCTTCCTTGCAATAGCAGGATCAAATTACAGTTAAAACCTAATGATTCAGAGATGAAAACAGATAAGGCTTGAACTTAAACCAAGATTTTGCTACATCTACTGACAGTGTTCTCCAGGCAAGGAAAAAACCAGCAAGCTTATATGGCTTACCAACAATGTTAAAACCTGTCAGCAAGCAAAAAAAAGCTTCCTTCTCACTGGAAGATAAAGACTACAGAGGTCCAGAGTTTTTAAGGTTGTCCACGGAAGAGTATACTGGGGAAATTCAGTCCTAAGCCTACCTGGGTTGTGTTTTATGACGTTTCTCAGAGCCTCCAGGGCCATTTCAACTCTCCGTAAGCGATCTCCATGTTGATTGGACTCCACTTTCCCAGTCTGAGTTATTGCCATGAGTGTATGAAGGTACTGTGCTTGTGAGCCTACGTAATCCAAGAGGCTTGCAGCAAATGCTTTAGGAAGCTTTGAAGTAGAGATGACAGCATTTTTAGCTGTGTGATGCAACAGTACCCACAGTGGAAGAAAATGCATCCAAATAACTTCTATATTTCACATATTCCTTTCTTCCAGACAGGCAACACTTCTCTATGATTACTATAACATCTGATCACATTAAACCCTATTTCTATTTAAACATACACTTAAAAAACTGCCACTACTGCAATAGGTGTGTGTTTGCCCATATATATAAGATTGATTGCAAAGCCAATAGGCAGAATCATCACCTCCTGGAATCACCGAATCAATCCAAGAGTGCGCATCACAAGCTTTTAGAGAGAAGTCATGAAAACATCTGAAGAGCACATCTTATGACAGATTTTTCCTTTTAATTTATTCTGCTCCAGTAAAGAGATTTCTCATAACATGCTGATCTTGAAGGAAATTTCCAAAACATTTTGTATTTTCTCCATTCTGTTTGCACTGATAGATAGATAAACAGGAAGTAGCATTCCAAACACTAGTTTTAACAGGAAGATTTTTAGCCACATCTCACCTCTAGCTGGAAGGTAGGGACCTCGTTGTAGACTCTAACAAAAATCTCTCCCACAATAAGTTCCTTTGCATGGTCACTGAAGACAAAGTCAGATCCATAGGTCTTGTCACAATCACCCTTTAAGCAGAGATAAGCAGCACAAGCTCAGACAGAAAATAATCTTGTAGGAAGTGTAAAGCTATAATCCAATAATGAAATAGGCAATACTTGAACAGAAAACTTAATGCTTCAGCAAGTCAGAAGCTCAGACTGAAATGTAGCACAAAATGAACTAGCAACTCTTAGGGCTTTTGTTTTCTTTTAAAAACTGTGGAAAGAAGAAAGTAACTTTGGGGTAGACAACAATGGATACTTGTATTAACCATACAATTGCATCCCAAGAGGATATAGAATAACACAAAACAGTTTTTTAAAAAAACAGTACTGGGATTTAAAGTAAAGAGTATCTTACTCTCTTAATCATGCTTTCTTGCTGAGATTCCAAAAACTCAAGTAATTCAGCTCGTGTCCCATTGTTCCATATCAAGTAGGGGTTCTCTGTGTTACTGTTAAGCATCTTCAAAGTCTAAGAAAAGGAATTTGCACGATGTAACACATTTACAACAGTTCTGGATCATTATGCACAGTAATCAGCATGTTTCATGGTATCAGTCAACCCAATCTTGTTAACAGCTAGACTAATTACAGAAGCAAGTTTAAAGTGTGAAATTTCTCATATTGGAAAAACATACAGGAAAAAACAGTATGTGCAAGTTATGTGATGAAGTGCAATCTAAATTTTAGTTTTCTCTTTATTCTGCTCTGAGACACACTTGCTTCAGATTCTCCGTCCACTTTTGACAGTGACCAGCAACTACCTGCAATATCCCTTTACAGATGGCTTCCTTGGCACCACCTTTAAGTAGTTAAATTTAACCTTTGCTCTCCATCATCATTATATCCTTAAGCTTTGAACAATTAACTCCACTTTTTTGTTTCTGTATTTGTTTTGCAAATATTATTCTACAAAGCACTGTTGCTGTCCATTGTGTTTGAGGCTGAACCAGTTTCTTTTCCCTGCAGTTAACTCAACTGTAAGTAAAAATCACACTGCTGTTCTCAGTATCAAGTTGATCTAAGACAGTTCAGTGTTTTAGAAGTGACCAGCTACTCCTTTTATAAATCACTAGAGAAAATTTTGGCCAACAGGTGCTTACCTCAGTAGGACTGACCACAGCAAGTTTTCTTGCAATGTAGGGTGTCAACATTCCAGCCAAGCTTTTCCTGATTGTTGGGTTTTCAGGGGTAGCTTGTTCGTCAGAAAGATACCCTCCAAGGCGACTCAAGGCCAGGAGACTGAGCTTAGCAAGGCTATTTGCTACCTCCTGAAAAATACAGAGACAGTTTGAGAAAACATAGAGCTTTCTTCTGATAGCAAAAATTTACTTTTATACTGTTTGCTACAGATTAAGAGTGTCTTGCATTAAGTCCATTAGAAACCAGGGGTCTTGGCAGCTTTAACAGTTGAACACTTTAAAAAACCAAAAGAACCGAACTCTAAGAGCATTCATCACTATACAAAAATTCCCTTCCAAAATTCTGTTAATGTTACTCTTCATGCAATTCAATGATTCTAACAAATATTTGAATATACTTGGTCTCTTACTAAGAGATGGCAAACAACAGCTACTGGTTATTGAAAGCAGCTTGGCAACATTACCTGGTGGTTCGAATCTTCACTCTTCTGAATCCCGCTCTCCTCCAGCGTATAGTCATAGTTGAAGAGGTAACCCAGTAAGTACCACAGAACTCCAGCTTGGAACAAATGTGTTTGTAGCCAGTAATCTAAGGCAAAGGAGCTAACACACTCTACTCCTAAAGCAGCTACTCGTGGTATGGTCTGAGGGGAGAAAAAAGAAGTTTGCCTTAATACCTGTAACCAAAGAATGCCAACTGGTTTCCGTAGATTTAAAAGCCAAAACTTGCTAATTCTGCAGTACTATCTAAGCAGCCCAGAGATGAAAACTGAAGTAGACATAATTTCTGCAGCTGAAGTATTTGGTAACCGACAACATGGCTAATTAGTCAGCATCTTTCAAAGAGAAGTGTACTTGAATAGTTATTTCATATGATTAGAAAGCAGCATTGATGAACTGCTTGAAAAACAATTCAAAACTGAGGTAGAGATTCCCAGGTGACTTTTTTATGGCAATACATGTGTCCTGCGGGGACTAAAGAACACACAAGCATATATAGTCAATTACTAGAATCTGGTTTTAGTCTGTTTTCACATACCCCATATGAAAAGTTAAAGACAAGCTTTTCTTTCTTAATTCAGACAAAATTCAGCATTTTTATAACATGAGGCAAGTTCAAAAGAGCTGAATGGCAAGAAAACTCCTTGAACACTGTTTCCAGAGTTTATGCTGACTCTAGAGTCTATCTGCTTATGCAAGGTTTAGTTGTAGCCCTTTTATTTGCTGATTTCATACAGTAAGCCAAGCTGCCTGATTTGTTTGTTAAAAGGCAAAAGTAGTTGAATCTTTAGAGTGGCTGCAATTCAAATCTACAGTTTAAATGGATTCAAACACAAGTGTTGAAACGAGGCAGATGAGTTCTGTATCTCATAATTTCCTGGGATCTCACAGAAGGGTTTGACCAGTCACTGCAACTATAAGGAAAGGCTGAGAGAATTGGGTTTGTTCAGCCTGGAAGAGACAAGGCTTCAAGTTAACCTAATTGTGGCCCTCAAGTACCTGAAGGGAGCCTGCACACAAGAAGGAAAAGGACTATTTACAACTGTATGAAGTGACAGGACAAGGGGAAAAGGCTTCAAACAGAGAGAGTAGGTTTAGATCAGGAATTAGGAAGTATTCTTTACTGTGAGGGTGGTGAGGCACTGAAACAGGCTGCCCAGGGAAACTGTGTATGCCCCATCACTGTAAGTCTTCAAGGCCAGGTTGGATGCAGGTTTAGGCAACCTGGTCTAGTGAAAGGTGCACCTGCCCTTAGCAGGGGGTTTGGAATTAGATGAACTTAAGGTCTCTTCCAACACAAACCATTCTATGACTCTATGACTGTCTTATCTGCCGTAAAAGCAGAATATTCCCCTAAACATTTAACAGTTAAACATCCATTTGAACAAAGACAAGGAGCACTCACCTTGCCGTAATACAGTAGTCTACAGAGGTCCTTAATTATGTTAGGCATTTCTGTAATCTTCTCTCTGCATTCCTCAAACTGAGCTGCTACACTGTAGCATTTACTAATGTATCCACATACCTACAAAACATAGTATTTTATTGGTTCCAAGTGGAGGAAAAATGCATGTTTACAATTGTATTTTTAATATATACAATACTAGATCAATGTTTTTATTTTATATACACACACATTTGTGTTTATTATCATATTATACATATACACACACCATGTAGTCTTCTGAGAAGACAATACACTCAGTTAAAGCTGCTGCTTTAAACTCACCTGTACAGACATATCATCTGGCTTGCTAGAGCGAGTCAAGACTGCTACACAACGATTAAATGCTTCTTGCAATACCTGTGAGGATTGGATGGTGCACAAGCTCAGTCACAACAAAAAGAGGTAAAAGCCAGCAAAACCAAAACATTAGCTGGTAAAGTAATTTTTAATGGCTGAAGTGAAACATTTGACAAAAATCTGCTGCTTGCATAAATGGTTTGTAGTGCAAAATTCCTTGTAAGTGCTAGTAATAACCTCTGATGCTTTAAGAGCTGCCAGTCTTCTCACATGTGAGCTAGTATCTCAGTCAGTGTGCAGATGACACTGAGTTGGGTGAGAGTGTGGATCTGCTGGAGGGCAGGAAGGCTCTACAGAGGGATTTGGACAGGCTGGAGAGTTGGACTCAATGATTTTCAATATCTTTTCCAACCTACATGGTTCTAACAATGTAATATGTGCAATGAAAAGGCCTTCTGCTCAAGTGACTTGTTCGCATTTATCTATTCTTTCACATAAAAAATGCAGCAGTTCTGTAAAGGAATAGAGAAACTTCACATGTAGCTTGCTTATCCACAGTTCAATAGACAAGCCTAGGTCCAGAAAAGGGTATACTCTGCAAGATGTTTCTCCTACTGCATCCAGAATATCTGAGACGTTAAGAATAACAGGTTTCTCAAGACCGAAAGTGATTTTCAATTACATCTGATTTCCCAGGCACTGAGGATCTAAGATTTCTAGCTACTAAAAGTTAAACTAAAAGCATGCATTTCAACATATTTCTTTACATTTACCTCAATTCCACTTTCTCTCCTCAGTTCTTCTGCATTTAATGCTGAACAACTGACAGTATGGAAAGCAAGCTCTGTAGCAGCAGGCAACAGCGGAGATTCTTTGGAAAACAAAAGGTCATCTGATGTTTCAATGGTAATGGTCTTTATCAACATAGGATAGCCTGCATACTTGTAAGGTTTCAAATCTGAAAGAGAAAAATGAAGTCCAAGTTTATGCATATACAGAGTCTAAGGAATATAAGCCACCACAAAATTATTGGGGGAAGATATATTAGATGTATAATGACTAGGAAAGGAAGCCAACACCTGGGGAATCTGGAACAAGACTGAGCAGTCCACACAATCCAACTCCTCATCACATAGAATGCTCATGCTACAAGCTAACAGAGCTTCACAGGAAGAACTCATTCAAGATCAAAAAGGCTTGTCTCCACCTCAATAAGCCCTGAAGTTTAGAGCCTTCCAACGATGCTTGTCTCTCTCCAGAGAAACTCAAGTATATCTTGGTCTGTGTCTTAGACCACGACTGACTAACAGTAAGCCTGTAAGAATTTTGTCCAGTTTGACACAACAATTTTAAGTTTTAAATTGCATTTTTCATTCCTGTAGAGTTCAGCAGTGCTAAAGAATAATTTCATTTTTCATATGGAGCCAACTGCAAGCCAACACATTTAAGTCTATACTAATGCTGCCACTAGCTCCACATAACTGACAGGACTACAATTGCACGTGAGGTTCTTAGTTTACCATTATAATGTAACACTCACACAGCAAAACACTGGGCTCTGCAAGATTTGGACATGGCAGCAGCTACTAGCATGGAACTGTAGCTGGAGCCAAGTGTTAGGGTGCTCTACATATTCCTCTTTCCCAACTGAGCAATGAGATAGGTTGTTTTGCAGTACACTCACCCAAGGACTCTAACACTGGTCAGAATTCCTGCAAGAATGGCTCAAGGTTAATAGCCAGATGAGTGTAATCTCATGTAAAACCAGTATCTGGATGACTGAGTACTAGAAAGGATTTTTCTGTATAGATGGAATTCTCCATACAGAGGAAGATTCAAACTGATTAGTATTGGAGCAGAGCACTTCAAAGAGCTATTCATGCTGTTTTGAATTAAGTTTTACAGCAGATTAATTTATTTCATGGAAGAAAAAGTCCTATTTTGAAGCCCCAAACCATAGGTACATAATGTTGTGGCAAGTCAGAAACCAAATCAACAGAGCATAGACTCAAGAAGAGAGGAGATTAAAGCTAACTGAAATGACCACTAAAGAAACGAACATAAAACTCTGAGGCAGCATGCTTACCTTCCTTATGTCTGTTGAAGAGGATGCTTTGAGTTTTCAAGATCAAAATTATGTTTTCTGGATCTGGCCCATCTATCACCTTGGCAGATTTTGTGCATAAAAACTCATATGCTTTATTAACTTTTTCAAACATATCCTGCAAATAAGGAGAAACAGACATAAGTGTTGTTAAGAACCCTCTAAATTACTACAGCATCAGTTTAAGTGCAAGTAAAATAAAGCATTTCAGGTTATGAGCAATAGCACTAGCTTTGTTGCCTCACTGCACTTCAGGAAATAACTGCAACCACTGGTTCATGTATTAGTTTTCTTTTGTCTCCTCAATTCTACCTTAGGCAAGATACTAAATCAATCATACTATGACAAAAGCAGTAAGTACAGCTGGATTGTGAGAATGAACAGAGGATGAAGTCAGTCTCCAAAAGAGAACAAATAGCTTGTTTAGGTCCTGCATAACTCTCTAAACAAGACCATTTCTGAGATGCCAGTCTGATCTGACTACACCAGTTTATTGTAAAAATCCTAAATCCTTGAATGATATTAGTAAAATTATTAATCTGTAGCATTAATCTGTATTTTAGCATTCATCTAGGGCATAGCTTTTAAAAGGAAGAAAGACAATTTAGGTGTGCATTTCAAAATTCTTAATGTACATAGTAGCTGAATATGTCCCCATTTTATTAAGACCATAAATTTGTGCTGTACATACCCTGCCTTCTGGATTCTTGTCTGGGTGGTATTTTTGAGCCAGCCTGAAATAAGCTTTCCTGATCTTGCTTTCATCATTTCTACAATAAGACAAATTCCATCAATTACACTTAATAACAAAAAACCAAAAACAACCACAGCAAAAGCAGCCTGGGGTTCTGACAACAGTACTAACAGTAACTGCAACTTTTACTTTTGAGTGAAAACTACAAAGCTCTCCTATTTCCTTTTTAAAACCCTGCTTCATCATCTTACACTGAATGGGGGTAATCACATGGTCACAATAGGAAGAAATTTTAGACTGAAAGTACCTACTCTTTTACCTAATATACTAACCAGAAGGTGCTCAAAGTTTCTCAATATTTCAAATTAAGAACCTAAATGAGCTACAAGTGTTAAAAGTTAGTATTTCATCATTTACAGTAAGTGCACTGTTCTCAAAAATAAACACAAACTGCTGTTGGTTCACTTCTAGAGACCTGAAGTCAGAAACCAGTAGCAAGACAGGACACAAAAAATTCTAAGGATATAATCACCAAGGAAAAGGGCAATATAGGGAAGGGAGAAGGATGATTACACAAAAAAAGCTCCTTAGAACATATTCAAGGTCTGCTTTATTCTTTGCTCCCTATGGTTGAGTCTAAAGCTTGTCCTTTAGAAGAGCAAAGCTTGAAGCATTCTTTTCCCCATTTTCAGCTTATCTAAACACTTTAACAATTGCCTTCTCAAACACTAGAATTGCATTTCCAAGCTTTGTTTCTTTTTAGCAAAGCAATCCTTCACTGTGAAAGAAGGTGTTACACATGACTGAGCTGGTACCACTAACTCATTCCAAGTACAGAGATTAGAAACTGCTCAGTGCATGAAGTTTATATAAAAGTAGTTATACAACTTTAAATCCTGAAGATAACTTACTGGCCTTGTCCTCTGGGTAGGTTAAGAACTTCATAAGCATCATCTATTGACATGGTAGGTGGCTTCTTCTCCACCTCCTTCTTCCAAGCTTCTAGGGTATCTTTCAACAGTTTAACCTCAAGAATTACAATTTATTAGTGTTTAATTTATGCTGACACCAATATACATAATTTTTAATAAAATGTTGCTTTACTAATGAATCCTTATTTTATTCAAGATAAAAGCACCTTGAGAGTAAAATGACTATGTAAGAGTGAAATTAGAAGATGGAGAATCACTTACATAAGATGCAGTTCATATCATGATACTATAAAAACTGCAAAGCTGCATGAATAAATAAAGCTGCTTAGACAGATCCAGTCCATAGACTTGTACCAAAAAGATCCCTTCAGTTAATGTACTGACATGTTAGCTTGGTTTCTTCTGCAGCATGGACAAATAAGAACCCCAAAGTCATGATTTCCATTCCCTCTCCTTGCCCCTAAAATAAGATTGACTGAAACACTCTCAGAAGTTTCTTGGATGCTTGATTTTGCTACTTAAGTAGTCACCACAAGAAGGATACACTTATGGGGTTGCTATGTGGAAAAAACATCACGATGCTTCAAGATAAAGTAGGATTTAACGTATTTACTTGTGAATCAAAATTCACGATAAAGGAGTTACTTGCAACAAACCTAGCATATGATTTTCTTAATACTTTAGGACTTTTTGTTAACTTTTAGGACTGAAAGATCAAGAACTAAATGAATCCTAAAATACTTCTTACTTACTGGATCTTTAATTGGCCAGTCTGGAAATCTGAGTGTATCACAAAGATGCTTGAGGTAATAAATGTTACAGAACAGCTCATTTTCCAGTTGGGGATAGTTGATAACTGGGATGGGACAGTATTGGTAGAGGGCTCTTGTATTGCTTTGAAGACGAGGGGTGAAGTCAGCAAGATGAGCAGCAATCTTCTCTATCATTAGACGCCTAAAAGTTACAAAGTTTAGTTTAACACTTGCCCAGCAGTCCTCAATCCTCACTCACTGTACAAGCATGTTCAATGATTTCTTCTGAAAAGGTTTTCCTTAGAAGTTTCCCACATTTCAGTAGGGATTTAGAATAGGATTCTGTCCTTTTCTATTAGAGAGCTATTTAAACACCATGAAAATAAATTTATTAAAAACAATTAAAAGTGATATTTTGTTGTAACACTGTTATGCGAAACCACTTTCTTCCTACTGATCTAACTCAAACCCTCAGACCTTTTCCTAACTGGCAAGTTTCCAGCTCCTCCCCTCGACTCAAAGGGTTAAATAACCCCACATTTCCTTTGTTCTCTCTCTCTCTCTCACCCCGGACACCTTCATGAATAAACTTGGAACACATCCAGAGAAAATCAGGTGAGCAGCCTCCTTTCTTTATGAAGTTCCTAATGCTGAAACTCAGTTTCCCTCTCATAATAATATACAGCTAGCTGGGCAGGATTGAGGGGGAAACAGAGGGTACAGCAATATTTTGCCTTTCTCAACACCTCTTTACTTTCTGGAAGACCCTAATAATAGGTATTGAAATATTAGAGGTGTATCACAGAGTTAAGTGCTGGTAACAAAAAGGTACATAAAAATGAGTAAGTATAAGCACTTGACATACACAGTCAAGTAAGTCTCCATTCACAAAAGTAACTTATGCAAGATGTTCAGGGAAATATTCCCCTTCCCACTGCCAACTCTGCTCTCCCTTGCCCTGGTTATTTTTGGTTGAAGCAGAGCACAATGCAGGACATTGCCCTTGCAGAAGGCAAACAAGAGGAAGCCATGGAATCCAGGTATTTTCAGCTTTCTTTAAGAATGTTAAATACCTCTTCAATGTAAGCTGTAGTTCAGATTTATTTGTCCCTCTGAAAGAAAACAATTACCTCATTTCACTGCTCCAAATTGCTTCCGGAGTGTCAAATTCTCCAAGGAAGATCTCAGAAAATTTTTCTGGTTCATAGTTTTCTAAATAACACACCATTGCTTCAGGAAGAATATGTCCAAGTATACTTCTTTGAACTATATCTTGACTTTTTGTCTACAGAAGAGATCACATGGTCATCTCAAAGGTAATTGAATGCTGTCATACTAACTAATTTGAGAACAAAAAACTCCCTCCCTTTGCCCTTACAGTGCTTAAATTCTAGTTAAAACAACTACAGGTAGTCTGCAAAACTCTTTAGAAACAGAGGTAGTTACTGTTGCAATCTACTCACTTCTTCAGACTTGAAAGCTTGTTTTGTATGTGTGTATTTCAAAAACCTAGAAGAGAAACGGCAATTATTTTCTTTTTGTTTGATACTTAGGTACCTTTGAATAGTAAGCAGACCAACATAGTCCAGCTGGCAGGTACTACACATTTACTTCGAGATAAAAGAGAAACTGCAACAGTTGCATGAATTTCTATACTATGTTAATTAAATCCTTGGGAACTCCATCAAGCTAAGCACTCCCACGCCATAAATGTTGCTTTATGTTCATCATTTCAGTTTGAAAGTCTTGTTAATGAAAGCTGGTTTTCTACACACACAAAAAAAGATGCTGAGAGAGACACAGACAACCTCTGTGCTGTTAGAACATCACTGCAGGGATGAAACAAGATGATTTTAGACTAACTGCTGACAATTTTATTACACCAGAGTCATCATGGAAGCATGCAATCGTTTCCCAATGCATTTCACTGTACAAGAAACTTAACAGGAATTGTAGGATAGCTTTTTATGAACTATTGCATTTAGAAGAAAAGTACTGAAATGAACTGCAATAGCCACCTGCATGTGCAGTGCATAATCAGGAAGTACTGACTAATTTAACTGTTTTAGGCTTCAATACTGAAAGAGCTATTAGATTTTTTAAACCCTTTCAATAGCTGCCTACTATCAAAAGCTACATCAGCATATATGTAGCCTGTGTTACTGCTTTTTAGTGCTTGTAATGGTATACTCTACAATAAAGTATGCCCAGTTGTACTGTTAGAACTGTATCATCAGACATGCTCTCATTCCCTCTCTGGAAGGATCATAAACAATTCCGTTTTTAGTGACTGACTAGATCACATGGAGGCAATTCTTCTAGAGAAGAATTTCATGTTGGTTCTAGTAAGCCACACATCCCAGAGCACCTAGAGATGTAGAGCAGCAGTCCTAAACACAGCAGGTCAGGAGGTACTTTTGGCTGCTCTTTTTCCTCACCTTGCAATAGGAAGTACATTGGAACCTGTGTACATCATGATGAAGAAGAATACTCCACTCAGATAAAAACGAGGTAACTGAGGGTTGTCTTGCATGACATGAGAGAGCAATACAGCAACTTTCTCCACAAGGATAGGATCAAAAGTCAGTAGCAGCTGAAATCAAACACAAGCATTTATATTAGCTGCAAGTATGCAAGTTATCTAGCCAAAACTGGAGTTTTAACTAATTATTGGGACAACCCAGAAAGTTACAGTAATTACAGTTAAAGAATACATCAGCTTAAAAAGAGCAAGCATCAATCAAAGAATATTCAATGTTGAAAGGGACCTCTGGAGATCATCTTGTCAAACCCCTCTGCTAAAAGGATGGTCTTCTAGACCTGGTTGATAAAGACCATGTCCAGGTGGCTTTTCAGTATCTCCAAGGACAGAAATATTTCTTTATGAGATATTGGCTGAAAAGCATGAAATTTGCAACAACACCCCATGAAATGAACAACTGCTTGGTCAGAGATCTGTGCAATGTTACAATTGTTCTTTGATGTGTTTGCTCCACCTAAAGCATTCACTTGGGGAAGATGGTAGGGTAAGTCTAACTTTCACTCATTTAAGTACATTTTTGAAGAGTTATTTACCTGAGTGATATGAGGAAGGCAAGTACTATCTGTCAACAGCCTTTTCACTCTAGGCAGAGGCCTTATAATAGCATTATCTTGATCCCTAAAAAAAATCAAGTAGTACAGCAGTAAGCACGTGTGCCTTTTCTCTTTCAAGCACGAACCATTTTATTAAGCATAAGTATTAGACTATTGAAGCCATATTCTTTGTCTTTTTTTAATTCAAAGTTTGTTGTTAGACTTGGTAAGTGTGGTTTAGTGTCCTGCACTAAAGCAGTTTTGTTTAAGTTAAACAAGAGCCTGTCTATAGCATTAGAAATGTACAAAGCTTGTGCATTCATTCTTGCAGTCCCTTTCACAATACTAGTATTGTCTCATTTACAAACTCTCTATTTGCCCACAAAATTAATTACTAGCATGTAAAAGGCTCTTTAATAGAGTTCCTCAATGTACTACTTTCCAAGAAATGCTTTAAGACAAAATTTATGAATTTATGTATCTGCCAGATAAAATTAACCACTTCTGCTGAAAAAAAAAAATCACTGTTTACCTGCTGGGAAAATATCCACACATGGTGATGAGCATGTTGAGGACAAGTGTGGCAAGGTCAGTCTCATTCAACACAGGCTGGCCACTGGCAAGCAAGCACCACTTCAGCTGAGGGATGACCTGTAAGGGTCGCCAGCCATCCATACCCTGAGCCCAGCAACGAGTTTTTGAAGTCAGCTTTCCATTGTTCCATAGTTCCTGCATCTATTGCAAGATTAGAGATGAGCTTAGTTTATTCAGCATTCAGAACCACCTTTGCTTCTAAATGCTCACACTCGTGACAACTTTTAACTGCTGTATGTCAGACTATTATAGTTGCATGAAATTCAATGTGTTTATAACGCTCTCATAGAATCACGAAGTAGAAGGTGTCAGATTATGTTGCAACTAACTGAGGCATGAAGGGATAGGCAGTCTTACCAAAAAGGCTGTAGTTCTTGGCACTACACCAAGTCTCTCATCTAGCTTTAACCCTTATTTAAAGTCACTTGGAGAACATTCTTTAGCATTGTTTATGGTCCCTCTCACTGTTTGAAACACACCCAGTCACCAGGACATAAATAATTTGTCATGTTATGAGTCAGAAGCTGACAAGTACCTCTTGAAAGCTGTAAGGACCACTCCTTTCTTTGTCAGCATTGCCGAAGTACCATTCTTTCTCGCTCTCCCTCTTCGCATCAGGTGCTGCCTCAATCACATTGCTCTGAAAGTTGATGTTTACAAGAACAGCTTTAGCTTCACAGCGCAAATATCACATTTCTACAGGAAACGTAAAAAGTACATTGATCTAAGAATCGTTGCTTTCACAGAACATGAGTAGTAAGAAACAAAGGCCCCATACCTGCAAAGGGACTGTAGCTCTGCTCGTGTGAAGATGTGCTAGAGTAAGAAGATCTACAAGGATTCTGATACCATTTGAATCCATAAGGTCCTTCACATTTCTCTGTTAACAAATGAACTGGGTTACCAATAGCATTTTCTAGATAAGCATTGCTGCAATTAAGCACGGAACAGTTTTAGTCAAGAAAGAAGCAACCACAAAAAAAAAGTTTAATCATTTTCTAAAGTGACTAGAATGGTACAACCACCACAATACCTACACATTTACTTCAGCTTTCCCACCAGTAAATAACAGCTATCACATTACACAAAGCTGTATCAAACATTGTTCTAAAACTTCCTCAATATTTGAATTTTTGTGCAAGTTAACCCTGAAACACTAGTTCAGACTATTTTATACAGTCAAAAGACTGATAAACTGCCGTTAAGTGTATGTGTCCACCTTACCTTATTGAGGATCAGCTTGTTGAGGAACAGGATCAATCTGTCCCGTTCAAGCCTGTCAGTGCACTGTTGCAGCAGAAAAGAACAAGTTAGTATTTCATAGCAAATACTAGAAGGTCCCTTCAAAAGTCAACACAGTTGCAGCTGCAAAGCCCCATATTGTTTTTTCACGCCCAGAAAAACTGCTTATTCAGTTTCATGCAGAGTTAATAAAGGTAGTTTTTTGCCACTGAGGAGCAAAGGCCTTGTTGCCCTCCAACACTGCTGTTGCCCTGGATCAAACCCACTATTCTGCTAAGTCTACTGTTCTATTACAACCATATTTGGATTCCCAGTGAACCAGAGAAAAAGAGAATGCTTTTAGCCAGCAGACAGAGAGGGTCTTTGATATTACATCCCTGGTGAGATTACTCAGGCTCAAGGCAAAATAAAAAAGGACTACACTGGTTCAGTTGCACTTGCAACAGCCAAAACCCATGCTGATGGGCAAGGAAAAAATTCCTCATTCAGACTGCATGGAAATTTATTTTTGCAAGCTGGATCAGTTGTCAGACATAACTTAAAAGACACCTAATAGGCAAAGCAACCACTACTACAAATCTAATCCATCACATGTGCTCATCTAAAGCTATCATTAGGTCTGGGACTACAACTCAAAGTCAGTACTTTGAAATAATGTAATATGGAACAAGATTTTCCTCTTATAAAGCTTCTGCATTTTTCAAAAGCAAGCTGAAGCTATATCTACATTTTGTTGGTTTCAAAGATACTAGTTTGAAATACCTCTATGATCAGCACATTTTTTAGCTAAACTTTAATGAAACTGAAACAAAGGGAGATACTAAGAACAGCTGTTGACAGCATGGAAAAAAGTATTCACATTCTGTAAACCCAAACCTGGGTTTCACAGTAACTTGAAGAATCTGAACTTATGTTGGACTAACAGTATGTTAACTACTATATCCAGTAATTTAAAATAACTCTTACCCTTTCTAACATTCCAACAATGTACTTAGTATCAGAAAATGGTCCTATTTCTTCATGACACCTTCCATAAACAATGGCCAATGCTTGCAGACATAAGCATTTCATATTCACTTTTGGGGTAAGCAAGAAGCGATGGTAGAGTTCATTGAAGAATTCATATCTAAAAAAGAAATGAGATTTTAGTACAGAAAACACACATGGACCTTAGGAATGAGATAAGGTTTTAATAATGTCTCACGATCTTTTGATTGCTCCACTCTCTTCAGTTTCATCTTCTTCCAGCAGCAATCTTAGATAATAATCCCCTATTTTTATTTCCTCAGAAAGGCACTCATATTTCACCTGTAACACACAACACATTACTTAACAATATATATTGTTTCTCCTTCAGTAAGCTTTTGCTTGCATAACAATACTGGGTTCAATTACATCTAAAAACTCAACAAAGTCAGCAACCTCTCCTAAGTTGTAGGAAAACTGAAATCTGCAGTTTTCTGTTAAAGAAACACACATCTACAAGACAAAAGCCACTGGCTATTGCTGCCCTCCCCAAATATATGAAGCTTCTCATCTTATTGAAATCTCCATTTCCAGCCTTTAACTAACTTGTTTCTAATACCAGCTGGTTTTATTAACTAAATTTGGATAACACATGATGCATTCAGTGACTCAAGTTTTAATAAGTAGTTATTCCACTACAAGGTATTTCACTTAATGTTACTGCAAGTATGAAACACAAGCATGACCTAATTACTAGTTATACTTGCTATTCTGCTGGATAATAAAAGCCTAGAGGCATCAGTTCACATAAAAAGAAGCTGAAGTAAAATTGCGCAATAAAAGGCATCATTAATTTCAGAGCAACTACATTAAATTTAACAAATGCCTCAATGTTCAGTGGTAACAAGCATTTGGCAAGCACTTCAATTAGAGGTACTTATAACATACAACAAAAGCTCTCTACAGTGGCTTTTCTTATCTAGAGTTTGCAGATTATTGTCAAGAAGCCACAAAGTTAACTACAGATTTGATCTCAGCATATCATACAAAGATATCCTACTAACTGGTATGCTTTCTGAGGAGTCTCAGCCACCATCCCTTTTGGCAAAGTGACAGGTACCACAGTTGATAGAAAAGCCTTTGTCACCCCTATCTAGTTCAAATACTTACAGCATAGTCCAGTAGTATATTCATTACTATTTAAAAGCAAATCTGTGAGATGAGACAGCAGCTGTTCAATCCAGTACTAAAGTATCCTGGGTTGTAGCTGCAAGAATGCTACTGATACATTCCAGCAGCATAAAGGCACACAGGAGTGTAGAGTACATGGAGGAAGTCTGTATTACTAAGTTTCAAGTCTGTACTTCTGATTCTGTCCCAGTTTGCAGTGCTAAAAAGTTGAGATAGCAGACACTGTGGCACCCAGAAGTCCTGTGCCTGACCTATACCTGAAGGAAACTTTGAAATATAAATGCCAGTGCAAGAAATACCAATCTAAACCCAGTCTTAGCTATTTATTGCATCAAGGTAAGAAACAACCTGTAGTTGTGTGACAGGGATAAACTGCATACATAAAAATTGTTTTTTGATAAAGCATTAGCCTGATGTCTTGCAGTTCTTCCTGATTTGCAGAACAGTCCACTGAGAAATTCTCCAAACCAAGTTTGTTCTCATTTCACAAATAGTTCTCAGCTCAAATGTCACTAGAAAGCCATACTCTAACAAGGATGGCAATGGAAATATCTAAGGAATATCTTGCAGTTGAATTCAAGGGTGGCCTTGCTTTGCTTAAGCGTTACACAATAATTAAAAACATGTTATGTGGAACCACAAAAGATAAGATAATAGAACAGTACAGTGTTTATTAGCACATTACTTGAAAACATCTTGCAAGATGTTTTGAGAAAGCCAATCAGAACTATAGTGATTGCTTTGCAGAAGCATCCAAGTTGTTGTTTTTTTTTTTACTTTAGGTATTGCTGTTTCTAGAATGGGATGATGTGACCTTCACCTACAATTTGCAATCCAGCATGTTTTAGCCCCATAACCTATTCATGATTTGGCAACCCAGTATTTAACAGACACAGGATTACTGAAGCATGAAGGAAACAAAAACAGTGAACTTTTTATCAGGAAGAAATGACTTCTTGAAACTACCCAAAACAATTCTGATAGAACACTCTCCAAAACAATTACAACTGATCTGGACAACAGCGTTAAGGACCAACTCTTGTCTTAAAGTAAGAATACACCATGGATTCTGATGAACGTTTCATCTCTACAGCATCATTTGCTAGGTTAAAGAGGCTTCTGTTTTGCACAGTGACACTGGACAGTAGTACCTGTTCACTGATTTAAGCTTTAGCAGTTGATTCCATAACTCCAAAAAAATTCTAGCTTGTAGTCAGGGATCATCAACGCAAGAGTCACTTGTGGAATAAGAGAAAGAAGTGACATTTCAAGTAGACATATTTTACAGATGCAGTTTGTCCTATGGTAGCACTTGCCTCAAACTCCTGGTGGTTCCATGAGATAACATTAGCACTACCAAGTTCTCTGTCAATATTAAATGCTCTCATCTCAGACTCAAGAGTATCTCTCAGTTCTTCCCGTGTTTTGAAGTTCCAAATCAAGTTTGATCTAGCATGATCCTGAACAAACCTATGAAAGAAGTTACATAGTTTAAACCTCCTAAAATGTTATCTGAAAAGCAGACAAAATTCAGCTGGCAAGCTAGGGGAGCTTGTTAGCATTAATGGACCTTAATTAGAAGGCAGAGAGCAGTGGTCTCCAGTTGGTTACAGTAATTACAGCTGTTCACTTGCATACCGTTTTCATAACCATGGAGGCCAGCCTAGACTGTGTTATCCCTTTGGGCTGAGTTTGCCATCTGCATGTAGCTGATGACCAGGAGACATGCAAGCAATTCACTGTAAGCCAACAAAGGCTACAGGTAAACAATCCATAGCAGCAGACACGCACATACCAGATGTGTTTTAAACCAACAACGACGTAAAAAAGAAGCTCATGCAGTAAAATAAAAGTTGATGTCTTAAGTGTCACGAAACAGTCAGTGCACATTCTTCAGCAGCATTTACCAACACAGCCTTTGGAGCCAAAAACTGAGCATGGACTTTAATACCAAAGGTTTAGGAGCACACAAATCTTCCTTTCATGAAACTGTATTTGACGTTTAGAAACATCAAGCAGTTAAGTTTATGGAATTTCCCCAAGCTGGCTTACATAATCTGTCAGCCAAGCCAAGCTTTATTAGTGTACTTAATGCAAGGGCCCTAGCCAAAGTGATGCATCTTTTTCAGATGGAAGCCCCTCCCTTGTAAACTTCGACAGCTGTAAGAACTCACAGGTAAGCAAGCTCCATTTAGGACCAGTGGCACTATTTGAAATCCAGTATCCATGTGCTTTCTCTTGCCCTGCTTTAAGCTATGTTTGTTCCAATTCAAGTTACAACATCTTGAGTAGCTTACAGGTTGACGCACCATCAAACCACAATGCTTTTCAGTGCTACTTCACTTGGCCTCCAATACTGCGCAGATTTGCACCTGCAGTTTATTTACTCTTCCAGAAATATTTACTCTTCGTTTTGGGTCAAGGGAAAAAATTACATAGTTTGATAATATTTCAGAATCTTTCTAAATTCCTCCCTTTCCTAAACACAAATTAAATCCTTAAGTATAGCTTAGGGGGGTTTTAGTAAGTAGCTCTTGCAAAATACTTGCACTGTTTCTAGGCAGGCAGAAATTGGAAGTCCCAGAAACTCAGAAGATATCAACAAAAATATCCAGCCAGATAAAAACTTGTATCTGAGACCATATTAACTTTAGTATTTTCACCTGTAATAGAAAAGATCCCAGTTTGCTTCTATTTTTATTCTTTGGCGTCGTTTCCTTAATATCACTGGTTTTTGAATAATGTTCTGCAAAAGAACCAAATTTCACAAGTTAGTAGAGGCAGATACCTCCCATTTTTTCACTTTTCAAATAAAAGTCTGGATTTTTTACACTCCTTCAAAAACCACACTAAGTTAATCTTCATTAATAATGTCTCCTATTCTAGTGAGTAGCAGCAACAGACTTTCACAAGTGTTATTTGCACCAAGTTAAATCATGCCAGAGAAACTTTCAGCTGTTTGACAAATCATTTGTTTAGAAGCAAGTTATCACTGAGAAAAGCTTAATTACCACCACCACAGGCATTCATCAGCTCCAAAGCTGATGGAGGTGAAAACCCACACAAAGAGTGTTTTCCTCTTAAAAGGAAAGAACTAGAGGAAGTCACAAAAATGAAACCAAGCCTGACTTGGTCACTGAAAGATTCCCTATTTTGATGAAGCATGAAATCAGTGCCATCATCTACAGAGGTATCACATGCAAGCAGAAGTCTGAGCAACAGAGTCAACACAAGTGACAAGAGATATACAGACTCACCATATTGTTCCTGTCCTGATTATGAAAAAAAATTGGAAAAAAAAAATACATTTAACACTCTAGAGTCACTGAAGTAATTTAAAGCGGTAACACTAAACTTGTTACTACCTCTTCCAAGCGACACTTGCACACATTTACTGTGAAATTATACAGCTCAGAACTCCACATAGAAAAATGACTCTTTAAACACAGTATCTAGACAAGGTGTTTAAAGTGCAATTTGACCTTCCACTGTTTTTCACATTTCTTCATTTCTTCCTGTTTTGAACCTAATTCACCACTATTTCAGAAATATTACTGTCAAACTAGTGCACCATGTTCTACATAAAACTGGAGCTATATTTTCCTAAATTAAAGCTTACTGCTACATCAGAAGAAGTACAAAGACAGGTATTTTCAATACTCTGCACTGTGCTTTTCATCCTTCCTTGCATGTACAACAGATTGTTTCACTTCCAGAATGCATAAAAACAAGCTTAGTCAATATAATAATGAAAGTTAAGGGAAACACCTCATAATTGAAAGTTTGTCATTTAGAACACGGCACTACAACTGAAAGAAAAAGGAGGCCAACAGTAAGAATCCAAGCAGTGCTTAAACTCTCCTCTTATAGTATCAGATCAAAACAGTTATTTATGACCTCAGTCTCAATCATGACCTTAGGTACAGTCTTGTGTTGCCCTTTAAGCAGTGAGATACCTATTTCAAGTGAATCCTAAGGTGGTCCCTGTCCATGGCAGGGGGAATAGAACTAGATGATGTTTAAGGTCCCTTCCAACCCAGGCTACTCTACGATTCTTCAAGCAGGTTCTGTAAATAAAGTATTACTGGTGTAAAGTACCTAATTTTGAATGCAAAGAATATTCAGTTTCTTTTAAATATACTTCAAAAACTGTTTTTTCCACATTTCAAGGAATTTTATCCTGTGTAATTATCTTACAAGAAATGCATATAGGCTGCACTGCAGTTTGTTAAAGGGTGGCTAAAGCTTAATACATATGCTGAGGGAATTAATTTGCCTGCTTTACATTCTCCCTGGAACTCATTTCTAACCCAAGAATAGTAAGAAGTAAAGAGTTTGCTAAAAGGAAGGAGAACTCTCACATCACAACGTTTCTTTACGATTCGAGCATGTGTTCTGACACTCAACTGTGACTTAGACAAGTTACTCTAACAAAGAGTTTCAAATACTTTTACCTCTTTCTGAGCTATGCCCATTCGATCTCTCCAGTGCATCAAGACTAGATCCACCTTCTCTTTGGCAAATTTTTCAACCTCCTTTGCAGCTTTTCCAGCCAGTCTCTGCCACTCTGGCACTTTATTAAACTTGCCATACTGATCCTGCAGAATAAAACCAACTACTTACAGCTGTGGGTTATCTTTGCTGCAGGTCAATGCAGCAGTCAAGCGTCTGTATTAGAAAAGTCACTAAGACTGTATATCTATATAGGTGGAATAGGTAAGACAACTACAGTTACTTACAGTTGCAATTTTTAAGTTATCTCTAACATGCATTCTATCAGCATCTTTTTCAGGAACAAGATCAGCACTGTCAAGGTATGCCAGCAAACCTGGTGGCTAAAAACATTTAAAACCAGTGTAAGCACACATGTGGCTAATGAACAGAAACCATCACATTACATAATAACATAATTTCTTTAAATCAGAGATTCCAAAACAGAACTTATATTCTACTGTAAAGTAAGTATGTACAGCTACAACATTTTTTTTGCTGTAATTAGCAAAATGCCACCATCCTCAACAGAGACATTATTGGCTTCAGTGCAGCAGACCTCTTGGCTATATCTCATTTCTTAAAGCAGCACTTAGTGCACCTAAAGAATGCAGGATGAAAACAGCAGATCCCAGGGCAACATTGAGAGGGATGAATAACACTAGAATCCATCCATATCATCTGATATGGACTAAATGTTACATGTGATATTAGAGATGAGATAGTCTTTTTTGACTAAGCTTTCCATAAGATAGTGACCAAGATCAGGACAGTTTGCTCTGCCAAAAATGAAGGAACTGCTATTTTGAAATTAAAAGCTGGTAATTTCCCAGATAGAGTAATTTCTTACAACACTACTCATTGAATTAACTTTACTGAAGTAACTTAAGCAAGAAGCATTCAGGAAGCTGTAAGGGTGAAAGAACTTATGAACGATCAGCATATGAACTAACAACATATAAGTTTAACCAAGTTACAAGCAAACAAGTTGGACAGGTAAGGCATGAAAGCATAGACAGAACTCTCAATACCTTAATTTCCCACATTTTTGTCCTTTAATTAAGAAAAAGAAGTCAAGACACCTTATTTTTAAGTTTTGTGTCAAAGTATTTTAGAAAGTGTCAGGGAAGTAACAGAAAATTTTTGGAGTACAAGATGCTTTAAACTAGGTATAAATATCCTTTAATTAGCAGATGCCAGACTGCTGATCTCCCAGGCAAGACCTTCCCTCAGAAGGGAAAAGAGAATATGTTTACTATATAGACTGTCCTAACTTTGACACTGCAAGATTTCAAATTTTATTCTTTGGCTACTCCATATTCTGTTTTTACTTACCAAAATACGTTTCAACAAATTCATAGCAGTTTTGTTCTCAGCTGTCCAGAGGCCAACCAAATGCCTACTTAACTGCCTGAAAAAGCCATTGAAATTAACAAACTGCAAGTGAGTACTTTAAACAGATTTTTAAACCACTGAACTGTGACCCTTACCATGCTGATGAAATGAAGATGAGCAAGAGCTTCATGCTCTTGAGTGAGTAAGAGCACAAAGCATTACGTTGTTCAAGGATATGCTCAGCATGCTTAAAGTGTTGCCTTTAAGAAGTTCCAGTGAAGTTAGTGGAACAGTAGCAGCACATGCTTTTTGATCTAGACCTCAAAGAACACTTGAGCAAGAGAGCAGAAATATCTAATAACCAGGTGTAAGTTTATTCAGTCAACCTTAAGTTACAGCTAAAGTTAAGAGGCTAGAAGCCATCAAGCCACTGCTACATGCTCTACTTGAAGTCCTTAATATCAGTTATTGGCTAGAAAAGCCTTTCTGGAAGTCCACCTTCTATGCCAACTGATGCCTTCTGCCAACATTTGTCACTAGGATTCTACTACACTGAACTGAAGCATTGCTATAAGCACATTGTAAGTAGTAGCACCAAACAGAACTAGCATGACAGATGGTTTCATACCAGCTCTCTCCTGGATGACACAGTGGCAATAAGCTCCACTTGTCCCTACATTCTTTAGCAACTCTAAGCACTTCAGGAATTCACAGCTAAAGCTTCTATAATCTTGTATTTGGGTGGAAATAATTGCATCACCACTCATCTCCCACAGCATACACTCAGAGATCACAAGTTCTACTGACTGTTGATTCAGGGAATAATTTCTGTGAGGAAACTTCTCTCTCAGATAGAACGGGTGACCCTAACTGCATGCGAGATGTGCACACCCATTTTTATATAGTTTTACAGGACAAGCTGAAACTTTTTACAAGTTCCAAACATTCTACTTGCCTTTTCTTTCCCTGAATTATAAGAAATAAAAATCAAAACTTAAGCCATTAATGAGTAACCAACCCAAGCCCACGTTAAAAAAAAAAATAATCAAGGGTATATTAAGTGGCTGCAGTCTGAAGCTTGCTCTACTTAAACATACCAGCTGCTAAAGAAAATATTCTCCTGAAGAACTACAACTTTTCTTCTCTGACCTCCCAGTGTTTGCTAGGTCATTACTTAGATTTTTTTAAACATGATATATCAAGTGAGATGGACATACCTATTCGTAAGCATCCTCTGATCTGTGCTTATTGTAAACATAGCAGTGTGCAAGTGACGAGGTAAGGCACCTTCACTGAGGGCAAGATCTTGCATTTTGGTAGCAATCTCTTTGTCTCCTTCCTTTGGAAACAGGGCAAGATGATTACTAAAGAAAGAATCTTAGTTAAGCTGCTTTTATCTCAGTCTACAGTTCCAACGCCTTCTTGACCATCAATTATGCCAACTAATATTCAAAAACCAGAAGCTAAAATATGATAGATTTTAAGTGAAAGTTCTAAACAGCAACTGTTCGATGCTGTAGTAAAGCCATGGACCAGACAACTGGTAGTTACATCTATGATAATGGAAGAGGGCAGGATGCCTGTCTCCCATCATACATCAGGAAGGTGTAGTAGTTTCCACACTGCAATTTTAAATTAGGATTAAACAAAGAATGGCAGTCACACATAATTGCTTGTTGCTGGACTTTTGCTGACAGTAATCATTTAAGATTAATGGCTGCTGTTCAGTTCAGGCAGTCACATGGGTAAGACTGCCACTCAGTCAAGATTCATTAGTTGCAATGAATAAGAAAAAGCTTTTGCAGTACTTTTACTGATCTAAATGACAAGACTTTTAATAAACAACATAATAACTTTTAGCTAACATTATCAGGTACATCACTGCAAACTTGAAGATTTGGAATACCTCTATTTCAAGTGTTCATTCACTTCCATTCCAAGAAAGTACTAGATGGATTTCAAATGCATAAGCCATTGTGATACAATGAGGCACTAACTTAAGTCCTGAATTTCAACCCAGGAGGTGTCAAGAGTGAGTTAGCAAGGTCACTCTGCAACAATCATGAGCAACCCTTGGGAAGTATGGACTTGGCCCATACATTATGTGGTATGGAAACTTAAGCCAAAGCAAGAACAGAGGCTGACATCACTAGTCTGCTCTGGGATGCTACTGCTTGCTAATGCCAGACACATCTGGCAATGCATCCCAAGAAATACTGCCTCTCCTCCTTGAGATACCCTCTAACATGCAGGAGAAGTCTGGTGGCTGTGAGGTATGTGGCTGAGCTACATACAACATTTACAGCCAAATCTTGATTGCAGTATGAAGACATGCAAGGCACTACCTAATATCCCAATTCACATGCTTTCCAAATTCCCAAGTGTAAGATAAAGCAAGTTACTATATTAAACCACTCACAATTAAGCAGGTGTTCTACTCCTCACGTTCAAAATTCCCCCTCCCCACTCCCCTCTTTGAGAAGCTAATATAACAAATCTCTCTTTGTAAGCAATTGCACTTCCAAAATAGACAATACATATTTTGCATGCTTTCCCAGCCAACACTAATAAAAATCTCACCTCTATTATTGCCTTCATTACCAAACCTGCTCCTTTCACAATTGCCATGGAAGGGTGCTAGAACAGAATGTTAACAAAAAAATTATTCAAGTGCAAAAACTGAAGATTAGACAATCTGTGATTCATTTTCCTTAATTAATGTACATGGCTGTTCTACCTCCAATTCAATTTTGTGAAAGCTACCCTTAGGAGTTCCTACCCTACATCTTTCAACAAGCATCTCTCGTGCAACTCCCAGACAGAATTCCTGGCACTGAACAGCAGTACCTATCAGAGAAGCTGGAATAATGCTGAGGAAACTGGCTGACACAAGCTGACACTAAGCAAAAAGCAGGAGAAAATACTATTTTTACAGTAAGAAGGCATTGCTGTTTTAGCTAAAAAATGCTGCAATCCTTACATGTTTACTACTGAAGAGAATGTTACCCCTGTTTTCTAAGTCTTAACTCTCATTTACTGAGCAAGAAACAAAAAGACAGACTTTCTAATCAGGGCAAGATCTGTGCATCTGTTGAATCTATCTTGAAAGTCCATGTGGTATTTTACTATGTTTCTGGAAACAGGTCATAGGCAGTCTATTCCACAATGTCTGGGCATATCATTCACCATAGAAGAGTCACCTCAATCTGATATCTGAAGGCAAAATAATAGGCCACTAAAATATTCACCAAGATAGAAAAGATTTAGGCACATTATCCAGCTGAAGACAAATCTGTCTTTCAGGAAAACAAGAAAAATTTCATGTTCACTGACTACCTGAAGCCTCTAATAATAGTGAAAAGTAAGTCTTACCTGAAAGAGCTTAAATAGTGTTCTTCCATTAGATGCCACCATTTCCAACAACATGTCAAACTGCTGCCCCTCAGTAGTCTCACTATATGGAGCACATAGGGCAAATGTCAGGAAGTCCAGAAGTGAACTAATTACTAGGGCACCTGTCCCATGATCCTGAAATTAGGAAGACAGGTATGAAATTCAGATACAGTGATCTGAGAGCATTCAAGATGCTGAAGGTGCTCTACCTTGTCATAGCATTAAAAGAGTCTGTAAACAAACACTACGAGTATGGCACTACTCTGGTAAATAATTGGTTTCTAAAGCAGATAGACTCAAACTACTTTTATCTAGTTTAATCCCACAAATCCGAGTTTATGCTATTCTTTTACTTAAGAGAAACATCCGGTTTTCATATTAAACATGCAAACATTTGTTGCAGGACATTCAAATTCTGTGGTATTGACAGCTATGTCCTAACCTGTCAAGATCCAAGCTTAATTACAACAAACTTCAGTGCCAGACAGAGCTGTATTTTTAACTGCATGTGCAAATACATTCAAAGGTACATCTAAGTATGACAAGAGCATTTTCATTGCAATTAGGAAAGGCATTTAAAGAAGCCTAAATCTGTTTCCAAAATTTGACTTACCACATGGGAATTGAATTTCTCTAGTAGATTTTCTAGAAATTTCTTTGAAGAAAGAAGGGAAGCTTTGTTCAGCTGTTCCTGCCTCAAGTCATAGTCATCATGCATGGGCTATAAAAAAAGAAGTATTCACTATGCAGCCACATTTCAACCCTCAGTTCTTAACAGCTGTAAACCAAAAGCCACTCTTTCTACCCTCAAAAAGCATATTCTCCTTCAAATTCAGCAAATCAATGTATAACAAGTTATTCCACGTCTGAACACACTGCAAGTTGAATGGCAGTCTCTATTTCCACATGTTTCAGTAGGCTGAATATTCCAAAGTGAAAGAACCTGAAATTGAATACTTACACACATAAGAGCACAAAGCATGTCAATAGAGGCATGGGTTACTCCATCATTGTTCCTCTTGAGGGCTTTCACAACCTTCACTCCTAATCGTTCTCGAAATCTTTTGAAAGGGAAGCAAAACCACAAAGATCAGAGAAGAAACTAAAATGATAAAATTAGGATCAAATCAAGTCAGCGGACAATGCTCCCATTGCATTTAGCAAGCCAGTAACTTGATAATTTCATAAATTTGAGATTCTTGGTAGGAAAATATTGACTTCACTGTTAACAACATGCCAAGCACATTCATCAAAATAAAGATGTATCTGTGTAGTGACAGGATACTATTTACAGAGAAACAGAAGTTTATAAAGGTCTCAAACTCAGTGCTTTTTTTAATCTTCTCATCATTCTCTAATATAGTTGCTCTGTATTTCCTAGTCAGAAATATTTCAAAGAATTTTTCATTTCCAGAACAGACAGTTTTTCTGCTTCCTTATGTTATTTAAGACAAACTCCAAGCAGTTTGTACTTACTACAGAAGTATAACCTCCTAACACCATTTAATCTTGTGTGAACTGAAGATAGCAATGACATCAGCATACTTTGAGAATGAAGAACTGCCTACTTCAAGGACAGATGAAGGTACATGTTAAAAATTTTTCCACTAGGAAAAACATTAAACCATATTTGCCTCAAGGCAGAGAGTATTTAGCACAGGAAGAATCAGCTTTACTTGCAAATGATTACCTGGGAGTCTCAAGCTGCGTGAAAGCCTGGTGGCAGCCTCATACTACTGAAAACAATCATAATACCGAGTCTTATAGTCCTTTTCAGAAGGGAGTCCTAAATCCATTTCTCACTTTTAGACACAAATTGCTAACAAAAGCTTGAGAGCCATTTTCATCTACCACTTCCAAGTTTGAAGAGACTTTGCACTTACTTTGGAAGCTGAGTAAAGGCAAGGAAGCCTGCTTTTGAAGCCACTAGTCGTCTTACTGCTTGGAATTGGCTTTCAAGCTCTGCATTAGATGCTGCAATATCTCCCTCTTGGGAGAGCAATGCTGTTATGGCATTATTAATGAGCTTCTCCTTGTTTTCTGAGAACAGACCCTGGTTAAAAAAATAACAATCATTAATTTCTTTATGCATTAGCAACATCTTAAAAGGATGGGTAAAGGCTCCATTCTTACATCTTGTGTAACTGCATGTAGGACTCCACTGTAGGAAATGTTAGCATTGAACCTGAACACAGCATCTGCAAAGTTACCATCTGAAAAAAGACATATCAAAAGTTAAACATACAGTACCTGACTCAGTATCTGGATGCTTTAAAGAGCACTATAAACCCATGTAAGAAGCATTAGCTTACTTGGAGGAGCAGCCAAAAACTTCAGATGAAGGCTCTCTACTTCTTCATCTACAGGCATACTGAGTAATCCCCAACGCTGGCCTTTGTTTGTGGAGGTCATTTTGACACAGACATCTCTATTACCAGAGGCTCTCACTCCATCCAACAAGCTAGCCAGGAGAGAATCTCTGGGTTGGGAGAACGACATACAAATACAACTTATAGCAGAGAAGTGGTGCCAAAAAAACAAGTTATAAGAAAAATAGGGGGGGAAAAAAAAAATCCCATAGTGAAAGGCAGCAATACTTGGAATCTCTTACTAACACTATTGCCAACAACTACACCTCTGGAAGAAACCACTAACTTTGTATTCCTTTACTCACTGTAAGGAGAGAGCTGACTTATACCCAGTATAGCCAGCTGCAGCCCTTCCCTAATGGGATCAGTTCTAGATTATCTGTTAATGAGTGACACATGTTGTCAGCCAATTCATCCCTGTGCTTTCTGCAAAACCTCACTTAGCAGGATTAGACTGTATTACAACTGCAAGTGCACTCAGGGACTGGTCTCGTGGTTATTTTAAATAGAATCAACTAAGACTGTCTCAAGCAGAGAGCTCAAAGGGTTCACAGCCTTCACATTTCCATATTACTTAGACCGTGCTTTCTTCCCTTGTTTCAGATATACTACTTAACCAAGTACAGCATACAGGGAACTATATTGCTTAGGAGAAACAGGCTGTATGTAACTGTCCAACACCCTTTCATTTTCATGAGAAAACTTCTGGAGAGATTTGCTTTAAGTTGGGATGAAGGTAAATGGGGGAGATTTAGTTCCTGTAACAAATATTGATTTATAAGTGGCAGACTGCTACAACAGCAAGTTCTCAAGTTAACCCCTCCAAGGGTCAGAGTTTATAGGAGGTGAACTACAAGTACTACGGTAGCAACTTCCATTTGAATCTATAATGCACAGAAGTTCCAGTTACCTTTCTGTTGAAGAGTATTTCCGAATTTGTCCTTTGATGAATTCAATGGTGAAAAGCTGGGGGTTTTCACAGTCACACACTATTGCAAACACCTAAAAATAAGGGACAAGAATCACATTCATGAAGCAGTGTTATTTAGCTACTCTACAAATTAAGGCGTACGTATACTATCAATTCCCCCTTTAAGAGCGTTTATTTGAAGAAGTGGTACTGAGAAAGAATGCCCCTTACCTCGCCTAAAGGTTTCAAAGTTGCAATGTTGTAGGTAGCTGGATCCCTCTCAACTAAGCAAGCTTCTGTAAGAGCTAGTATTCTTTTCACAGGTTCCTTGTAAAACAAGAAAGAGGCATACTAGGAAAGAGAATACTTAGTACTTAATAGGAACCAAGTATGTTCAGTCTGACGGCCTTACCAAGTGCCTAGGTGTTATTTTTTGAACAACAAACTCTGCTAAAGATGTTATAGATTCATCATTGCTGTACTTTCCAAAGCGAAGATTCAAGTATTGCTCAAATTCTAAGGATTCTTTCCTTATCCGCAGAGATATGCCAATGAAGTTGCCAGCATGCTCTATTGCACTCTTGATAATTTCCTCCCTCTGCTCAGAGGCAAACAGGTGCTGCAAGTTTTGTCAAGAAAAAAAATTAACAGGTGAAAAATACAGCACAGCTGAAGAAAACGACGGTTATATAAATAATCCTCCTCTATATACCTAATAGTAGGGAATGGTCACAGCAACTGGACCAGCCTTTGTTAAGTGCATGGTATAGACAGGTATTTATGAGACAAGAGATCAACTATTAACTTTACATTTGCCTTTAAAAAAAAATAAGTTCTATAGCAGCTATTCCTAAAGGATACCCTGCTAGACGTTAGTGTGCCATTAAAGTTATGGTCTCCATGACTTGCCTCTGTCTACCCCTGGCAAAAGACCCTGACAGCCTGGCAGGAGTGAGGACCCACAGTAAGCAATTGGGGCTACTACTGGTGATCTTCAAGGTTAGGGCAGCTCTAGAGGATCAATTATATATTACTAGTTTTATGCCACAGGAAAGCATGCTGCAGTACAAAAGACATGGAAACCCTCATCTAGTCAGGTTTTGTCAGTAGAGATGAGGTAGCTATATCTAGGAATTAATTTATGGTTAATAATGTAAAGATCCTTTTCAGCTGCTTGAAGTACAGTACACAAGAAACCCTGTCATAACCTTAGAACCAATATTATACTGCAATATTTTCCAAAGCTGCCAAGTAATCAGATCACAGGTCTCAAGAGGCAACGGCATCACAGATCAATCTATTTCTGAATTGAATCCCTCCATCAATTAGGTAGATAGTAAAACACTACCTATCACTTCTGTAAGTTTGAGAAACAACAGGAAATTCCACATTCACATTACATTCATATTCACCTGAAAAAAACTAAATATTTTATCCTTTCTAGTTCTTAAACATGCAATACACACACACAACTCCCCCCTCACCAAAAACTGGAACCAAACCCATATATAACTCTCAAATGTTTTAACTAATTTTCTCTCCTTTTAGGATCTGCCTATAAGCCTTGAGGTTCCACAGCTGGGTCCCAAAGATGCACATACTTATATGCTCCAACTTTGTTGAAACTTCATTATTAAATATGCAGCTATAAACATCCTAAGAACCATACCAATATATTTTGATTTAATACTCACCAGTCTACTAAATCCTCCATAGAGGATGCAGAAGCCTCCCTGATAGCCAGTAATATCAACAAAGCCTTCAATATTTCTGTAGTCATAGGAGCACAGGACCTTATTTGTTGCAGGATCAATTTGGTCAATACCTCCAGGAGTCACTTCCAGAATCACAGGTTTCCTCGTATCACTCCAGTGATGTTTATAGCAGTTATACCTCTGAAGAGAGAGCTAATTTTTGACATCTATGCACACTCCTTCACTACACAGCAGTAGTTCTCTACTTAGCTAGTAAATGCAAAAAAACATATAATTTCCCTTAATGCTCTTATCCATATTAAGAATACTTTGAAGCAAAGCAAAGTAGCTGTAGCTGTCAACTGACAAGGAGGTCACAGCTTAAACAATGCACGTTGAAGAAAGAACAGAATCCCAAAAGAGCCACTCCCAAAGGAAGTATAAGTTCTCTTGTTGCAGAAGGTGGTCTACGCACAGACTTCTGAACACTGTGATCAGATGAGGAAATAGCATTTACACCAAATGCTGTTATTCAGCTAATTAAGTAAAGTTAAGTTTGTCACTGTAGTGAAAATTTTTCATCTCAAGCAGTCCCATTCCATTACAAATACAAACTTACTTAAACCAGCAAAAGTAAGAGACCTGTTCTAAACATGATAAGACAAAGGGGATCCCCATATTCCAGCAATGTTACTATGCTCATGACTCAAGATTTATTCTAAGCAATACTTCAAATTACTTCAAGTAACTTTAAGCACTTGAAGTGCTATATTCTATGACAAAAAGACATATAAAATCCAGCTCTGTGGACTGCATTGCTTATTACTCTATTACTACAATTCAGTAAATCTTGCCTGTAATCTGACCTATAGAAATCCTTCTAGGGAGCATCAAATGTTCAGGATGTTACACAGAAAATATTTAATTAGAAAGTAAAGCAAACATTGACTAATGAATCAACGTTTTTCTCCTCTCCAGATAAGAGCTCTGCACAGCACAGCCCTGTATTTCAACAGTAATGCTCATAGTCCATGCACAAGTATAAGGCTCAGGCCCATCAAAGAGAGCTCAAATATTCTACTGGTAAAAAGGTTCCCACTGCTTTTGAACAAACTCCATTTCCTTCTCTCAAAGACTTCAGATCCAAATTCACAAAAGCTATTTTAGGTAGCACATATAGCACAAGCATAAAATACATTAACAAAGTAGAAGTTTGAGTCTTTAGATCATTTCCTTAAACCACACATGATGCACATAAGCCAGACACTCACCCGTCCTGTGATTTTTCCTTCTGAGAAGTCTGTCCTGAATCTCTGTTTTTAAAAAGTTAACAGTCAATGAATGCAAATATGAGAACCTCTCTATCCAGAAAGTCTACATTTAAGCTGACTCTGTTTTATAGGACTCATATTAAGCCTCCTCAGAAGGCTCACCATCCCACTGCATTTAATATATTCAATATTTGTAGCTTTACTCACTCTTTACAAATCATGCATACTTGCTCCAACTGACATTAGATCAAGATCATTAACATAACAGCTCCAAAAATTTGATTTCCTACTTTTTATGCAGGGAAAGAAAGCATAATAAGCTACCAGAGATGGCAATGGTAACCAAGTACTTACTGCTTGCTTGAAGAAAATAAAAATAAAAATCTTACCAGTGCCTCTGTAAGAAGTTCTGTTCTGTGCTCTGTGGAAAACTTAAGTGTCTCGGATTTTTTTCCACTCCCTTTGCGAAAAGTGAGGTTAAATTCTGTTCCTTGTCCTTTTCCAACAGGAGAAATACTACAGATATCTCCATAAGGCCACTAGACAATTGAAAGTAATTAGGTTATACTGTTAGCAATTTTAAAGCTACATCTCCCCCCCTCCCCCAAAACCCCTTAGAAGTTATAATAACCCTGTAACAAGATGACAGCTAGAATGCTACCAGACAGCAGGAGCTCGAGCTTCCTATTTGATACTGCACAAAGTAACTAAGTGTCCTGACTCCCTTCAGGGACACAGCTTAGCAGTGATCAAACTTATCCAGGTTCCTTCAGAACAGCACAGCCAAAGGCAAACTACTACTTGTTGGCCAAGAAAGAGAAATTGCCTAAAAGTACAAAACCCTAGTGGGTATTTGTAGAGTTAGCTAAGGCAACACAGACCTTCTATTATGTGTGCTTTGGTACACAGCTGCCACACCTTCTGGCTTTTTATGAGATCTTGTAAGACTAGATGGTTTCTTAAGCCTGAATGCCACTATTCACTCTGGATAATGAATGTAAGTCAAAAATCAACTTCAAAAATTACAGTTACCTGATTTGTAACTTCCAGCGTGTTGGGGTTGTACGTGGTGATGGCATGGGTTCCAACTGAAAAGACTCGCTTATATCTAGAATACAAAAGAGTGTTAAGTTTCTCCAAGAAGTCACAGGAAAACCTGTGCCAAACTGCAAAAATTATGTTAAGATTATATATACAGGTTTTTGTTAGAAAATGGGTATGGAATTTTCTTTGTTGTTAGCTTGCAGTTTACCCTTATCATATGTTAAGCTCTTCTGTTCTATATATCCATAAAGGGGACGTACAAGTTAAATACTACTAAATAGATTAACTTATGCATACCTTTTTCTAAGTTAGTGGCTAAGTCAGGATCAAAGACTGGCTTTGGAACTTGCACTGAAAGGTACTACCAGACCAGAATAAATTCTAAGAAGGCTACACAGGTAGGAGAAAAAAAAAACCCCAACCATTCCTGCCATTGTCTAAAGCATCTATCCGAAGCTGTCTCAGCCAACAGTTTTAACATGAAATCCCATTTACACAACTGTTCACAATACTGTGCCAAGTCAAAATACTACTACGGCCAAGCCTAATCTTCTTCATCTTGAGGGAAACTAAAGCTACCAAACTCTAGAAAGACTCAGATCACCACAGCTACAGTCATTGTACACTGATATCACAGATATATTAACTATCACAGGGCTTAAAGAATAGCAAGGTAGTTGCTCGTGTTTCAGATGTATCAGGTACAAGCAGCAGTGAGCTAAAGCTACAGAATTTAGATGCATTAAGTGCAAAATCAAAGCCTTACCATGGCTTCATTTCCTAGATAATCTTCAAAATATACTCTGAACAAAAAAAAAGACTCTTTACATATTTCTGAAACTGAAAGTTTTGAAACACAACTAAGCGGAGTTTGAAACGGCAGATCATTAATAATACCTTATTGCTTGCACAAACCATGTTCTAGGGTGTTTCCATCTGGAAGCCATCCGGCCCAAAAAGTAAAGCCAAACCTGAACCAGAGCCAATACTAGTAAGTATTCTCTGACTAAAGCAACAGCATCTGAATACGGATGTCTTTCCTGAACTTGAACCAAATAAAAATACTTTGGCTAGTTGTCCATATTAAAACTGATTCAGTGTAGGATTTAAGTTTCAATTCTGGGTAAACTGTGCGTTTCCTTGGAAGAGATGTTATCAACCAGATGCTTAATGAATCTGAATCTGTGCCATATTAGACTGCATCAAGAACCAGCAGGTCACCTCTTCCATCCTTCTCTGCATACTTGTGTTGCAGTCCTTTCTCCTCTCTCACTTGACAGGTCTGCAGCACAGGCCATCATTTAGTCATAAAGTCAAACTTTGCATGGACTTCAAATATATTTAGAGCAGCTCCCATATATCCCTTATAACAGGAAGGTCAAGAACATCTATCTTGTCATCTAGTCAGGCAATCTCACAAACTTAATACCCTTCCATTTTCCATTATTATTCAAATAAACCAGTGTGAGTTGATGCCTTTACTGGCCCACAGTTTACTTAGGAATTAAAAAAAGTGCTTATTTTCTTCAAAGCTTAGGAGCTGATTTTCAACTGTATTGAACTGATCTGCCACCTTAAGGATGTTTAACATATTTGCAAAACCTATTTGTTTTTCCACATAGTTCAAATTTCCTTATTTAAGATGCAGGTCAAGGAAGACATGAAGTGATGAAGCAAAATATTTGAAGCTACTCTAGCTGCTAATAATTCCACTATATTCAGCCTGTCAAAGAATGTTCCAGTTCTTAGCTCGTAAGAAGAAACCAACTGCTCCCTCTCGTTGCACAATTTAGGTAGGTATTCTTTTTATACACCTTATAAATAAGGTTCATTTAAGTTCTCTAGAACAGTATATCACATGTAATAAAGCTCTTTATTACTTGCTCAAGGTTTTGTTTACTTATTTAGCCTACTATGACCTGCACAGTGCTTTGTGGCAGGTAAGGATTTGCAACCATTACACATAACTGAAGATCAGCTTCCAAACATCATAGCCCCTTCCTTTTCTCCCCTTATCCTCAAGCCTACATTTCAAGATTCAGGAAGCTTTTATTATCCAGCATTCTTAATATGTGATGGGACAAGGAACACAAGACAGAACAGCAGTTTTGCTGAGTTGCCATTTCCCTTGTTTCCCTAGGTAAATTCAGAAGACCCAAGTCTTGTTTCATAAACAGAGGAGATTCAGAAGGCAGCCCTTATACCTGGCCTACTCTTGTTCAGAACTTCACCTATAAATATGTAAGAAACTTATTCATACCTCCAGGACTTAAACAGTTTACTACTAATAATCTCTCAAACTACTCTGCAGTGTTGTCTAATCCTAGGCTGTTTTGAGAAGAGTTGAAGCAAATGTCCTCTTACCAATAAAAAGGCTATTGCCTGTTCACTAGTTATTTCAAAGCACTGGAGACATCTTCTTAATTAGAATGGAGCTGGCAGATACATTTCAAACCACCACACCCAATGAAAAAACAACCTTCATTAATTTTACAGATCTACAGATTAACACTGCAGCATCATCATTTGCACTACTGTAAAACACTACAGACACACAGAGCCTATATTCAAGTGAAAAATTCTCTGAGTAGTCAAAATGATTCAGGCTCATTTAGCACCACACATTAAAGTACAGTGTTTTTTTAATGTTATACATAGATTATAGAGAGAATGTATAACTGAACTGAGTGGACTAAAGAATTCAAATAGAAAATTACTAAAAGCCAAATAAGCTTCTGCTGCAACAAAAACGAGGCAGCTACTTACTAAATAGTTCTTTCCCACTCACTATAAAAGAATTAACACACCACTGAATTTTTAAACTAAATCTGTTCTAGACTTTAGACTAGATCTGTAAGACTTCTGTCAGAATGTTACCATCAAGGTTCAAGATCGTAATTTCAAGAGCTTGCCTCAGGCTCTTTAATGAGAGGAGATGGGCAAAAGAAGAAATCTGAAGTTTATGTATTTGATTTTCACCAACTGGCTCAAATCATATGCACACTAAACTTGCACATATGCCACAGAAAATCCTGAGGAAGAGGCCTGACATTTTCTGTTGGGGAGCAGAAAGATTAGGAAGGACAAACTGTTCTAATATTCTACTGCAATGTAGTACCTTATTGTTACTAAGGGAAGTAGTTTATTCATCCACGCCAACATGATTCCAAATGCATGGATCACAACTCAGGTAAGACTCAATTTTCATAAGTACTGTATACAACGCTACTGAGATAAAACTAAACATTAAACAATTTCTTTCAAGTCAATCAAAACTCTGACTTGGTAGAGGAAAGATTTTGCACTCAGAGAGCTGCTCAGTCTAGTATGGACTCTGAACTACCCAGAGTTTTAATTTTTGCTGACAAAAAAGCAGGGAGCTCTTTGATTAGACATTGAAGCAACCTCATGATTCTTCAAAGCACAGCTGTGAAAGATCCACGACTGCTGCTCCTTGCAAGCCCATTCGCCTTTCCTTCTCAGTATTCTCAGTCTTTGATAGGATGAATGTATGGCAAAAAAAAAAAAAAAGAAAACAAACCAAAAAACAAACAAACAAAAAAAAAACCTCAACCAGTTTTCATTTACTGGTCAAACAACAGATTTGGACAATACCTCTTCATAAAATCATTAGAACCAAGCAGTTCTCATGTTCCCAAGGTGCAGATAACCCATTCTTTGTTATGTTGATGTTTAGATAGCAAGGAAAAACCCCGTTCTACAGAGATATTTGCATGTGAAAAGGAACAGTTATAACTTAGCAGACAATTTTATTAGACATTCCCAAGCCTTTGCAGACAGAAGCATTGCCAAAAATTCATTTTTAGATCCAAAACTCCCATTAGGATCAGGTTTATTTCTAGTAGCAGAATTCTTCAAGTTATCTAGCTTCGTAGTTTAACAGATATCTGTTACACAACTTCTTAAGTGTATTGTGGACTAGTGATCCTCATCTACTAAAGTACATAAAACACGACTCCTCCATAAACCTAGTCTGAGAAGAAACATTTCCACTTTAAATTTAGTGGTTTATATAGTAAGGTCAGGTAGTCCATTTCAGAGCTACACTGCAGCGGAGGCAGTGTAGAGCGTAAGCAGAGGAAGGCTAAACCCCAATGATTAAAACCCAAACTGATTCTCGTAAAGATGCATTTAGTTCAGACACTGAGCCAACGGGAGCCTTTATTTCAATTTTCATTCATCAGTTGGATGAAGTTAAAACTATGTAGTTAAATCCAGTAACAAAGGAAAAAATGTCACACAAACCTTTAAAAACAAAAAACCCAAATAACAAACTTCAAACTACTTACTTTCCCCTCCATGAATGTTTTGTGGTGTAGAAACAAGCAAGATCTCTGTTTTCTCTAATTATATTCATTCTGCGCCAAGACCTGAAAACAAAGGAGACATCCTGTTAGCACTCAGAACTCCTATTTAAAACCAAAGTTCACTAATCATCAATATGCTTCAAGACAAAAATACTTTGTTTTTAAACTTATGTTTATCAAACAATGCATGGACCAAGTTGCATAAGAATTATTAGTTTCTTCACTGCATTTGTTACACTAGCTACCCCTTAACAGTAGCAGGCTACAGTAAATTATGTCCCATTTGCCATATTATAATCACTCTACTTTCACTGCATCTTTGCACATTCAAATTCAGGTATATTTTATGTCATCTCCAAAATGCTTTAATCCCAAAAATCATATGATATAAAATTATTTGAGTAGCCTCTACCTGTAACTCCAGCTAAACCAAAGTCCTACTGCAATTCTGAAATAAACTGTAAGGAGACACCTGGAGACATAGAACAGTTTGTCTTCCAGTCTGAAACAGAACTTGAGGTCGAGAAACTTACTTACTACCTAAGCATTGTGATTAGGAGCTGACTAAGTACCATTCCTGTGCTGTAAAAGCTTAAGCAATCTCACCACTAACATCCTGGCATGCTCACTTGACACAGGAATATCTATTCCCTAAACACACATACAGAGGAATTTAGTGAAACTTGCCCACAACTGCTTGAGTAGATCATTGCTTTAGGTGCTGCTAAGTTCTAATAGTTCTACTATTTTCAATGCCTGAAACAAATGCCTGTTGAGTAGTTAGGAAATTAATCTCCCTTTTACTTCACCGTGCTGTTATTGCGTATACAAGGAACTTAAGCAGACATTCCCTGATTGAGTATAAGAGTGAAGTTGCCACTCTTTATTTAGTGCTACAGCATTAGCTTTATTTTCAAATGTATTAAATCAGGCTTCCCTGTTACTACTCTCGGGCTTACACCAATAACAGTGGTATCCCCAAAATATCACACATTAATGCTGGTCTGCAAGAACACAGCTTGCCTGAAGCAACTCTCAAGCAACCCAATCCCAGTCAGTACCCCACTGAAAGTTATATAACAACCCCTTATCTTTTTACATTCAGCTAACTCTGCTTGACTGCAAAGGAAGAGTTCTTATTTTGAGATGGATGACCTGTAACATTTGCTCATCACAAATTTCTACCCTCTACAACCTCAGGCTATTTTGGTTTTGAGCAAAGGCTGTAGCAGTTATGGAGTCTTAAGCATGAAGAATGGATAAACCTGCTCAAAATTAACTCTAGGATTCCTGCCCTCAGGTGAAGAACTAGCACAATCATCACTACCTACTGAAGGATACTTGAGTTACTGCCTCTGGGAAGAGAGAAGAACAGTATTTATGTATTTCAATAACTCAGTCTTTCAGTCAAATCTTCAGAGTTAATACTCCAATCACTTATGGCAAGTTAAATTCTCTAAAGCCAGCTTTTGGAAGCAAAGTTTTATGAGGGGCAGGATATTCAACAGCATTATTGCTACTGACTGTTGACATCATCTACCTGGACCTGTGCATTTGACACTGTCCCCTGCCTGCACCTGACATCCTTGCCCCTAAACTGAAGTAACACATATTTGACAGATGGACCACCCAGTGGATAGGGAATTGTCTGGAGGGTTGCACTCAAGAAGTTAATGGCTCAATGTTAATGTGGAGATAGTGACAAGTGGCATTCTTCAGGGGTCAAGATTGAGATTGGCATTGTGTTAACACCTTTGTCACAGATATGGACAGTGGACTCTCTGGTTTGTTGATGACACCAAGCAGTGTGGTGCAACCAACAGACAGGAGGGAAGGGATGACATCTAAAGGGATTCCGGCAGGTGGGAGAGGTAGATCCATGCCAACCTCACAAAGTTCAACAAGGCCACATGCAAGACTCTGCACCTGGGCTGGGCCATCCCAAGCACAAATAGTAGCTTGGTGGAGAACGGCTTGAAAGCAGTCCCAAGGAGGATTTGGGGGAGTTGGTTGATGAGAAATTTGACACAATCCAGCAATGTGCACTCACAGCCCAGAATCACATTCTGGGCTGCATCAAACGAAAACTGGCCAGCAGGCCAAGGGAGGTGATTCTTCCGCTCTACTCTGCTCTTGTGAGACCCCACCTGCAATACTGTGTCCAGCTCTGGAGCTCCCAGCATAAGAAGGACCTGGTCCACACCTTTTGGAGTGAGTCTAGAGGAGAGCCACAAAGATGGCCAAGGAGGGAGCTGGAGCACCTCTCCTATGCAGACAGGCTGAGACCTGGTGTTGTGCAGCCTGGAGAAAAGGCAGCTCCAGGGAGAACTTAGAGCAGCCTTCCAGTACCTAATGGGACCGACAGCAAAGCCCAAGAGGGGCTTTGGGCATGTAGCGACAGGACAGAGTGACAGCTTTAAACTGACAGAGGAGAGGGTTAGGTTAGATGTTAGGATTAAATTTTTTATTGCGAGGATTTGAAGCACTTGGAGCACAGGTTGCCCAGAGAAATTCTCAACACCCATTAAACTAGCCCTGGAAGTGTTCAAGGCCAGGTTGGACAGGGCTTTGATCAGCTTGGTCAAGTGAAAAGTGTTCCTGCCCATGGCAGCAAGGATGGAACTAATGATCTTTAAGGTCCTTTCCAACCCAAAGCATTCTATGATTACTCCTGAAGTTCTCCATTTTGCTTGATTTAAGAACTATTATTATTATTACCATGGATAAGAATCAGAACACTATGCTTAATCCAAACTACACAGATCTTACTGTACAGTAGCACACTTTATATCTGGTAATTTTGTTTTAAAGTTATCTTTCAGAACAACATGCCATATACTCAATCTTCATGCCTCTCTTTCAACGCCATTTTCTTGACATTGACTGAAGTATTAGTAAAAATAAAATAAGAGGCTTATAACAAGACTAGCTTCACTAAGTACAGGATTAAAAGATCTATTTATCTTTAATTCCAGTTTCACCAATACTAGACTCCTCTACCAAGCTCTATTAGGTCTCCCAGACCTGAACATCACTTGCTCTAGAGTATTTAAAGCAAGCTGTTCTCAAGGTTGCAGATATCTACTCCTAATAATACAGAAATAAGAAACGCTCATTTCTGAGCTACCAGCAGCTTTCAGTAATTTTAACACCAGTATCTAACTAGAATCAGTATACTGATGCATATTGCACCTGAAGTGCAAGTGACAAATTCTCCAGACTGCTTTTTTGTTTAGATGAAAACCACTAAAATAACTTAGTTTTGATGCTTTGCTCACTGTGCTTCTGGACAGTGACTGCAACTGTCCTTCCCACTGAGGAGATACCACAGGGGCAGTATATGCCCAAATCTAGTAACAACTAATTCTTGTACACATTTTCCATCAGTTTAACAGAAAGCAAAGGCTAACAATAGCCTAGTGTTCCGAGCTGCTGCGGTAAAACCCAGCAATTATTTTCCAGTTGTCTTGGATTCCACAGTAAGAACAAGAAAAAAAATGGTTCATACCAAAGACAAAGATATTTCAAAAGAAATCAAGAAGTTCTCTTCCTTCACTCATTCCAGCAGAACCAGTGTGGCATCCCTCTTGTACTATCTACAGTATGATACACTGTCATTTTAGCACCTAAGACAGTACAACCATGGACTTGGCAGAACACATCAGGCTTTATCATTAATCAAGCTTAGCCATATTGCCAGTGTAAGCTATAGAGGCCTGCTTAGTTATATATTAATTTCCTAAAAGAAGACAACATTCTTGTTACCCTTACCTCTTCTTCCTGCATTCAATACACCTTTAAAAAGTTGACTGACTTAACACAAACATTGAATGAAATTTGTTATCTCACTCATAAGAGCATCCAGGGCAATAAGGCACTAACTTGAGCAATGATCTTAGTGTTCTGGGACATCTGGGAGTAGAGAAGTCAACAACTTCAAAGGTTATTTTGAATACTTCACAGCTCAGCTATTGCATATCCCACACTGATGGTTTTCAAAGGTTTGATAGCAGAGAAACACCCAATTGTTCTATTTCCACTGGAGCAGAGGCAAAAACTACTTTGAAAATAGCAGTTTTTAAACATGATTTCTTGGTTGAGAGTGGGCATGCTGAAAGCAGACTGTAGTCAAATAATCCAAGGATTCTGTAGGCAAAGTATTGTCTACAGCTTGCAATTTCTGTTGGGAGTCTAACTAAAGCACACTCCAAAATATCCCCTGGATATTTTAATTAGCTTTTTCAGTGGACTGAAGTTCAACAACACTTTCCTATTTGGTTCCTGTAGTACTGCAAATAGCAGTGAAACAGCTTTAGGGGAAGAGCTGAAACCACATTTTTGCATGCCTCATGTACCAGAAATAGCAATCCCTTTAAACTAAAGGGCCTGAACTGCCTCCAGGACTCCCCCTGCCTCAGTTTAAACAACACACAATCATAGAATAGTTTGAGCCAAAAGGGACCCTTCATACAAGTAGGTATACTACACAAGCTATATTCAACTTGCACTTTCCAGTTTTCCAGGATTTCACATTCTTTAGACAAAAACTACCATCTGGGAAAACAATCTATTTCAGGAAACCAACACAAGTCAGTTCTAAACCAGCATTTGTGGAGTCAGAAGAAAAATTGTGACCTTGCAGACATCAAAGCAATAGGCACAGCTGTAATTACACGTAAGTTTCCTTCAATTTATTAAATAAAGTCAAAAGTTTGGACATGGGTTCAAAGTTTAGTGCAGAATTCAGATTGAGTTTTTTCCTGATTATATTATCTTTCTATCCTTACAAAGCCTTGATATCTTTCTTAAATGAAGGTTTAACAAGGTAGGATTCAGAGCCCCACACAGGAGTATTATTCTGTTCTGCTGCAGGGAGGAGTAAAAGAAACACTGATAAGAAACTGAGAATTCTTGGGCAAAAGAAGAAGAGAAACGCAGACACAAAACTGTGATTTTGTTTTAAAGACTTATTCCAGCATGGCTGAATACAAGTTAGAGTTCCTGGAAAGTCTTTACTACACAGGGACAGATACTCATAGCAAGCTCAAGTCTGAGTTTTCTGAAAGAGAGAAGTCACAGTAGACATAGAGCAGAAAAAGAGAGACCAACTGGAAAGAAATGATAGCAAAGCACTAAAAAAAAAAAAACCCTAACGTTCTGTTATTCTGTGGTTCTACATACCTGCCTGCTTGCTTAAAGTTCTGGAGCCTGATTTCCAGTCATCTACACCTCTGTAGCTTTAAAGCCATTATTTAAATAAGTGAGCTTTCCTGCATTGAAATGTTTTAGCTGTCTATGTTTCAGTCTCCTCTCTCATTGCTGTAAGTCACTAACTGGCAGAGTTTTGCCTTCAGACAGATTCTTTCCAACAAGCATTAATTTTCCCTCTTCCTTGAAGAGTACTTTTCTCCTGAAGTACTACAGCTTAATTAGCTGTGGAAACAGATTTTATCTGTAGTGTAGGAACTCCCAGGCCCTTTTGTAAGAGGGGAAGGAGACAAAATCCACCAGATCCTTAAAAGAAGCTACATGCAACCTCCCTCAGTGATAGCAGCAACTTCACATTCAGTGGCCTAGGACAGAAACTGGCTGAGAATTTCAGCCTTACTACTACCATAAATGACGGTGACAACATTGGACTCCATCCTCCAGGAGACTCATTCCCTCACTGAGGACCAGTGTTGAGGATAAGAAAAAGTGTGGAAGATTCTGGTCTTCTTTTACATTTATACTAGCATTCTGCTTTACCAGTGAACCAATCTGATTCACTAGACAGGTGAGTATCAGAACAAAACTATATACTCACTAAGGGAAGGAAGGAGGAAAAAAAAAAGTTCCTTTTAGTCACAGTTTAGCAATCTCGACATACTTCTTCAGAATAATGTTCTATTAGTGAGGCAAGAGAGTTGTTAATTTTTTTTGACATGAGAATAGTTTTTTGGAAGCAAATCAGGAAGCTAAGCAGTTAAAGGTTAACACTTCAAGATATGGTTGAATGCCAGCAGAAGAATTATTAAGTCAGTAAGTTTCATTTACTGAGCTTCAAACAAGTCAAAAGTCACCTCCACAGTATGAAAAACAGATCTGGCTTTAAAGACCAAGCCTCAGCATATCACTTAAAAATCTGGAAATACAAAGTGATTCAGTCCCTCAGGACAAATACGTGTTTGGAAACTATGAAAAATGCCATATGACACCCAGAAGAGCAAGCAATACATACAAAATAAATATTTTAAAAAATGTGTTCCAACAAGGCTAGAAAAAAAGGTTAAAGTTCCTGGAACACAGGGACAGAAATGCAACTCTGACTCCAAACACTCAGATATTTGCTGCAAGTGAAAAAAACTGTCAGTAATAATAGAAAGGCACCAGTAACTTCTAGTTAAGTGGTCTGGCACTCGGCTGCTTATAGTAGGCAGGAATTAGACCAAGCTGTATATCTATGAATTAAAGCAGGCTAGAGCCAAGCATAATTTTCACATCTCTAATACTAGTTCTGTTATTTTGATTTTATCCATCAGACTGTAGAGCAATAACTCAATCCTAAAATGAAACTCAAGTCACTAGTAGTCCCTTCAACAGCCTCCTCCTTTTCAACATATCTCCCTACATGCAAGTAGCCTATGCAGACAAAACTAATAATCAACAAAAAATAATACTTCAGCTTCAGAGAACTTAAATTATAAAACAAGGAATATTTTCTGAAATGCAGTATTCTCTAACCAGCGCTAAGGAACATGAAACAAAGCAGTTATCTACTCAATTTCATCTACTCCAACCATCACAGATCTTATTTGTGAAAGAGTACAGGAGAAAAGGGGAAAACACATTTCAGATTACATTAACTTCAAAAGCAGTCACACAGCAGAGATGAAGTGCATTCACAGGAAGTCTCTGAATAAACTTCTAGGCCTATGTTCCCCCGAAGCAGAATGCTCAAACACTCCTTGAGCTTGAGAGCACCAAGCTGGAAAGAGAAAAAAAGACCTCTCCCTCCCAAACCGAAGGGCTAAGACACTTAACATGGCCCAAAACTCAGCCCTCAGCAGAGGCACAGCTATATAGGCACAAGCTTCTCACCACTCGACAGGAAAATCTATCCCAAAGACTACCGGCAGCTCACCGCAGACAGAAAACCATCCAATATGACTACTTGTTTTGACTTTCAGAAAACAAAAAGCAAGCTAAAAGCATGCATGGAAGAAATTCAAATGCTCTTGGAAAAATAAAAGCATTAAGGGTAGATTTTCTGAAAGATGCATCTAGTTCTGCTCATAGTCTTCAGGCATACTGTCAGCACTCAAAAAAGAAATAAAATCCCATCTCTGTGAGAGCATATCTCTGTCACATCTCTCCCACCCTTCATAAATTATTCCCCAAAGCATCTCCTGACAGTATATTTTGATCTGAGGGCAGGAGGGGGAAAATAACGTGTCTTTTATTAATGGACACGTCAGTACTCTTCTAAGAAAGAGGACAAATTCTACCCGGAGGCTACAGAAGCCGCATCAGGTGCGGGGCATGCCGAGCGAAGCACTGGGCGGGCTGAAGCTGGAGAACAACCCCAGCCCTCTCCTCTGCTCGGATACAGGAACCGAAGGGCTGCGAGCGGCTGGTGACAAGGTACCACGCTGGGGACGAGGGACGCCAGCTCACAGCCCCAGGCCCCTCACGGCTGGGGCAGGAGCGGGGCGGTGCCGGCGGCAGCACCAGCCCCCGGGCGGCAGGGCAAGCGCTGCNACAGCCCCGCGGGCCGGGCGCGCCCCCCGCCCGCCCCCCCGGCCCCGAGCAGCGCCCGGGACCGCGGAAGGAGGCGGGGGCTGCCGCCGCCCCCTCACTTCCCCCGCCGCTAGGATTTACCTGGCCGGGGAGCCCGCGCTGCCCGGTCCTGCCCCCACCAGCAATGCGCCTTCCCGGCGATAAGGGCGAAGGGGCACTGAGCGGAGCTCTAACCCCTCACCCTCCGGCCGGCCGGGCGGGCGGCAGCTGCTACACCGCTCCCGCTGCCTCAGAGCCTGGCGCTGGAGGCCGCCATCTTAGCTCGGGCAGCGAGACCGCCCCCTCGGCGCAGCCGCCGTGCGGCCCGGGGCCGTCACGGGACGCGGTCACCTGATGTGCTCCGCGCTGCCTCCCCCTTCCCGCCGCCCTTCTTCCTTCCTTCCTTCCTTCCTCCCTTCCCACTCTCGCCCCTTGCCCTACCCTGTCCTGCCCTGCCTTGTTCTGCCGGGAACAGGCATGGCTCGCTGCGCGCTCGGAGCGCCGCTGGCGGGCAAAGTCCCCGCCGCGCTCTCCTTGCGCGTCGCCTGAGGACTGTCGGTGACCGGTGGGCTCCCGCCCGAGCGTGTCCAGGCCGTGAGAGGCGCGTTGAACAGTTAAAAATCCAGAGCACGCTGTTTAATTGTGTACATTACTTACGTGACTGTAAAAGCGTTGTTAAAATGCCACATTAAGTCTGCGGAGGCTGAATCACTGATTTATGTGGTTGGCTAACCACCCTCCAGATTTGTTACAGGACTCAAGCTGCCCGTCAACTTCCCCATATTCTGCACCAGATGTAGGGTTTCCCAAAAGTGTAAACTACGGCAGCATTATAACACGAGCTCCTTAAAATGCCTACTGATTGGCATAAATANCAACCCCAGCCCTCTCCTCTGCTCGGATACAGGAACCGAAGGGCTGCGAGCGGCTGGTGACAAGGTACCACGCTGGGGACGAGGGACGCCAGCTCACAGCCCCAGGCCCCTCACGGCTGGGGCAGGAGCGGGGCGGTGCCGGCGGCAGCACCAGCCCCCGGGCGGCAGGGCAAGCGCTGCCGCTGCCGCTGCCCCAGCNCTTCTTCCTTCCTTCCTTCCTTCCTCCCTTCCCACTCTCGCCCCTTGCCCTACCCTGTCCTGCCCTGCCTTGTTCTGCCGGGAACAGGCATGGCTCGCTGCGCGCTCGGAGCGCCGCTGGCGGGCAAAGTCCCCGCCGCGCTCTCCTTGCGCGTCGCCTGAGGACTGTCGGTGACCGGTGGGCTCCCGCCCGAGCGTGTCCAGGCCGTGAAAGGCGCGTTGAACAGTTAAAAATCCAGAGCACGCTGTTTAATTGTGTACATTACTTACGTGACTGTAAAAGCGTTGTTAAAATGCCACATTAAGTCTGCGGAGGCTGAATCACTGATTTATGTGGTTGGCTAACCACCCTCCAGATTTGTTACAGGACTCAAGCTGCCCGTCAACTTCCCCATATTCTGCACCAGATGTAGGGTTTCCCAAAAGTGTAAACTACGGCAGCATTATAACACGAGCTCCTTAAAATGCCTACTGATTGGCATAAATATGTGCAGGGCTGGGAGTTGGAGTCAGTGATCCTCGTGGTTCCCTTTCAGCTCAGGATATTCTATGATTCTATGATAAACAATCTGTCTTATATTTTGCTTAAGATATTTAAATACTAGTCAGTCATTCTACAGATTAATCTAGTCCTCTGAATCTGGGGCACTGTGATGAAACAGCACTGATGGGAAAAATAACATTACTTTTGGGAAGCTGATAGATTGCTTTTGGTTACAGAACTTCAAGGGAGGGGAAAAAAAAGATTTAATGTTTTATTAACGTACTAGGAATTGTAGGAATCTAATTTGAGAGGGAGGTCATATGATTAAGAAGAGTTTCTTGGAGTGCATGGAAGAGTTTTTGTACAGATTTGGATTGATTTCTGGTTTTGCTATTAGTTGGCTCAGAGGGTTTTTTGTTCAGGGAGTGTTGATTTTGTCTGCGTACTTATTTTGTGTTGTTAATATAGGTAGGTAAAATACATCAAGTAAAGCAACAGCTTGCTAGCTGTTTATTACTCAGGCACAAAGAATGACACTTGCATAATGAAATTGATGTAACAAAGTAGTAATCAATGTTTTCATGGATGGATTTTAATCAGCACAGATTATATTTCAGTATATTTATTCAGCTAGTATTTCAGTAACTCTGTTTTCCTCTATTTTTGGATATGCTTTTGCATAAGTAGTGGTATTAACTTTGGATCTAATGCAAACAACTGATAAAAGGAAAGGAGGCCACAGATTTAGACAGAGAAAATTTGAGAGATAGTGAAATAATGATTTTGAAAATTATTTAGAGAAAAAGTCAACAAGCAAGGTATGTTTAGCAGTTCTGACAGGAAATTATGGAAATTATATTATACAGAATGGTACAATATCTTTCAGAAATTAAAGTAGACTAGGATTTCATTACTGTCTAACTGTAAAGTGTGCATGAAGTTACCTTGTGTGCAGGAAAACATTCTAGTTTGCTTGGTCATTTTTTCTTTTTAATTTCTGGATATTTTTAGAGATAGGATCTTATTTTTCTGTTTAGCTAAAGGTTTGTGGAAATGCTGGAATACAAAAATTGTATTTTTGACACCTAAAGTTTAAAAGTTTGCTGTTTTAATTTAAAAAGAAAGTGAACAAAATCCTCACTCCATTAATGTCAATGGCAGTTTTGTTATTACCTGTGTCTGATACAGGTAGTGTTTTGCCCTTAGTTTTCCCAGTCACTTATGGAGTCAGAAATAGTATCAGAGCCGTTTTCATTATCAAAATAACAATAGCAAAACACAGGTTTGATGCCTTCTTGAAAGATAAAATGTTAAATTGCTTCAATCCACTTTGGAGAAGCAAACCCAAGTTCAGTTCTTCCAGATCTTTTACCTGAAGTACTGCAGGTGTCAATCTGACCTTGTCCATTTAAATACTTCCATTTGCAAAAGAGTTCAGGTCATCTCCAGTCTAGAGAGCAAGGTCTCTCCTTACCATCCAAGTATTGAAATCTGGAAGGAATGGAGAGTTCTAGTGCATCACTAAATAATTAATAGTCCACTCTCTATTTCTGTGATCAGCACCTATTCTGAAAGACTGTGGTTTAGGATGGCTGAATTCTTCAAGCAAGCTACAGTACAGGTACTGTAGAGCCAATGCTAAGATTCTCTGCAGCAGCAGTAAATATTATGATTGTAAATGCATTCTGTAATAGCAGAGATCCTATTACTTTTAATACAGTTATATTGTAGTTTATAGCAGTAAAAAAGAACAAGTTTCTACCTAGCCTGCAAGCAGCAAACAATGGACAAATTAACTTCACTTCCTAGTCTCTAATGGTAGGGCAGAAGTTTGGTACATCTGTTTGGACAAATGAGAAGTTTTTCCACCCTTCCTTGACTTAGAAGAAAATGAGTTCCTGCTGGAACTGGGAATAGTTACTTTACTCTCTTACTTTACTTTCAGTGTTGGAGGGTGCAGGACCATCCACTCTAAAGTCAACTACTGTTTTTCTGCCATGAAGTAATGAGGATCTATCCAGTCTTTTTAAAGACTGGATTTAAGAGGTACACCACAGCTTAATGTGAATTTAGGATAACTAACACAAAATATGCTTAATAATTGTTATTTTTAGATGACCAAATAACAATAACAGTAAGCCTTTGATGACTAATTATAGTACTGGACTGAGAAAGGATAATGGAAAGATTTTGGAAGGGGAGAAGTAAACGTAAAAGTCCCACAAAAATCTAATTAAGTAACATGCCTTTGGAAACCTCTGTCCTGGATCTTGTCTCTTTTACTGCAAAATTGTTGTAAGTGGCAAAATGCAGGTTACACAGAGGGCCTTCTGGAAATCAGACTCACATTCCTGCATCAGTCTTTGTTCTATTCTTTGTTATCCCAAAGATGCATTAAGACTATGCTGACAATCTGCCAGCTGTTCAAAGCTCACATCAAATTTTTATGTATCTTGACACATTTTGTCTAAAAATAAATGCAGATAATAATGATAATTTATCTTCTCTGTGACATTAATTAACAGGTAACTTTTGAATACTCCCTATTAATAATTCTATATTTCCTGATAGACTCTTTAAATGATGAGTTGTTTGTTATCCTAGCTAATAGCTTGATAATAACTGTAGCCTAAGCTAATTAACTTTGTGATAAATTTTGGTAAATTATTAATAAGTATCTTCAATACAGTGATGCATGCCAATCTGTATTCATATTCATAGCATTCCTCCAATAACTCCTCTTCTGTTTGGATAATCCTTTCATTTTGGCATTGGTTTATGTGCAGTAAATACTCACATATTAACTTTTGATCTTTTAATCCATCCATACCCTTGTATAACCTGGTCTTTTTGGTGTGTCTTCTGAAGATAATCTACAAATTGTCTTGTAACTCTTTTACCTTCCAATATATGAGTTCCAATATTATTTGCAATCCAGTCTCAGCAGTTTATGTGGGTCCATCTGGTGTAAGAAAAGTGAATATAACAGATTTGCTTAAAATATCAAATGTCATTCATAATAGAAAGAATCTTTCCCTGGAACTAAATAGCAATGCACAATGATGTAACAGTTCCTAATGAAATTATACTGTTTTAAAAAAAGTGTGGTTGTATTTTTTCAAAGGAAAACATGAAGGAGAAATGTGTTGTTTATTGCGTGTAAAATGAAATAGCAACCAAGTCATACAGGAAGTCTTTAACTACCTTCTCTTTTGACTGCATTTAGTCAGATTGTTGAAAAAAAATCTATACACGTAGGTTCAATGGAAACCTTGATAAAATGACAATGAAAATTCCCCTGTACATAGTTAATCTTGGGAATGCTTCACCTTAGCATTGCAAGCCTGCTTAAGGTGAAGTGTTCTTTGAAATATCTGACTCCTGGGGACCATTTTGTGATAAAAGGTACTGCGGATGTTCCAGGTGATAACTCTTCACATTGTTGGCACGGCCCATGCGGGGAAGCGCCCTGAAACACAAAGAAGCATTGCAGAAGGAGCAGATTGTGAGAAAGGTGAAGGCCTATGCAAATAATAAATTGGAGTTCTGGAAGAGCAGAACTGCCCAGTGTGGTAGGAGTGGGGTTTGTACCTGGAAGTCATAGGATGGATAAATATCTTTCAACAACTGAGAGGGGAGAGTAATCTGTCAGCTTCTGCAGGCTAGTCCTGAGAACTAGGAAGAGCTGTGAGGCTATGATTTTTGAAAATTTTACTGCAAACAGAAGAAGTGCTTATGTAGGGGGGACTTTTTCTCAAGAAAACTGATACAGGCAACTCACAGAAGAGGGAAAGCAAAAGGAGAAGAAATACCTAGATCTGGCCTAGCAAAACACTCTTAATGATACAAATAGCTGAGAACAAAGACTGGGGATGTCTAGGAAGGAGACAGGGACTGATCTGAGGAATAGAATAGGATGATAGGAAGGTTCCAATGTAGAAGCAAGGACTGGGAGAAAGGGCTTAGCAAAGCAATAGGCTGCAAAAGACAGGCCAAAAGAGGCAGAACCCACAATAGTGGGTTCTGCTAAACTGGAAGCCACAGTTTGTCCAGGATAACTCAGGCTGGGAAACCTAATGCCCATTGGTATTTGACATCCTCTCTAGTGCATCTCAATTCTGTTGTTAATTATTCTTAATACTAATCAGAGGTCTGTGTTGCAGAACTGGATGTTGTATATGATATTATCCCACATCATAACTATTTGGATTTTTAAAATAAATCTAGAGAATTATGCATTTACATACATAAATAACTATGCAGTATTGACATTGTAAACGCGAAAGTCTTTTAGAGTCAAAAAAATTCCTGAAGATTAGGATTGCCTTTGCAAATAATTGCATGCTTGTGTATAATTTTTATCCACGGGAACTGTGCCTTATTCACTCCACAAGATGAAAGGACTTATTGAATCCACATGGATACTATGCTGTATTCTATTCACATTGCTCAGTTTGCTGGCCCAAGATTTATTTAGTGTACACTATACCAGCTCTATTATTCAAGCTTCAGAATATTCAAGCTTACTAATTTCCATATTGGCATTTCTGTGACATTGTTCAGTACACTGAGTGCTCCAGGAACATAAATTAATTTATTTTCACAACATCCTTCTGCTTCTAATATTTGACTAGTTGAAAGCACATTAATGTTTCTTTTTCTGTATATTCCTGTGTATAATAATTTTAAGTATCCTAATACAGCTTTAAAGATCATGTGTTTTTTAGCAAAAGCACACTTCTATTTAAAAAAATCAAAATTGCTTTTTGATCTCTCCCTGTCTCTTTTTATAGACACAAGAACAAAAACAGATGACAGTGTACCTTGCTGGCTTATTCAATGTATTATTGATCTGTGTGACAGTGTGACATGTCAACTTTTACATGTCTTATGTATTTTAGTACATACTCTTATATCTTATCCATCTTATAAAATTCATATACTTAAGACATTGCATTGTCAACTTTATTGTCAGTTTATTTACTGAAAGTTGATTTTTGTGGAAAGTTAAATTTAAATGCTAGTTCAGAAGTAGGAATGCTATTAATTTGAGAAACTGGACATTGATGGAGTAGCTGAAATTTATATTCAACAATTAGGGTAACAAAACACAAAAATTTAAAAAAAAAAACGCTTAAAAAAGTTACTTTGAGCACTGAAGTGTTTCAGGAGCACAGTGAACTAGAGGGACAGTAGGAAAATTCAATCATTGGAAGTTTTTGGTAGAACTACTCAGGATCACAGGGAGATTCCTGCATTGCAGGTATTTGAATTTGGTCATCCAAACCCCAAGGGCCTTTGAAAACCAAGCAACAGGTTCCTGTTGCTTACACAATACAGTTTTCATCAGCAAGAGTTGTGAAGGAGTCACTTTCATATTCTTGACTCCTCACTGCAGCCTGTAGAGCAATAGGGAAAGAGTGAGTACTAATTCTCTGATTCCCTACCCTGGGGTCAAATCCCAGAAGTAGAAATAAGTAAGATGGAAATAATTGTGGACAAAGCAGCAAACAGGAATTATTAACCTTGCCCACAGTATTTCAGAGGATCCTTAAAGTCTTACTATTTTTAGAGAGCAAGAATGTTCTTGTGCATATCCAGTTTCATGAAAATTTGTTCGTGAAGCTCAGAGAAGAATAGAGGAAATTATGATCTTATAACTTGCAAGCCAAGCCATTGAAATTATAGCCTTGTGAGAAAGAATGTAAATCAGAAAGAATATTTAATTTTTCCTGTTTTTGTTTTTTTAAAGCTTCCAATAGTCCAGTAGTATGCTTTTTACCATTTAGAATGACTGCCAGCTTAGAAATGCAGACTAACCATTTATGAATGATACAGCTGCAAGGTGTTGTCACAAAAAAGAAGTATGTTTTATTGCCTAATAACATTCCTCAATTCTAATTCATCTGTGAACAGATCACTACCAATAGCAGCAGGAGTAATGAAAAGGCTTCTGCCTGGAAGATCTAAGTTGCATAATATGTGAAAGCTGTGTTGCTTTTATAACAATTTCATCTCAAGTATTTTCTGTATATCTGTCAGAGACTCCCACCCCAATAATAGTTGAATGCCCTATATGCATGATCCACAACTAGAACTTATTTTCATGGTGGATTTTGCAAAAATGTGTTTTGGTTTTATAAACATTTTAAAGTACAACAGAATGCAATTATCTGCTGGAACACAAGAAATTTCACATTAGTTCAAGAGCTGTTTTATTGAGCTGTGTTCAATTTCTCAAAGCATTTGGAAGTTTCATTTTGAGATTACACCAGGCACCCCTAGCTCCAGCACCATAGCACAGAAAATAGGATGCCCAACACCTGCTGCTTTCCACATTTTGTATGCTGCTGCTCACTATCTAATCCTGCTCTCCAAAGAAACTGTTTACGACTATTTCAAAAGTTAGTGTAGCTTTGTGTGTATGTGGTTTGTAGTATACATATCTAACTAGGCTACTTAAGCTGCTCTTTCCCCACCCCCAGAAAAACTGGAAATTAACTATAGTCAGAATGCCTAAAAATCATCAGTGATGAAATTTCAGGGTATATTCCTATGTGTATCTTTACATCTTGGTATAACTTCCTACAGCAAAGAATGACACACAAAGCCACCCTGTCTGTGCATAGCAGAGCTGGCATGTCACACACTAATGGCACAAGGTGCATCTGATTTAATTGGCATTTGAACCTGAAACTCCTGATGGAGCCAGTAAAACCTTGATCCTGGAAGCTGTGCCTCCTCCTCGGTGCAGACAGATCTCAGATCTGAGAGGTCACATGCAATTACCATGGAGTCCTTGACTCTGATTCTCCAAACAACATTGTGGAGCTCGTGAAGAAAAATTAAGTGATTGAATCCATAGAGGTGTGTGGTATTCCCTGTAGACGTATTCTCACCTTTATTGTTCACAGGCAAGAGGTCTCATCATTTATGTGAGAAATGTTTTAAGATCTCTGTGCAACATCAGCGACTGCTAATGCTGGTCTGAAGGAGGGTGGAGAGTATTCCTAGGCAACACACCCTCTCCTTGAAAGAAGGCTCAGAAGAGATGGGCACAGGTGCTTATAAAGCTCATGTTATGAGCTATTTAGAGTGATAATCAGATTACATACACAGTAACAACAGAGGGAGGGTGTATATATACTGCGGTAATGCTGAACTGCATTGCAAGCCGTGGACATAGAGAAGCTGATACTTTGCCTTTCCCCATTATTGAATGACAGCTACAGTGTAGGATTGCCGGACACAATGAGTCATAAAAAGAGCATCAGTCAGCATGATTTTCAAGCTCTTTCCCATTTCCTGTAATAAGCAGAAGCAGTACTTTAAAATTTTCTCTTTTCTTTTGAGTTGGTAGATATTTTTTCTTAGATCGCTACAGTTTCACCTTCATTTCCTTCATGCTGTTGCTGGTTTCGTTTTTCTCATTATGACCAAATCACTGAGTCCCTTACCAATTTCCCAGTCTTGCAGGGATACTGCTATTTCAGATTCTGGTGATGAAAAAGTATTCCATTCTTAATATCCAGATCACTGGGTCATTTGGCTGAATTAATGGAAACAGAAGTAGATGAATGTGAGAAAGCACAAGCAGCAAGGCAGAAATGCATGCAGTAAGTTAACACCCCTTCTAGCATCCATTTATGGCAGTATATTATCCATATTATCTTCCCACTCTTTTTGCTTTGCTGTGACACAGATCGTGACCATCAAGTGGTATATAAGGCATATGCTGTTGTTTTTAAGCATAAGCATATGGACAGTTATGTAATCTTATTTAGTGCTAGTTTGTTTTTGGCCAAATTCCCCTGAACTTCTGCTATCCTATTTTTAGTGTATGGCAGAGAGGCATGTAATAAAAGAAGCTCAAATATATCCTTATTTATACCTCTTAATTTGTGTAAAATTATTATTGTACTATACTAATAAACCAGTTATGGATTATATGAATTAAGCAGCTTTTTTGTAAATTACCTACAATGAAGTGAAATTAGCTAGAGGGTTTATTGAATTAGCTGGTCAGCAAGTAAGTGCTATCCACTTGAGAGGAGGGTAGGCTAAGTTTAAAAATGCTTGAACTGTCCCTTAATAAGGGTGATGTTATAACAGCCATTAAATGACCATGTTCCCTATTATAAAATGACAGAATTCTTTTTTTTCTACTTCTGGTCCAAATTGCATTTTGAAAGGAGAAATATCTTCCACTATAGGAAAATCAAGAATAAAATTCATTAATATATAAGCCAGTTTCATAAGTGCTCAAGATTTTTACTGGTGGTTTTCACCCACAATCTGCAAAACAAGTGGTTTGTTAGCAAAAAAGGCATTGAGCCTTTTTTTTTTTTCTAGCTACTGATCATGTTCAAACTGTATCTTTTTATGAAGAGGCAATTATTTGCATAACACCAAATATGCTGATAAGTTATTTCAGTGTGAATCTTAACATCTGAAGCAACCTGACCCTTACAAGAAAACTTTTCTCTGCACAAATAAGATTGAAGTCAAGTAAGGAATGGAATACTCTATACAGAAATAGACTAAAACTGAATTATTAATTTATTGTATTTGAATAAATGAACATTTTGGTAGTCATTAAGAGAAAATGAAACATTTAATTTATTTGCTGTTCTTTTCTTATGTAAAAGTGACTAGCAGTTATGTTTTTGAATAAAATTTGGGTTTCTCTCTGACCAGTGCTTAGAGAGCTGGTGCACCCAGTTTTTGACAGAAGCACAAAGTGATGACTTAGCACGTGGCAGACAAAGGACAAACTGTTCAGTTGTGGCCCTAAATTTATTTCAGTTCAACCAGTAAACAGGGGCACAGCTTGGACTTTGCTGATTAAAAGCAAAATTAAAAAGCCTGAAGCTGCATTTGACAGTGTTCCAATTTGTAACCAGCTCAACACATGGGATTCTGTTTCCTTTTACTTTGTGGCTTCCAGCATCCCTATGCAAAATATTAGTGTTTCATTGTGGGTTTGTGTATTTTCTTCCCCCAGGAGAATTTATTTCTTCCTCTCAATTTCCTAGAGAGACTTAATACCCTTGCCCAAAATCCGAGATATTTGCAGCTTACCATATTCCATGTTCACTTCTCCTGCCTTTACCATCTAGAAGGGCCTACCTCTTCCAGCTTTTGCTTAGGTGAGTGCTCTCAGTGTGAGGGATCAGTCAGTGGAACTATGCATGTGTGATGAGTAATCCCACAGGTGAGGATTTCCAGGAGATGGCTGCAAGGCAAGTATTTTGCATATCTTCACATTTCCTTTGCTATTTTTTTCTCACACATATCCTTGTGTGTCCCTTCTTCATGTCTTATCTGCATGTGCTTTAAGCAGCATTGCTCTGTACTGCAGGAGGCAACACAAAGTTATTAATTTCTGATCATTAACTTCATCTACCTCAAGAAGTACCTTTTTAAAATCTGATACTACTATTAAAAGCAATATAAATCTGTTATAACAATAAATTTGCTTTCAGTATATCATTATTTTTTATACTTACATTAGTACAAGGTCTTGAAGGAGAATTTGGAAGTGGGAATTTCCTTGCCATGAATTATTTCTCAAATTACAACAGTCTTATCCATTAATAGATTGGGGTTTTAAAATTTTTATGTTGTAGATTTTCACAGAATTAAAAATATTAAAAGTTCAAACTTGCTAGGCCTTAAACATGTGTTTCCAGAACAAATATATCTTTCCTTGGTTTCAATAGAAAGCTTGTATCTGTGTGTGGCAACAGCATTGGACTTCAGATAACGAAGTGTTGAAATAGCCTCAGCTGAAATTCCCAGTGTTAGACAAAGTGGCCAAATACAATGGGTTGAATTCATCACTGTAATCAACAAGAGGTAAGAAAACACTGTGGAAATTCTGTGGTCAGCATGGAAATTTAATATAGCACGGCTAAGCCTGTAATCAACAGCAAAAAAATGTTTTTCCTCTGTTCTTCCATTTAAGGTGTCTGTTGTATTAGCTGGCTGTGTGAATTAAGCATAGATCATGATGAACACAGGCTAACAGAGGTCAGAAAAATAATAATCTTCTGAAGTTTTGCCATTGAATATGACTGAATAGAAGTTCTTGTCTGTGAAAGCAAGGATCACGAATTAATCCCTGAGCCAAGTGTAGTAGTGAAGTCTGCTATTTTCTGAGGCAGCAAGATCTGTTCATTTGGCACTAACTTACCTATCAACTTTCTGCATGTTATCTAGAAGAAAATTGTTAATAATATCTTTTCTACTCCTTTAAAACAAAAGTTAGCTCTGGAAGGGCATAACTGACCTTTTACCATCCAAGTTGACTTTAGCTTCAGATTCAGAAGCATCAGAGTAGGCTAGATCCCATTTAAAACAAACATTCTTATAATGTCTTATAATTATGAAAGCAGGTTTTCTTATGGTAAATGGGAAGCTGCAAACACCAAAATCTTGTCTAAGCAGTAGGTGGCAGACTGCTCCCAGGAATCTTTAGGAAGTTGTGACTCAGCCCTTCTTAATGCCCACGGGGCTGTAGCTAAAGGTGATGATAAGAGAGACGTAAAGGTGGGGAGATTCCTAGGGTTCCAGCAGTCTACCTAATTTCCCAAAGCATGCCAGGAATACTCGAGTCAGCACTTGCCAGGCGAGGGGCTGTTGCTCCTACACGCCCTGTGTTATCAGTTCCTAAAGTAACTGTGGTGGTTACCCTGCTCTGCAGCAGCTGGGTGACCTTGATCTTTTTTGAAAGATTTGCCACTGTTAACAGAAAGCTAGCACTGTCATGGCTTTGACACCTCTACAGTATGCCTGTAGTTTTGTCACTGTTTGGAAATCCCTCTTAACTCTGGAGACCTCGAGGAGTTTTTTAACTAAAAGAGTTTAACACATGGAATTGTATGTCTGAGGATGTCTATGGATACACCACAGCCTCTAGTGATCTCTACATACACAAAGTAGTTTCTGAACAGTACCCAAAAAGCTAGGATCCACTCTTTTGACAATTTTTTTTTTGTGCTTACCCTTACCTAAATGATGTTGAGGTGGAACAAATATTTTCTCTTTATAGCAGATTTTATTTTGAATTTAAATTCACCTTGAGGGGTTTTCCCAATGCTATGCTGCTAATAATTAATGTACTTAAGGATGCACCTTATGCCTTGGCTTTTGTCTCATGTGTTTCATTTCAAGGGAAGCCTGTGGTGCTCATGCAAACTGCCTTTCCCATCGGACTTGTTTCTCATGCCGTTACTTTGCTGACTGTCAGAGACTCTTTCTAGTGTATATCAAGCCCTACACACTAGGCTCTTGTATCAAAGTAGAGGACTGTCCACAGACTGCTGGAAACCACACAATCCAATGGTTGGTAAACACTTGGGGGAGCTGCCCAACCACTATGCAAAGATGTTGGGTGTGATTTATGGAATGATTTGTTTAGCATTCACCAGATTATTTAGAACATATTTTGTCACCAGACAAGATTTGAAAGCAAAATAATCTAAAAAAAAAAAGATCTTCATACTTGGAAAGACATTATAAAAGTACAAAATAACAAAAAAATTATGGAATTCATGATTTTATTAAGATTATACTAATTTTAGCTTCTTCTATATTTAAGTTAACTCTTGAGACTGATCTTTTAGGCTCTGCTGATAGTGGATATGCATAATCATAGTTCTTTTGTGTTTGCATATCCCATGGATATGCATAATCATAGTTCTTTTGTGTTTGCTTTCCTGCTTAGGCTATGTTACATTTCTACTGCGTGCTTTGGCTAGGCTAAGATTATGCCATTCATCTTCAAGACGCTTTCTCTTGCTTTTATCTTCCTTAAAACATGATGTCATGTTTTAATTAGTTTAGAAATCGTGCATGATGAGACAGACAGATTTTCTGAGTTCCTTTCCATGTACCATGTTAGCTTGCTATCAGTTTTACATCAGTTGCTTAGTGTATAAATGAAAGATTGATTTGCAAATGGGGTGTTGTCCAGCTATGCACAGTTCCCCTCCTTCCTCCCTCCTATGCACCTTCAGACACAGTGGAAATCAGGAGTGGTCTTGCCACAGTAACATTTACAAGGGCTCAGTGAACATGTAAGCACATGATGGAAAACAAAAACGTCTCTGAGAAGAACAGAAAGAGTAGCTTCAGGACCACCCCAAGCATTTCTCAACAGAAGAGCCCACTTTCAAAATTTTTATATTTTATTATTAAAAATCTCCCAAACCCATACCTATGACCACTCCTGTAGTATTTTCAGTTTTCTTAGAATTTACTTGAAACACATCAGTCTGTAACATCCTTCTGCTCTTCAATGCAGTTCTTTTAAAGTTCATCATTGTTATTTCAGGATACACAGCTCTTTCTTGAGTAGTCAAGAGCCTCATATTAGACTTTCTGTTTTCTCAGTTGACAAATATAGACTACATTCTAAAAATAGATCCTAGACCAGAGAGATACATAATTATAAATAACACACTTAAGAAGAGTCAGAGGATTTCTGCACTCTCCAAAGTGGCAGTTATTTAATTGAAATAAAGAAGAAAGTTTGTTTAGAGAGCTCAGTCTGCTTTGATAATGCAAGCCATGGTTATGAAAATCTAACATTTTGTTCAGAGTTACTTGTTTGAAGCATCTGGTGAATAAATATTAAGTAATTCCACTCTGGCCTGCAGGATATAGGATTCTTCTTGGCACTCAAGTCAAGCAGTCATTAATGACAACAGCATTTCATAGTGTAGAATGGTCTTTACAGGGGGTTGGTATTCAAACCATAGTGAAATCTCAACCAGACAACCAGACCAAGCAGACCAGCTAGTGTTTTTTTATAGTATTGATACTACTGAATGTACGGTCAGAAAGGGAGAGAGATAAATCAACAGAGACTAAACTTGGCACATACATTGAGGTTCAGTGTGGTAGTTAGAATGAGTAGTCAAGGGGATTAATGACTCATTTGATTCACATACATGGCCAAATATTTTGGTCATTAAAATATGTAAAAGTAAGCTTACAGTACTCACTGTGTTGTTTTCCTTCACCTCATTCCCTCAGTAACTCAGAGGTGAGAGCAAATAACTTTATAAGAGAAGACAACTCAGTAACTGTGCTGGAGAGGGGCTAACCACAACATAGCATGGTTTAGTATAGCCTGTCTTTTCCAGATCCTCCTTTCCAAACATTTAACTGAATGAAGTGAAAATTAGGCCTTCATTTAGCAAAAGGAGACTTCTGTGTGTTTATTTGAAGAGCATTCCAGGTTACTTTGCTTTTTCATCCACATCTTCTTTTACCAGGAAAAGAGGAGTCTATTTGTTGTGGATTGATAAAGCTCTCTTCCACCACCATATTATAGAGGATACAGAAGATTCTCACGTAGAGCTGCTTGTATCAGTAGCAAATGATCTAGTCTATATACAAGTGTAACATGCTATGTCTGAATTGTTCATTTAACTGCCCTGGAGGAGATGGCCTGTACTGTAAAAGTATTTCTGTATATAGGTTCTAATAAAACAAGTTAAGAAACCGTTGTACAACAAGTACAACAGTAATTCACTAATCACATCTGTTTTCATCTTAAATGTGCATGTTTCAAAAATTCTGAACAAGGTGTAGGCTTCAGCTCTGCTTCAGCTCTTGCTGCTTCCTGAAGAGCAGCCAGGAGAAACTGTGAGAATGCCTTAGAATGGAAAGAATGAAGGAGCTCCACTTCCAAGAAGTACTGGCACTGTCCTCAGCTCAATAGTTGTGGGTATTATGGCATTTTGCTAGTCTGCAAATTATTGATCCAAATGCTGTCAACACTTGCATATTAGAGAATGGAGAGCTTACCTGTTTGGACCTTAAATTACAGTCCACTTTTATTCCCATCATCCTAAAGAAAAGACTTTATGGTCAGACTGCCTTTTACAATTTTTCTTTCCATAGTTTTAGTTTATAGAGTATATGAGCTAGGAGAATTGCTGTGTCCTCTGAAGTCAAGGGCTCACTGTAGGAAGAGAGCAAGAGATTTAGCTGCTGTAAATAGAGCACAAAGAAATTAACTTTTTTGTGACATGCACATGACTGCAGCTAAATATATACAGAGACAAAGACAGGACAATTTTTTTGCCTCTATCTACTTTGAACTGATAAATGGCATTATTCTGCTTTCTACAGATTTTTTAAAAGACCACTAGAACCTCAGTCTGCAGGATAGAAAAAAAGATAATGCACTGAGTCTCAGGAGAAAAGGTAGTGTAATTCTATTAAGAGAAGTTACAGAAATTAGCAAAACAGGACTTAATCTTTTTAACCATCTTTCCAACTGTACCTGATCTCTTACACGTCATCTTGCAGGTCTTTCCAGTGCTCTAATCCCTTTAGAGGTGAAGTTGACTAGTCACAGAAGAGACCATGTAATGTAATAATTTAAGTGATAAACTATTATTTCAATAGCAACTCATGTTTATCTGAGTATTAATACTTGGCAATTTCTGATGAAGAAGCATTAGTGTCTAAATCAATAAAGTTAGTTGCTTATAGGTAAATGTCCGTCTTTCATCCTCATCTTTATAAGAAATGCAATAAAGACTACGGTAGGACTTCCATGCCAAGAATACAATCCTGTGCAGTATTGCTGATATCATCTCGGCATGGATTTGTATGGGCCAAGGTTATATGCCTAAGAATAAGTGTGTTTCTACTCTCATCATCAGTCTCAAACTCCAGTGTGGTAAATCATTAATATTCTTTGTAGAGTATAAGTTTTAGGGGTCTTTTTTGTTTTGGTTTGTTTTTTTGTGGAGAAAAATTTAGAAACTTAACTCTTATCTTCTGGGGTTTAATGCAAACTTAAAAACTTTTGGACTGAATAGATTTTATTTTTTAAAATTCAAATATAGTGCATTTGTCATTCTGCTTTCTTACCACAGCTAAGAAAATACATTACAGTGAGAGGAAATAATGTCATTTGGATCCAATGTCTCTACATTACTGGTACAAATGAACATGAACGGAGCCAATATTACTCTGGAAGTCAGATGCCTATTCTGTGCTGACCCATTGTGTGCAATATTCAGGCCTGTGAAAAAAAGAAGTTCCCAAATAAAATCAATGCAGTGGGAGGAGGTTGTTGCTGGCTGAGGTGAAAAGTGCTGCATGTGCACTACTGTCTGCCATAGGCACCAGGAAACCCTGCTGCAGAGTGTCTAGTTGCTACTGTAATTATTGTAGAGACAGATGATGTCACTGCTAGAGGGCAAATTGAAGAGCTTCATGTCATCAACTTTATTAATATCAAAGCAGAAGTGCTTTAAAATCTGTTCTTACAGAAGTAACAAATCCAAACATTTACTTTTGTTTGGAAATGCTAGATGTACTGAAAGCTCCGTTGTTTTTCAATAAGAAATGGCAAGTGTTGAATTGTTTCTTTAAAGTACTTTATTGCAGTGCCACAAGTTGCTTGGAGACAAGATATTTTCTAATCACAAACAGTCTGCAGAATGTATGAAGCACATTGTAAATATGGCTGAAAAAATAAAAAAGCTATGAACTTGTCTACATGTACAACCTTTTACTCCACTGGAGAAATTTTACTTAATTTAAACACAGCAAGACAAAACATCTTTTTTATAAGTAAGATTCAGGGTCTACACTTTGCTAAGATATTACATCTAATGTACCCTCATTAATTCTGAAGTTACATCATCTTAATCTGTCATTACATTCCCTGTAACTTGTGTTCACTGGATCCTTTCTAAAAGTGCATATACATTTTCAAGTATGACTATCTGTTAGCAGAAAGGTGTCTCTACAATAAAACTCCTTCCTGACAGCTCCTGTTTCAATAAGAATTGCCTTATTTTTTGAAATTCTTTGTTACAGCTTAGACTTGAGCAGCATAAACTAGACAAGATGTCTCAGACACTTCACATTTTACTTTCTCTCTGAATCTACTTCTTTTTGTAAGAAGCAATCTTTGAAAAACATGTCCCATTCTGCTTCTTGAGGAGTGCAATCGACTGATTTTCTAATATTTCAAAACTGATTCTTACTGCACATTATCAGTCGATACATCTTCATTTGTCGAGCATCTGACTTCCTCTAATAAAAAACACAATTTATCCTTAAGTGGGTACCAACAGCATTATGGCTGTGGTAATGCAGAGCTCAGTATCAGGTAACCACTGACTGTGTATATATTTACATATATATATATATATGCACATACAGGAGCCATGATGTGTTTTGCAGTTTGTTCTGAACCTTTCCTCACTGTGAGTACGCTTCTAACAGTAACCAAGCTCAGGCTTGTTTCCTAGAGCTGCTTTAATACATTTGACTGCAGTATAGATATTCCTTCAAGTTCTTGCATGAGGATCAAAATGACTAGTTACAAGCTGAAGCTTGTACATCTAAACCATCTGATTTAGGGACAGCCTTTCATCTTTTTGACAGCTTTGCATCAACTTGTTACACAATAAAATCCTGAACATGTAAGGCTCTAATCCACCAATTGATTATGAGATTTCCTAAAATAGATAAAATGGAAATGTCATGGATACTGCTAAAACTTTTTACTGAGTGAGAAATCATTTTCAAAAAGTGGACACTTCAGTAGCTGAAGCTATTGCAAGAAATGCAATGTTTGGGAAGTGCTATATTCCCACAAGCATTTGTTACTCTGACATATGCTATTTAATATATGATATTTAATATCACTATATGTAATTATATCACATTTCAGCTGTAATATTGAGGGCTGATCTTTAGATCACTATCTCAGCGATAGCTTACTGAGGCTCCTGGACTTCATGTTGCAGCCCACAGAATGTGGGTGAAAGTCAGTCCATAAGCAATGCATTCACACTGCTGTGATGCTATGTCTGAGCTAAGCAGCTCCATCCCTTAGTTTTCTCTCTGAATCTCAGCAGGACACATTAGCTTGAGCACATTAGCTTGAGCACATTTTATCTGTTGGGCTGACCCTGCTGCTGGCCCCTGTTTGTATGATTGTCTTGATTTTTAAAGAGACTTCTCCGTGGTGTTGTAATTCACAGTATCCTCTGCAGGGCTACAGGATGAAAAAAGTCTTGATTCAGTCTTGAAACATATGACAATAAGTAGGATTTTGTACAGCAATATTAGTGCTTATTATGCATATAGTTTGTGACACTCAAGAGCAGTTACAGAAACACATTCCCTGACATTAGAAGCTTACAATCTAAACAAAATATATTGCACAGAAGACATCAACATAAAAAAGCAGACTCATTTTTTCTTACTTTTAGTGTACATCTTACTTACCTATAGGATTGTGAACAGAGCAAGGAGTTAAAAGAGTTACTGTGATTTAAAAGATAAGATAATGAAAAGAGTGATAGCTTGAGGAATTATTCTAAGAGTGGCTCAAAGAAATGCAGAGGAAAGGATCATTCATGACTGGGAGCTCAGAAAAATAGGAAAACAGTGTAGCAGCAGAAAATAGATTTTAATATATTTACTTATCTATATTATTGAAGTTACAGACACTGACCAAGATGCTGTTGTACTAAGCTTCTTGCTTGCTGCTTGGATATGTGGCAGAGATTATCCCAGTTCTACTAATTTCAGTGAGAGCTGTAGAGGTGTAACTCCTTTAAAGAACAGGCTGAAGACATTTCATTAGCTGAAGGCCAAGGTCAAAACTCATGCATAAATTTGCATGAATAAATGCAGGAACAGTATGTCCAAATGCTGGTATGAGTCTTTTTCATACAGTAATTGCAACTTCTGCTCACTAAAACTGTTTTCCTGTACATCAACAATAGCCATTTATAGGAAGTAAAGTAAATATTACAGAATGCAGTTTTGAAGAAAGACTTGTTGAGCAGCGGAGGGCTAAATGGTAATAGGCAATATAAAAAAAAGCATAGGCAATAGCATTCCTTTACCCCACTAGTTGATGTAAGACTAATTAATAGTAGTAGTAGGATAGAGATATAAATTGGAGTAATTCCATCCATCCAGTAATTCCTAACATAATTTATTTCTACAGTATTTCTCACTGCAGATGTGTAGAATTTTAGGAGCTAGGCCACAGGTACCTGAGCTGCTCAGGTTTATTGAATATGCTTTGGAGATTATTTTAACCAGAGCAAGCTGATGGATATATCAGCAAGTTCAAGTATTCCTTGATGTCTACATGCTCTTTCTTTCATTTTTTTACCTCCACTTTAAATATCTTGGTAGTTGTTTCTGTGCCTGCAGCGTCCATAATGATAAAGGAGGTAGAGCAGTACAAGGTTAAAAAGGGACAACAAGGCAACAGCAACATTAAATCCAATAAAAATATCTGTGAAGAACAAAAAATAAATGAAAAGGGGGTTAATGAAAGACATATATATACCGTTTTATATGCAAAGCTAACAGTGTTATTACATTTAAGTGCAATGTTTCTGGCAAGATCACATTTAATGACATATGCAACATAAGAACATATACTTCAATCCTAGAAATTTATAGATTGCTTCCCATGCATAGGTAAGTCTTACTTCCAGGTTTCCTTAGGGCAGGAGGGACTATATGTAGTTAATGAAAAAAGAAAAATAGTTTCATCTGGGATCAGTAAAATGGTGAATATATGCAAGACAAGGGAAATAATAGAATGGGACTATTGAACAGTAACATGTATTGCCTTGCTCTTCTCCTCCCTCCCAGAAATAATATTCAGGCAGGAAGAAGTTATCAGCTCTCAGCTGTTAGTAGATCATAGATCAGCTGCACTCAGTACAATTGCAGAAATACAGATGCACAAATCTTACCGTGCATTTGCAAGCCATTTTTGCTTTGCCTTTGCAGAAAGTCTGGTGTATCTAACACGAACAGGACCCTCTATAACACCCACATCCATACATTTTCAACAAGTGGAGGTCGAGTTTTCATCATGGCCTTTAAGCAGCTCCTTTTGTGAATATGCTAATTTAATTTCTACTGACATTACTTGTCTGTAGTAAATCTAGCCCACACTTAAAGGGAAATCTATTGATTGTGTGAAAGGTACAAAGTTTGGAGCCACTGATAAAATATTTGCCTCCATATATTGCATGAAAAATACAGAACTGTTATACTACCTTTCATTTTGTCTTTCTTCCCACATTCTTTTGACCAGTTTTCTGTAATCACAGGAGAAACTAGTTCAGCAAACTTCTCAAGTGGACAAGAAGAGGTGCACCCTGGCAAAGTGAGGAGATAAGGATCCTTTGAAGTGTCGTTCCGATAATGCATTTCGATGTTATATTGCCTGGTAACAACATTGAAAATTTTTTTAAAAAGGTTCTTAAATAGAAGGCTTCCTACTTTGAGACAGCATGTTTGAAATAGGCTCTAACATCCTACTCTAGAACCTCCAAGAGCGGGGGCTTTGTGAAAGACATCTGCAAAGCCCACTTTGCCAAAGCTGGTTATTTAACTGCACGGATCAACAGTCAGCTGAAAAGGTTCTTCTAAAGGCTCCTTGAATGGCACCAGCACAGGGTTCTTCTAAGCCAACTGGCTTACTGTGGGAGTTATGTCTTGGAAATGTTCTTGCTATCATCTGAAGAATCAGGACAATTTATTTTACCATTTTCTTCCCTCTTGTAAGGCTTGTTTTACCTCTTCTTGCCTTTCAAAGTACATATGCACATCCAGAAAATGTAATTTTCCCTAGTTTTAATATGACTTTGTGCCTATGGGCTGGTCAGTGAAATATTTGTTTAAATCAAAATTGTATCTTCTCACAATATTTGAGAGAAAAATGGTTTTGGGGAAGAGGGTAGCAAATTCTAAACACTCTTGCATAGATAAGAAGATACTTGCCCATTGCTTTCTTGGTAGAGTTCAAAAAACTGGCAAGCAGCATATGGTGGCAGTTTTCCATTGAAAATATTGAGAGCAATCTGGACAGCCCCAATTGTGGTGTCATGCTATTGGAGAAAAAAAAATCCATCCTTTACAGTCAATTAAGTCAACTAGCATTCATCCAGAGTTATGAGACAAGAGTAGAGACAGAGTGGAAATCAAGATAAAAAAAAACTGTGTAAATTTGACCATAAAAACGTGTTCAGTATATTCACCATTGGGTAAAGCATGTTGACTGATTACTACAGACAGCAAGAGGCTTTTCCAAAGAGTTACTGAAGTATGTGTCTTACACCATCTGACAGGATTCTGGAGACAGATACTGAGGGAAAGCAAGATGTGGTTGGAGTAATAAATCGAGTTTTTCAGTCCAGTTTCTCTTTTCCTTCCTTCGTTGCTGTTTTTTGCTCCAAGGCCAGATTAAGGCAGTTTAAAGTAGTATAATCTAGAGCATTTCAAGTGAAGGTATAAGTCCTTTTTTTCAGGTAGTATACCAGACAAATAGTTGTGTGCAAAGACAATTCTGGCTTCCACTTCAGAATTTTTCCAATTGTTCCTTCTGTTTGGACTCATACAACAAAATCTCAGTTTGGCTTCTATTTTTACAGGATCAGTTACCCACCCATATACAGTTTCTTCATCTACCCATTATGCCTGCTTTTGCAGGGATCATAGGAAGAGGAGCTGAAGGCAGGAAGTCCAAACACTTTGGTGCATAAATTTTGCAAGTATTTATATATATATGTGTGTGTGTGTGTGTGTGTGTATCTGCTAGACCTATTTATATTATAGTCTAGCAGCTATGGTTTAATTATTATTCAGGTTCTGGAATTTTTTGAGCTGATCAGTTTCAAAAATAACAGCATACTTGAACTCAGGGGATTAAAGCAGAAGTGAAAAATCTGGATGTACTGCTCTTTCCTTTTCAAAAAGAACATGATAGTACTAGAATAATGTAGAAAGAACAGTGAGAAAGATTTGAAGTATCAAGTAGTTTTGAAGTATCAAGTAGTTTCTGTAGGAGAAAAGATTAAACAGGGTAGGACTCTGTCTTGGAAAAGGAAATATGGAAGAGGAGTGGCAGAAAATAGTAAATTCATTAGAAGCCCAGAAAAAGTGAATAAAAGAGGGAGTACTTTTTTTCTTTAACACACAAGTTATTGTCACAGGATGTTGCAGAGTCCAAAAGTGTAAATGCATTGAAAAAGTCATTGGGCAAGTTGATGGAAGACAGTCTTACAAGAGATACTAAACACAGGAACAATTTCTGTCTCGGGAAGTCCCTGAGACATAGATTGGTGGAAAGTTTTGTCTCTCTGCTGGCTTTATTCTCACATTCATCCCTGCCTTTGGCCCTTGTTAGACAGAATAATGAATGAGCTAAGCAGATCTTGGCCTGATGAAAGTGGCCCTCTTCACCCTCTAAAATAAATAAAATAATATTAGTAGTAATAAAAAAGAACCCACAGAGGAGAGATTTGGAGGCACAACTGAAGTTCTGCTGTGTGCCAGTAACCTTGGAGCACTTCAGGAAAGATGCAACTAATAGAAACTGCACCATTAGGTTGTAGGAATAATGAACTTATAAAATATGTAGTTTTCTTTGTCAAATATTGTTTAACTAAAACTGAGATGAGATCCATGCCTATACTGTATTCTTGTACTGACTGGTGTTCAGCTTGTTAGCTGAATTAAACTGTATTGTATTATTCTTTCATTTAACTTAATTTAGTGGTAAAATCAAAGCAGGATTTATGAAAGATGACAATACTCACTGCAGAGTAGACCTCCATTTTTCTTGGTGCTGAAGAATTGACAGCTTGTTTAATACTGTTTAAAATAATATTCACAAGGACACCTAAAAAGATGGAAAAAAAGGAAGTGGAAAATGAAAGTATTATATTTGAATGGAAACAAAAAAGACAAAATATTATAGTATCAAATATAAGGCATCTACTCAGGCCTCATTCTCATTTTTTAGTTAATACGATTTTTTAACTACAGAGAAGATATTAGAGAGGAGAAATATATGATTCATCATCCAGGTCAAGTGAAGAGGCACGATTCACAGGAAATCATCTAGAACCATCCTGAGAACTGGGGATAATGACACTTCCAGTTCTGTAATGCTGAGATCTCTCCATCCTTTTTTTGTTTGTTTGTAGTGTTGGCATAATGACAACTGTGCTGGTCTCTTCCTCTCTACATGCCAAAGAAATATTTTAACTATTTACTTCCAACAAGTTACACATTATTGAGTCTTCATTTTTTCCAAAGTTCTTTTGTACTTCTTCTCCAGCCCAAAAGTATTCTAAAGCCAATGGATAAGGGCAGCACAATTTATATCATTCTAAGGAAAGAAGATGTAACTGGTATGCCAGTGAACATTAGATAAATAGTCCTGACCATGTGATATGGTCATCTGCCAGCTATGGGTTTACTGCAGATTGGAGCCTGGAATTACTATATATTTGATTCAGTTATGTGTATGCCTAGGTGATGGATCTGCTAATAATTCTTTCCCTAGATCTAGGCTGCAGAGTATATGCTTTAGAAAGCCTAGCCTCAGATGTTCCAGCCTGCAAATATTCAATCTCAATTGTTTGGATTTCCTGCTCATTGATACCTAGGGATCATATGATAAATTCCTGGGTTGTGTCCTGAGGTAGTGTCAGAATGTTCAGCACAGTCTCTGTGCCCCAGTTTTGGAGCTAAGCAGTAGTTCCCAGTTCTTGTAGTTCTTGCAGTAGAGACATAAGTGGAGTATCTCAGCTTCTATTCTAATCAGATTGTTTTGGAGCAGCTTTATATCACTCAGAGAGCTACAAATGTGTTGCCAGTATTTTGACACAATATATAACCGGTACATCAAAGGAGATAACAAAGAACAGAAAACAATTAGAAGAAACGTTGGAGAACTTATTTAATCTAACCTACTATAAGATAAATAATGATCATAAGCATGAGGGTCTGATTTTTTCCATTAGTTTTCTATAATACTTCTAAAAGTCCTAATCCCTTAAAAAATCTGGAAAACCTGAAGATATTAATTTTTACACTGTGTTGCAGTATTTTATCCATGCAAGTGCTAATGTTCACTATATAGTTAAATACTTAATACAGCATCCAATGTCCATAGTAGCAAATCAAGAGTTTGTTTGAATAATTTTGTGTTAGTAAAGTGACAGGATGTTGCATTATCTTCTCCTTTCTTTGAGCTATGCATTTTTTGATTTACCTCCTTGTAGCCGTGATTTCTCTTCTGTTTTATAAACCCCAAATAATGAGAGTAAGGACAATTCTGCCAGTTTTTCCATCTTGTTGATTACATCTTTTGTGGCCCATACAGGGAGAGTGAAATTGTGAATACCCTAGTGATAAAGGAAAACAAAAGAATTCAGTGGTTTCAATCATCCTGTCATCTACCCTCACACTACTTAGTTTAGATTTTCTGAGGCTATCCTGCAATTCTTTGCATAGTGTGGTTTTACTCCAGAGCATGCCCTGAAACACATTTTGTGGGAATGGGGATCAGCCTGAAGTGAGTGAATGGATAAAGCACGAGCACCTGTGTGGAGATTCTATGTAGGTATAATGTGTTCTTCCTATAGAGATGCATGTTTTTGGTGGGAAATATTGCAGACATGTCTTCTTATCTTCCTTTCTCTGTGTCTTCAGGTTATAAATATCTAAATTTTTTCTGTCTTTCCATACAGTTGTCCAGATACCAGTTCTATCACTAGGGCAGCTAGAGACAAGTGACACTCTCCAGTCATGTAACAGTGACAGTGTCTTATCATGTTTAATTACCTCAGTTTGTAGAGGATATGTTCAAAATCCTTCATGCACTTATGGTAATGACTGGGGCTAAATGGAATTAACCCATGCTTGGTGTTAGTTTGAGGTTTTTTTACCTGGTAGCAATCAGCATCTCAAAAATTTTTAACTGATAGATCTTTCATGATCTCTCATGTTCAAAATCTTAAGTATTTTGATGTTTACCTGTTAATAGTTTAAAGCTAATAATTTCATTTCTCTGTTAAAAATCACAAATATATTACAGCCATTATGCTGAATAATTCTATAGCAGCATATTGGGAAGGGGAAAAAGGGAATAATGGGAATGGTAACAGTTCTTAGAACGTGAAATGGAAATTACAGTCTCCCAAGCTGTAGACCATTTTTTTCAGTTATCTTTTACCAAAACACTAAAATATAACTGAAAATGTAGGACAGAATACAGCTCATTGCTGTGAAAACACATTGCCATGGTTTAATTGAAGCCCAAAGCTGGAGTTATATTCTTCCCCGGCATCTATTGATTTCTTATTACCTCACAATGTAGAGTATCATATGTATTCCAGAGCTGGAAATTGTCCAGTATTTTGAGGTGATTTAGTTCAAGTCCTGTGTTAACTGCCATTGTTTGTAAAAAATCCTGTGGGGAAAAAGTGAAGAGCATACCACAAATACTCAATACATATGGAACATACATGCAGATTCACTAACACCCAACCTTTTCACAGAATTTTCACAGAATCACAGAATAAGCTGAGTTTGAAGGGATCTGTAAGGATCATTGAGTCCAGCTCCTGGCCCTGCAAATTACACTCCTAAGAATAACACCATGTGCCTGAGATCATTGTTCAAATGCTTCTTGAACTCTGTCAGGCTTGGTGCTGTGACCACTTCCCTGGGGAGCCTGCTCAGTGCCTGACCACCCTCAGAAGAAAAAAAGAACCTTTCTCTAATATCTAACCTAAGCAGGGGTTTAATTTTTTTCAATTTCTTTTTTTGCTTTTTAACAAAAGGAAAAAATGCAATTACATTACTTCTATAACTAAGTTACCTTCCTTTTTCTCACATCTTGAGTTTGTTTGGCACTTGTTTGTTTGTTTGTTTTTCCTCTTACCATGTATGGTTGTATTCTGTTTTGAAATTCTTTAGATGTTTGTGTTTCATGCTGAAGTTCATCAAAACGGGGACAGTTGGGCAGAGGAAAATTCAGCCTCTGAAACATGAAAAGCAAAACTTAGAAGAGTTCTAAAATTATCTCTCTTTTTTCTCTTGCTGAGATTAATCATGTAATATTTTTTAGACAGATTCATGGCTGTGCTAGACCTACTCAATAATTGTTTGTTTGGGTACCTTAATCATTAATTCAGTTAACATAGGTGATAGACTGTGGTAACTTGGTTTTTCAATGGCTACTTGTGCCTGTGATAGCTTGATTTCCCTCAATTTAACTGATTTTGGAAAAAGAAATTGCACATATCTGTCAGGGGATTGCTTTGAGAAATGGGTCAGGATCCATAATCAGAAATTTTAAAAAGCTATCATTTCCCTCTCATTTTTTGCATTCCCATAGATGTAACTTGTATCACCTGGTACTGGAACCTGAATTGCTTCTCCATCTACACATCCAGGTCTAATCTCTTTGGAGAGAACCAGTGGATTATTGTAAGCATTTTACATACCACTTAAAAGACAGAACTTGAATCAAGAATGACAAATTGTTCTCCTGAAATATCAAAAAGCTAAGAGCCTAAGGACTCTGTTCTTCTTTAGGGATATGGTTCACTTTTAATTACTCCAAGTGTGTGCCTTATGAGGTCACATGATAGTAAATATTTGATCTGAACGTGTAAATGCATGCATCCTTCAAACTCTGAGCTCTGGCAAATATTGTTTATATCAATTACAGAAAGAAAAATGATACCTGATACAGCATAAAATGTCAGTGAAAAGCCATGGTGAATAAAACAAGCTTGTGCTGGTTCAGCACTTTATGTCACATCACTAGAGCATTTTTGACCCAGCACTAATATTATCCTATTACATTAACAGACTGCACTTCCAGCCTGTCTCCAGTGGGAAGCTGGCAGCAGCCACCAGCTGACCCTAGCCCACTTTTACTTGGATAGGTTTCCAAGGGTGTAATTTTTCTGTAACAGCAGCACACTAGAGGATGGATTCTCAAAGTTGCAGTATGAAACTGGGGAATGTTGTTTAATTACACAATAACAAATGTTTCTCTTGCTGTATGTCTTAATTATCCCTCTCTAGGTTTTATTAATTAAGCCACTCCTTTTGGCTTCATTAAGCAGTACTCAGTACTGTTGCCTGTCAACTCTTTATGGATCTCAGTGGCTTAAAAATAAACTGTGATTATGGTTTTTTTACAGGACTGTACCTGACTTCAGTTTCCCACTTTGTGTTGCTTGGGGCTAGAAAATACCTTCAAACATTGGTTTAACAAGGGAACAATGTTTTTTTCCAGGTGGTTTGCATTATAAAAGACATTTTGTGCTGTGCAGAGGTGTGTTTGAGAGAAGCATCAATACTCCTCCTGAAGCAGCCACAGAAGTGAAGAGGCACTGGAGACTCCTACAAATGAGCTTGCCTTCCTCAAACAGGTTATTTCACTGCACTGCGATTCCCCTAAGGGCTTTGAGGTATTATATGGCCAAAGCTCTGACCACTTTGATGCTTTTCTGGTCTTCTGGTGAAAGAACTTCCTCTGGTGTCTCTCATTTAAATAACAGTGACAGTGTTCTTTTCTGTTTAGGAACAGGGTTAAGTTTATGGATGAATCACGCGTTGCCTAATCCAGTTTGTGGGAACCCTTTCTCTCTGTACCTGTTTTCAAGCATGGTCTCCAAGAGTGGAGCAACATCAAAGGGAGGCAGGTGTGGCAGCCCCCTAATGAATGAGTCCATCCTCTGATGCTGGTGACGGGCAGTTATGTAATAGGGGGTTTGTACAAATTTCCTTAAAGCCAACTATCCTCAAAGCCAGAAGTAAATGAGACTTTCTGTTGTTACACTCAATAGCTTTTTATCCTTATTGGCCACACTGTTCCTTACGTGGTCCTTGTCAAAAGAGCAAGTGAAATTAAAATCTAAACCTGGTCAGCCAGGGAGAGCTACATGAAGTAAAACTTCTATAGGACCTATTATTCAGGTAGGTCTACTCCTATGATCTGCAAGAGAAGTGCTAGGGTTTCATTAAATGTTTCTGCAGCACTGAGCATAAAAGAGCCCTTGTCTGTAATTAGAATGCCTAAGTGCTACCAGAATAGGAAGGTAATAATTTTGAGGTCATTACGGTGGCTGGTGAAAATTCAATTCCTTGAATAAACTATAGAACAAACTTGCCAAAGAGAAAGGTCTGCCTAGTTGAGTGATGTTTAGAAAAGCACTTGTTTCCTATAAAAATTTAGGGCAACTTCCCTAGAATACTGTCCAAAAGTATTCTGGTCAGAAGAAATTACCTGGGAGAAAATGATAGTGTGTATGACAATTCAAGTATTCTGCAACCATGGAAGGAGGATTTTCATGAAGCTCTTGCAGTTGACCTATGACATACTTGTCAGCCGGTAGCTGCATTGGATATTTTCTATTATATAAAACTCAAAAAGCTCAAAAAATGTTTTTTGGCTATTTTCCTTTTTGGTATAATTCTGCTTCTGTGAAAGATTAAGACTTTATAGAATGCTTCTAGCCAGTACTCACCTGCTCTGTTGTTTTATGAAAAATATGAACTGGAATGGGTTGCCAGAGAAGCTCAGGGTTCCAAATTTGGCTGCTAGTTGGCGGAAAGAGGCCAGAAAGATATGACTGGGCACTCATAATGGTGCGATCATAATCGGTACTTTGGATGTAAAACTGAAAATACAATGGCAAAGAATTAAAGATTAAATGGAAACTATAAAATAATAGGGAAATTTTACCCAAATTGTCAATACTGACTTCTTGTTTTTAGTTTTATATTTTGCATAAAGTCATAACAGTGAAACCATAACTCAGCTTTCCAGGGCCCTACTTCAGTTTCACAAATGGAACTGCCAAGGCATCTTTTAATTTGGAATCTAACCCTCAGACTGAACTGAAAGAATAAGAAAGCATGATTTCAAAGAAGGATGTTCTCTATATTTTGAGCTTCAGAGGAACATTGATACACGTAGACATGGGGACATGATTTAGTTGTGGACATGTTAACAGTTGGATTTGAAATTCATGAAGGTCTTTTCCCACCTAAATTATTCTATGATCTATCAGTGATACCTCAGGAATGTTAAAGCACTCAAAAATATAAACTTCTCATGGAAGCATAGCAAAGGTCTTGCCTTCCCATAATGCATGCCTATGCAGACCAAAATGTTAGAGGTATCTTCCCCACAATGGATCTGTACTGTATGATAAGCACATCCAAGAAGCTGTTAGACCTCTCTGTTACAGGAGAAAGTATGTAAGCATGGCCTATCACATGGCTGGATAGGCATTTCTCTTTCAACAAGGTAAAACAATAATAGATCACTGTATAAATTCCCAACTCATTCATCCTGGAGCTGTTCAGTTTGGGAAAATTAGGTTGTGAAAGACCCAAACAGAATGTAAGAGCTGAAAATTAGACTTTATTCTGTGTTTTTACCTTGACATAAGTCTGACTTTCAAAAATGTTCTTCTATTACCTTAACTTCTCCATTAATGAAATTAATATGATAATGTGCTTTCATAAGTCCATAGTTCTGCTATGCCAGAGAAATATGCTGCAGACAGATCTGCTCTATACCTCTTGCCGGTTGTATGTGCTGTTCAAGAAGCCGGAATATCGTTTCCTCATGTACTGTCCAAGTTCAAATAGCTGCTGCATTCCAGTCTGTAAAGCAAGCACATGGGTGACTATGAGATTAAGGGGACTTGAGACTTTTAATGTAGAAGTATCTTTTCTATATTCTTCTTTTTTCACCCCTGGTGAAACTGGGGAGAGTAAAAGTGGGAAAACTCCAGGGTTTGAAGACAGTTTGATATGCAAAGCAAAAGCTACATGTGCAAGCAAAGCAGAGCAAGAAATTTGTTCACCAATTCCCATGGACAGGCAGGCATTAAGCCTCCAGGAAAGTGGGGCTCCATCCCAGTTACTTGGGAAAACAAACAATATCAAATTGAATGTCCACTCTTTCCTCTTTCTCCACCCAGTTTTATATGCTGAGTATGGCATCATACGGTACAGTATATCTCTTTGGTCACTGGAGATCTGCTGTTCTACTTCTTGTGCACCCCCAGACAAACTCAGGGTGGTACAAGAAGCAGAAAAGCCCTTGAATCTGTGTAAGCTCTGCTCAGCAGTAACAAAAACATCCCTGTGTTATCAGCACTGTTTTCAGCACAAATCCAAAACAGAGCACCATACCAGCTCTCTCTCAGCCAAAACCAGAACAACTGTGTATGTTGCAAGTGATCTAGAATTTTTAGCAGAGATGTTCACTTATATCTAGGAAGAAATTATATGTTCTGAAATGCTAAGATTTCAACATTTGCTACAGAAAGGCAATGCCCCTGATTCTATAAAAATACTATTTCCACAGTGCTGTAGATCTGTAGACACTGATCAACATTGTCCTTTACAGTGTATGTCATTTAATGACAGCTGAGAGAAGATGATTGACAACCTAGTATTTATCATTGACATTGCTTTGGTATTTGTTCATCCTTATAAATTTTTGGCTTATATTTCATGCCTTAAGTATCTTCCTTTCATCTTTGCCTTGGTGTGCCTGCAGTTGCCTTAGGTTGCACACTGTATTTCTGTTATTAATTTCTGAAGCCTGATCTGAACTTTTCAACTTCTACCTGTCAGTGAAGTACATTCCTACTACTTTTGCTAAAAATATAGCAAAATAGCAAAAAGCTCTCAAAAAGTCAATGACAAAGCAGGAATATCTTCTTAGTACATAAGCTAGTAATAAAATTGTTGTGCATTGTTTCAGTGTCTGAATTTTACAGATCTTTCAAGCCCCCCTTCATACATTAAACACTGAACTGTCTCTGTTTCATACTTCTGCATCATGACAAAGTGTTATTAGGAAATGCATTGGCTTCCTTTTGCTCCAGAGCTTCATATGTCAAATACAGTCAAAAAGCTAGGGCTTGTTGTTAAAATGCCAGAGCAACAAGTAGGTTCAGTGCATCCTAATGAAACTCTGGACTGCAAGTGGCCTTGTTAGAAGACACGTTGTCCCTAGAAGCAACCTTCTCCTGCAAGTCTTCTCTTGTTTTGTAACTTGCTGGTTGTCAGTCCAATGATGAGATGTGGCTTCCTCCACACCTTGGTGGGCAGATGTCTTGCCTTTGACCTGTCACAGGGCTCAGCACTTAATGGTCATTAGAACTTCATCAATGTTAACAGTACAGTGTTTAAACTTGCCATTTATCTGAATGCAGACACACTATCAAGAAGTAGTTGCTTTTAGGAAGGCAGTTATAAAGCTATGATGAACAAGATTTCAATTTAACAATAGCTTAATGAATAACATTGCAAAAATGTTTATGAATTCTTGGTATTGGTATTTGCTAATAGCAACTATCAGAACCTGGGATTTGCTAATGCTTTTGAGACACACACAAAAAACATCTTCCCACTTCCTCTTTTAGTAGCATTTTTAAACTCTTCGAAGAAAGCCAACATACCTTGGTGAGTTGTCCAAATCCCTGGGGCCATTCGCTTTCTTTGTGTAGATCAGTTGGAAAGTTTACAATTGGTGTTCGGTCGCCGTGTCGGAAAAGCTGACAATGTAAGCAAAAAAAACCCCTTAGTTCATTACTGTTAACACTCCCTTCTTATCTAACTAGAAGTCAAGCATACCTTATACTTCCAGTGTTTCATTTTTCAAATGAAAATATCGGAGAGTCTGCAGAAACCTGGTCAAGTAGGATGTGAATATATTCTTTACAGTCAAGAACATGTATAATCATATAGGAATTAAGTGGGCATAAGCCAAAGATTCTTCCTCCTAGAGTATAAAATTAATCACCCAAGATGTTATTGTTGGGATTGAGTTCACAGGTAGGCATCTAGACAGGAAATATGACTGAAATTTGGAAACTCACAACTTCTGAATATTAAACCAGTTACTGATATGCTTAGATTAGTATTAAATTACTTCGTCATAGACACTTGAAATTTTTTCTTAACTGTTTTTTCATAGCAGTATCTTTAAAAGTAATTCTACGTACCCCTGGATCTTATGCTCAATTTCTCAATCATCCTAAAATATGAAGATGAAAGAATATAAACATTGTTACCTTAATTAATACTTACTTTATTAATACTTTTACATGCATATATAAAAATATTTTTTAAAGTCTGTAGGATTTTATTTCTATCAGATTCAGTGAGAGCAAAGAGTTTGGTTGCTTTACTATCCTGGACACTCCAGCATGGTAAGTATTAGTGTGACACATTCAATCATATGATTTTTAATCAGAAAAATTAAATGAACCATTTTTTATTTTTATTCCAGCATACAAGGGAAATTACAGCCCTAGATTAAATGGTTCTGAAAAACTGAATTATCCCCCCTAAGCATGTGCTACATGGGTTTAGAAAAATTAAATCCATAGAAGTTTCACATGAAAGGAAATGCTGGAATACAAATTCATAGGCTCCAGACAACCTTCCAGGGTGCTGACCCAAGTTGTTGGAAAAGTTACCTTTGCTTATCAATGTTCTCATCACCAACTTCATTCCTGACTTAGCACACTAAAATGAAAATGTAGCAGCATAGTATATTTGTTAATAAAATGACATTTATGCCCTAATACCTCAGTGGTACATAACTTGTTTATAATTAATACTCTCTGTTTCCTCATTAAACCACATCATTCTTGCCCAGACATCAGAGAGGGTTGTACACATTAGTTAGTTTGCCACTCCCACTGGGAGGTTCTTCATGTTTATATTTTTCAAAGTAAACATCAGCAGTGTGACTTAATGTTTTAATTACAGCACACACCCTTTCCATCAGCCTTCTCTACTAATGCACACAAACCTGTGCTAAAGCAGCTACTTCAGAGATGGAAAATACTGTCCATTAAAGGGAGATGTAATTGGATTTCTCCCTGTGTTAATTTTCTACAATAGACAGCAAAGTCTGCTAAAGAATAAGTTACCATTTGGACATGTAGAAGACTACTTATTATGTTTTTTGTTTTGCTAGTTGAATTTCACTATGTGGCCAACCTAAAATGAATATTTTGCAGCAAATCAAGGAGGGTTTTCACCTTCATCATCAAGTTTGTTGTTTGGGAGGGTTTTTTTTTCCTTCTCTGTGCAGTTTTTAATCCTCTTTAAATCTCTTTCCTTTCTAATTTAGAATCTCAGTTGGTTCTTTATAACAACTTCTCAGTGCACCTGTAGTGAGTAGGAGAATAAACAAAGAGCTACTTTTCTGGTGGCTGATTCAGAGTGCAAGAAAAATGAATGAGAAGGACTTTTGTACTACTGCTCACTTCTGTATGCTGATGTACATAGGTGTCAGGTAGGACTCATTAGTTTTTCTGGACAAGTTGGTACCCATGTCAAGAATGAAGGTTAAATTCACAATTACAATATAGGTGCTAAAAGCTTTCAATAAGCCAGAACAGAGTAGCGTTTTACCTGAATAGAGATTAGTGTGCAAAAAGATCAAGATCAAAAGATATACTGAATATATGAGCAGGAGATAAAAATATTTTATTGCTTTGTAACCTTAAGAAATTGAGGGAGTGGAGGGTGTGCTCTTCTAAAAGAAGCACAGTCTTTTTAAATCCACACAAAATAGGAAATAATTCAGCTCCTTGTTCATATTTCTGCAACTTCATTGCACAGTGTCACATAAATATGATATCAACACTAAGCTGGAAGCAGCAAGAAGGGAACAAACACTCAAAAGAGCAGAACCCCATTTTTAGGAATTGAAGGACAGAGCTAATTAGCCAACTGGTTTTACTATGTGCTCAAACCTCCTCACTACTTCTGAAAATGACCTTGCTTCAGCTGCAAATGAAGCAATGACCATATGAATAGCCACTTCACCTGAAAGACTAACTTGTTCACACTCAGGTACATCTTAGGAGACTTTCTAAAACTTGAAACTGTGTTTTTCATCAGAACACCTGATAGGAAAAAAAAAGTGTATCCCTACGGATCTTGCCTTACTCATCAATTTATTTCTCAACACTCATAATTTCAAATTTGTTAAAAATGAGTTGATTCTTCAAATTAATTAAAAAATATGTGTGCTGCAGCATTTATTACTCCTGGCCTTCAGATTGCCAGGAGACAGAATATGGCAGAATGAGAGAAGAGGAGCAAGGAAGCATCATAAACAGTGAAAAGAAACTAGAAATCAAGAAGGCAGGGATGGTAAGAGGAATGTACACAAGAAGAAGAGCAAAGCTGCTTGTTATATTAATTTTGGCACTCCTTTTGAAGTGCTTTACCTCAGTTCTCAAAAGCAGTAGGTGGATAATTACCAGCTCCATTACCCTCTCCTTCCACTCTGATACAACTTGAATCTGATTTGGTGTCTGGGCTCATTCATTCACTCTTGGTAACTTTGTGAGCATGATCATTTCATATGAAAATGGTCATGCAACTCAAACTTTGGCCAGCATTTTCTTCCATTGTTGCCCGGTGACAAATCATGTTTGGAGACAAACTGGTGCAGGGGAGAGGGTGCATTGAGAATATGGCATGTGTAGCATACATATATACACATAACATCTTCATTTAGAAATTACAGTGAATGTACAGTGAATGAATTACATGAATTACAGTGAAGTATCTGTCTCTGAGTAATAGCAAGCCTCTTGCAGACACTTTTATTGACAGACTTTACTTCAAACAAAAAGATTTCTTACTTTGAAGCCAGCAATAGGAATGAAGAAACAAAAGTGAAGTGAAACCATCATGCTGCCAGTTCAGGGAAACCAGAGATATAGAAATAGTGAGCATGTTTAGTCAAGGTTTCAGATGGCTTGGCTTGATTAGACAAATCATGCTCAATGCTTCCTATCCTGAGTTACAACAAATGAAACCACAGTGCCTCAGAAACCACACCTCTTCGTATGACAGATGAAATGTGTGTGTAGAGGCAAAAGGGCCAGGTCAGAACTTGTTTAAACAGAGGCAATAAATCAGTGTTTCATTTATGCTTGGGTGCCTGATTGTCCTACATATGTCCTATTTTCTTCTTTCTTTAAATTTAAAGTTCTTTAAATTGAAATCCTGCCTTTAATCTTAAATTTAGTGCACAGGAGATATGGTAAAAGCTAATGTGTACATGTAAGCAAAGCAATTTAAAAAGCGTTTTGATAAATTGGCTTGAATTAGAGCATTTCAGAGAAAAGGGCTTGTGGCCAATCATCAAAACATACAGAATCAGCACAAAATTGGAAGCTGTGAGGAGAGAGTGAGGCACCTTCCCAGGCATAGCACAATTCTAGAGTGAGCAAAAGTGAACATTTATGTATTTCTTCTCCCCTGCTGATGTATTTTATACTGTGTAGTTCTGCTAAGGAAGTTTTAAAAAGTCATTATGACAAGTTTCACAATGCAGTAACACTCCCAGGTGAAAACATAGTAACTTACAGAGGACAGCTGGAAAATGGCTATTGAAGTATGTCAGAAAGATGGCTTTTAGACTTACCTTGACTGTAGCCATACCCTCATTATGTCCCATTATATCAGTGATATATAGTCTGGGGTCAGTCCCTGTGCTATTTATTTATAGTAGCAATTCTGTTTCTATGAAAATTCAATCAGTGAGTTCAGAAGGCAAAATTCAATAGACCATACATAAACCATGCCTTGAGAAAAAATATGTATATTGTGGTAAGATTAAACCTATTGTAACATTTTATGTGATTGGTCAGCGTAAGCAAAAGTAACAGGATTAAAAGGAAGACAGCTTAAATGAAATTTGCCTACTATTTTAATGTTTATTGTGACAAGCTAAGCTAGAAATTTTTGTTTTGTTTTGTTTTATTGTTTTTGTTTCATTGGTTGGTTTGGTTTGTTTTTGTTAGGTGGCTGCACAGTTATAGTAAGCAGATGATTTTGGATAAGAAGTCTCTATGTCCTTAATGGTAAACATTTCCAGTAACTTTCTGCAAAACCATTGCTTCTCAAAATGCAGTAACAGCTACAATTCAATAAAAAACTCATTCCTTTCAAGGAGTTAATGCTCCAATGCTTGCTGTCTACCTGTTTTCATCTGTGTGTCCAGTTCTTCCTGTTATCATTAAAAAACATGTAAGTATATTTCTATATACAGAATGTTACTGGAATGAGCATCAGGTCCCTGCTATTGTGTTGTCTCAGCAGGAGTAGGAGCTGGTTTTTCCTGTGTGCTTTGGCCTTCCTCCAAGCTGAGCATGCACAATGCAGCCAATAGATGGCTATACATGAAGCACTTTATCTAGAGTCAGATGATATATTTTGCACACAGTACTTCTGCCTCATACCTGTATGCACACATAATGTCTCAAACAGAGAAAGGCAGAAGGAGAAGATCTTCAATTGCCTATTCTTAAAAATTCATTCCAATCCCCTCAACTTTGTACAGAAAATATTCCTTTGGACTAACTATTCTTTATCATTATACCTGTTATTTAAAATAAAAAATTAAAAGGACTATGGTTCAACCTTCATAATCCAAAGAATTACACTGAATTAATGTCTTTTTTACTAGAGATATTTGGGAAAGTGACATTGAAGTAATATTTAGCTACTTTGAAATAAGAAATGGCCCCATCAGAAGAATTACTATGGTTTGTTTTCAGCCTAACAGAAATTAATGCAACACATCTCTCAAATCTCTACTTAAAAATGCCTGTCTATTTCTGTTTCTCAGTGTACTGCTGTGACAATTCAGTTTTTCTTAAATGGAAAATATTTGTTTTTTGTGTTTATGTGTGATAACTTCTTTAACATCATAAGCTTCAGCTTCCAAGCATAGAAGAGGTAGTCCATAATCATCAGCTCTCACATTATGCATTGGAGTGTCAGCTGAACTGAGGAAGAATAGGTAAATGTGGACTTCGCATCTCTTAACTTCTCTGCACTATGCATCTACCACAAAGTCAGTTATCTTGAAATAATGACTGGAGCTCAGAAGATGAAAATTCTAATAACTAGAGACATTTTCATCTTTCTTTAGGTAAGGTCTTTAAACTCAGTAAGCAAAAGGGCAGCAGTACTTATTTCTAAGTTTGAAGACAGGCAAAGAAACTGTACACCTTGTCTGATTCAACACACATGTAATTCTGTCCCTGTACTCCCCACAACAAAACAGAGAACAAATCTACTTACTACAGCCACAAACTTCAGTTCTCGTGCTGCAGTAGTCTGTTGAAGCAGAATGACAATAATGTGAAAAGAAAAACACAGGATCCTGGACAAGTTGGGAAGCCGTATCACACCCATCCTGATAGAAGAGGAAAGAAAACTTTGTAGCTCCAGCAGCTGCTCAGGCTGAACTGTGAGACGTCAGGCTGTACTTTCAGAAGGGGTGGAACTGCCGCTGGTGCATTTCAAATCCAAGAGGAATGTTGTGTGACTACGCAAGAAATTGCATTACCCTTTGTTTTCAAATTACTGTTTACATTCTTTTTAATAAAATCATAATTCAGCTCCTCTTTTCCTGTAGTATTTTTCTCTTTTAGAATGTGAAAATGAAGTTAAAATACAAAGGAACTGCTAAGCATTCCTGTTTGTACCTACCTGTTCTGACTTCTCAGTGCTTGGAATTTTTCCAAACTATAGCATGGTCACAAGGATGAGCTCAGAACCAAGAGCCAGGCAATACTGTTTCTCTTTGCTGCTCAGCTAGCCCACTTTTCAGCTTCCTCACCCTCCCTTTTTTTCACCTCTTCCACATGATCCCTGTGAAATCAGAATCATTATTTAAAACAACATTTCGTGTGGGTTAAAATTGCCAGTCCCTCAGATAAAATACTTGAAAAGATCTTGCAACGAGATGTTGTTTAAGATCCTTGCTGGGCAGTTATTTGCTCTTCAATTTGTCTGTGTTATTTTTCTTTTCCCTTGGAGTATTCCTATACTTCCTCTTTGGAACTGCTTGTTGAGATCTTTTTTTGGCCTCAAATCTGTAAGAAATTTATTGTGAACAAGCCCTGGATCTCACATTTTTATTGTTAATGATTAAAAGCACTCTTTCTGACAGTAGCTCAGTGGCTTTGAGGAGATTGCTCAGCTTGTCTCTGCTGACTTCCTCTCTATAAAATAAGAAGAATGATATCTGTAGACTTGATTTCATGAGCATTTTTTTGAGTAATGAATTAGTTTGCAAAGATCTATAAGGAGAGTTCTTTAAATACTTAAACTTTAGGTCCTTTGTGTATTGTCATTCCATTCCTATCATATCCAAACCTGTCTCAAGGTCTTCTGCTGAGCTCTCTGCAGCAGTATTTTCTACAACAGGTGGTTTACCACTTACCAGAAATTCCATCTTTAGGGCCCTAAAACCCACTAAGCATCAGGTATTCTCTCCTCTGAGTTTTGGGAATGTCCTTATGTATCCACTTTGTCCGACGGATGGGACTGGATGGGAGGAGTACGACAGCTCCCAAACTTTCCTGTCTGTCTTCTCAGTCCATTCCCAGTTTTCACCAGTTGGACTTCTTTATTCCTCCACTGGTATGTCCCCACCCTTCTTTTTGATCTTTCCTGGTGTGATTTTTGCCTATGCAGAAGGGGTATGAGAGTAATCTATACTTCATACATATATTATATGTTGTCTTTCTGAAAACAAACATAAGCTGATCATCTTCCTCCATTATTTAAGAGTGTAGGTCATAAAGTAGAGTTTAGAATACTTTAATATGTCTGAAAACAGAAGAATGGATGTCCTACTTTTTTAATCTATGTAATGGGTGGTTCCTAAGCTATTTGATCAAGGATCACTGTTGGCTCTTGGAATCTTTTCTTATCCTTCTTATGACCTTACCATGAAATTCATAACTGACTAGTTTTTATAAGATTTGCTGGTTTACTGTGTTTCACTGATGAGTGACTATGACCACTGAAGTTTCCCTAATATAGAACCATTCTAATAACTTCACTTTAGGACCTGAACTCAATTTTTTGGGGGTGAGGCGCAGGGGATAACTGGACGGCATCATTCAAGAATGTTTAAAAATATGACAATGACACTTTATAGAAAATCTTTGCTAATGTCTCTTAAAAATGGTACTTCAACACAAGACAAAGCATATGGTAAGTAGTAGTGATTTCTGTGGTTTCACTCTTCCCTTGGCATGGATACTTTGTTAGGGAGAGTACTTTGTGCTCAAAAGAATGGATACTACAACAACTTAAGTAAATGTCTACACATTCCAAAATGAAAAAATGTGCCATTTATATGCTATACTGGTTAAGATGGAGTCATGGAGGAATCCTGTATGGAATTTGTAAGTATGTTGGTAGCATGTATTTAATTTGAAAATTTCCTGGCCTTTCTGGAATTATCTCCGTTTCTACTGGGCATTTGGCAGGCATGAACTCCTTATATTCTGCAGCAACTAAATCCTGACGCTTTTCAGGAAAAGTTGCTCAAAATAATAATTTTTAAAAGGTCCTTCTTAATCTATTTACAGTTGTTGAAGCATTATAGTGCAAGTGAACCTAAACAATTTAAATCATGATTATGCTAATTTGGCTTATTGTCATAAGTTCTAATTATGACATGATGGCATTAAGTAGAATTAAACACAATTACAAATTTTAAGTGCACGTACCTGTTTAAAGGCTTGCTGAAGCCCTGATTTGCTTTGAAGTGGCTGGTTGCAAAAAGCCCTGTGCTTTATTGTACACAAGGGTTACCTGAGGTAACTGCTGCTGGTGAAGCACAACCTCACACCCTTGAAAGGGTGGAAGTCACTGCAGTCAAAGCACCAGGTATGAAACTGCTGCCAGCACTTGTGTACCAGGCTGCTCATACAGGGAAAAAGCTCAGGTCCTGCTACTGACTGCATATGCAGATCAGCACTTAGCATAGTTTGGATTTATCTCCAATCTTCTTTTTTCCCAGCCATTTTTTTGAGCTGAAAACCTGAGAGAAAATAAAAGATTTTGTTTCAGTAAACAAAGTTTTCCAAGCACCATTCTGAAACATGAGGAAAGCAAGACTGTCTCACAGTCCTGTGTGGGGGTGTTTTCACCCAGTTGTGGGGAGTGGGAAGGGACAAGGGAGTTAATTTGTGACAGAAAGGATTCACTTACTTGTACTGCTGACAGAATATGAACCTATATCTTACACTACAGAAAAAAAAATGTCTTAAACCCAAAGTTACTAATCAAAGGCAGGTGAGGGGGAAGAAAGTGTCTACTCACTGTCTATTCACTGTCTTCTAATAATTTCTTAGTTGTCCCAAGTTTGTAATACACACCTGGTTACAGGGCACTCAGAGAATTTCTTCTTGATCTTATGAGATTAAGATGTTTTCCTGAGACAAGGTATTTGCAGGTATTTGCAAATTAGTGAACAGCAAATAAGAAAGAGACAGAAAGTACTATTCTTCTCTTTCCCCTCTGAAGCTCTGCAGTTTGATGGTGATTTTATTTTCTGGAAGAGGTGGAGACAAATCCTTTTGCTAAAGGAGGGATTTAAACTTGTGTCTACCACATCTTGGGTATGTACTACAAACATTAAATAAAAAGAAGGAAAGCTCCCTTCTAGTACTACCATGAAACAAATCTAAATTAGTTGATTAATTTGATCAGACTTTAGATTGTTTTGGTTTTTTTTCTTTCATTCATTTTTGATAGTCAGCCAGCTCAGTAAATAACCCAAAGAGAAAAGGAGGTGATGAAATTAATGAAAATGATAGTTCAGGCTGTCCAGTGCCATCTTTCCCAGGCAGCACAAAATTACTGTTGCTTTTCTGTTGTTCATTCCCCATTTTGCTGACACTGCTTCAGCATATGAAAGGAAAAATAGTGATCACAAGTTATATCCAGCTATATTACAGCATCTATGGCTATTCAGGTTATGGAAGCAAGTCTAGTTTAAAATATGACTGGTCTGTTTAAGCATTGTTTGTGAAAGAAGAGAGTGAGTTGCATATCCAGGTGACCCCGCTTTTGCAACATATTTTAAAAATAAATTATCTAAATAATTCCAAAGCCAAACCATATGGGTTTTTAACTCATTTTGACTCCCTTTTTCTTTAAGAGGAACTGAAATGAACCTGTTTATGGCTTCATGCCTGCAAAAGACTGTAAGACAGATTTTTCAAATTAAGTCAGCTGGTGAAGTTTTAGGAAAACATAATTTAGAGCAGTTTATTATTCATTCACTGACATCCCAATTTATATTCCTACAATACATCTGGGTTTTATGTTCCAGCCTTTATAAACACTGATGCTTATTTTCCCTCTGAGTTAATGAGGAATAAAGGAAATCTTCCTTTCTGTGTTTCTACAGTGATAGTCTAAAGAAGAAAAAGTATTACAAAGAATTTGAGTGACAGGGTTTCTGTTCAAGAGGGATAGGGGGAATAAAATAATTTAGAAATGTCTTCATTTGTAAATTAAATTTGAAATTTATTATTGCTGAGCAGAAATTAGATTATTCAAGGTATATACACTGGGGCATGTAGCATGGAAGAAGACATTATCTGAACATGTGATGGAAAATGGGGACTTTACACTGTTGTACTGTAGACAGTGATGTCACATAGGATGCACTTTCATAACTGAACTGCAGTGCTGAGGCCAGGGTCTATCCAGCTCCATGATGCCCCATACCAGACAAATCTCTGGGACAAAGGGTCTTCATGTGGTTTTGAAAGTTTTTGAGACATGGATTTGGGTTAGGAAGGAGGGCAGAAACTGGGAACTGGAAACTAAGGAGAATAATGAAGAATGTCTCAGGTTGCTATCACATTTTCTATGTGAGCATTGTCCAGTTCAGGAAACCAACAGAAAAGCTACCTTCACTTTTGATGGCAGAAGCATGAAACTTACCCTTTACAACTCCTGAACTTTCACTTCTAAACATCTGGCAAACAAAACATTGAAAGCAACTCAGGCACCTCAATTTGGCACAAGTTCAAAAACAGAAGAAACAGGAACAGGCTGAGAAGAGAAAGTGCCTAGAAATTTGGTTTTGGCAGCCAAGGCTACAATCTGTTAGAAGTCTAACACTGATAAAGATGGAGTCTTGGCTTTTTCTTTGTATTTGCTTTCGTCTAGCAGGTTTTTTTAAATTACTTCTTAAGAAGGGAGGTGTGATGATCAGCACAGTTTTGAAATAACTTAAAGAGCTTGCTCTAACTTTCCTGTGAGGGCTGCCAGACCTAGGAAAACTTCCTTCTCATAATACAGAATAAACAAGCTTGCTCTTCTTTGCATTAAGAAACAGGTAGAACTGTTTGTCTCACATTGTCAGAAAACATTTTTACCATTGTTTGGATACTATGGTAAAAGGGGTTGCATTTTTTGACTAGAAATCTAACTACAGCTTTCCTGGTGAACTATGTTTCCTATGGTGGCTTAAGAAGCACAGAAATTGGGACCTGCTGAGAAGAGAATAGCATTTACAGAGAGAATTCTGAAACTTAGAGATTCTGCTGGAAGGAAAAGGGATCCTTTTTTATTATTTTGATTCATTTTTAGCTAGTGGAGTGGCAGTTATCTGCTTATGCTATAGGGAATATACTTTTCATAGGTTTAGCATCCATTTTAAAAGCCTGACCTGAGGAAAGGATGCCAGAATGGTGAAATTTTCTGCATCTGAGCTATTACTCTAACTCTCTTTGAAATTACCTGTGGGCAATAAGACTTTTGACAAAAGGTCCTATGCACTGTAGGAAAACAAAACAAAAAAAATAAATCCTAGCTCTTCAAGCAAAGACATGTCCACTGTTTTCAGAAGTTAGTTGCACCTGATTGTTTGATACAGCTTTCGTAGTAATAACGCAAGCTGTTTTTGCAATAGCGATATTAGAAAATGTAACTAGTGAAGGATTGCCCAACGTTCTGCATGTTTTAATGAGCATGCAGCTCTGAATTTTTTTTATTTTGTATTTCCATTTTTTTGTTCATGTCAAGAACAGAGATGCTGTTACAGATTTCCCAGGATAACAGATTTTATATGATCAGATAAGAATATACAATCAAGGTAACATAACAAAAGGAAGGAAGTTAAAAATGCTATTTGGAACCCAAAATTATTTTTCTTCCAAAATTAGCACTTGGCCTTGCTGTCTTTTTGGAAAGAATATCTGAAAGCCTTGTTGGGTCAACCAGTTGTTGCTAGGTCCTCATGGTAGCTAGCCTGGTTGTTTTTAGGCTCCTTTTAGGTCTAGATTCACAGTCCAAGTTTTCTATAAGTCTCATCTTCCTTCTATATAGAGATGGGATATTTTTGAATGTAAAAGGCAGAGAAAAGAAGAAGAAAGACATCTCTTAGGTAAGTAAGCAGACATTATCCTGATTCTTTTGACTTCTGAGATATGTTTGTGTAAAATGATTCATTGCTTCTTAAATAAAATAAAGTCTAAGGATAGTGGAATTACTCCTTTTAGGGTCTCCGTTTGAAGCATTGCTTCCATCACCAGTTCTGGAAGTTCTTATCTCATTCTTCAAAAGAAGGCAACACTCCTTCAGAGGTGTTTTCCACTTTTGCTGTAATTCAAGGCTATAGCTCTTCAAAATACTCTATAATTACATAGTTGAATTAGTTCTGACAAAGTCCCTTTGGAAAGAATAGGTGTTGAAAAATTCCACTAGTTTCATATTGCACTTGGGTTTTACCAGGTGATAAAGTAAAGCAAATATTCATGAAGAATAAGTCCCTGCTTTCTATAATTTTTGTTAGTAGTATTAAGCAATGTTTCTTTTGATAGAGATCAGGAGATTCAGTTGGTCATGCTGATGGAATTTAAAGAGAAATGTTGGACCACAGTCATATCACAGTGTGAAAAGAGCTCTTTCATAAAGTAAACCATGCTGAAGATAGTGGAGAGAACACCTAAAGGTAAGACAAAAACAGAGATGCATTCTTAGCATGTGGCATTCTTCAAAAACATGGCAAGCCTATTAGTAGCACAAATAAGAAGTTCAGACTAAGTGGAGAGGAGTTAGCACATTTGCTCCCGTTTTGATGGGATTAGGAAAAGTCTGTTGAAACACTGAGTCAATCCATGCTGAATTCTTCCCAAGCAGCAAAAAAAGTGCACAGGGAGAGCTCATAGTTTTAGCTCCTTCCCAAATATTTTTGAGCTTTATTCATTTCCTATGTTTCACCCTATGGTCATTGAGATGTGAGGAACTTAACTCTGATTTAAACCACCCTCAAATACTGCAATTGTATTGCATGACCTATAATAACAATACTTGCCTAACTCCTTTATTTCCTTGTAGTGCGGATATAAATCCTCTCTATAAAACTTCAATGAACATTTTTATAGAAACATCTCTATGTTTGCAAACTGGAGTCTCCCTGTAGAATAACGATCTATATAAATTATACTTTTGAGCTCAGTCACAATTCTGGATTTTATTAAAAAAAAATTACATTTATGGGCTTCATAAAATGCCCTCATGCATGTATAATCAAATTAATAACATATGCATTAGCAAAGAAAAATAGTTGAGATGATTTTTGACAGAATTGGAAACAGCTGAAATCAAAATTTTGGAGCTGTCTATGTCAAGTGTAATTGCAACCTGTAAAGTCTTTGCATCACTCTTCTCCTTAATTTAGCTTCCTGGTGTTAGAAGTCAGCTGTTCCAGGCTGTCTGCATTCACTGAGAATTGGTAGTGCATAGTGGTTTAGCACAGGACAGTCTGTCAGTATGCTGCACTGTGGAACCTGTGGATCAGTGTGCCCTGGCCTTCTCCCAAGTGCCACTCATGCACAGCAGAGAGTTTAAAACTGCCTGCAGGAAAAATGAAATTAATGTTTCCTACTATTGTTCAAAAAATTAGGATATGGCCCCAACCGGTCCATTCTGATCCAGGATAAAATAGTAGAAAGTGTCACATTTTGATATGACAGTATGGAAAATATTTTTATTGGAGTATCAGGTTTGGTTTTAACCTCTTTTGTGGTCCATATGTGTTTTCAGCACTCAGTATTGCTAATGAAAGCAGTGGTGCTGGATTTGGTGTAAAGTGCCTGAAGACCGTCTAACTCCTACTTCAGCAAAATTTGAGGATTGAAACAAAGTACAGCCTTTGTGTTAAAGGTTAAGGCTTAATTTGTGTCTTTATGTAAAATTTTGATATATGATAGATTTTTTTCATGTATTTGTGAAGAAGGGGGATTAATTTCCACAAATCTTAGATTATTAAGCATCACAGTATAAACATGAAGTATGTATCATTATCTTCCATGACTGTATTAGTAGTGTGGCTGGGAAAAAAGCTCATCAGAAACAACCTCCCCTTTCCTCTGCCAAATTACCTTTTGCAATTAAATGTGGCGATTTCCTGAAATATTTCCTGAGAATTTGTGAGCAATAACTACCGAAGAAATTTGTTTAGTGAATCATTACTTGCTAATTTTTCATTTATTCTGGCCAGACTATCTCACCTCTGTTAATGGATTCAAGATATTTAGCAGGAAATTATTTTCAACCAGATGAGTTGGCTGGTCTGCATTCTTATAATCTCTGACAATTCAAATTCTTCTTGAGATCAGTGATTCAGAAAGCTATATGGGATTTTTTAATGTTGGGTACAATATTTGAACATTAGAAAAGGGAGATTTCTTAGCTTTTCATTTCACTTAAGTAATATAGAGTAAGATAAAAGACAGACGATGTCATTTTCTGCCTTCTTGTTCCCTCATTCTGCAAAACTAAATATCATAAGTGGTCAAAAGGAAATTTAAACATCTGAATATGGTGATATAGACAACCTATGAGGGAATGAGTTAGTATACCAATGTGTGTCTGTATATGTTTTACATTCTGGTAAATACCAATCTGGTGTACAATTCAACATTCATCTGTTTTGATCTCTGAATGTCTGCTAAAATCAAGAGAATGCATAATTGTTGACTGTTGTTAATCAGCTTGGGCAAATACTCTGCAGTTAGAGAAGAAAAGGTGACTGTTGTAAGGCAGTGCATTTACATGTACTTCTTCAGTAACTGAAGGTGTTTATGACCGTACTAAACAAAAACCCCACATGAAAAACAGTACTGTAAGGTCAGATCACCCTTGATTTCATTTCACCAGAAAGCTGGTCTGGAATAGATAAATGTATTGATGGAGTAGAAATGACAGCCATGGATACAATTCTCTTTTCCTGGATCTATGTATTTCTCATTTCAGAGCAGACCCTTATGAAAATGATTGTGACTTCAAATGAGCTGCTGGCTCAAGATGTAATCCTGACTTTACACGTGCCCAAAGCACTTAGCTTACCTCTTTTGATGTCCTATATTCTACATTCTCTTGTCCAATAGTGTAAGAGGATGGGAGAGACCAGATGAGTAAATCTCTCCAGGGGACAGCGAAATTTGCAGCCAGGAAGAGTGAGGGGGTGAGGTTCCCTCAGAGAATTATTCCGGTAGTACATCTCAATGGTGTATTGCCTGTTTCAAAATACAGAAGGGTCAAAATAAAGTTAGGTGTGCAAAACCCCGCAGCCTTTCCATGCTGAAGTTATTGTACTTGGGAACAAACTTTTAGGCAGGTTATTTGTTTGGTTGCTAATACATTTATGATTTCCTAATATAATTAGTACTCTGAAGAGAACTTTTTAAGCAACGGGGGGCTCAACACCAATTTGTATGTAGTTTGCTGACCTTGCTAAAGACTTAAATAGATAAAAAAGATGGAGTAAAACCTCTCATAACTGTAACAAATAAATAAATAAACATATATATATTTTTTTTTCAGGCTTATTCTGCTACTGACTAAACTGAATGCAATTACAGTAATTAAAATCAATGTGTAATGTTTTCCTGAATAGTGAACCTCATGTATCCAGTTTAATTACTCTTGGGTATCAGAAAATTCCTTTTTTAAAAATGTACATATTAGCAGTAGAGCTTGAGGATACTTGCCCATTTTTTTCCTGGTAAAGTTCAAAAAAATGGCAGGCACTGTGAGGAGGCAATTTTCCATTGAAGACATTGAGTGCCATCTGTAAGGCAGCAATGGTGGCTGCATGCTGTGAACAGAGGAAACCTTTAATTAAAGGTCTACTGAAAATTATTGCATGAACCTATTATTTAACAATATTTCCTGCACATTATCTGTCCATTCAACATTAACATTACTTGTGTGGCCTCATTAATAATTGCCCTCTGTACTGTTGAGCAAATATTGTCCCTTCATGGCTATATAAACTGCAGTGCTACATGTATAAAGTATACCTATATGTAAATATTTAAGAAGTCTTAGTAACTTGCAGCTCTTACAAAATTAATAGGAGCTGTTAAAACTTCTTTTAAAAAAACTAGTGGTTTTGCCTAGTAAAAGCTTTACTTTTATTAAGTAAACGGTATTTGAGATCAGATCAGTAAGCTCTTTAGCTGGTATATACCCAATAGGTCATGATATAACTGCAGTTTAGAGGCAGGAGCTTTTTAGTGAGAGCAATCCAAAAATTTTCTTCTCCAACAGCATTTGCACTTTCTAAACAAAAATATAAGATCACAATTGAGTGACTGCCTTTATAAGCCCTTCTAAAATAACTGTAACTTAATTTTTTCCTCTTTTTTCCCATTTGCACTTGAAAAGATACAGGAAGAAGGAGATTTTGCTTTAAATTAACTTCGTGATCCAGGTTTAATAAAACATGAGGCATGGTGTTTCCAGTTCCCTGCTCAATCAAAACATTATTACAATGAAAAAATCATGACATGAAGTGGAAAATGGAATGCTTAAGCTTTCAAAGTACTATCTGTTCATTAAAAAAATTTAAAACCTGAATATATTTAAGGTTAACCAAATAAAAAATGCTTGTAGCTGTATTTTATGAGGGAAATATAATTTCATGGCTTTCACTGCATTTAATAACTGCAGAAAGGAAACACAAGAGAAACAGAAAGCACTCACCGTGGAATACATAACCATTTTTTGATGGTATGAAGGCTTTCTAGCATCTAAGATATGCTTTAGAATAGTTTTTAAAAGAACACCTGAAAAGAAATGGTGAAGCAGTGACAAAGAAAGAGATGCTTGTGTTAACATCTATATCAATTGTTGACATTTTAGCAACCTGTCACTAAATGCACCAGATTTATTCAATTGACTTGCAGAGCACCTTGATTAATAGTGACAGTATCTTTCAAATCAACAGTGGGCCTATTTTACTTCTGTGTAAAATGTTTTGGGGATCCCTAATAGCCTCAACAGCTTCAAACAGAGCATTCACAGTTACTTTGTGCCAGCAGAACAGTGCAAGAAGAGCACAGTAATGAATACTATCCCCATTGTGTGTGTAACTTGATTGATTTCCTGCTTTCCAGAGAAAAAAGAAAGAGCATATCCTCTGGACTCTGGGGCTTTATAAATTGTGTGGCTCTCTGTATTTTGTTAATGTTAACTGCTGAAAAATTGTAAGACAAACTACTTGATTCAAATCAATGGCTGCACTAGTCTGTTAATATAAGGTTGGCATGTCGACAAATTTAAATCCTAAAAGTAGAACTCTACCAGCTAGCAAATTAGACAGAATTAGTCTTTAGCTCCTGGCACATTTTTAATAACAATTGTTAGTAAAGCATTGGCAGAGATTTGAACTTTGTGCCAAGTTTTGCTAGTCGGAGCTCTGAAAAATGCAACAAAGTGATTCATGCTTATATGTTTATTTGTCTTCACAGATCACAGATCCTGCCTGTCCACTGCCCATATAAAACAAAAAGGAGGCTCAAAAGATGACAGTGGATGAATGGAGGAGAATGCGTGATTAAAAAGGTATAAAATGCTTTCAAATTTCAGCCACAGTTTTCTGAGCAGAGTAAGACTTAGAAGCAGTTTAGTAATCTCGTTTTAGGACTCTCAGTAGTAGAATATGAAGACTATTAGGCAACAAAGTCTCCATTCTAGACATTACAACAAATAATATATTTTTAAGTAAGCTACATGTTGAGGCTTACACTAGGTTCAGACTTGATTCAATTCAACAAGAATCTGTATATTATATTGAATTTCTTATACACTGTAATCTGATACCTCAATTATAATGTTAATTAGGATATTCGTTATTCATATGCTCACCATCTCCCCCCCCATTAATCAAAATCTTTCAGTGCTGCCCACCAATATCCCCATAATGGATATTTCACTGCTCTACTATGGAATCAGCAGCAAAGTTTGTCATATATCCTTTCTTCTTCCCCATCCCACTTTTGATTTTAAATGGGGTAAGAATTCGGCTTACCTCCCTGCAAACGTGATTTTTGTATTTGTTTGTGGAACCCAAATTCCGCCTGCAATAACAATTCTGACAGTTTTATCAGCTTGGTCCTGACACCATGAGTAGCCCAAACAGGTAAAGTGTAATTGTTGATATCCTATAGTAAAGAAAGAAAACATGGTGATTTTCTTACTGATTCCTACTGTTAACTGTTATTTATTCTGGCACAAAATACTTCTCAGAACAAATTCTGAATGTTTCACTCCAGCAACATCTCCTCATTGTAATAAAATGATGACAGTATTTTGCATTTAGACAGCTGTAGCATTCCTATTTATAGCATCTTAGTGCTTAAAAGAAATTTGGAGGGCAGTGTTCAACAAGAAAAGGAAATATAATACTAAAAATTATGTAAAAAGCAACTGGAATTTTTTAGGTTGTCAGGTGAAAAAAATCACTGTATGACTTTTTTAGTTATGTGCTGGGATATAGTTTTACTGAAACAAATCCTATATAAACATCAGGATTTTAAGGGCTGGTAGCTCTCAGGTGTAAGAGAAATACAGAGATCAAATAGGAATATGTACAGCTGTAGTATAGATGTACCCAAGTATGGGGTAGATATGTAAGGATGAGATATAAAAGAAATTTGTAACTATTATGGTCTTTTGGATACTGTCACAGAGCTCAAGCTAAAGTGGAATAGGTTAGTCTTTCCTTGGGGATGCAGGCCAAGGTATATTAGTGATCACAACTGTGAGAAGGGAAGATATGCACAATGCTCCTGGTTTGCACTACTCTGAATTCCCGTTTGAGCAAAGTCAGTAAATTTCCTTTAGAGCAATGTAACCTTCGGAATGAGCTCACCAAAAGGAGTGCTCTTGTTACAAGTGAGCTCAAAGGAAAATGTTAACTACTTTAAGGATTTGTTTAAACAAGAAAACAATAGAACATGCTAGGTTAAACAGGCTCAGATCACAATGTTATCGATTTTTCATTTAATAAATGTGATATATGACTTGAGGAAAGAATTGACTGGTTGCATGCTATTTAAGACAGTCTAGGCAAGCAAACACCTCAGTCTCCAAGTTACCTGAAAGTCAGATAACACTTAGTGGAAAGTAAAAAATACAGAGAGATGTGTGCTACTGTAGTTTTATGAATTGTATTAAAAATCTATGTAAGGACATTCTCTCTGTATGCTTGAAAAATGAGAGGCAGATGGCAGATGTCTTAAATGATACCCTCGGAGTCCTTAGTCAGTAGTATCAAAGAGCAAGGCTCATCAAATTTAACACTAGAAGGAAAAACACAAATTTTTTTTTTTAATTCCAGTGTTTAGCTAGATTCTTGATGGGAGCTGTGGGTTTTGCATATTTGTCTGGTGGCACAGGTTCTCGGAATGATTTAACTGTTGAAATAGAAAGTTGTGATCCTGCATTTGGAAAACATGGAAGGGTGACCTCACAAATTACAGTGAGATGTCCCAACATATTAACATTTCATTTAACTTAAGGCCCTGGCTAACATTCTATTTAAGTCTGCTTTGATCAAAGTTGGACTTTTGCAAAAACTGCAGGAATGAAGGTAAACTCATTAGCATCACACCCTGTAAAATATTAAATGTTGCTTCTGAAATCCACCTTAAAACTCCCTCACTAATATCCCAGTACTGATGACCAATTTATCACTAATATTTAGGTTTATAAATAGTTATGCATGAAAGTGTAGCAAAAGCTGCCTTCAAAAATAACTTTTTTACACAAGACTCTGCAATTTTCAGTTGTGTCAGATGAGGTAAGTCTAGACTTTGAAGTGGAACTTCCTGCTAAATTAAGAGCAGTCAGGATTTTTTCAAATCATGACATTTCCAGACTGTGGAACCCAGATACCTACGCCAATATGGCATCACAATACCCCTTTTGTTATAAAAAACATGCTTTTTTGTGATATACCTGCTACCTTTGCTTAGAACAAGCTCCCAAACTTGCACAAATAGCAATTTGTGTCATTCCAATGGCTGCTTAATTCCTGAAAATACTCTGTCCACTACTGGCCATGTACAAATAATGACTTCTCTTGCTTATACAATTTACATAAAATCTTCATGGAAGGATGCTTACACTTCTTTGCCAGCAACATATTTTTATCCCTGCGTATCTCTTAATGGTGTCTGGAGGACTTATAAGACAATTTTATCCAAAGGTATGCTTTTGCCTAATTCTCCATATGCAGTCACTGACTGGATGTTGAATATGAAATTCCATTAGTTTGTGTTCCTTATAGGGGTGGATGACCCACAGCAGCCTCACACATAGAGTGTTTACAGGACTTTCAGTTGTATGTTTGATGTTAAGTGAGGTTTTCTGGGAAAGAAGCTGAAAATAGTCCATGTTGAAAAAAATTTTGAAGCACAGATCTACAATCTTTTTATGATTTACAATTTAAAAATTATCCCGATAAAAATCCCAAGCTGAAGGAAGTATAGGAATTTCTATTGGACTCAAAGATCTTAAGAGTCTTTTCCAACCTAAATAATTCTATGATTCTATTTACCTCATATTGTAAAGTGTCAGAGAGCTTCCAAATCCTTTCAGTAGTCAACTTCTTCAATGGGTATCCTGTATGAGTGGCTAAAAACTTCAGAAATTGCTGGAATACAAAAAAAAATACAATAAAAAAAAAACTTGTAGTACTGAGGGACTTTTTACATGATTTCTACACATTGCCATACTAGTAAATAAGAATTTTCAGAAAGAAGGCAGTCTTTGCACTTCACACTTAAGCAATGAACTATTGCCCAGATGTAAGAGAATTGGCCTATTCATTTAGACAAGGTTGCTGATGCTAGTTCAGATTGAGGTATGGTGATTGTTTATACGTGGTGGAAGTGTTTAGAAGGATGTAGAGAGAACACAGATGTATGAGGAAGTCTGACAGAAATCCAAAAAGTGCTGAAAAGAAAAGTGATAAACAGATTTATTCTGATATTGGTATTCAGGAGAAGGAGAGGTATGATGTACATTTGATAAAATGGGAATTTTGATTTACTTGCACATAATACCCAGATGCAGAGCCACAGATGGATGATTGAAGTCAGTGGTGAAAGATAATAGAAAAACAGGTAAGGTTCATAGTGTTGTTTTGAATACACATGTGAAGAAGAAGGTTGAAGCAGAATAAACATGTGATTATATAGTCATGCAAGGTTTTGATGGTGGAGAGAGAAAGGAAAGGATACCAAAAGACAAGCACAAAACATAAGAGAACACCTAAATTAAGGTTTTGGGTGGGAAACATGAATAGGTACTTGAGGAAAACACTGAGACTCTTATAGAAAGTCTGAGGAATTGAGCTGAGAAAATTAATCTGAACTCACAGAGATGTTGGAGGAGTTGCTTTACATGGGAATAAACAGAGAGTCGTATTGGATTAATTTGAGAGGTATTGACACTAATTTTATCTCAGTTTTTTGGTTTTTTTTTTTTTTGTCCAGTCTCCTAGAAACTAAGTTTTTGCAAGTAGGTCAATAATTTGTCTTTTCTGTGTCTTGACATTTTCAATTGTTGGGAATAGCCCAGTCCAGCTAGATCTGTAATGTTGTAATTGTTTTTTGGGTAAGTTGCCTACACCCACTGTGAAGATTAGATATCTGAAAGGAGCATATTAACTGCTATTTTTTAAACCTACATATTATATGATGTTGAAGAAGTGGTACACTTTAACTGGATTTCCAGAACTGAAAATACTTCACCTTGTAGTGCTTGAATTGCTTTTGGAAATCCCCTGTTGCAAAGGTTTCTCTCAGAAGCTCCTTGTGTTTTGGGCAGTGTGAGAAAGGTAGGTATAGCAACTGGAAAGAAAATTGCAAAATCCTAGTTAGGCAAGGTGCATCTTGTTCTGCAATTCAATATACCCTTGCAGGATTGCTGTTCTGATTGGCTGCACTAGTTAGGACAAGCTGAAAAATAATTTGGGAATGTAGTTTCAAGGATATTCATCTTCAGGACTCTAGGAGTCATACTGATGACTATATACAAAATAATCTTTAAATGTTCAGAGGAGTAATAACTGCAGTAGTTCAAAGTTAAAGGATTCATTTACACAAGATGAAATTTGTCCTTTGACAAAAGACTGAGACCAGCCCTCATGAACTCCTTTGTTCTTAGCTTCTTCAGGGATGATTTCATTCATTTTGTTCAGTCTTTCTTTAAATACACCATCACGTTTTTACAACAAATTACCAAGCAGCAGCTGGACTGCAATAGGAGTCTGTGCATACTCAGCTGTATTGAGTCTATTTAGTACAGCTTCATTTAAATGGTAGAAACAATTCAACTAAATTGTAGCACAGTTCAGCTAAATTGCAGAAACCTGTGAACTTTCTGTAACTCAGTTTTGTCTTTCATTAATCTAAGATATATGAAGGTTAGAGGTTACATATGACAGGAATAATTTAAGAACTTGTTCTTTCATTTATATGTATTTATATATGTAAGCTAAATTGAGTTTATTATTATTTTCTGTGTTAAATTTTAAACAAAAGTTAAAATTTGAAACTAAGATATTATTAGTGCTTTTTTCTAATTGTTGTTTTGTCCTTTTCCCATTAATGTAGCCTCATGTATATAGTCCCAATGTTAAAAGAACTTTGAAAAGAACTTGAGAATTTTGAAGGGATAATTAGCTTGGAATGCTTCACAGCAGTTCCTCAATCTTTTTAAAAATACCATCTATGTATTTCACAAGATAGGAAGGTATTTATGAATTATAGCCAGAGGTTCATGAACAGGCATGACTTCACCAATAAATGATGTACACTTGTTTTGTGTTGTAGGATACGTGTGGTCTCAGGTTTAGCCTGTATATGTAGTAAGGATGAATAAAGTTAAAACACAAATAGTTGGAAAAGTATTAAAACTGTGCATGTGTTCATGACTTTATGATTTCTTTGAATAAACTCACTTGCTCCCCTAGATGTGACTGAGGTGCAGCACCTGCTTGCTGAGTTTGCCATCTCTGTTGATACTGGCCAGGTATTCTTGACTGTCTGCTGGGATATCCCCACCTGTGACAGTGTCAGAAGCAGCTCCTGATTCTGTGCCTGGCTGTGTGTGTGAAGAGGAAGACATGTCTCCATACCTTCCATCTTCATGCTCTCATCATCCCAAGGTGAGAACCATTGCTCCATGACCTATCTAACCTGATTCCCTTGCCATCACAGACTGTGCTAAGCCCACACAATTTATCTTGCATTACATGTGCAAACTTGCTCTTGCAAACCGGGATGCATACTGCATGGTTCCAATCCTAACTTTTTATTATAGATTTTCCACACATAGGAGATTCCAGTTCCAGTCAGCTGCACAGCTTTCCCCTCTAGGACAAGTATATGCAGGCTACAGAGCTGTTATCCACAGGATTCCTTACAGCACCAAAGTGAGGAGCTGAGGAAAGGAGATGAATAAATACATTGCCCTATCAACTCATGCTTAAAGCTCTGAGTCCTCCTTCCTTTTCCCTTTTACTTTTTTCACCAACCCTCAAAGTGCATGCACTGACTGGCAAAGTGCATGAAAAACAATCCTGTCACTCAATTCTCACCATAATGTAAGTTCCAGAATGATTCTTTCGTCTTTTCTGTTGTCTGTGGACTAAGCAATACCGAAGCATGAGAGAGATTAGGTATGTTTTCTCTTCTCACACAAAGTCATGTTTGTGTTAAAATTAGGATTAATCTGCTTCTACAGTGATTTACTCACCTTATAAATTAACTCTTTTTCTCTATACTCAGTACTCCATTTATCTTCCCCTTTTGTTAAGATTGGGTCTCTGACATGTAAGTCCATTCCTGTGAAAATACTTTCCAATACTTCTATTTAGCTTATTAGGCCTTTCTGCACAATGCTTGTAACAATGTACTTTTCATTGCATTTACCATGCACTGTTTGCTGCACCTTTATTTCATATCCTATTTACTTTACTAATGGTTAAGGGGAAGCAGATGCCCCTAGTTTATACTCACATTATCATGTGTCAGTGGCACCGTATGAACTGGAATTGGCTGCCAAAGGATTCTGGGGTTCCAAATCTGACTCTGTGTTGGTGGGTACAGTCCGGCAAGACTTGCCTGAGCACTCATAAGTGTGTGATCACAGTCAGTGCTTTGAACATAAATCTGAAGGAAGAAGAAAAATAAAGAAACGTTTTGGAAGGTAATTCCTTCCATTAGGTTTACTATATTCTTGGTCAGAAAAGAAGTGGCTGGTACTGGGGAAGTTGTCATTAAAATGGAGTGGCATGAAGAAGGACTATGAGAAAGAAGGAGGAGGGAGACTGCGCCTAATAAAATTTTTCTGGACAATTGAGCTGCAGCATGGTAACATTTAGCTTAGGAATCCTAGTAGAAAGCATGAGATTGACTCTATTTGACCCTCTAGGCTTTGGGGCATCATATGATGATCACTGAAAAGCTGGAACATAAATGAAAACTGAGTTGTATCTGCATTCCATGTGGAAGTATAGCATTGGAGGTATTTGACATAGATGCTCTCCCATACAGCAGTGAGGGAGCGGAACCTGATGTGCAGCCTAAAAAGCATTTCACGTGGTTTTCAGTTAACCATCAGGATAAAAGCTGAACCACAGTTTCAGGGATATTTGGGAATTACATTGACTGAAATTGGTGTTAAATTTTCTCCAACTGCACCAGGTTTAGACTCTTATGCATCCAGGAAGTCCCATTAACAGCCATGAAAAACATCTTCCTGCCCAGATCCAGTACTTGCCTCACACTGCTTGTATACAACGCTCAGGAAATGAGAGTATCTCCTCCGCATGTACTGGCCAAGCTCATACTGTTGTTGTATGCCAAGCTGTAGAAGTAACACAAGAGCATAAGAAGCTAAAGAAATGTGCTATGCTACCATTCCTACAACAAAAAAAGAATATAGTAATATTTGATATTATTTTAATAAAGACCTTTCTCCTTTTCAATGTGAAGCAGGAAAGAAGACATAAGAAAAAATTAGTAAAGTTGCAGCATGTGTCGTATTTGATAATGTTAGATATGACTCCTGGTGGATGCAGTTTTGTATTTTGCTCTATGGAAAGCTATGTGTTTGTTTATCTAAGCTAGTGAGACTTAAAGCAGGCATAGAGCTGTTCCAACACCATCTGTCTAGTTTCTACTCTATTGGTGTCTCAGAGCAGATTAACTGGGATTGCAGACAGAGCAGCCACCTGTCCATGAAGGCACATCCAGGATATGAATCCCATAGAGTATCACCAGTGATTCCTTATGGGGCTACAGTTTTAGCCTGGGCAAGACCTAGTTTTTCAGAAGAGAAGACTTGGAGTAAAAGTCCTCCAAGCCTTCGGGCATTTTGCTGCAATAGTTAATTATTATCAACAGTCTGAAATTTGATTCCTGAAGTTTGATTCTTGTCTACGTTCCCAACTTTGTCACTGAATCTTATTACACTTTCGAATAACATTCACCACCATAGATCTTATTCACAGTTAAACAATAATCCATAAAATGGAATCAAGTCACTTTATCTCTGTATTAAATTAAACTGATGACAATTCTCTACCCTCAAAGAAAAATAGATTTTCTGCTCCCAATATTTTAGTAGCTCTTAGCTGAACATTTACCTACATAATTTTGTGAACACATGACTTATGAATCACAGAATCATGGAATTAGGTTGAAAATGACCTTTGAGATCACTGAGTCCAACCTATTCCCTAACTCTACCATGTCAACTAGACACGGCACTAAGTACCATTTCCAGTCTTTCCTTCAACACCCCTAGGGATGGTGACTCCACCACAATCACACTATTACAATGTCCCTGTAATAGTCTCTATATTGCCATCTTTTTACTTGTACCTGGTGTTTCCTGGCCTAAATTTAAATATATTCCACTTAGCTCATGTAATCATTACTGTACACTGAGATCTTAAGTACAGTGATTACTCATTGCTTCCTAAAGCAATTTTCTAAGTTGTGTGACCAGAGGATAATTCAGGCTGAAAGGGGCCTCAGGAAGTCTCTAGTCCAACCTCCTGCTCAAAGCCAAGTCAGCTATGAGGTCAGACCAAGTTACTCAGAACCCACTGTGTGTGCATGTGATCACCTCTTTATCGTGCTGGAAGTGTGCACCCAGTTTCCTGGGATATGTGTGTGGATTAGGCTTCTGCCCCAACTTGCCTAATACGCATGTTGTTAAGTCCTGACTGTTGTTAAATCCCGGGTCTTGAAGTCTTCTATGCCCTGGAGCAAGCTGGCATGGATTGCTGAACTGGCATAGTGTTTATATGGAATGATTGAGTCACAGCTGGGTTGGGGAGCTGGTCTATTACTCCTGTTTCTTCAAGGGAGTTGACATGAGCAGAAACAGATTTTGCTTTGGAGATCATTTTTGCCTCCTAAGAGCAGTGGGGAAGAGGAACCCCTCAGGCAGTTTGTTCAATTCTGATATTGGTGGAGACCTGGCAAGCTCCCCTAGGAGAGAGACCCACTGGACAAAAGGTGTATGTATCTAACAGGGACACATCTCACAGTCTGCTTCCACATGTACTGTAGCCATTTATCTGGGACAACCAGACTTCTGGCACTTCTAAACTGCTTCAGGAAGACTGCCTCGTTCTGAATTCTGGGCAAATAACTAGCAGCTTTTTCCATCCAAATAAATATCTTGGGGAAGAAGCAATGAAGCACAAACACCCAGACACAGTGGGTCCTTCTGGTGGGAGGGGAGCAGAAGTGGGGTTAAAGCCACTCAGTGCCCAAATACTGCCCTACAGTCTGATAGTACAGTTCACCCTTGGCTCCATTTGTATGACGTGGCAGCTAATAGAAGTTACAGTGAAGGCAGGCACAGCATCTGTCAGATAGAGTACCTGTGGTTGCTTCAGCAGCTCCTGGTTACTACCAACAGCTGATTCCACAAACACCTGCACTAAAATAGCTGAGTTTTAAATCAACTTTCTTGGGCATAGCATGAGAGAAGTTACTGCTAGGACTGATCTTAACAATTCATGAGTTAGAGAGCACTCTTATTCAGCAGAGGTTGACCAAGGGTTGTGTCTGTAAGCACTTCTGTCACCTTATGCTACTGATGGTTAAAGCTTCCTGCATGGTCTTAAGTGAACTGAGATGGTCACCAGTGCCTGGCTCCTTCCAGAAGACCCTAGTCTGCAATCAAAAACCTCAACATATGCTGACACGGGACCAGAACAGGCTGACTCAGTTTCATTTAAAATTAGTGAGTGTTGTTGCTGTATTTTCCTAGTAAGTTATTTGGCTGATCTTAAATGGCAACTTAATAAGGGCTTTCTCCAAGTGAAAGCAAAGCTCCAACCCCCAAATATCAACACACAGTCTTCCAATAGTTCAGTTCTTGGCCCAGGTAAACATACTTACCTTGGTAAGTTGGCCATATCCCTGTTGTCTTGCAATTTCTTTGTGCTTATCAGTTGGAAAAAACTCCTGTGGGGTATGATCACCATGGCGAAATACCTGATAAAATAGACGAAATTGCTTTTGTGTTACTGGTAATTTTTGTGGTGATTATAACTAATTAGCATAGTCACAAGGAATATGCAATGACAGTGAGTACTGTATCTGACAGATGCTAAGTATATTAATGGTGCTTGCCTTGAGTCTAGATAGCTACATTTCTTGTTGTTTAATTTATTTAGACAAATATAGCTGGTTTTTTTCTTGACATTTGAGAATAACTTAGCTCAAATAAATTTTTGCAAGTTATAAAAATTACAGTGTACCCTATTATATTTTAAAGATGTTCTATGTATTTTAGGAGGTATAGACCGTAATATTAAATAAACAGAAAACAAACAGAAGCATGTAAGTAATTTTGCAGAAATATTTGAACATTAATATTTTGGTATGACTAAGGGTGAATTCAGAAGGAAAAAACCCAAACTATTACTCGAGATAACAGTTCTATGGCTAACTACTGTGAACTTCTCTTACTTGGCAGAAATTAGTCTTAAAAAGTCATATGTTGGCTTTTCATCACAAGAGGTGATAAAATGTTATCTAATATGTAAATACAGGCTAAACTGTTGCTCTGAAAAATTAAACCTGTGTTGGAATTTCACTTCAGATAAAAGATGTGTTTATACAGATACATTGGATTTTTTTATTCATACTATGAATTCTTTGCTTCGTATGCTTTGCAGCATAATTCCTGTAGATATGTACCGTATGACTCTAAAATTGTAACACTATATTTATTTTTTTTTATTTCTTAATCCAAGCAGGGAGGTAAATTAAATCAAAAATTGCAGGACAAAAATTATATAAATAATTTGTATGTGTTTGTGATGTTCAGAATAAGATTCAGGCTTCCTGCAGACAAATGGTACATCATAATAATTATAAATAGCATTAGTTTCACAGGGCTGGTTTCTGTGTCACTTGTTCAACATCTTTTGTTTGGGTTTCACATACTGAAATTTACTTTGCATGTTAATCCATGAAAATCACTGGAAAAGTGAAACCGCTGGAAAAGTGATTGTTGTGATATCAACAATATCAAAGTTGACATTTAGTTATGAAATCCTCTTTTACATTTTAAAACAGACTCCTGTGTTATTTTTCTCTTAGTGCTATAAAATAAGCATTCTAAATCCATCCAGAAAGTAAGTTCATCTAGAAGTGCACAAAGGAGACAAAATTATAAAACCTTATTTAAAATTGAGATTTTTTTTTTTACAATGTAATAATTAATTTCGAATATGGAGAAAACATTTAGGTATTTGAAAAGGTGTCCCCTCCTCCCTACCCTAGAGTACAAGAAGAGTAGTAAGTGACAGGTTTTGAAGAAATTTCATTTGCCCATACTTACTAGGGACACAAACTTCAGTTTTCTTTTAGCTGTTGTTTGGTGAAGAAAGATGCAGAAAAGACAGAACATGAAACACAGACTCCAAATTCCACAGACCAGCTGCCTTGCTCTCATCCTGAGGGTAGCTTTCAGCTATTTTGCACACCAAGGTCCCTGGCTGGATGTGATAGATATGTGGCTAAGAGGGGTGGAGTCAGTTGTGCTTAGTGAAATCTGAGAGTAGGCTGTGAAGTTGGCTCCTCCTGCCTCTTTCCCCTGCTAGGGTTAGTGCTTTTCAGGGAACTCATGAAATGGAAAGTGCATTTTGCCTTTGTACTCAATTTCTGTGTCCCATATTTAGCGTGGAGTGAAATCTCTGAGCCCTCCAGTTCCTCCCTCTGGCAAGGCAGGTGAATGTAAAGAGCTGGAGGTTGCCTTCTATTATTTAACTAGGATTTAGTAAGGGTCAGTCAGCCTTCCCAAATATGAAAATGCTGTGGATATCTTACTGTATGCAAAAGAGCTACTAAACCATCTGCATCCCTAGTGCTCACAGTCTTCTCTGAACACTTTGTACTAGAAGGCTAGAAGGAGCAGTGCTAAAAATGTCCTTTTATAAAGTACCTCTGAATTTTCCCTGGATTTGGCTGTGATTTGTAGGAGGAATAAGCAACAGAAGGTTTTGTAGCAAAGCAAGAGAAATAAGCCTTAATTCATTGCAAAAAACATGAAGATATATGAATTAACTTTTAATCTCTTTAGTAGATTGACTCTGTCTCTAGTGGAAAAGCACATGACACTGTTTTCTGTAACGATCCCCCAGAATTTCATACAATCAGTGAAATTTTTAATTTTCAAATTTCTCTTGCTGCAAACACTCTCATTGTTATGAGTGCATATATATCAAGAGTTGTTTCTGTCATTTCCCCAGTCTATTTTAAATAAGAAAAAAATCTAGCTCAGAGACACCAGTGTGAGAGACAGAATGGATCTTGCAAGTTATTGATCTATGTTAAGTCCCATTTCCGTGTTAGTGAAAGTCCTGTTAATGTGTTAAAATTGAGGGTGATTTCTTAGTCATCAAAAGCTCTCTGTAAGAATTTAAAAGAAATCACTGAAAAAAAGATATCATGTTGCTACACAAAAAGGTTATATAATCTCAAGCTAGTTTAAGGCACATAACAAAACTTTTCTTGTGATTATTAGATATAGACTTGTCTAAGGGGATCAGTTCTCCTTCCTGAGGTAACAATGTATCTTTCACATCTGTCAGAGCCAGAGATTCCTCTGTGAAATATCCAGAAGTCACACTTTCTTTTCTGCTTTTATCTTTAACAATTTTAAGAGATTCAGAAATAGAAAAATGTGAGGAGATACCCACATTTATTGAGAAAGAAATTTATTTTTTTCTTTTAATTTGAAGGCACCTGGGAGGAGATATGGGTCAACTGATTAAAGCTATTCACATTTACATGTCATACCTCAAAAATTTCTCTGAACACTCTGTGTTTTGCTGTTTCTAGAGAACATGACATTAGACACTACTCCTAAAATACACTGCACTGCAAGACAAGATTTTTAAATAGACCATTTCAGAAAAAATAGGCAAGTTCTCAGAATTGCAAGGCTCCATTCAGGTTCTTCATATACAGTAGGTATGTCTAGGAGGGACTGCAGATCTATAACAGAGGTAGAAAGATTTAACTTTCATCTTTTTAAGCAACCATTGTATCACACTTTATCTGAGACTTCTGTAACTAGGAAGGTAAAATTACTCTTACTTTAAGGATGACAAAATATTAGTGTAAATAATATTTACAAAATATTAACAAAATGTGAAAAAAAATTAGTATTAAAGCTGATACTTCCTTCCTTTGATCTGATCTTGATGCTTCTAATTCTGTGAGAAGAGACATGTAAAGGGCTGGAATTGTTTTTAAGTACACCATGTTGATTAATTCTGTTCTGTTGAAGGTCACAGGGGGAGAATGAAACAGAGTACTGTACTCTCTGGTGAGAGGTGTGTAAACTATAGCTGTTCCAAAGTCAAAGTAACTGCTTCTTTAATATGCTTGCAGCCTGTGTTAAAGCAACAGCTGAAGGTGGAAGAGGAGAAGATAATGATAAAAATAATAACTGTACCTCTCTCACTTCCTTGGGAGTACAAAGGACAATATATGAGGTGTAGATCACATGCCTTTATCTTACCAATAAACTTGATGAAGTGTTTATGGGATCATAATAAACATAATATTACTAAACAAGTAAAAGTACAGCTTTATGTTGTCTTCTGTACTGTGATATCCGAAGACTGTGTTAAGAGATGCTGATGGATCTTTGACATTGTTGAGGGAATGCAAATGTTCATTAACAATGCTCCAGTGCGTTAAAACTGTTTCATGGTTTAAGTGCTAGTATTGTATTTGAAAGCTTATTAATCCAAAGAAAAAAAATTGACCCTCTATCCCCAAATTACAATATGAAGAATCCTTTCCAGGCTATGATGCTTATCCCCTCCCCCCACTTTTAAGTGTAGGTTTAAATCTGCTTGGTATGTAGACACAGGGTAGGATTGGACTTGCAGCTTGAGATGCTGCTTCTTCATTGACAATGGAGAAGGCTCAGAATTGGTTGAAGATACAGTGATAAGCATGTTAGAAGAAGACTCTAGTTTAGAATTAGTGCGGGGAGAAGGAGGCAGGTGGAGGAGGATTTCAATGTGCCCACCCTGCCTCCCCTTCTTACCCCTTCCTGAAACAACTCCTTAGTGGGATTGCTATTCCAGCCTTTGGTGTTGAAGTCATGATTCTGTGGCTTCTGCACAGTTTTCATGTCTGCTTCATTGAATTTTCCTCGTCTTCTTTTCTCAGATCCAGTTGGATCAAGGCTATATATGTTAAGAGAGTTCAAGGTTTGCTCTGGTTTATAATGTACCTCTTTGTTTCCTGCTTACATGCTTTGATTAAATGATGAAGAAAAGTGATAGTATCATTTCTTAAACTGCAATAAACTAACAGTCAGAACAACAACAAAAAAATCCAACTCCAAGCCACTGGCTTAATAGGTAAGTAGATAGGAATCAGCTGCCTTTATTTGGCTAATGCTTAACATAGACTTTTTCAGTCCTTTGCAAAAACAAAGGCATATCTTGTCACCATGCCTTGCCTCAGGGACACACTGCCCCTGCCTCACATGAATTCTGTCCCAATCAGATATACATTTTCTGTTAATGATTTCAGTGTTGGCATGCAAGAATACTCATTCAATAATACTCTTTTCTGCACGTCTTCAGACTGAGTTAGAATTACATCCAACTGCTTTGAGGAGTTGGGTTAAGGCTTGTTATGAATATGAACAAATGGAGTACCTTTGTCCTGCAAATAAAATTATCTTTACTGGTAGCTGGGGCTCTTAAGAGCTGCTTGATGTCCTTGCTGGAAGAATACATCACTTAGTGCCCCATATTCTCTGATCCTTCCTTGAATTGCAGCAGAAAAGAGGATAGAGCAGTCAGTGTTGGGACTTGTAAGGAATATGGCTGTGGTTGTTCTCAGGCCATTCAGCGTTCTAGGCAATGTGGGATTTTGCACAGTGGCCAGCTTCTTCTCCATTATACTGATGCAGATATAGAGTAACTGTATAGAAGCTGATGAACTTATTCCAGATGTGTTTTCCTTTAGGTTTACACAGCTGTTCTTCCACTGATGATGTTCTCAGCACCTTCATCTGGAGTTTTGCTGGACTATAAAACTCCCTCCTCTCAAATGTCAGCACTTTCTCTCCAGTTCAGTGTAACTCATCAACTTTGTGGTCATCAAATACACTGACATGCAGGCATTGCCAATTAAGATGCAGTTTGGTAGTTGTGTTTTAACAGATGATTACTCTAATATCAGAACAAAGGGGTTTAGCCAGCAGTATTCCACGGTATGGTGGTGGTGCTTTTGGTCTTGAGCCATCAGTGAGTCACAAACCTGAATTTTGTGCAGTGCAAAATCCCATCATTCTTTATTTTCCCAAATTCTGTGAACAAATTCAAGTAACCTTGCTTGAGTGTGATGGATGGCTGTATCCCATAACCAGACTGCCACTGCAGGAAAGGAGTAAGGGTTGTAGCAAATGGCTAGGAGATGGAGGCCTTTACACCACTGACACAGTCTAGTTATTTAGACTTGCTGATGAGTTGTATGGACCAACAGGATCCTCTTGTTTTGACAATGAGAGATGAAATATTACTTGTACTGAAAGAACATTTTCTTCCAGCCAGCCATTGCCACAGCTGTCTAGCTTGGGCATAAAGCAGAAGTGTTTCATGCAGGTGTTGACATCAGTCCAAACAAGCTCCCCGTGTGTAATCAAGCATCAAGCTATTGTCCTTGTGCACCTTAGAATACCTGAGGGGTTTGGGTTGCTGCTTTCTTTAAATTTTAATAATTATATTTAACTTTGAGATAGGCTACAATAACTATGATTAAAGCAATTGTTCTGCTCAGCTGGAATGATTTCTGATCATGCCCTAGCACAATGCTGCAAGATTTGAAATGCAAATATGTGGGAGGGAAGAAATGTTCTCTCAATAACTTTTTTATTTCTATTGGAATAAAAAACAAAAAGTCTTTTATAAAAATACCAGCTGAGGTAAAATATAAGCCAACAATTTCTCATAAATATTGTATCTTTCTGGTAATCAGTGTCATTGACCCCTGAATGTGATTTACTTTTAGGTACTTAAATCCTGAATTAGTAGTGAAGAATTAATTAATTAGCTGTTCCTTCGGAGCTAATTCTTCTCCCTCCTCCTTTCTGTTCTGTTCCTGTACTGTTATCATCTTTCAGGGTCTTTGGATTCTTGGAGGTTTTGGTTATATTTGCTCTTCTCCATTTAAATCAGTAAAGCATTTCATGCCAAGACATAGGTATTCTTTCATGGCACATTTCAAATCTTTTTCAATAAGCTGTTTTCTTGAGAGGCTGGTTATTATTTATTTAAATTATTTAAATATTGCCACAAAAGTTTTCTGAATGAAACTGTCAGAATTGTTAAAATGGATGACTGTGCTTTTATGTCACTACATTGTGTTTATTAATACTGACTAGACTGCTTGGTGCTGGTGTGTTTCAAAGCTCTCCTTGGCATTCCCAGGGAAATTTGCATTGACTGCCAGTATGGCTGTTAGAAACAAACTGTATATTTTTCCTTTAGGTCATTATGTCCAGTTTCTCTCACTTTAAATCAAACTAAAATAAATATTGCGTATCAGGGTAATAGAAATTTTCGGACTTTCCTTTAATTTAGAAGTAACAATGAGTTTGTTCTGTCAGGTATCTCAATCGGCGTCAACAAAGTGTCTTGAATAATGTCTAATTTTTTTACCTACTATAATCTTGTGTTGTCCTTATTTGTCTTCACAGACACATCCATAAAGAGCACAAAAGGCGTAAAATTGCCTTTTGCAGAAATGTGGGACAAACTATCCAGAGGGCAATAGCCAAAATGGAGAACAGACAAAATTGCAATCACCCTGTTGTTTTGTTTTGGGATAGGGAAGAGAGAGTAAGTTATTTGTGGGAGTAGTAATAGCTTCAAGGACTCAATTTCATAGAAAAAGAAGTGTCAGTAAAAGGAAGATGCACCTAAAATCATACATGGAATTGACCAAGGCCCTTCTGAGCTGCTGCCACTGCTGAGACAGATTAATGTTACCTTCAAATACTGATAATTCTTGGAAACAACCAAGCTTCCCATTATTTAGCATCCTAGTTGATAATTATAATGTGGGTTTAGTTTTACAAAGTGTAAGTTTATTGGTTTGATTTATAACATGTTTAGCTTTCCAAGGAATTGGGAAAAGCCCTACACAAAGTACAGAATATTTTGTTTTTTTAACCCAAAGTCCATTGGATAACTGTGGGACAATCCAGGTTATTGCAACAGTATAACAGACTTGGGCTTTAGTGGAAGCTATTTGATTAGATGAGAGCAAACCATAGATAAATAAGTTGAATGCTTCAGGCAATGGGAAAAATGCTACCCAAAGGAATCCTGAGTTTAAAAGATACATGATTAAGTTCATGTTCTGATTTACATCGGTAGAAGGAAGACGGTAGCCCACAAAACAAGCTTCCTTTTGATTTATGGTTTGCTAAGCAGGAGAGATTTGGTCAGCATTTCACATGTGATTTTTCACATGTTCTCTACATACGTTAAATAGTGAATAATTCATGACATATTTTCAGTTAAACTGAGTCTCTACTGCTTGGATCAGAGTATCGTCTAAAGTTAATTTAAAGCAAACAATGAGAAAAATACAAGAGCATGAAATGAGAGATGATTTTAATGCAAGCCAAAGAAAAACTGTGTGTCTAAATATACATGAGAACCAAGAAACAGTACAATAGCTTGAAGAATATTTGCCTTTATTTACAGGCACCTCAAATAAATATTTTACAAAAGCATATTGCCATCTAGTGTTAAACTCTCTTCCATTCAATGTACTTTGGGCCACTGTAGCTGCAGTAGGTTCCTGATGGACACTTTTGTGAGAATCATTGGAAATCCCATAACGTGTTGAGAAATGCAGAACAGCATTACTGCAACCAGGCAACAAGAATACAAGGCCACATTTCTAAATTTTAATAAAGATTAATTTCAGTCATTTTTCATTCCTATATTCAGGATTGCTGGCAATGTAAATGTACCAACCAGAAGCTAAGAGTTTGTTTAAATCTAACTAGAGTCTGATTCTTCTTTCAACACTTTGAGAAGTGGTAAAAAAAAATGCAGTGATTTTTATATACTTCATTTATTAACTCTTGAATAATTTTCTCTTTCTGTATTTTCCTCTGTGTTGTTATAGACGTTCAGCAAGAGAGAGAGGGTTTTGGATTAATTTTGCAAAATGAGAGAATTTGAGTGGTCACAAGGATAAAGCTGGGGTAATGTAGTTTCTTCTCTTCCTCTTTTCACATAGTTTGTCAGAATTTTTTTCTCCTCTGTGCCCCTCAGTTCTTGGTTTTACTTAATGTGAAAGAGAGAAATTTTGTATGTTTTATTACTGGCGGTATTCAAAGACGACATAGCTTTCACATCTCTCTTTCCTTGTTTTATTTTGAATTTGAACTCATTTGATTCCTAGCAATAACTTTCAGATAGTGAGCTGAAGATTAGAACTTTATCAGCTGGCTGGAAACACTTAATTTGAAAAAGAACTCTTACTTCCATGACATCCTGCTCTTTAGTTGTATAAAACTTTGCTGTACTTCAGTGATTGAAGCTGTAATTTCCTATTTGTATGATATTTTTTTAAAAAGGCATTTTCATTTAGAAACATAAAGAAAACTCCACTATATCCAGCAACACTACCTTCTCTGTTAAGAAATTTTTTTCAACTGATGGGAGGAAACAGTTTTCCACCATTCAGACTAATGCGTTTGCATGGAATCATTTGCCAAAAGTTGTCAGGTAGGCAAAGAAAAGGAAAAGGGAGAAGTTTATTGTACATTTCACTATCTGCTCACCTTGTGTGGTGGTTTGACATGGGAAGGACAGACTCAGAAGTTTTCCTCTATGAGAAAAGTTCCTCTGTGTGTTGATTGGGACCAATCAAAGGCTGGCTTGGTTATTGACAGCGTGAAAATCCAATTGAAAAGAGTTGTTTCGTTCTGTGAACACACATTTCGGAGGAGGTAACCAGAATTTGCTCTCTTTTACTTTTCTGGCCGCGGTACAGGTAACAGGGCAGGGCCCGGCCTGGCCCCACTGCAGCCTGCGGGCCTGGCAGGGGCAGGGCTGGGCCCCTGTCTGGGGAGCTGGCATGGCCGGCAGGGAGCAGGGGTGGCCATCCACAGTGGCAGGGAGACTCAGGCTAATTTAAGATCCCAGCCGTTTCCCCCCTCCTTTTCCAGCGTGGCCAAGTTTTCCTAGATTCTGGCAAAGCTCCAGCATTGTAGCCTTGTAGAAATGGACAAAAGTGTTGTCCTGGTTTAGAGCAAATTTGGGAGGAAACCTCTGAATGGGGTCCCTCCAGGGAAAGGGAAAAAAAAACCAATCCAAGCAATCCCTCCCCCAGTCGGTTCGGGAAAAAAAATTTCCTTGGAGAGAAGTGGAAAAAGAAACAGAACTGTTTATTCAACAGGCAACACACCTCCCAGCACAAAATTGAACAATACCAAACAGAAAAAAAACCCTCTTGCCACTCTGAAGAGATGACAGGATCAGAAGAGTTCCTTCCGTGGGCTGCCCGGCTCACTCAGNATGTCAGTGAAGCAAGAGCTAAGTTATTTTGAGATGGAAGGAGAATGAGAAGATGCTATGAAGATAGCTGAAAAATCCTTTTGTACGTTGTAGGGATGAACTGATGTACTGAATATTCCTATAAACCATGGAGAAAAGACATGGGGGAGATGTTCCATTTGATAGATCATGTGATTAAGTACCTGTATGGAGAATCTGTCCTGAGAAAAGAAGGGGATCTGGGTTTTCTGAATATGAAGAGAAAAAGAGAAGAAAACCTTTGCTTTGGAACAATTCAGTCTTAAAAGTAATACCCCATGAATTTAACACGGCCCATAAACACAGCTTTGGGAAAGCTGTGAAGATGGGAGGAGCTTCAGGACTTTGCAAATTTCTTTTCCCGGGCGGGCGGATGCAAAAAAAAAATAATGAAAATGAAACCATGAGAGGACTTATTTTCTTCCTCCTTGTGGAGAAATCCCTATAGCTTGACAAGGGGAGACTTCTCTCTCCGAAGTGAACTGAAAAAAAAGACTATTTAAGTTGGAAACTGACTGAAGCAGTTGTTGTATGTTTGTTTTGTTGTTATGAAGGTTGGGAGAGGGAGGGAAGGAGTGGTCTGAAAATCTTATTCTGAATTTGTTTTCTTTTTTCCTTTTTTGTGTAGTTAATAAATTTCTTTTTATACCCCTTTTTAAGTTTTAGGCCTGCCTTGCTTCTACTCCTGGTTCTGTCTCACAACAGAAAATGAGTATATTTAAATTGGCAAATCAAAACCATGACATTACTTTTGGTGCATTGAGCGGGAAATTCAAATTAAACCAAGACACCTTGGAAAGGTAAAAGTAAATATGGAGTTTTATTCTTTTCCTTACTATGTATGTATACATTAACTGTTGGACTGCTAATAAAGCTGAGTCCTTTTCATCCTGAGAATGAGGAATGAAGAAGTGTTGTTAACTCTATAGCAGGCATAGTTTTGTGCTTGCACTTGGACAGAATTGTCCAAATCAAGTTACTGGCCCCTCTTGTGCTTGCTTTTTTGACTGAACCATTTTAAGGAGCTGCTTTGGTTTCAGGTTAAATTTTGTTGTTGAAAAATCATGGCTGCACGGGAATTTTTTTCTCATACACTACTATATTCTATTTTCTTGTCTTTATGTTTTGATACATAGCTCTGATCCTTACTTACTCTTTTTAAAACAACTAACATTTGTTGATTGGTAGGTTTGTAGTTTCTGGCAGATTTCGTAGCACTTTCACCAACTCTTGTCAATAATGCTTTAAGAAAATTGCTTCCAAGATGTTTCTTTACCTTTTCCCCTTCATTATCACCTTGTGAAGCTAAAAATATCTAAATCTCTCCCCTGCTGTTTAAATTTTTCTTTCCTGGAAACAACATTTTGGAAGTTGTATTAGAAATCTTGGTATGGCTTTGATTTATCTCTAAACTGTTCAAGAAAATCTGTATTTTATTGAAGTCACTGTATCACACTCATCAGGTTTTAATAATAACAAAGGCAATCTTAGACTTTTGAGCAAATTGCAAGTAAATGCAGTTTGGGAAATTATATTTATTATTTCCCTTTAAAAAAATGGAAAAAGAAAAAATACCATCAACAGAGATCATTATGCATTTCTAATTGAGTTACCACCCATCTCTAAAGCCATGAGACAATCACAATGTTCTGGGGTATACCTGTGTTCTATAATGGCTCCAGATGTATTCTGTAAAGTAAATTACAGTACTATGGAATCAGTGGAAGATTGCAGAAGTATGATGCAAGTATTGCAATATACTTTCAAAGCATTTTGACTCGGCTGTTTTGTGCATTGGATAACTGAATTTCCCCTTCCTCTTTGGTCAGCTGTGGGCAGAGATTGTTGCTGCCTTCCTAAAGGTAAGGTAAGAAAAGAGATGGCTAAACTCCCAGTCCCTGTGAGCCACAGACTGAGATTTTTCCTATGGCAAAGAGCCAGAAGATGCATATCTCAGAGACCTGAGAGGTCTGAGAATATTTCAGAGGGAAAAGACAATAGCTTCATTCTTAGGATCACACACTTTGCTGGGGGACAAAGTAGAACAAATACACAGCTGTTTCTCAGCACTCTTTGTGCCAGAAGTTTTGTTGGTTTTTTTTCTTCACATAGTCAAATATTTGGACAAACTTGCACTCTTTGTCCTCATTGCTGTTGATTAAAGATGAAGTTTTGACCTGGGATGTCTTTTTGCTAATAAATATATTTCTGAGGACCAAAACCTTTCCTCCATGTGAACACAGTCCTGATGCATGAAGAAATGTCAGTCACATCAACAGTGTGAAAGTACATTGGAAACTGTGACATCTCCAACTGTGAAGCTGTGGGGAAAACTGTACCATCTATTCAAGAGAGAAAGATTGTTAAATAAATGGCTATTATGATAGCCAAGGACTTTAAAAAAGGAAAGGTCATTTTAAGGTCATTTGGTCTTCATAACGTTCTGGCCAGATGAATGGCTAAGAGTGTATTTTGGTTAGACTGGCTCAATGAAATGGAAATGATAACAGCTATTTAACAAAATACTAAGTTCCCGTAACTCTGTTTTCATAAGAAAAACTCCAGCTAAATGACAAAAATATCAGAGCCCTTGAAGTAGAAGTTTCTATAAAGTATCAATTTGTCTGTGAAGACAGCTATAAACTTGGGTTGGATACTGCGATAGAGCAGATGAGATTTGTGTGCTATAAAATTGCTGCATACAGGGAGTTTGTGTAGTGCTTGAGATTTTCCTCTTTATATTAGTCAAGGAATTGTTAACAACAGCTAGATGAGAGGGTAACTCAACTGTTCCATCTTACAGTTTGTCTGATCTCTGCTACTAATCTTTTCACTAATTTTAAAGTAAAGTTAGATGCACCTGACAAAACTAGTCTAAAAGTGTTCCTATTTACAGTTGGTAGTAAAATTAAACTGACCCAAAAAAGCACTGCTTTTGGCTCCTTTGCTGTTTGTGACAGCAATCTTTCCCAGAAGAACCAAGAACCTTCTTCGGATAACTAATACAGCATGGAATTGAGCAAGAAGAATACTTGTTGCAGCAAACAGTGCATTTGTTGTACTGTGTCTCTTTCTCAGTGTATATTTCTAATCCCATTTGTGAACCAGCTGTAATGTCTATATACATGTCCTGTGCATGTCTACACACACATACACACATAAATCCAAACCATTGGTCTCCAAAAGTTTCAGTGATGGTAAATAGTTTTGCTGTGTTGTATAGAAACATCTGATCTTGCTTCAGATCATGACATCTCTGATCTGTAAAACATGTTTCTTTCTTCTGGGTTTCTACTCAGGAAAAATCAGACTGCCTATAATGTTCTCTTTCTGGGTAAACAAGACAAGTCAGATTTGCGTTGTTCCTGAATTTCAGTGAAAATGGGACTGTGCAATATCAAACATAAATCTTCTCTCTTTTTGATGATTACCATGTACAATACAAAATTTTCTATTCTATTCTTATGTCTTTTTTAAGAATCACAAGTTAATTAGCCAATGCATAATTCAGTGAATTAATTTTCAAGTTCTGAAAAACATGCATATTCTGCTGTACTGCCTTCAAGGTATATTTAGGCCTAGAAATCTTCACTGAACACATACAATTATGAAAGCAGGTGTATTTCCTGCCCTATGGAGCATACAAATGTGACCCATTAACAAAAAGATCTAGTCTGGTTCATCTGGTTTTACCCTTTTGGTCTTTGATGCTCTACATCCTTAAGTCACATGTAGTTGTCTCCTCTTGTAGTATTAGAAAGAAATACTGCAAAGTACACAAACTGTTCATGTTTTTAGAATTATTTTCCAGGATTAACATTCAAATAATGAAAAGAAGAGCAAGCAAGTATACATTTCCTGTCAGTGTTTAAATTACATGAAATATTCTGTACTAGTTTATAAAAGATTATATGTGAACTTCAGTGATTAAAGGAATTTGGATAAATTATATCGTGTGCTACTATTTGTTCCAAACAGTCTTCTTCTTGTCATGACTTTTAGAGGAAAATATTAGGATTTCAGTTTTGTCCACAATATGTGCTGCATATAAATGATGAGAGTAACCCTGGGAGAAAATATTCCTTTGAATTTGCTGTCATAAAATAGAAGTATGTCTAGGGTAAACTTGAAGAGGACTGCAGAAGTATGTACTTGTAGTATAATATGTAACAGTGATTATTTGATTGAATGTTTTTAATTTTTTACATGGAGCTGCAACATAACAACTGTGTTACAGTGAAGGAAATGGAAATGACTGGTATGAGACAAACTGTGAGGGAGGAGAAAATGATGAAGACTACTACTAGGATGACTTTTTCTTAAGCTCCTACTGCATGCCAGTTTGAAAAATCCACGTGTCAATAATATTTTGAAATCTGCTTTGTGTTGGTCCCATAAATGAACTAGTGTTTCTTTTCTAAGTTATTTTTCTTTTCTTTTCAAGGATAGTGTCCTTCCTGACTATGGCAGAATACTTGACAGGTCCTAGCACTAAAGAAATTGCTGTTTCAGGCTGTAATAGCAGCCTTCCATATGGCAAACTACTCAACCCTCCTTCTTTTCACAAAATAACCCCATCAAACAAAAAAAACTAGCAAGAATGAGAAGGTACAAATCTTTCTGAAGTCCTTGCAATTGTAACCTTTGTGATTTCACGCTGTATATGACCACTTTTCCGTGTGTCAAATGTGACCCATCCAAAAATCTCACGTTGCTCACAGCACCCCTGTAGTAATTTTCAGCTTTTTGTAGCCTGTTCTTTGTTAGTACAATGCACATCTCAAAGCACCAGCTCAACCTGTGATTGCTTTTCAGACAAATGTTCTATCAGAGTGAAATGTGCTGTTTCTAGAAGGTAAACAAAGTAACATCAGTGGTTATCTGCTTACATGGACACTTACATGGGCCTTTTATCCACACCAAGACCTATGCACTTTTCACATCCGCTCTGAATTGTGACTGAAAGCAGCAAACTTGTGTTTGTGTAACAAAAAAACACACAATATTAGGGAAAGCATCCAAGCTGTTGTTCATCAAACCATCCTTCTTTTGAAATCCATTGAATACAAAATGTCCCACTTTTGCAACTTTTGCATTGCCAACTTTCTGTTACATACTCTGAAAGATGGAAATGCCTGTACAGGAACTCTGCAAGCCAGAGTGGTCTGATTGAATCAGGAGGTTACTTTGTAGAAGTCAATGACCTGGCCAGCCTCTGGTTTTCTGGTGAAAAAAAAATAAATTAAGGAGCAGGTCCTCTCCTCTGTTTTACTACTCTTGGCATGCACTGTGTTTTACAATCTAATGCAACGACACTTCTGGTTCATGCCTTCAGTTTCACAACTGATGCACTCAACAGGTAAGGTTTTGAAATGAAGCTAACTATTCAACCACTGCACTGAACCACAACAGACACTGTGACATTGCTCTTTCTCAGCATTGGAATATAAATTCTCATATCATGCCATCTGGTCAGAAATATTGGTTGATAACTTGAGGGCAGAAAGAATGGGTGGATAGCACTGTGGTATTTTCAGGCAACATTTGATGAGAACCCAGAGAGTGCTGAGGGAATTTTTATTGTTAATCTTCAAGTGGGAACGGAATTACTCAAGGAAACTCAGCCAGAATAATGACAGTTCCTGAAGACTTTTTTTAAGTCTTAGCAAAAGGTGTGAAATAAAGGTACCCAGACAAATAATGAAGTACAGTACGCAGAAAAGGTGACCTCCATGACAGACTATAGTCCTTTTTTAAAGCAAGATAGTCAACACTTTTGGCCAAAGTGTCAAAAACAGTATATATATTTAGTGACTATAAGCGAGCTGAGATGACACAGATTTGTCTGCTTCAACCTAACAATCCTTACCCTTAACTAATACTGAGTTTTTCTCCCTGTCGAAGTACAACTTTAGGGTCTATTTCTGAGCATTTGCTTCTTTCTTTGCATTCAGAAAAGACACTGCAACACTTTCAGCTCATGCTTGGCTGCCATCTGGAAATATCTCTGTTTCACTGAGCTTTTTTTATCTGTATTCATCATTGTTTCAATGCTTTTTTCTCTTTGTTTATTGATCTTATTAGCATATTTTTTTCCAGCTGAAAATCATCAGACAATTACTATGTGGAGATTACTGTGCTATAGAAATGGTCTCCTTTCCTGGTGAATTGTATTACACAATTTGTCCTTGGGTGTGAAGCATTAGTCAGCTGGTAAATTGGAGTCCTACACTGCATTTCTCATCAGGCAATAGTGTAGTGGACATGGAGCTGGGTTTTGTGGCCACTGATATAATTTTCAAGCTTTGTAACAGCTACTAACTCAAACTTTCTCACTTGAGAGCAGAAATAATTAATCCAGGTTGTAAGCAAATACAATTTTAATTTAAAAAATTCCGGTTGGTCCTCCCCCCATACAGCTGTGAATAGAAACCTGGGATGAAGCACTTCTCCAGCATTGTCATATTACATTTTAAAAATCTTTTCAAGTGATGATCACATCAGGATTGTCAAATTCTCATCACACATGGAATTTGTTGAAGCAGTTCCAGTTTTTTTACAAGAAAATGAAGGCAAGAGAAGAGGTGATTTATTCGTGGATTCCCAGGAGATGAATGAAAAAGGTGGGATTTCAAAGCCAGATATGTTGGCTCTCGGTTCTCTCTCCCATTCTAAAGCCTGTGTTGTGGAAGCTGCTATATTCTTTATACCACATTTTTCCCTTTTAAAGCTACCCATATTTTCGCTTGCTGGGAACATGACTTGTTTTCAGTACTTTAATGACACAGAGGGAGGCCAAAAAGTTGAGTGATATTTCAATAATGAGGTATGTCCACTGCTTTATAGTTATTGTATAATACTCTGGATGAGTTATTCACGATTACATCTCATCCATCCTATATTTTTTACCTTGACTGTCAAACTGGGTGACTGAATTAATTTGTACCCTCTAAACAATGATAGTTTCATCCCCCTGAGCAGTTCCTCAGACTGTTTCCAGCTGATCTTGTGGGGTTTCTGTTTGTTGTTTTTGACTTTTACATAAATATCTCTACACTGTTCATGCAGCTCTTTTGTTCTCTTTGTATGGCTGAAGTACACCTAGAGTGCTTATGAACAATGGTACTTTTATCACATAGGAGATCCACTAATTGTGCTTTTGCAGAGGTATGCAGAGCTCCCTTCATCTTCTCTCACTTTTTTCAAAGACTTTTCAACTCTATATGAAATATATTTCCTACCTGCCTCTTTTAAAATATTCTTCTTGCTTCTACATCCCATCTTTCATTTGTTTTATCATGTTCTGTTCAGCAGGATATATTTCAGAAATCTTGCTGAGACTTAAGTACAGTTAGATTAAAATCTAGTAGTGATATGCCTTATTGTCAAATGCATATGTAAAAAAATCAAGGGGCAAATCCCACAATAACACCTATATTAACACAACTTTTTCGGGACTAGCAACAAATTTTGCTTGGAGAAAGAAGTTTTAACAGTGGTCAGGCGATTTCCAAATTATCCATCTTTGCTTTCATATTTTCCCCAAAGGACCTACTTCTCTTCACAGTTTCATAACCAGACAGACAGCTATGGGGATTTTTTGGTGTAGTTTTGCTTGCTCTACCACTGCTCCTTCAGAAATACCCTTGTTTATCCTACTAAATCATCTTAAGACACACAAGTTGGGAAAATGGATCATCTTGGTACTAAGGAGGCCTGTTTCAGACAGCTGTAATATCCTGACTGGCAATACTCCCAGAAAATGAAGGGGCTCTTTTGTACTGCATATTAATTATTTTTACACAGAAGTGTAGTTTTGCCCATCATCTATTGTGAATACATCTAAAAATATGTTTTATATAGTTTAAATTATAAAACATTCTACTGTCAACAAGGTTTGAAATACTTTACCTAACTTCTGCCACCAGGAAGAATTCATTTTTCCTTTCTTCTTGACTGTTGAGATGGGAGCTTTCCAGGCTATAGAAACCAAGAAACATTGTGTGGGATTCTGGACTGAGACATTTTAGATGCTTTAAGTCAGCAGCTCTAAATGGTACTAGTAGAAGATTTGAGGAAGTAATTTAGCAGGGTAGAACTCTGGAACACCAGGATACAAGATAGGTTTTATTCCAGATCAGAAATTCTACAATTCTCACTAAGGCTCCCAAAGTTGCTTAAGCAGGGAGGAAGTGCTGACCAAGCTGAAATTGAAGCTTCTGGATGTTTCAGACACAGTCCTCTAGCAATACAAGCATTTCCAGTACTAGGTAGTTCTATCTTACAGTGAAGTCCAATGCATAGTCACAAAGCCAGGAAATCCCACTTTTGGTTTTCCTAATGTCCACTGAATCCAGGATATCGTGGCAAAGCACTGCAGTATCACCCCAACATTTTTTTAAAAGTGAAATTTTATTTCATACAAAAAGTAACACTACAACAACTACAGTCACTAGTGTTATCATTGAAGAGGACTGTTGGTAATAAATTATGAGGGTCCCAATACCTATGACAATATACTAAGAGTGGTAGAATAAGAAGAAAGGCTGTGGGATCAGTCCTGGACTTTTGGGTTTTTTTTTTGCTAAGAACTAGAATGCAACATAAATTTTCAATAACTAACCCACACTTTCTCAGGATAACACAGGGAGTCTTCCATATAGGTCTTTTCTGGTTGAGTTCTATCATCATCTGTCATCCTAGTCCATTGGATGTGCATCTATAATTCCACAACCATTTTTAATGCCAAAACCTGTCCAGAATAGTTCAGTGAAGAAGCATGTGTTTATACTGTGTCTGAAATTGGTTCTTAACACATTAGAGTAATGCCCCTTCAAGAAATAGCTGGTGGAAGACACCAATTCTTTGTTCTGCTTTGTAGTCCTCCTACTTTCTGACATTAAATTACTCAGGCGAGATGTTTCATTTGAATATCTATGGTATAAATTACCAGTGTTGTTCTTCCCTAGCATTTGCTTGACAAATTAATTACCAATACAGTTTTGTGCAGTCTGTGCATTTGCAAGGCTGTGTAAGGTAGCAGCTGAAGGTTCAGCTTGTATAAATAAATTATAGGTGCAATTGACCTTGTATGAAAGTGGCACATAGAAGATTCAGAGCCATTGTGTTTGGCTGTCACTACGAAGCACCTGCTCTTTGTATTTCTGATTCAGTCAGTGTAATGAGGAGGATTTTATCTAATAAGAGAGCCTGATATCTTACTCTGGGAAGCAGAACTAGAGAAGGGATGTAATACTGGAAGAGATTCTGCCTCAGATACCTCCATTACTTGATGCAGATGTCTAGAGAGAGCTATAATCCAACTTTATTCCCATAGAGTGTTGGGTTAAATGGCATTCTGGAGATGTTAGAACTGGCCTAACTTATCTGCTGTGGGAGATGGCAGAACTACATGGAGTTGTACTGCACTCCACTTGTGAGTGGCATTCACCAGTTGCTGGTACCTGTGAAGCCTCCCTAGCTCTTCTGACACATCTGCCACATAAGAAGGAGTGCTCTGGTCAAGGAAAGTGAGAAAAGGAGAGGACTCAATGTAACCAAACATTGGCTTAAATTCAGAGAGGCATCTTCTTAGCCAACACTCATGATTCATAGATTGTCCAGATCCCTCATTACTTTGCTGAATTAGGACTATCATTTGTCTACTTGTTTCTCAGGAAAAAAAGTTTGGAAATTGTTACATGTATAGTTTACCTGCTGTTCTGTTTTTTAGATTGGGAGAGGGGAAAGTTTTCAAGAATGCTTTTTTCCGTGCAGCTTTCATCATCTGCTTATTTTTCAACTGAAAGAATAATCTGTGAAATCAATTGGTTCCTGCAGGAATGATTATGCACCTCGGGATGATTTCAGGTGGGGAATAAATTAAAGGATCAGACACTTCTGAAAAATAAATAGCTTGTAAAATTTCAGATGTCTTTGGCAAAAATACATATATAGCATCTTTTAAAAAGTATTTTCTGAGTGTAGTACTGCCTTCTAAGTGTTACCTAGAGCAAGAATTACAAATACAAAATTATAGCATGCATAAGCTTCTACAGTGAGGCCTGAAGTGCTGAACACTGCAGAGGCAAAGTGACCACTCTGACAGTATTTTTTTATTTTTAATGGAAGTTTCATAAGTTGCAGCTTGTGTCTGATTCTTCTCTTCTACCCATTGTGTAGCTGTAGAGTCTGACCCTTTCTCTACTCCCTCCCATCTGATAGCTGTAGGCAAGGACTCCTCAAGTCTTCTTTTTTTTAAGTCTGGAAAAAACAGGCTCCTGACTGGTATCCATCCCACCTACCCCAGTCTAGCCCAGGACCCCTCCCTGTTCTAGATTATATTTAACTGATGCTAAAAATGCTGTGTGACAACTAGTAGTCTTTGTTTGTTTCAAAGACTGTGTCTAAAGGTGAGAAACTTAACACTTCATTCATAGTCTCTGTTGGCTATTGTATTAGAATGCCACCTTGGAGTAAGTAGAAAATTTCCATTTATTTCAGACTATTTCCATTCAATACCATAGAAAGTAGCTAAAATTTTGCTTCTGAATTTAATGAGTCTGAGATTAAACATTCATATTACAGAAAGCTGATCTGAATGTGTTTTATATGTTTCTGAAAGGCTACCAGTGGGTGGCTTGAACTAGAACATTCTCAGATCTAATGCTCATTTGGATCAGGATGTTAGGGTCAAAGTTTAGGTGCTAAGCAAATGTAAATGCTGTGAATTTTGGCATAGATGGTGGTAGTTTGTCCTGATGTGCTACTGCTTATTCATTCTTCTCACAGAAGTGAATGGTTTGGGCATTTCTAGGCTGTTAAATCAGCATTGTATCTTCACAATGTGTGGAAAGCCAAAAACTTTGGGAATTCCAGGTTTTGTATATAAAACCCATGAAAAACACCAGCTGTGCACTGCTGATTCGTAGCAATCCTTTTGAGTGAATGTCTGTCCAAACAACATGCAGAAATCCTGGAAGAGTAGGTTTGCCAAAGCAGGGTAAATTTGGACAAATGGTAAGTGGTTGTGGGTCAGTCTCTTTATCACCAGAGTTTGGATTGTACTTCAAAATGAGCTTGAAAATAAATTGAGGGTAATATTTCTTCTGGGCATGTAAATCTAGATTTTTGTATAAATTAAACATGGGGTTTGTTCAAGGGAAGAAATACTGTCTGATTTCCATATGAAAGACCACACGTATCAGAGATAAATAAGCCCTTCAAAATCAAGACACATTTTGTGCCCTACTCTCAAAATGCTAATACCAGAAAAGGAAATGAAAAGTTCAGGTAAATTACTTTGAGTGTTTAGGAGAAAGCTTTTCTTCTTGTTGTCCTTCTTTGAAGGGTTGTAGTTTCTGTGTCCAGATCTGACCCTGCAAATTGTAAATACATGTGCAGGTATATACAGTAATACATACAATGCAGTAATGTGGTACTGTGAAATGATAGTACGGATCCCAGAGTCAAAAATATGATCCTTATTCTCTGTGTCCTGGTGTTTCACCATATAATTTTTAAGAAGGGGTTTTTTTTTCTGAAAAGTACATAAAACGCTACCACTGGATGATTTTAACTTTGTGGCTAGTTGCCAGTAATGACTAGTTATAGGCAACGAAAAGGCTGGGAGGTTTTAGCATTTAGTAAGTGATAAGAGGATAGAAAATAGCATTGGTGTGTCAGGACAGAGACAGGGAATCATAGGCAGGACTACTGTTCTCAACTGCTCTTTATGTGAGACATCTTAATTACCCCCTTGCTTTTTGTGTGATGAATTAACTATATAGCCAACATCCTCCAGGAGAAGTCTGTGTGGAGACTAGGATGACTCTCTGCCCTCACTTAGCTCCCTTTGAGTTGATGACAACTCTCTCTGAAGCAATTTTGTAACACTGAGATTTTAGGTTTAATATCTGAAACTGGCAATTTTGGTTGGTTAGGAATAGAGTTAGGAATAGTGTGAGTTGGTGATTAGGACAGCAGGCCTGGCCCAAAGCTGAAACCAAAAAGCTGCTTAGCAGTCATCCATGGGGCTTTTCTGTGGGAATTTTGAAATTCAGCAACAGCCTCCAGAGAGACTGGCTCTGAGGGTAGCACTTTGGGAAAAACCTCCAGCAGGGTTCTTCCTAAGGAAGCCTATCAATATAAGCAGCCTGAAACAAATCTTTAACCTTCTTAAGAGTTTTGACCTTAAGAGTCTCTAAAAGCCTGACCTAAATGGAAGTCAGTACTGCTGATAGCACATTGCACAAGAGGCCGCCTGTTTTGTGTTGTATCCTTTTAGAGAACTGCCTGGAAAGTTATTCCAGGCCCGAGCGTTTCAGCATTGTTCTCTGAACCATTTCTCAGGGTGATAAGCTGTTTTCAGCTGAAGGCCAAGAAGCCTTTCCCAGGAAAGATAAATTGGTCAAAACACAGAGGAATTAATAATAAAGATAAAGACACCTGTTTGCTGTTAACAGACCCTGGGAATGGGGTGTCTTCTCTCTGGACCAATCATCTTTATTCTGTTCTCATTGTTGAGAGTCATGCTACTTAAGCAGTCACAGTTTTGCACCATGTCTATCTTGAAGGCTGGAAAGTGATGTGCTCTTGGGGATGTAGAGGTAGTAGTCTACTGTGCATGTATCTCAGCCTAATGTTGCTCACTTTTAAATATGCTGCTTCTTACCAAAAATAGTAGCAGTGGTAATGATCAAAATGATAAATGTATAAAGTCCCTTTTCTCTTACAGTCATGATTTGCTGCCATCTGGATTTTGTCACCCGTAGCTTCTCACAAGAATCATGCATTTAACACTAAGCTTGTCCTCAAAATGTTTTATCCTTTGGTGTATTTAATTAAGCCTGGCTGTATCTGCAGTACTGCCTTTACCTGTACAGTATTTTTCACAAAGATTTTTTTATTTTTTTTGCTTCCTGCGACCTTTCATAGCCTGTAACCATTCCTACATGGTATCTGTTCAATTATCTTTTATTTCTGAGGGTTTATGACTTAATATTTTAAAGAGTCAGTTGGAGTGCTTGCTCATTTCTGAATTGGCTGTACCAGCTTTTGTTTCTCTTACTAAATTCTATTTAACAATTTTGAAGCTACAGTTTCTGGCAGCAGTGAATGTAATGAATGTAAATACTTTGATACATTCCCTTCAGAATTCTTTGTTTTAGTTGGAGCATATAGATATTGGAAGTGTGTCAAAACCACTTTGGTTTTGTCATTGTGTGTTTCTAGCTTAGTGTTTCACAAGGAGGTAGCCTGTTTCACAAGGCTATGAAGGTGCATATTTCACTGGAGAGAAGAGCTATTGAAGACTTTATTTTGAGCTCAACTATTTAGGGAAAAGTGTTCCTCCTCACCTTCTCCATTTTTATCTCTGAGTTAGGTTTTGTGTAGTTAGCTAACCTGTCAAGCTAGTTTTGTGTGGGAATGAAGAAATACACTAAAAGGATTGTCATGTCCTTCTCCTAACATAGGAAAACAATATATAATCTCAAAAATCCAAGCAGCAAAGGGATCAAAGAGACAGAACAGAAAAAAGTGTGTTATATGTTCTCACATTCATGGGCTTCTATTACTATTCTTTTCTGCTAGTTCCCATCAACATTAATGTCAGAAATAGGAGTTGCAAGGACGGATAACACAGGCTATATCCCAATCCTATGGCAATTTTTTTTCTAAAGTGGTACTTGAGAGGATGAGGCTGTTAAGGATATTCCTGTAAGGAAGATGTGTAATGTTTATGACAGCAGGAAAAGGCAGTAAGTTTTTTCTGTAGGTATCAATAACAAATAATTCATTTTCTTTTTTGAGCTAGTATGGCCAAGAATTAATGTTCTGGAGAACTCTTTGCTGTATTTGTTATATCCCTGAAATGCTATTAAGCTGTCGTAGATAACTATGGGATGTCACAGAGCCTTGATATTTTACCCACTGGCTTTGGCTGTTTGGGTTTTTTTAATATAGTTTATACTCTTGAATGCTTTTACCTGTCATGGTTCAGAGCTTTGATTTAAAAAATATTTAGGAGGCTAGATGCCTTGTCTTAAACTTTTTCAAACTCCATTAACTGAAATAGATCTTTATAAACTTCTTCCGTTTTATTCAATAAGGACTATCTTAAGTAGAGCCTTTTGATATTTCAATACTTTTATCCTGTGGAAAACAGGCATACCAAAGTATGTAATATAGTATTAGTTCACTGTTAAGTTTGGAGAAAAACTTTTGATTTCACTGGTAACTAATAATTTATGCAATCTGTGTTCTTTATGGGCGATTTTTAAAAACATTGTAAATGCTATGTTTTGTAGATGAAATTTTGGAGATTGTCACTGCTTCATTCAAACATTAAAAAAAAATTATACAGACCACTTTGTGTTTGTTATTTCAGTGTTTCAGCTTATTTCTCCATTTAAGAACAAGCTGGAAAAATAGTTTGTTAGAGTGAAAGTTTTGTTGAAATCACCTTTAAAACTTAGACAAGGACCCAGAGTTCTCATGGCATTTTACCAAAGGCAGGTTTGGGACTTTTGTATTCTGCCAATCACCAAGCACTAGCCAAAACTAGGGAACATCTGTGTTTGCTTTTTCTTGCCAATCTTCAGTATTACTGCAGTAGTTAAGGAGGAAAATCTGAAATTGCAAGTGTAACTTACTATCTGTCTCTAGAGAATTTTACCTGCTGTCCCCCATAAATCAATTTATAGTGACATGTCTTGCAGATGGTCTGTCAGCAGCCAAACATTTAGTGTAACTGTCCATATAACAGACATTCAGGTTGCAGGATATAATGTCCAGTTTTGTTTGCTAGACATTCAAATAATGGAATCACTGCTTTGATGTATGGTTGCATAATTTTATGGAAAGAGAGAGATCAGTGCCAATTGCACTCAGACAAAATAACTCTGTCATTCCAGTTTTAGGGCTGTAGCCAGGTACACAGTGGTGTTTCATTTCCCTGGTTTTTAGGAATTAGCACTGGGTATTTCCTTTCTAAAATTATTAACATAACACTAAGGAGGGACTCCCCCACAAGCTGGGCTGTCAACAGAGATAATACAAACTGTGACACCAGCTGGAAAGAAACAGTATTTATCACACGAAGGGAGAAAAGGAAAACAAAGTTAAGTGGTATTGATTGCTATGGCACAGGCAGATGTTAAACGTACACAGCAGACAATTACAGCACAATTAGAATTATAAAGCTGGTTCTCACTACAGTTAAAGGAAAACCTGGTGTGAGCAATGTGACTGGAAGGGGAACTGTCCTCTCGTTTCCTTTTGTCTTGTGAAATGTCTTTTCTTTGGTTCCATGGACTTTTAGTCATTCATCTGCCTTTAGCAGAGATGTTAATTCTCTCTGCTGTCCTGTGAGAAATTCCATGCTTAAGGAGCAGAAAAAGGGTGGATCTGAAAACCTAGAGAAAATCTGTGTCTCAGCTGCTATTAACTGCTGCAGGTTTTCTGACTTCAGTACCCTTCCTCAGGCACCCTCCACAAATCTCTCCTAATTTTTCAGATCCAAAGTGACTTCCCATGATCACTGACTCACTGGAAGAAGTAGAAAAGACCTGGATGTAGACACCTGTGCTGGCTTCTCAAATCACTGTTCAGCTCCTTCCCAAATGAGCTTTGAAGATGGAAATCCAAACTCTACTTAGCATACAGAACAGCTGTTTCTCACCACTACCTGAAGACATTTTTATCACTATACTCTGTTATACGTAGAAATGTCTTTCACTGTTTTTAGTGCTGAAATATGATCTAATAGGTCATCTTGTAACTTCTCACCCCCTTGTCAATATCACCAGGCAGTATCTGGGCTCCTGACCTTGTGGGTGAAAGGAAGATGAATATTTTTTCATATAATTTTAAGACATTGTTAAACCTAGTGTTGAAAATTGAATGAAAATGAAAGAGCCTTCAGAGTACTTCCTCTAAGTTGTCCAGCTGACTCCATGCTTATTAAATGATTGCTATTTGACAGCCAAAGACTAGTTTCAAATAGTTATTTAACTTAATTCTTTTTTTCATATGACCCTTTGCTAGTTGTTGGTTACAGGAACTCTCTCTCCTGTATGAAAGAGCAAGGGCTGGAGTTAATGTAGACTGGTCTTTAAAATATACATATCTACATATCTACATATATACATATCTACATATACATATGCAAGTGTACCTTCCAGGTTCCATGAGCAACACTGTTAGAAAAAAAAAAAATTCACCTGCTTTAACTTGTCTTGACCATACTTGCATAGGAAGCTGATGTTAATTAATGTGTGACTGTGGCAGGGAGTACTTCTGAAAGACAGGCTGAGATGATCTCTGAACTAAATGTTTATGTTAAATTTGGCCTCAAAGTCCAAAGAATATGCCTAAGGCTGCAATCTCTTCAGCTTTCTATGTTTCTTCAGGCTGGTGTGATGAAATTTTGCAAGGCTGGGTAATATCATGCATCTTATCTGTTTTCTTGCACCTCTTCTTGCAGGGCCCTTGCACAGAAGCTGTCTATCAATTTTAAGGATATGCACTCTTTACCCTTGTTGCAGGGTCTAGTTTGTTTTCTGCCCATATAGACAGTGGTTTTGCTTTTTTTTTGACTACTTTATGTCTATCCTGTTAGGCAGAATGTATTCCTTCAGTGTATAATAAGAGTGAATAACTGTAAGCTGAAGTCAATGAATTATTGTCCTACTCCCTAGGGTAAGCAGAAACCAAAATTACCTGTTTTATCTTTATATTATCAATCTTGTTCCTATGGGTTACTGCTGAAAACTAATACATATTTTTTGTTTAAATGGATTAGTTGAGTATGTTTGTTAAAATGAGCATTGTTTCATAATTAATTTTCTAAAAAAAATAAGTTCTGTTTCATGAAATCTGAATTTCCTTTGGCACTGGATGGCACAAAACATGAGTTTTATCTTGAAGTTTTACGTGTCTAGTGTGTAGATCAATTGATCCTACTTCTTCTTTTACTAATTTAGGGAGGGAGGGAGGGGTGCAAATATTTGTTCTAGCATAGGGAATTTGAAATATGGGCACAAGTTTTATCAAGATAAATTAGAAACAGATATTCTCACAAGCTGCAAATCTCCTTCTAGCATTAAGACTTTGCATTAGATTGGTCCTGAGCTGCCCTGTGTATTTATGAAAAAATCTGTAGGTAGAAAAGAAGTGGTATAAGATGTACTTTTTTTTTAATAAATTTTTAGGACTCTTATTTGGGCACAGGTAAAGAGTTTTTGGTTGAGTTCCAGTTGGGTTTTTTCTGGCATTATTTTGCTTCTTAGGATTTTATGTTTTGTTTGGTATTTTTGTGGTGGTGTTTTTTGTTTTGGGGATAGGAGTTTATGTGGTTTTTTGTTGTTTTGTTTTGTTATTTTATGGACAACTTCACATTCCTGGTATATAATTAAGTTTGAAGTAATGAGGACCAGAAAATTCTGCTTATTTACTGCTCAGAGCAGTGACATTCATCTGAGAATCTGCATTATGACACTCAGTGATGCAGTGGAAGCTCCATCTGCATTCAGCTTTATTTAAAAGTTTATGAGGTTGTTCAATAAAATACTGAATTCTTGGAGAAAGAAGCAAATAAATATATTTGTATTGCTAGCAGGTTTGGATTTTGCAGATAATCTGTCCCAGTCTTAAGTGAACAAAGGTAGAAAAACGAACTCTACAGCAACATCTATATCCACAAGACATTCCATACAAGGATTTATAAAGGTCACAAAAGATTTTGAGCCTAAGTTGTTGTTTCTGAAACACTACTCTATGTCTCAGCTTGACTGACTGGTGAATAATTTTTTAAAAGAAGAGAAGGAGTTTGCCTGCCATAATTATATGAGAGAAAATTCCTACTCAGATTTGTAACATGATGACTCTTATGCAAGTATTCTACTTCTTAATAAGATCCTGAAACACGTCCCCCCAAAGCCTGGAATGTGGTCATGTCATTCAAATGGATCCTCTTGATTCCAAACAACAAAAGGATGGTTCTGACAATTTTTTAACAAGAGCCATGTATTGCATTCAGGTGGTGATGAACCCCTTTCACAAGCTCTCAGATGGCTGAACTGTTTGAGTAGTTTTAAGATAGGAGTGCAAATCTAGATCCTGATATGAGAATACCAACTTAAACACTTTGAGGATTTCCTGAAAAAAAGCAAACACTCCTGTCTGAAGGAATTATGGGGGCCAAAATGTTTTACCCTTGAGATTTTGCACTGCAGTAAATCAACCACATGAGTATATCTTCTCTACTTTTGTGATGATGAGCCTCGACAGGTAAGCCTTCTGTGGACAGAAAAATTTCACTTCTCTGACAGACAATCAATCTGTCACATTTTGAAGACCAGAAATTTAATTTTTAAAACAAACATCTGGAAATAGAAATATAGTTTAGAAGAAATAGAAATATGAGGGTCAGAGGCAACAGCCTTCCCATAGCCGTCTATTCGGAGAGCCCAATTTTTTTCTAATATTGAGTTCACTCTGACAAGAAAAGTTCCAGATGAATTTTCTGATAAGGTTGTGGGAGCTAGAGACCACACTAATGTAATTCATTGCTCGATCCAGAGTAGCCCACAAGCTGAGGGTAAAAGCTCATTCTCTTGCAAGTCAGTGTGGAATATGCAGTTTGTAAGGTGACTGGGACACTCTGCCAAGGAAAGGGAAGGGGTTAATATCAGTTAATTAATATTAGAAGGCTAAATTAAATAATTTGTTCTTAAATGCCTAGAAGTAAAGCTGTGATTCCCATGAGTCAATGTTACATATGAAGCTTGAGCAGCATCAAAATTCCTCTGGCAGAGGGAGGTAAAGTTGCAGGGAGATGAGAATTATTGAAAATAAGAATAGAGGATGTGTTTGTAACAGGATTTGTTTGTAACAATGGCTATGAAGAGCAAATGAAGTTTAGCATTTACATGGACTGTGCTAAATGTTTCATTTGCTGATGGTCAGACAAAGATCAGAATTGCACTAGACAGGAATAAGACTATTTATTGTTGGACTATGAGATTCAGCAGTTAAGACAAGACTGCTATTTCCAGGAGAAAGTGTCGTATCCCCATTATAACGGTCACTGCTCAAATTAGTTCTGTGCACGGAGAAGATTTGTGTTTGAATAAGGAGCTGGAAAAAAAACAGCTTACATGGACCTTGTGTGAGTGGTATGGATGGAAATGCCACCCATCACACTAAGTTTTTCCAATGCTTTAAGATACAGCAATGAACTTGCAGCTTCCTTTTTCCTCTAAGATGTTCCATGGGACTGCTAACGGGAAAAAGTGAGCATCATCTTTTATATCATTCCAACAAGACAACTGTGTATAATAGGTATAAATTTGGTAATTTCAGTGTCCTAGAAACAATTTATTACACAAGAGTTTGGATGTCTAAGAATGGCTGCTAGAAATTTCCAGAGCCACAGCTCTATCAGATATACTGCCTAAATCAAATGCTTGTGCCGCATTTTACTTTAGAACAACTACAAAGAAATGCTTTATATGTGTATAGGTACTTATGGCAGGATATAGAAGGAAGGTGGTAGGTGGCTGTTTGATGCTTGCTTACTGAGACAAATTAAGTTTTCACTCACTTTAAAATGATGAGGGATTTAGGGGTGTCAAGCAAAAGTACTTTGGACCTCAAAATAATGTGATATAGCTTATTCCCTGCCAGAAAAAGAACCAATAAAGCACTTCAGAATAGATGCTGACTGCTGATGGGGACTTTGGGAAAAAGTCTGGCTCATCACTGCTCAGCACTTGTCTTCTTGATTTTAGTGAGTAATTAAGTTGTAGAGGCCCTTTTGGTGATCTGAGCTACGCACGAGAGATTCAAAGCCCAAAATTCAATAGTGTGTGCTCTCCTGTTTCCTGACTAATCCTGTAAGGTACAGTGCGTTGAATAGATGATCTAGTAAGAGAACATAACTGCAGTCAGCTAACTCTCCGATAAAATTAATAATGAAAGCCCACTGAAATAAAGAGAAAGAAACTCATTTATGAAGGAATAATGAAATAAAATAGCTAATGTGAAAAGTTGCCTATTGGAGAATTAGATTTTGTAAGCAATTGTGTGAAGTACAAAGTATGTGCACTGGGCTGCGTGCACCTGTGATTGCTAAGTTTCTCATGTCTGCTCCACATTGACAGTAATCACATTAACAGAAAGTGGCCTGGGAAGATGGTTTTTATGCAGCACATCATCCAGAAAGTTTGAATGTAGGATCATTTATAAGTGCAAATATGTCTGAGATACCTCCCCACTGTCCAAGGAAGTTTGCAAAAGAAATTATTATCACATACACACAAAGTATAAACTCTACTTCTATAGCAGGAAAGGAAAGGTAGATGTAAAATTGCAGAAGCTGGTTTATTGGGTCAGTTATTAAATTGTTCAGCTATAACTTTATACACAGTGAAGTTTTTTACCTTTCTGTGGGGAAAAGGTACATGTATAAGATACTTTGCAAGCTATGGAACTGACCAAATATATCTATGCCACTCTGGAAATGTTTGCAGCCATATATCACCTTTTCACAAAACTTCCACCAATCCTTCCCCTTTGTCTGAAGTGGAAACATCACTTCCACCCCAGAATTTTCTCCTTGCTCCAGGACTTAATCCTTCATGCTTTCTCTAGCTTTTCTCTCCTACTCATCTCAGACCCTTAATGCTATTTCAAGCCAGTGCAGAAACAAAAAAAAGAAATAGATACAAGCTGCAGGTCATTCCTCACTGCAGCTTCTTCACCTTCTGCTTTGGCAGCAGCATGATGCTCCTCTCCAGCAGCTGGCAGTTTACCATACTGCAGCTCTGCAAGATAAATCAGAGGCCAAGTCTGATCAGCTGTTTGTAAAAAGTTAGGAATTTATTTCCCTGGAAGGAATTTCAGCTAGTGTTGTAGGACTGTCTGTACGAAGCCACTCTAAGGCATTATGAATTTGGCAACTTCCTGGTAGCAAATTCAACTTGTGAAATTTTCTTTTGGTAGAGGAGACTGGAAATTTTGCAAGGAAGTTTGCATCTGCAGTCACCTTTCTGGGGTGCATTGCAACATATATGTCTCCTCCACATACCTGTAGCTCTTTGATCCTGTGTCCTCTGTGGGTCTGGACCAAGTGCTCTCACTGGGGAAAGCCATGCAGCAAGTAACTTCATTTTCTGAGTTGTGGGAACCTGGGCAAACCATCAGAGCCTTCTCTCCTAATAAACTCCATTTGGGCCACATCTTTAGTGGGGAACAATGACGGAATGAAAACATCTCACCTAATTCTCACTTAAAATCAACTTGGCAAGCGTGTCTCAGTTACAGTCATGTGTAACAAAGATGCTTGTGAAGGCATCACTGAAATATAGCTGGTTTCTCTTATGTTGGGCTTCAAAGCCCTGGGCAAGGTCTTTCACTATTTTTGAAGTGTCCAATGCACAGGAACTTGGATTTGAATACAACAATAAGATTCCCGATGGTATATATGTAGACTATTGATGCTGGGAAGACAGAGTTCATTTGCTGGGCCAGAAGTCAGTCCTACAGCTCACACCTTTGAAGCAAATCCTCTGCTCTTGTCTCTCTTCTCCCTGAGTACCAAGGAATAGAGAGAAAAGAGAAGGATCCTTTGTGGCTATTGGCCATACTTAGTTCAAGTCATCTATTGGACGTATTCTTATCCAAAATTGCGTCAGACAAGGTTCACCTTAGTATGACCATTTTCCATGTGATAAGGATCAGTTATAGAAATCCAGTCTCTTATGTTTTCATAACTACAGTGGAGGAGTAATAGGTTTATAATGTTTTGGCTCCTGAATATTGTTCGTATTCAGATTATAGAATATCTCTATGACTTATTTTGCAATTATTTTTTCTGACCCGCCCCCCCGTTCAGAAGCAGATTACTATGCCAGGAAACAGCAGTGTTGGAAGGTGTGTGCTTCTTATGGGAGGAGCCCTGATTCATTACTTGCCACCAACCTGGAGCAATTTTTCATCTGACTTCTGGGTTCTATTGGTTTTCCACACAATGGGCAAAACTCATTTTTATTTTAGCTCCAGGGTGTCTGTGGAGGTTTGGTTGGGGTTAATTAGGAATAATATATTAACTTCAGCACTCAGAATTGGAGTACTTTGCCAGGTATCATGTGCCTGCTGACGCTCATTCTTTCTCTGTTAGAACAGTCTTTCAGCCAGTTGCTTTGTTAAAGAATGGGATTGGAAGGCAGTGGACTGGCTTGTGGTGCAAATGCTCAGTCCTGTAGAAGCCAATCAGGTCACAAGCAGCTACCAGCTTTCTACAGACCATCACAGTTTAAGCAGGGCTTGAACCAGCACTATTACCCAGAAGGGCTTTTATGTCATGGGCAGATCCTGCTCTTTCCTTTTACTGAAGCAACTTGGAGGTCTTCACCCTGTCGCAGCTATTATTCTCACAGATGTTAGCATGCATTTTGTAGTGATGTCCTGGGATTTTGTTTCATTTTATTAGAAGTCTTTACAATTCTATTTTTTTAATTTATTTCAGAATAATTACATTTGTGTGTGCAAAGGACAAAGCTGTATTTAGCTGTCTATTGCATCTGGTCTTAAACAGCAAGAGCAGCGCTGTCATGAGTGCCTTTGGCACAGCATTAGTTGCCAATCCTGAGACCATTGGTAGAGAGACCACACTCCTCCTCTACTTCTGTGTGCCCCTGCAAGGGGTAGGCATACTGTATGTGTTTTCCTTCTTATTTTATATTAAAATCTACAACATGAATCACAACACAGTCCCAGTGCCTGTGTTATACTCCTACTGCACACACCTACAGCTATCTCACCACAAACCAACTCACAAATTACAGCCTGTCTCTGCTACTTTGTGATACTGATCCTGGTATTAGAATCCTGACTTATTAGCAGACTCCTCTCTAATCCACTAACAGCAACAACACTAATAAGTGCATTGCCTAAGGTTTGACTGAACACAGTCAGTTCTTCTACTAAATTCAGGGAGGGCAGGAGTAGGTTTAAGGTTGATAAGAAATTAATTTCTTTGGAAAAAATCAAGGAAATTTTCCTTTTTCTTGGAAAGATTTTCTTTCTTTCAATTAAATAATGGGTCTTACGGCAGAGACCATTGAATTACACTGTTTGTCTTGTTTATGTATTTTCACTTTTCTTGATATTTCCCCAAAGACATTCTATTTGGGGAGAAAAACATGCTCAGTCCATCATCACTGTCTTCCTGTGTGGTAAGGGAAAACAGACATATTGTATCATCAAAAATAGCATTGCCTGATAGCCTCTAAAAATATACATCACACATCACTAGCTATTTTAAATATCTGGCTAAAGGAAGAAAACCTCTCCAACACATCTTAGTTATGAAGTATTGACACATTATCATTTTACATTAAAAGAACAGAGCCTCATTAGCAGAAACTTATAATGAAGTTACTAAGCATTTTTAGCCATTTTGAACAATAGAATAGGAGAGGTACATTAGACTACTTAGACACTCTGAGGAAGTAGGTTTGGGAAATGCCCACAGAGAAATTACGTGAATCAATACACTAGGTACTGACTCCATCCCCTAGAGAATATTGCCCAGTTATTATACAAGCTCAAAGCTTCCATTAATGACTCAAGATCAGACTGTAACACTAAGAAAAAATCAGTGCTGAAGGGAAGCCATACAAATAATGGGTTACAATTCTGTACCCCAGCACATCCTGAAGAGCTCTCCTTTAGTCCGGGGTAGTTATTTAGCATTTGCACAGAAATGAATTGTGAAAATTGTGCCAGGTCTTGAGGGCAGATTTTGCTTTCTTCAAACTTGTCTGGATTATGGAGCTAGTAGAAGTGCAGCATCTACAGATGTTTCAGCAGGCAGGATAGCAGCAGGGAACTGAATATTCCTTTTCCTTCCTCTCTTCATTCTTCAGAGAAGCTGACCAAGTTGTGAAGTATGAAAATGTGCTGCACCTTTTCATCAACCACACTAATCCATCCAACTTCCATCTCAACTATTATCTGACAGTACAGGACTGTCTGCAGGTCACTGTACTGTTATTGGGGGCAGCACCTCAATTACGATCTTTTGCTCAACAAGAAGACCCAAAGTGCATTTTGGTCCTGGAAAGGGATCAATTTAAGCACTTCTGTGCAAGTAAAAATGTTTCCTTTTGAAAAATCTTAAATTTACTGCATTTGTTCTCTGCATTCCTTACTTTTCTAGTTACTTTTCTAATTTTTGCTCTGATAGGGAGGTGATGAGGTCACCAGCAGTCTGATATTTGTTACAGGGCAGTGGCATATCCCTGTGGGCTCTGAATTCAATTTTACCTCAGTTCCAGGAATGCTTAAAATCTCCCTCAGCGAGGATCTGACATCAGGGATCCTCTGAGGGTGTCTGTCTTACCTCTATTGCTCAGAAGACTGAAACATTATCAGAAATATGCCATGGAGTAAGAAATTCAGAGTTTTCATTCTTCTGAACTTTTATTCTCCTTTAAGATTAGTATTTTATCTGTATATTGCCTACTGTTAAAAAAAAATCTTTTGCTGACACCATGTTTACCAGCAGACACATAACATATGCAGGTGATCTTGTAACTGCATAGTATGGAATGGTAGAGGTTTTTTAGGGCTCATAACAATAAATTGCTTTTTTTGTAGACACCGTAGTTTCCAAAACCCAGGTAAGCCCTGCACTGTGAATTGAGAAGTACTGCTATTTTTGGTGATACTTTTGACTTGCTGTGAGACCTTGAATAAAAGACAGTTCCTCTATGTTGCCTTAGTTTACCTTCCCAAACACTTTTTGTCTGTGTCTCTGAAACCTTTGGAATACAGGTTGTCCTTTAAAATAAGAAAAAAAGAGATCAAAAAACAAATCTTTGTACATGGCAGCTCTGCAGTTGCAAGTAATGACATAATATTGTTGCTTTTCTCCTCATCTTAGGACTTAGTCTGTGGAACTGAAATAAATAGAATTTACCCTGTATACATTACAGAATATAGGAAAGTCCTATGAGTTGCATAGCTCCATCCTGGAATTACAATAAGCATTTGTGGTGTTGTCATACCAGTAAATATTGTCAGAGTTTAATGATCTGATTGACATTATATGATTTAAAACTGGTGTTCTAAGTAACTTGACTAAACCTCAATAATTTACTAATGAAACAGCCCATTTTTCTTTGGGAATGGTTAAAAAAAGGAACTTGTTGTTTCAGAAAATGAAACTCTAAAGTAATCAAAACTTTGCATCATTATAGAATTAGGGAAAGCATTGTCAATTTGAGAGAAAACATATTCTCTGTGCTTATTCTATCTTCTCTCTGGTCCTGGAAAGGAAAATTTGCTGTTGTGTCCTGTTGATTTTTGGAGAGCATGCAGCAGAGTTACTGTCATGATGAAAATGTTTAATAGTGATTAGTAAAAGAGCATAACCTAGCCATGCTTTTCTACTGCTTTGTGTCTCTAGATTTATTTTCTGGACAGACTCAAAAAGTGTTGCTTTTGTGCCAGAGAGCTGATAGGTTTCCCACTTGCTAATGGTGTCTTACATTTCCTTTCTATTTGCAGAACTGTGTGATGAATTCACAGAAGGCTTAAGACTTCCCCAGCAGAAGTGGCATAGATTATTCCTTGATGGTAGTACTGGAACACTCCTCTATGTGAACCCTCTGAATAAAGGTTGTAGTATTTCAGAACATCTATTCCCCCATAGAAGGAGAGACAATGGTTTTGGGAAAGGGGATATGTCCTAGGAAGTGTTCTGCACACAGAGGTCACCATCCTGAGGCAGCTATGCTGCTGCTGCTCACTTTCACCAGTTAGGCATGCCCACAATAATACAATAATAATGCGCAGTCAGGACAGATCTATGGGTGTGACAATACCAGTGTCTAAGTCCAGCCAGGAAGAGCTAGCAGGTCATTATCTAATGTCCTGTGAGGAGATGACAGACTTGTTACTTCTTCACCAGAAATTTGTCTGTGAGTCGAGTCCTTGTATAGCAACCTTTTTCAGGGTTAAAATGAAGACACGAGGGCTTTCTATGTAGATTTCTGTAGCACTGAGACTGGGAATTGCTTTGTACACTCAGGTCTGAGTCTTATGAATAGATAAATACCTTTAGTTAGCGATGAAACAGAAACATAAAAGTAAGGATATTTCAGAATTACCTTGGGATCTATATTCCAGCTCCCATCTGCAGAGTGCATGTTTAAAATGTCAATGGCAGGGTGGTAGACACCTGTCTGTTTTGACAACTGCAGACAGTCCATGGCACATGGTCTCAGCTTTGCTCTTTATACTCAGTTGTGTGTTTTCTAACATTGATACTTGGTTACATCTCTGTTTTTTGCGGAGTGTTCTTCCAGATTCATTGTTAGAATATAAGTATCTTCTTTTGCTTGCTGATGATGTGTCTATCTATATGGAGAATGAAAAACAATAAATGCAATATCTGGGCAATTGGCAGACTGTGAAGATGAAAGTGTGATACATTTTGAGCTCCTGAAGGATAATTGTGGTTTGGGTGATTTCTCAATGGTAAGTTGCTGTAGTTTTCTTTCCTGTTGTTACCCTTGTTTGAGAAATTGTGGGGCTTAAAGTATTACCCCCAAAAGTTCTTTAGAAATGCAGAGAGTTGACCAAGTGTTCCTGCTGAAAACTCAGACTGAAGGGAGTAGACTCTTCCCTTGCTATGCTGTAACTGGTAAATAAGATAAATACAGATCTATCACCTTTCCAAGTGCTGGGGTTAAGGGTTAGTCATCCTGTGTCCTCAGGTTTACATAGCAATTTCTTGATGTCATACTTCAGAAATGAAGGACTTTCTGAAGCAGCATACTTTAACAGAAAAGAATACTTCAGCTGAAAATAAATGTGTTCAGGTGGCAGTGCATTTGGGTTATGAACTATTTGTGGATAAGGAATTAGTCTTTCTCTAATAATCAATTTGTGCAGCATCCAGGGGAAAAAAAAAAAAAGAAGAGTGTGGATAGCTTCTAACGGTTCTGCCATTCTCCAAAAAATGCTTTTGGCAAGATGCCAACAGGAATTAATATACATTAATAAAACTTGAAAGCCACAGCTAAAAGTGCTTGATTCAGAGATGCTAAGTACTTGCCAGCTGCCCCCCTAACTGAGTGCTCTCCCAGCACAGACAGGCTGTGCAGAGAAGAGAGCTCACCTCGATGGAAAGCTGTGAGGGGTGGCTTTGGCAGGGATATGGAAAGCTCACCTTTTACAATGTGCTGTGTAACACTGATATAAAGTGGCTCCTGTTAGCAGACCAGCAGGCTGGAAAGAAGATCAAAAAGCATGTCTGGGAATGTAACTGATGGGCAGTATAGTGGAGATGAAAGACCCTGCAACTCCAGTCTCTTGGGAAGAGTCAAAGAAAGCAGAAGATGGATGGCCTGGGGAAGAGAGCTCCAGCAAAGGTAGGAACGTGCTGCCTTCTGATTTCACACAGCTGTGAGCAGAGCCTGGGTTCTCTTGTGTAAACAGCTCATGTTAGTTGTTGGTCAAACACTGGAATCCAGAGGATTCTTGGAGCCAGGATTGGAGATGGCCAGCCAAAGTGGGGACTGCAGCACAGATGTGGCTGATGTGGTGGATGCACTCTTTCCCTCTCATGAACAGAGGGCATGTTCCAGCTGAGGATTAAACCCTGACTAAATCAAGACAGACAGTGGTCTGGGCTGTGCAACACACATAGCAAACTGTGTTTGAAATATTTGCAATTGTATAGACACCAAAAGGTGGATCATCTGATTCTGTATGGCCTGTCAGGGCTCTTACAGAGATCTCTGTCCTGCTGCCCTTGCAGTGAGGAAGGGTGGACTTTAGAGTGCTAGGAGGGAGTCCAAGGTCCAAGGCAGAGTCAAGAATAAAAACCAGACCAAACAGGAGGAGCAGGAGAAGAGATGATGGCTGCAGTATCTTTGTGTTGCTGTTATCCTGGCCTCTTTTATTTCTTCCTGGTGACCCATATTTGTTTCTGTCCGTAGCTTGGGCAAATACTTCACTTACTAGCTCCTCCTTGAAAAGAAAATCTCTAGTTCTCAACATTCATAAACAGTAGGATCTTTTGTTTAGCCCCTCAGTATCAGTGTTACCAGCTCTTCCATTGAGTCTGACATATAAAGATTTTATAGTGGTTACTGTCAGCATGCCAGCTACTCCCTAAAGGACAAGGACTTGACGGTTCTTCCTTCCCAGGGCAGCAGGACAGGACCTCACAAGTTGGGGCCCATCCTGCCATCCCTGAAGTGAGGCCATGAAGCCCTGGGCATCAGGGATGGGATGGGATGGGATGGGATGGGATGGGATGGGATGGGATGGGATGGGATGGGATGGGATGGGATGGGATGGAATATAGGCCCAACTCAGTGGGGCCCTTGTCCGGCCAGGGCTGTGGGATGCCAGCGACCGGCTCTGCTGCTTCCCGGCTGGGGCAGGGTCTGATGCTCCTGGGTGTGCTGGGAAGTGATCACAGTAAGACAGAGACAGCCAAGGCTGGCAATGCCCTCAGGGCCTGGCTGTTGCAGTGGGTGGCCTCCAAGAACCCAGAAATTCTTCAGCAGCTGACTTGTGTCTTGAGAATGGCATATGAGAAATAGCAGGCTCTTTCCTAGCTAATGATGACCCTTGAGGACAGCGTGTGGATAACAGATTATGCAGGATTCTCTCCAGTAAGCAAGTGCAAATCTTTGGACAGGAGCTGCTGAACCCACTTATTCATCACTGATGGATTTACTATGGGAAATAAACACTGTGCCTAGGAAGGATTCAGTAAATAGAATCAATAGTGTTCAAGCTACTGCATGTCGTAAGCTACATTTTAATGGGAACCTTCCTGGAGAACACCTTTTTTTGGAGCTAAGCCAATTTTCTGCTCAGGCACAGAAAGGTAATTAGTTTTCTAATTGGCTTCAGCAGTACAGCAGACACATATGAAAGATTGTTAATAAAATTATAAAATATGTCATTAATAATAATGAGAGTCTTGAATATCATCTAGGAAGGAAAATAAACCCAAGTCTAAGGTTAATGAAACAGAGCTGGAAGAGTTTATAGCTGGGGGGTGAAGAGACAGAAGGAGACAGAAAACAAAACGTGGAAGCCCAGATGACGTGCCAGAGGTAAGATTCAAGAAGAGAGGCAGGACACACACAGAAGATAAAAAAGGATCCTAGAAAGGATAAACCCACAAATTTCTGATTTTTTTCAGGCTTCCTGCATAGACCATCAGAACTTCTGAGGCAGAGATGTGCATGACACCTTTCCCTTTGGTCATGAATTAGAACTTCAGCTAACATTTTTGATTTAAGCAAGGTGCCATAAAAGAATGATTTTAGCAGATAGTTGAATGTCTTCACAGGTAACAGTTCAGGTCAATCAGGGTAAATTCTTGGAAATATTTTGTTAACTAGAAAAAAATGTTGAAAAGGGACACAACAGGAGATAACTTGTTCTCATTAAAACTTAGGTATAAGTCACAGCGCCCTTGAAGTTCTTCTCATTACCTTTAACCTCCATCTTCAGAAAATATGTAGAAAAATATCAGCTCAGCAGTGTTAGTCACAGTACAAAAGAAAACCTTTCTGTAGGAAATCTAAGGATTCCTCAACCCTTTTATTTATGACGCAAAACGGCTGAAACATTAAAATATCACAGACCCCATTTTTGGAAGCTCTGTTATAGGCTGAAAAAGTGCATGCACAGGAGCCTGGAGAAAGGAGGATGACAGTCTTTCTATTTTTTGTTTAATACACTTGTGTGTGAACTAAAGTCAGTGAGGATAAAAGTCAGCACTTTGGGGAAAACCTTAAGCAACAGCATGTGAGAACTTTTCATGCTGAATCAGACCAATGCTTCATCTTGTTCCGACATCTTATCTTTGTGAAGGCTACCATTGCCTTGGTGGGCAGGTGATTAGTGCAGAATAACCTGTACATAGGCAGAATTTCTTCCTAATCTTATCAGAGAGGGTTTGGGATTTGCTGAGATGTATGAAAAGTTGCATTCTTAAAAAAGTAGATTTTTAAATAATCGTAAGTTCTAAAAAATGCAGTTAAAAATATAGTGGGTGGGTTTTCTTCAAGTCTTTGTCTTGTCATGTGATTTGCTGTGACTGATCCCTATCGAATTCTACATTAAATTCATCCTTGAAACGTGGCAAGGCAGGAATCTCCCTGTAAGGATCACCTTATTCTTGTTTCACTCAGTATATTTTATTTTCTGTTTGAATTTCTGTGGCTCACACTTGTTAAAACACTTATTCTGTTGCTAGGAGAGCAGAAACAAGCAAGAAAATGGTCTGCATCCTGCTTCACATGTTAGTAGTTAAAATAATTGCAAATAACACATTTCAAGCATCCTTTCATGTAAAATGTTTTTGGTGTATATTTTCATCACCCCTGAAGGCCTCTTCCACCATTGTCACTGTGGTAATTCTTTCTCTTAGCACTAGCCAGAGGAGCTGGCAGAATGGTTCAGGCCTCTGTTAATATCTGACACCTTCTCACCCTGCCCTTGCTACAGTTCTTGCTAACCAGTTGTGGAAAATGTGTTGTGTACAGACATATTTTTTGGTAATTCTCTGCCTCTCTTCCAAAAATTTGGGGCTTATCCCAAGCCAGATTGCTCATACTGCCTGAAATGTTCACTGAGATCATTATACACTTCAAAATGTAAAGTTTATCCTTTTCTTGAATAAGGAACATCTGCTTAATAGTAAATATTTCCCTAGCTTCAAAACTTCTGGGTGAGTTGAGACCATTTGGTTGTTCATGGAGTTTTTTGCACACAAGGTGCTGCTCTGGGAAGGTTATTATCAGAAGTTATGGTTCTACTGTTGGCTCTGACACTGGTTTGTTAACAAATTCTTTCACATTTTTAATCTGTGCCACTGTTTTCCCTCTCACATCCTCCTTCTCTAGTCATCTTCTTAAGCACAAGCTGCTTATTTTATTCCTGTAAAGTCAAAAGAATTGAGCTTCAGTTTCAGCTGGGATCCCCTGGCTTCAGCAGTTAATTTTACCAATTGATTCTTTGCAGAAATGGAGCTGGTATCTAGGCCAGCTTCTGCAATAATAAGAATTGAACCTCAAATTTAGCAGAATTAAATCTGATATTTTAAGAGAGAGAAAAATAATTTTTCATCAGTCTTGAATTTCTTGTATGATTCCTTCTAATGCATTTATCTATGAGCTGCTGAAGCTGCCCATTCAGCAGCTTCATTGGAAATCTGCCTTCTCTTACCCATTCCAGGACACCTGCAGTCCCTTTAAAAAATGAGGGGCAAAGAGCTGAAGGAGCCATGTGTAATAATAACACTTCAGATGACCAGACTAATACCACTGCACAATGAAAATCAAAACCAGGCTGTGGCTGCTTCTGGGTCAGCTGCTGAAAGAAGCAGGAAATCATGTAATTGTGACTAGTCTGTGAATGCTCCCTGCCAGCCATCAGTGATTTTAGTTCTGATTTGCTAGTTGCAAGGGTTGATGGTAAAATTATGTTCTTCTCTACATTTGTCCCCAGATGCTTTGCAGAGAATCTCAAAGGCTTTCTAAATTTTATAATGAAAAAGAGAAAATACTGCAGGATATTCCTCCTTCTCTTCCAGTTGTGAAGCCAAATCTTTTCCTGTACAGAATCCCATCTTTGTGGCCTGTCTTTCTTTGCCCTGGACATCACAACTGACTTTCCATAGCAAGAGATTGAAGCTATGGTTTCCAGAATCATTACTGCTAAAAAGATGGCATTGCTTAATGGCATGACTAGAGAAAAGTTGCACTAGAGGTAATTTTGGCCTAGAAAAGCTGCTTTTGACGTTTAAAAAAAATACTAAGAGAATATAGGAACAAGCTAGATGAATTAACATTTTTTCTGTGGTGAAACACTAAAGAATATTTTAAATAAAACCAGAATTTGTCAACTGCATTAAGGTGTCCCCTTTTTCTATTAAAAGCTGTGCAGAGCAATTAGAAGTCTTAGCTTTGCATCAGAAGATACTGAAATTATGTTTTGCCTCTGTTTCTTGCTAAGAGGATACTAAGAGGATATTTGAAGAGGTATTTTCTGTTGTGATGGTGAAAAGCTGTTTTTCACCTTTATATAGTATTACCTTATTATAAAGTATAGGCTTAATGATGTCTTTAAATGGTGAAGATAACAAGCTGCTTGAGGGCCCTAAATGACTTTTATTGGTAAATTCCCATTCTGGTACAGTACCTCCTTATTCATATTCTCAAAAAGCCAGTAAAAATCACCATCTGTAGGATACAGGGAATAAGGATATTAAATATCTTCTATGGTATCAGGACTTTAAGTGCTTCCAGGAAATCATGGTACCTGGCAAAAAAAAACACCTCTGACCTTGACAGTAGAGACATTTTTTACTGAAACACAGGTAGTCTCCTGCTATGTGTGAAACTTCAGCACAAAAGGAGCTGGGTGTTTTTAAGCAAACCATTTGTAACAAAAGATGCTTTTTTTTTCTCAGACAATTATTGAGAGAAAGCAACAGACTCTTACTGTTAAACAAGCTTTAGAGTTTTTCGTTCCAAGGAAAACAGCATGAGGCTGGCATAATCAATTGCTATTTGACAAAGTGATAGAAATACACATGCTACACAGTAGCTAAAAATCTGTCCAGAAGCAGCCAAAATGGCAAGTGGCCAAGCACATGTCAGCAACAGCATGACCAAAGTGTAATCTTTACCCTTTATTAACTAATGGACCAAAAAACCACACTAAATTGAATCTTTATTTCTAGGTGAAATGTCATGTTTCATTCAGAAAAAAAGGTTATGATGGACCAATTATTATCAGCTTGGTTTAGGTTGAAACTTTTTCTCATCCCCCTGCTCTGCTCTGGGGGCAGTGCAGGGGGCACAGAAAAAATATTATGGGCTGCCAAAACACAGAAAAAGCTGGTAAGAGGAAAAGGTGTTGGTATATTAAGATATCCTTGCAAAATTATCACTAAAGTATATTATTAGATAAGTCCTACTATAATTCTTCCCATCTTCACCATTGCTATAAGACTTTATTCAGTAATGCAATACCGCTTTAAAACATTATATCTCTGTCTAGATGCTGTGATCCATCTTCATTTTTTCATGATATTTAGCCAGCTAGATTACATTTTTATCTGTCTTTTAAACTCCCTCATGTTAAATTCAGACATAACCAAAAAGCTTGCAAACAGCTTCCTTCTGCCCACCGTGAACTCGTATCCTCCATCCCTTCCCACAGCATGGACATTTGGTTATATCACCCTGACCAATGCCAGTTTACAGTGTTGCCAACGACAGCATCATGTTTGTTGGATAGGTCTTGCATTGCCACACCATTGGCCAGTGAAAGAGTATTTTGGCTGCCAATATTGAGCTTGAAGATCCATATAGGGGGAAATGGAGCCCAAACTGTGATCCCATAGTGACAGGGAGGAACAGCCTCCCCTAATTACTTGTCTGATGACATGAAGACTCATGAAATATGGCAGGTGTAGCAATAAGGCAAGTCCTTAACATTGTCTATCTGCAATATGCAGTAGCTGTAGCTGAATGTGTTTTTTGACACATAATTACAGAGCCTATAGAGAAGCGACAGGTCCCCTTCTGTAATGGACTCCTTTATTTTAGGCAGTACTAAAGAGTCTGAACATGGCCATGAATCCTGTAAGTTGTGCAAAGTGAATGACTGGCTGCTTACTCTGATTTCTGCTGAGCTATGTAGTTCTTCAAAAATTAACCAGCAAGTAAAGCCAGAACCACACAGACAGGTACTGAAATCAGTAGAACTGTATGCCTAAACCCCACAGGTGAGAACACAATTACCATAAAGCTCCACATTGCATTTCATTTACAGTTGCATTGCATTGCTGCAGGATGCTCTCTGGCATCACTGGTGGCCACTGTCACCAGCCATGAGAAATCTCTGTGACTTTTCTGGAGAGGATGAGGGAGGATTCAGTTTTCCTTTTTTAAGTTTTGGGCAGTGACAAATGTTTTTATTCAGAGGTAGGATTTTTTTTTTACTCTTTTCTCTGTTCAATTTGATGTCATTAAGCAGGGCTGTGAGATTGCACAAAAGGGATGAATACATCAGGGAAGAGAAATAGTACTACCCATGGCAAAATGAGGTTCCCCTAGCAAGCTGAGGTGATTCTGTGTGCCTCAGAATCTTCGACCCTTATCACTTTCTTTGATTATTTTTCTTTTTAAATAATTTTCTTCTTCTTCAAGAAGGGAATCTTTTAGAGAAACAAAGATATCTTTGTCTTTTTCATATTCTTTCACTTGGTGTCAATTCCCAGAGATGTCAGATAGCTCAGCTGGTGGCACTGAAGATAATATGGTCGTGAAAAGTCACTGCAATCAAATTCTGCATCAGTTATTGCTTATGATTGTCTTGCTTGGGATATCTCGTTTCATGGGAGCTGCTGGGCAATACTCAGGCTCCTCACAGTCATGCCATGGCATGAGTGACCGTGACTCAGCAGTGACAGGCAACAAGGGATTGTACCACTTAACTTTCTTTTGCTACAAAGCACAGCCCTGCCTTCAGGATAATGTCTACTTTGTCTTGTCACACTACTCAATATCACATCCTAGTGTCAGCAATGGTGCCAGCTTTATTGCTATTCCCTGCCACAAAGCTGTGTTAAGGGACCACGGGGTGATTATGAATTGAAGCCAAAAGAGTCCAGTGTGAAGGTTCAGATAGTGCCACACATCACACAGCTGCCTGGATGATTTCTAAAATCTTTGGGATACAAAGTTATAGCTGTAGCCCAAGCAGATTTTGTTGTTGTTGTTGTTGTGGGTTTGGGTTTTTTAATATACAGTTCCTGCATCTTTCTCATTTCCTCTAATATGTTTAGTAGCACTGAATCCTCTAAAGGCAACAATGTGCTGGCAGAGGCTCTTGGGAACTGTTGGTTAAAATTCTGCTGCCAAGATGATGAGCGTTTCAGGATAATTTCCTGGACCGGGAGATCAGCCCATCTCTGAATATGATCAAAGCTGCCAATGTGTATCTATTGTGCCTATCTATGACACACATAAGGACCACATACAAAACTAAGAATAGCATCACTACTGACAAGAAAAAAACCACTCATTTCTCTATGATGATTATTGAACACACAGACACGTAACTCTAAATCTTATGAGAACAAATCTTGCATTTTTTCAATACTAACTTTGTTAAGAATAAATTAATGGATGCAAATGGTAAACTGGAATTGATTCTCTATCAGTACAAATCAGAGATGTGTTTTAGGGCAACATATAGGATTTCTTGGAAATATCCTGTAGGAACCCACATTTTCAGGAGGCAGATGATTTGAACTTCAGACTTCTTTCACATACCTAAACTTTAATAAACAAAAGGGTCCCACCTCATTAGTTGTAGTAATGATCAAATATTCAGTCTCTAATGAAATTAATCCAGGTCTTTTGCAAGCAACAGTGCAAATGAAGTTCCTAAGCAAAATTCCATTTTCTGGCAACAAACTCAGATGTCAAGTGAGCGGATCAATGCTTGCAAGGCCAACAAACACCAACTTAGATCATCTAAAATGCTTTTTAAAAAGAGGAAGAAAAAAAAAGAGACAAAAAAGAAACATCTTTCCTGTTGTGTTTTTGAAGGTCATGCTTTCCTCTTCTTACAGCTGATGATGGTTGCTGAGCACAAGTTGACTAAGGTTTGTTCTGATTATGGTCTCAGGCAGTGCAATTTAGTCATATGGGCAACTGAACAGTACAAGGCATGATCAAATTCTGAAAAAATATATTCTAAAATGAGCACAAGATACTCTGCAGGTAAGGCAATCCTCAGTAGTTAGATCCATAGAACTTGAATGTTTCCAATATGTATATTGGCTTGGGAGTATGCACTGACCTGTCTCAGTGTGATAGGGTCTTTCCTGATCTATGTAAGTACCAGAAACAAGTGTGACAATTGTAAGACAAAAGTTTAAAAACACTGAGACACTGTTCTGGTTGCATCTGTAGCCTTTGTTCTCCTGGCTACACTTAACCCTTCTGTGTCCCGATGGCAACTGTGATGATTCATTTGTGATCATCAATTTGTAACTGACTCTTTGAGGTGTACATGAAAAAGTATGAAACCACTCTTGGTGGTGATAAAGTTCCGATTTTGCTGAAGCTGTAGGAGCTGCATGTTTAAACCACGTATGTGCATCATCCTCTTGTGATAACTGTAACCTGTACAGAGCTTGGCTGTGAGGTTTAATAAAGGTTTATTTGTCAGAATTACAAGGGCTGATGTAATGATGTTAATTCTTGCTACTTTAAATCATTCTTTTAATTTAAAGATCTGCTAATTTATGTGAACTCCTTAGCAGCACTCGCACTGTAATGATTCTGGTGGTTGGCAAGCAGGAGTATCATCCCTCTCCTCTTTCCTCGGCATGCCTTGGCCCACTGAAGACATTCTGATGCCACCCGCAGGAAGACTCAGGTACTTTCTGCAGTTCTGTCCTAATTTACAGCAGCTCTCTGCCCTTTTAAGGGTGATTTAGCAATACAAGCTGGTAATATTAGCAAGCAGAGGGGACGTCAAGGCATGTAGCTGTGTGGGCACATAACTACAGGGTGATATTCAAAGCCCTTATTGGATCTGCGCCTCAGAATGAGAAGTATTATTTTAGTGCTGGAGTGTAAGACAGAGAACAGGAAGCTCCCTCTTCGTGTTCATGTGGACTCAGACAAACACAGATGGAGGTTAGACCCTGCTCCTTCTCACAGCCCCCTACAGCAGGTTACACTAGTGGTGGGCTCCAGCCCACAGCTAGACCATAAATCTGTTCTGTGAAAGTCCTGCCAAAGCCACAGATGCATGAGGTCTCCCTTATTCCTGCAGGGCATCCTGTGTTTCTGGCTGTTTTCTAGAGAACCCAGCACAACATCCAGCATCCTGGTGTGCAGGAGGCTGTGTCCCACTAGCAGGAGGCAGTGCCAGGGTGCTGCCACAGCTCCCAGCCATGACACAGCATGCAGAGCCAGGGAGCCAAGCAGCCTCGCCCAGCAGTTATGCTGGGACAGCACAACCTGCCTTTGTTTTAATTCACAGATTTTCCCTGGAGGCTTCACCTATGTATATCTGTGCAATATGGTCCTGCTGCTAGTAAGTTAAAGACTTGTGAGATCTAAGTAAAATTAAGGGAAATCTTGGCTTCCTGGAGAACTTGATTACCTTTATAGTTATGCTATTAAGTACTGGTACATAAGGAAAAAAAAAATCAAAGCTTTAAAAAACAGTAACAGAGAAGAAGTAAGCAGAAAAGACAAAGAAAATAATAATTTTTATTATATTTAGAAGAATTTAGATGTATAGTTCTCATTGTACCATAAAAGTGCATAAATAGAACAACTTTTGATTTTAATGCTGTGAGCAAATTACTGATCAGAGGATTTTTTTGCATAATATCCTCCGTAAAATTCTGCTTTTTGTTGCACTTTATCAACAACGTGAAAAAAGATGAGGTTTACCATGTATAGTTTTAACATTTGCACCAGTGTCATGTTGAAGTCTCTAATTAGAGAGTCATGGGGTTCTGACAGAGGACTTCAGCTGTACCCCAAGAGATGTCTCTTAAAATTTTTAATTTGGAAGACTTGTGATGAGTGTTTCTGGTTTGGGCTAGCAAATGTGTTTGCCTGCCTGTTCTGTCTTTCACACCTCACAGTGTCAGGAGCAGTACTCCAGGGTTTGCCAGCTCAGCAAACACCTGACTTCAAATTCACAGCACACACTGACTTGTTTCTGTCTCTCTTTGCTTTCCTGAAAAATTTGCATCTCTGAAGATACCTTATTTTCAAAATATTTTGTGTTTATATCTTTATGCCTGTTTGGAGGAGAATGGGATGAAACTTCAGCATCTATCTCTTAGCTCCTGTGCTTCAAGAGCTCTGTCGTTGTGAAATCATTGAAATCAATCTGAAAGCCTCAGATAGGTCTTCATCCTCAGTCTCATGAGGTAGGGAGGGGGATTTGATAATCGAGATGAGGAGCTATGGCACAAAGATGCCATATTCCGCAAATATTTGGGCACTTGTTTAACTGGCAAGTGTGAATCCAATTCCCTGCGTAATCTGAGGATTTCTGGGAAGCCAGCCAAACTTTTAACAAGAACTCACTTCGGCATCACCACAGTTGCTTGGTAAATCAAGAACTGAGTGTCTGCCATGGGTGGGCAAAGTCAAAGAGTGAATCCTGATATGCCAAGTCTCTATGCTGTGTTTTAACAGTGAGAACTCTCTTTTTCCTTAGTTGGGGCCATCCTACCCCTTCTTGCTGTTAGGACATTTAGGGAGGCACTGCAGAGTCAGCAAGAGCCCTGATGCCAGGAGAAGCAACGATCCCACAGCAGCCATCCAAGCTTGTTTTATTCTCTGAGGCTGGCACAGCCGCCTCCTCACCTTGTGGGCCCCGATGCATTTTTCAATTCTGCCGGCATGTGGATGTTACAGCCCGAATTTAACACAATGTTTAACTCACTGGAAACATTGGTTTACTTAGCCCCTTACTGGAGGCCCCTCAGCCAGTACAAGCAAAACTGCATCTCCTGCCCGGATGTGCTGAAAGGGCTCTCGAGAAGAGCTCGGTGCTGCCCACAAGGAAGGCAGAGAGGGAGCCCCGAATCGAGCCCAGCGCCCGTCGGTGCNCGCCTCGCATCCCGCCCGCCTCTCTTGGACCCTCGGTGCCGCCGCTCCGACAGGGTCTCCCCGAGAGGGTCTTCCCGACCCTGCGCGGTTTCGGGATGCTCGCGGTACCCCTGCCGGTCACTTGCGGGCGCATCGCGGGGGGATTCTCTTCCCGGCTGCCGCGGGGAGCGGCGCAACTTCAGGGAGGAACCCGGGCGGGGACGCTGGTCTTCCCCGTTCGTCCAAAGGGGATGGAGTTCAATTAAAGAGCCGCGGATCTTCCCTCTGTCTATTCCACCTTTTCTATTACCTGCCAGGAGAACGGGTCCGTTATTTGTGAAATTATTCTATGTCAGTTCNCGAGCCCAGCGCCCGTCGGTGCCCGCCGCTCCCCGCAGGGAGGGCAGAGAGGTGCACGGGAGCCCGGGAACGAGCCCAGCGCCCGTCGGTGCCCGCCGCTCCCCGCAGGGGGCGCTGCCGGGGCTCGGCGCCTCCGGCAGGGCCGGGGCCGGGGCGGCTCCGCGCGGGGGCAGCGCCGGGCGAGTCCCTCCCTCCCGCCTCCTCCCCGCGTCCCCTCCCCTCGGCCGCGCTGCTGGAGCCGCCGGGCTCCCCCGCTCCTCTTCACATGGGGCTTGCCCTGCCGGCGGGACAGCGCTCCTGCTCTCCCGCCGACCGCTGACAGGGACCCGGCGCGGGANTGTTGTTTTTTTTTTTTTTCCTGTACACTACCAAATACAGTTGGTAGACTAAAACACAGGACGAATTCCTTATGCCGTAAAGTGAGCGCTATGGGTTTGCCGAGTTCATATAATCTGATGTTCTCATAGCTCAAAATAAACCTTTTCATTAAAAAGGAGAAAACCGGAATCAATCCTCAGAGCTTTTGATTGATTAGAGCTCCCTCGTGGAAACCAGCGGGGAGTTTTGCCTGATTAAGAGCTGCAAAATTGTCCTGAGGTTTGTTACACAACTGGCTGTAGTTGTGCAGTATGGGCTCAGTTAGGTAACTTTGCCACTGGGTCTTGTTTTCACTGGTCCAGCTGAAGTACTTTCAAGTCAAATTTGTTTCATTTTTCCGCTTAAAGCCCTCTCTGCTCGACGTGTACAAGGTAGTGGGAGGACTCTTTTACCTGCCTTAAGGAAGAATAAACGCGCTGGGTAAACAGGGAAGCTGGCGACATCCTTTGGAGAGATAGCGACTGCGATTTAGAAATGCTCCATGTGTTTTGCTGGCAGTGCCAGGTTAACTGCTTTCATCCTGAACGTGTTTTATTTCACTTGTGTTACAGTTGAGCCTCAGATGCTCTATTTAATAACCAGGGACTCAGCTGTAACAGAAGGTGTACAGATATGCATGTAATCGTAGTCTCTCCAGCAAAGAGCACGCTTTCTGCTGTGATTATGCAGAAATGGTACAGAAAACAGAGCATTGCTCCCAGAATAGCTTGGAGGTTGCAATTTCCACACATGTGAGCTGACTATTCAGTTACTGCTGTTCTGTTTTTTTCTGTGCTGCTGAAATACCTGACAGTAAGCAGTTTACAGAATACAGTCACTTGGTTGTGGAACTTTTCTTCTTGCTGCAGCTGTGAGAGTTTATATCAATTTTTTAAAAAAGTTTTTTTTAGGAAAGTGGGTAAAATAAATTGGAAACTTTCTTGCCCTTCAAGTAGCAGCAACATAGACTTGGGGAGGGTGGAACAAACAAAACACAGCATTTTTCTTTGGGGTTGAAGCTACTTTCAGAGAGAAAAACTCCTTTGCGATAGCACTTTTCAAGTTTGTTCTTGGTTCCTTGAAATTTCAGGTGGTGTAGGTCTGACCGACCTAGCTATTCAAGTGAGGAAAAGGTATTGTAGTCTGTAGAGTTCGAATGCACGTTAATGGAAAGCTTCAGATAGCCTTCAAATAGTCTTTAGTGGGGCAGGTGTGTTTGCTATGTTTGGGACAATTGCATTTCCATTTAAAAGAATAGGGAGTGTTTCTGAAGCAGGGCGTAACTCTGTTAGCTTTAGTATTCAGCACTGGTGTTCCCAAACTGAGACCACCATCCAGTAGGAATCCTTCCCATGTAAATTCAGTGTCTGCAGATACAGATGTTGGTATTTCTAACCTCATTGGAGGCTGGATACCTAGCATCTTTAAGTCTATGGAAAAAACTCAGGTGTGTGATGAACAGCTTTCCAGAGCTAGGGTGATGGAAAACAAATTGTATCTCACTAAAGTTAAAAGTATTCAAGAAACATGTTAATACCGTTCAAAAGGAGATCCTTAATATGCATGTGAAGAGCATTATCAGTTTGTGTAGCTCAGTAGCCAGCATGCCACTGAGCTATCATGCTTAACTACCCATCTCCTAGTCTTTGGGCAACGATTTTTCTAAGCCAGGGCACTTGAATGTACCTCAGTCTGAAGCACTGAATTAAGGTGAATTATGGTCAACTAATTCTGCTCAAGAGATTGGATATTTGCACCTTGAACAGAAAAACTGTCTTCTTAGCAGTGTGCCAAAGCCTGGAGCTCTTCATATACAAAGAATCAAATGGGGTGCACATTGTGCTGTTGCATGCTCAGTGCTGGTTTAAAGGAAACTTGTCCATGGCAGCTATCATTTATTTATCACAATTGTTGATTTGTCTTCACAAGGAGGGCTAAAAAAGTGTCGTGGATGTGAAGAGATTAAGTGCTTTCCTGAGTTTGAAAGAGCAAGACATTGAGGCCAGATGGGAAATGGTCTACACTGGCTTGTCTGCCTTGTTTGCTATAGATTGTTTGAACAGCTCTTTCTAGGTATTACATTCAATGGTTGGCTGACAACATTCAAAATTTTAAATGTTTTTCTATTATATTCCTTTCTATCTCTTTCCATGCACATGGTATTTGGTAGGCATTGGTATTTTATCAGGCTTTCATAGCTTCCCTTTTCCTGGGTTTATTATTTTAATGTTTTAAAATGCTCTATTAGACTCCATGCAAAAACAATGATCTGTTAATGGATGGTTAGAGTGGTGAAATTTGAATGTGAGATAGCCAGTGGTCAGCATTACAGTTCCTGTGCAACCATTAGTCAGCAACACTTTGCATAAATATCCAATCTAAAATTTAATATCATCCACCGTACTGTATCTCACTGGAAAGGTGACTTTAGGTAAGCAGGAAGTTCTAACTGGAGGATGAAGGATATATGCCTACAAAGAGCTGTGCTAGGGCTGATGTGAAAATGGTAACTTGAGTTTAAGCATTTGTGACTCAAAAATTTAAGTCCATTTTTGCTCCTAAAAATTGCAATATAAAGCTTTAGGATGGCTAAGTACTTTCAGTCTTTTTGCAAGATGTCTGAGAGCAAAACCTGCAAAGTAGCTGTTCTGAGGTGTTCTTGTTTTTGTCTGCCCTTGGAACTGAAGTGTCCTTTGCTGGTGCAGTTGCCAACTATGATAGTTGTTGGTAGAGAGAGGTTTTTGTTCAGTTTAAATTCACATTGGACTCGCTAAAGACCCTCATGTTATCTCCCATTAATCAGCCAACTGTGGCTGCTGTCTTTAAGCAAACAAAGTTGTGTTAATTTACTCCTGCTTGCCCTTTTATGCTGCAAGTGCTACACAGCTATGAAATTGCTATCTTTGCTAATAGCTTTGACTCAGAACACATTCTTCTTCCAAGTGGTGTGTAGTCCTCAAACAGCCTGGATTCTCAGAGAAAGGTAGGTCTGAAAGTAGCATTTGTGGCCTAGAAAAAAGCTACACAGAGATAAGGGGAGCTATATGCAAGCTTAAAAACTAGCACATGCCCGTGTTTAGGTGAATAAGCTGGAATGCTTTGCTGAATCACAGCTGTGAAGATGCAGAAATCCTATACTGACAGGTCTGGTGCAGCTGAGTGCAGCACTTGGAGTGAATTTCAGGGCAGATGTTTGGAGACTATCCGGACAGCAAAAATTAACCAGGAGTGGGACTGTGCATGCTACAGACAGGAACAGAAAAATTATATTGCAAGTTGCTTTACTGGGAAATTTTACCAGTACCTCTCCCTTGCTCTCTGACACTCAAATGATGAGGGGAAATCGATGCAGTAAATGACCCAATTACCATTGATTTCCTTAAGAAAATAATTATATGAAGGGTGTGTCTAAGCAAACTGCCTTGGCAGTTCCACTCGCAGCCTGCAGAAACGGTGGGATTTGCCCAATAATGACGTTTTTGCATCAATCCCTGTTAAGTGTTTCCATACGCGGGACCACAGCGCTAAGTATGGAAGTCCCGGTACCGACCCAGTCTTGGTCCCATTAACGCACCTGCGACATGGGCGGGGAGCGGGGCCGGCGGTCCGGGCGCTCCCGACGCTCCCGTCCCGACGGAGCCGCCGGAGGGCGCTCGAGGACCGGCGGAGCTCGCGGGGATCCCGGCGCGTGTGCGGGCAGGACGCGCATCCCGAGACACCCGGGGCGCTCCCCCAGGGAGGAGCATCCTCCCCGCGGGATGCCGGAGGGTGTGCGGGCAGGACGCGCATCCCGAGACACCCGGGGCGCTCCCCCAGGGAGGAGCATCCTCCCCGCGGGATGCCGGAGGGTGTGCGGGCAGGACGCGCATCCCGGGACACCCGGGGCGCTCCCCCGGTGAGGCACACCCTGCGCATCCTCCCGTTCGCAGCGATCGCCTGCTTTACCTGGGTCATATTCTGGTGTCCTGCGACAGCAAAGCCCTTTCTTTCATTGTGAGCTTCGTTATGTATAGAAGCTGGTCTGAGCAGGAGATTCCTCTCCTGATTTAGCTCGCTGCCCTCCCCCGCTCCATTGTTTCCAATAACCTTTCCTCCTTTTCCAGCCCATGCCCTCCAAAGCTGGAAATGAAACTATGTCTGCCAGCTTCTTTGGTATCCTGACTGAAGGCAGTGCAAGAGGCACCTGGGGATGGGGCACTAAGAGGATTCTTGGCTAGACCAACCTTTTGTGGCTAAAGCAGTAATTCCCGGCTGTGTTATTTTGATTCCTCATTTATTATCAATAATGTGTGATTGACACTTGGGGAGTACCCACAGCGTTATTTGCAAATTGGCTCAGCAAAGTCTGGAAGTGAGTGGCTATTACAGAGAGTTGGAATACTACTTAGTAAGATTCCCTTTAGTTGAGCAGGGGACAAATGGAAAGCAGGTGTGCCCTAAGTAAGAAAAGTTTGTGTAAAAGACTGAGCTGGGGAACTGCTTGGGCAATTAATCCATGATTTTCTAATCTATTGCCTTCTGTAGTTTTCTCCTGTGAATTGATCACTAAAAGTTACTTGTGTTGTCAGTCATCAGGCAGCAAGATAGACATTCACTGTGCATCTGGAGAGGGCAAGACAACCTTCTCACAGGTGGAAAAAGCCAATAATTTGGCTGTGTGGTGCAGCTCAAATGGGGCCAGTCCCAGTATTGATTGGACTCTTTTTTGACTGTTTACTTGAGAAAGTTTCTCCTTTTGCATTGTGCTGAGCCTTCTGGCAAGATTGTTGTCTTTAATAATGCTTGCCACTGTGGTTCAGCATAATGTGAAGGACTAGGATTGCTCATGTTAGTTGCCATCTAGAAGAACTCTGCCAAAATCAACTGACTATCGTCAAAAATGCAGAACTGTCTTGTTGAATTAAAAATATCTTGTACAATATCTCCAGTAAGGTAATATGTGTCCTGACAATTATGTGAGGACTGTGACTGGCACTTCGAAGTCATTGCCAGTAAAATCCTCAGAAACGTGGATAAATGAATAATCTGCAGCTAACAGTGTGCTAAGTAAGGTAGACAGCTGTTTCTTATTTGGTTTTACACTAATTGCTGCTGCTGCTGTTACCATTGCATTTGTGAGTTGATAGGGCTGCACATCATCCGTGTACTCCTGGTGCAAATGGTGGCCTGGTACATCATGTGTTGATAAAAGCAGATGCTTCTACTTGGCTTTTAATTTATGGTGCAAGTTTTATGGGATCATCAAAGTTCACTGAAAAAAGATAGAAAATGGCTTGGGGATCCTGCCAGACATTTGGCCAGGCAGGCTCATCTTTGCATAGTGATCAAAGAAAGGAGGAAGGGAAGAAAATATGTAAAAAATCTATGAGATTATTTATTTGGAATAAGTGTGTAAATGAAGGAGAAGAGGAGAGTGAGGGAAGGGGGAATAGAAAATTAGAATAGTTTGCCTGGCAGAATATTTTAGGTTGGATCCAGTCCTCTGTGAGGGATTGCAGGCAGCTTGTAACTGCTTGGGATGTTTTTTTTGAACTCACAGAGAGCTTTCTGTTTTAAGCTTGCATTAAAGACCTGGGCTGAGGCTCAGCTTCACTTGCATGGAAAAAAACCTGAAAAAATTTGCTGTACTAAAGCTTAATTTTAAAATATTTTTGTGTGTGTGATTTTGCAGATATATAAAACACAATGTTTATGTTGGGGATGACAGTATATGCTGGAGGTGACCACAGTCAAGTGAAGAAAGATCAAGCAAAAACCTTTAAGGCACCTGTAATTTTCTCTGAATTTAGGAAAAGTTCTTTTGGCTCTTCATCTGCATTTAAGTGGTGCCTGATTATCTGTAATTTTAATTTTGCTTCTCTTTGTGACATAAGCAGTCATGCTAACTTTGCTAAAGATTCCAAATAAATATTTCTGTTAGTTTTGAATTTATATCTTAAGAGATCAAATGCAACTTATAGGAAAAATGACAGTATCAATCCTTCCTATTCCTATCCATCAAAATCTTATCTTCCATAAGAAAAAATTGGGTTAGGACTGCAGAGTAGTCAGAAAGGAAGAAAGTCACTTTTTCTTCACAAGCTCAGATACTTTGTACGTCTCTCTATCAAGGAGTGGGTGATGAAGCAGAATAAATGTTCATTATATGCAGGTTGTAACTGCAGTTTGAAATGTCAGGTGCAGTTTATAATTAGAAACAGGAGACAAAAACTTCATCTTTGAACATAGATTTGTAATGAATGGCTGATTTAAAATAAGGTATACATAAAAAGGCATGAAAACGTTTAAATATTTTTATGAGATTATCCCTTAGTATTGAATTAAATATTGTCTTACTTTAAGTGCAAATAAAAATATGAAAGGGACTGATTATACACAAAAATACTTTTTGTGTGTGTTGAATTTCAATAGTCCTATTTATGAATTATGTTCAACTGTGGACTCAGGGAAGAGATACCTGAGTAAGCTGATGCAACGCTCCCCCATCAACTCAAAACAGTATGTAATAAAAACTGCAACATTAAATAAAATAGATTGCAAGGATAAGTTAATTGGAAAAGTACTCTTTGGGTGATTAATTCTTAAATGTTTTCCATGGACTAGTAAGGGAAATGGTATTTCAGTTTTTATACTCAAAGCTAAAATGTCTAGTTTGTGGGGACTTACTATGAACTTTCTGATTTCATCAGTGCATTCAAAACCATAGAATTTTATGAACTACTCAGTGAATTTGGTTGGCAGTGTGGATTCTGTTAGATGGAGCTCCTGTTAACCACCCCTGTGTGGAGAAGCTAATGCATTTAGCTGTAATGTTCCATTGGCCACTTTTTTCACCCTTTACTGTACACAAAGAGACTATGAAATAAAGATATACATAATTTTAAAACTGTTATTTACTGACTGGGAAGTGTGGTAGGTGACTAGCAACCAGGCAAATCACTGGTTTACCACTTCTAGGTATGACAGGTGCTTCACAGCCTCACAGGATAGCCGAGGCTGAGAGGTGCCTCTGGAAGTCATTTGGTCCAATTCCCGTTTCAAGCATGGCCACTTAGAGCCAGTCACCCAGAACTGTGTCTAGGCAGTTTCTGAATTTCTCCAGTGAGGGAAACTGCAACTTCCCTGGGCAACATGTGCCAGTGCTTGGTCACCCTCAAGTGCAAAAAGTGTTTTCTGATCTTCAGAAGGAACCACTGTGTTTCATGTTGTGCCCATCACATCTGGTCTAGTCACTGGGCATGGCTGGAAAGAGGCCAGCTCCATGCTCTGTGTGCCCTCTCTTCAAGTATTTGTATATGTCGGTCATTTCCCCAACTGAGCCTTCTGTTCTCTAGGCTGAACAGTCCTAGTTCTCCTGCCTCTTATGTGAGGTGCTCCCATCCCTTTGCTGTCCTTGTGGCCCTTTGCTGGTCTCTCTCTAGTATGTCCATATTGTTCTTTCACGGAGGAGCCCAGATCTCCAGGTGTGGCCACCCTCGTGCTGGCACCATTGCTGGCCTGTTAGTCATCAGCACTGGGGAAAGTTCACTTCTATTGTGCCTTGGATGGACTGATTCTCGGTATTGCTGGGGTTTTTTTTCCACAGCTTTCTCTGGGTTGTTTTTTTGGTTTTCGTTTTTGTGGGTTTTTTGAGTCCTTGAACTGTCAACAATCTAGGATCTTCCAAGGATCTTATGTCTAGCTGCAGATTTACCATTCCTGTCTATCATGGCTCTAGTCTGAGTATTGTTGCACAGCTTTCTTGCAAGCTGGCAGTTTCCTTAGAAGTTTCATTCAAGGTTATGCAGTTCTGCTGTGTCAAAAGTAGGCCTTGAATCACAGATAGCTGAACCCCTAGGAGGAGGATTCACACAAAGCTGAGGTGTGAAATCAGTATGAGCTATGCTGTGCCAATTCCCTTAGGAGGACACACAGTGAATAGTAGCTGCAAGGTTATTTGAACTACTTGCAAAAGAACTGAATATCTGCAGGAGAAGCCTTGTGACTTTAACCTTCTCTGTGCTGGACTTTTACCCATCAGCGTGATTTTCTATGTATTTCTGATGCTGATGTGGTTTGTAATTGACTCTTTGTCTGATCTTAGAGACAAATGGTGCTGATGTGGATTGCCTATGGTAAGTAAACCTCTTTTTTTGCCAGGAAAGGTTTTATGTTAAATATTAGGAAAAATTTCTTCACTGAAAAGGTTGTCAAGCTCTGGAACAGGCTGCCCAGGGAACTGGTGGAGCCACCACCCCTGGAAGTATTTAAAAGATTCATAGATGTGTTACTTAAGGACATACTTTAGTGGTGGACTTGGTAGCATTAGATAGATCATTGAGTCCAACAGTCATAAAGTTATTCTATAATTCTAAAAAAAAGCATAACTATCAAAAAGAGGAAATAGAGGAGGGTGAAGCTCAAGATATTGACAGGAGCTGTAAAGGACTGAGGGTGAGAATCAGGACATGTGCCCACTATGTTATATGCAGGAAGAGTGGTGCAGCAGGTAAAATTAGAAAGAAGTTAAAAATAAGAACAAGTTTTGTGAAGAGACAAGATGATACTTCTAGTATTTCCCAAGGGAAAACACAGCTATTAAAGTTCTCATCTCTTGAAATGCAAAGCAGAACTTGTATTGTCTTCACTGGTGCTAGAATCATTCTTGTCTTGAATGTCAGGAAAGGAAGAGAGTATCAGGAAAGAAACTAAATGTTTTCTTGTATTTATAAGTTTACAGATTTCTGTTACCTACAGTGAGAAATCAGGTCAAAAAACTGGGAAAAACTTTCTTATTGGAACAGTAGTGCAACAGAAAAAATTCTGAAATAATTGATATTTCATTCAGGTGACAATTTGAAGAGCAGAGAGTGTCTACTGTGAAGTTTTCAGATACAGTTAATTCAGTTTCAGGACAAATGGTATTTCAGTCACAGCCTTTATAATTTTATGAAATCTTCCAGAAAGTGGGCTTTCAGATTTGTTTGATCCTTTCTACACAGGAGTCATAGCTTTCTTAAAGTGCTTATATCTATGCAGTACATGAAGGAAGGTTTTGATGTTGGTTTTTTCCTTGAACTAAGAGTTCTGATAGTGTGCAGCTGGTAATGATCCTGTTTTGTGAACTGGCTATGTATTAATGTTTTTTGATCTGTTTGCTGTTGCAACTTAGATATTTGACTACTTGAGGTGGCTTCTATGACTTGCTAGTCAAGTTCCAGTTTGACACCTTTGAAAACTGCCACCCCTCTTGCTGCTGGAGAAACACAAAGCATAATGTGAATGACTTCCCACTGCTCTTTACCAAGAGGGACAGGTGCTGTGGTAGCTTCCTCAAAAAGATGCCACTTAAAGCTTCAGATGTGGTGGCATAAGCATTCATCAGGTGTTATCAAAGTGACTGGCACGTCAGTCATCCTCTACTTGCTTCGTTAAGGATTATTTTATGCACTGGAGTGATGTGGCTGTGTGGGGGAAGTTTGTGTGATTTGTTGTTTTATTTTGGTTGTGAGTTGGTTGGTTTTTTTTGTGAAATGTTCAGTTTGAGAGCAGTTAAATTGCAGAAGTCTTTATAGGATATTTTCTGCTAGTTTTGTTTTTGAAAGCAATCAACCAATTGGATGACAAGACTGTACACTAAAATTCTCTTTTTCATTAGGATGTGATGCTGAAGAATGACTATTCACCATCCATGATCTTTAGTTCCTGCCTGTAGCAAAACAAAAATTTGCAGGGGTTTTTTGTATCCAGCTGAATTTTTTTACAGCAGTCTTCTCTCCAGGTGTTTGCTGAATTAGGAGTTGAATTTGTCCCCTAAGCAAATGGATTTGGTGGGCTTGTTTAAAAATAGTCAAGAATATCAGATACAATTTGTTTTGAAGTTCTCTAAAACCTCTTTTGAAGAAGCATGCTTTAAACTTTTTGGAGTTAGCTGCTCAAAGAAGTGTACTGGAAGGCAAGCAGTGACTCTCAGAAGGGTTGACTGGAGGACATTTGAAAATTAAGTATTCTAACCTGCAGTGGATATGGATTTGCTTTCAACCAAAGTTTTACTGGTGCTCATAAAAAGTAGTTTCACTGTGAAGATGTTTGTTTCCTGCCTTAAACAAATCTTTAATTTCTGCACCTTGATACTTATGATGTTAATGTATTGATTTGCTTTCCTGTCCTAATAAACTACCCTGGTCCTTTTACTGGAATAAATCTGTTCCTGACAGTTTTCTTCCATAAACCTATCTACATGGCATTAGGAAGGTCTAAACCTTGTACTGAGTAAGCCAAAGATGTAGCATGATTTTCACAAGTGACAATGGTGAAGCCAAATAAAGATATTCTATAGGAATTTAGGATCATAATGTGCATAAAGCAGAGTTTTGCTTGACTTGAATTTTACAACCTTCCTTCCTACAATTCCTTTCACTGTGGGCAGTTAGTCTGTAATAATTCTCTAAAGTGAGTACCCAGAGTTAATTTCCTTATTTGCACTTACGTCTTGGTGGTGTTTTATTATGGAAGTAGTTATGTTTAATCACCCAATTAGCAGGTGAATAATTCTTTCGTGCTCTTGCATCCATTTCTCACTGACCATCCATTGTCTGATATGAATTTTTTCAAAGAGTGCTGTTTTTAACTGTGACTGGAGGGTAAGTTGGGGTTGAACGAAATAGAAAAGAGAGGATGTTGAGGATTTGATCAATTTGAAATGGTCCATTTCTCCTGCAGTTCAAGACAATTAGGGAAGATGGATTGCAGCAAGTGACTTGCAGTGTAACTGATCTCCTTATATTCACTGACAAAATACGAGCTGCACTCCAGAAATTTTCACAGATTATCAGTGTGTAGGTTTCCAGCAGAGTGCACAAGTTTTATAGAAGTGGCAGTGACCGGTGGTTACTGAAAGATATAGGAAAACAAAGGGGAGAGTAGCCCTAACGTTTTTCATGCAGCTGTTGCCAAGAAACTTCAGCTGAACATAACATAACCTAAGTTATTGATTGTGGTTTCCTTGGCTTAGTGATGATATATATACATTAGACCGCAAATTCAGTTTCCTGGAAGTGGTTCTCATGTGACTTATCCCTGGCTCTGTTAGTGAAGAATCTTTGTAGTGTGGATTTTGTGTTGGGATTTTTTTTGTGTTTGTCGTTTGTTTGTTTTAAATTGACTAGGGATGCTGTAAGCAGATGGAGAACACCCAGCGGAATTGCACGTGGTAAATAAGGTAGAAGTTCATGTCACTTGTGTTGAAGTGAAGGAAAAATTAGTATGCAGCTAAAAGCTTATGAATGAGGGAATGACGGGTGTTAAATGGTTTTATTAGCCATGTGTTAGGAGGAAAACAGAGAAGATGACCTCTGTGGAAAAGGTAATGCATTAGCTGTCAGTGTAAAATGTCTTGTGAGCCTTGTAGAGGCTCACAAGACTTGTAAAGAGTGAGGTAGTTACATTTGGCTTGCTTTGTTTGCAGTCCACCATGGAGAGTTGCCAGGATTCCTCTGCAGAGCAAACAGTGCATGAGCAACAGAAACTTTGGAGCAGAGGAACTGAAAGGTGTTGATAGGGGTGGAGATGGATGGAGAATGTTTTGCAGGAAGTCCTGCCGGAATTGTCTGTTAATCCCTACTTGCCTGTACCTCTGGGTTTATGTAGATGATGAATGTCTGAAAGGGCCCCTTGTGACAGCTCCCATGTGAAATCACTTGTGTTACCAAGGTGTGATTCATGTCATCCCTTTTCTGTTGAATGATGTCTGTTTTTGGGGTTTAAGTGGTGTGGGTCAAGGCTTGAAGCTGTGTGAGGATGCTGGTGTGAAGCTCTGGTGACAAGGAAGGCTGGCCATACCTGTTTTAAATAGTTTGCTAGATCATATTTGGTGCCTGCAAGCATCCATGTATGTTTTCAGAGATGCACTCAGACTTCAAACAGAGAAGACTGAATGAACTTTGAGCATGATTTAGCAATATAGGTTTCTCCAGCTGTCACTTGGCCCTTTCTCTGTGCTGCACTAGTCACCACCCATGTTTTAAGAGAACACAAATGAAGACTGTGGGGGTGTCAGAGCACTGATTTGGTGACTTTTCAGAAAGGAGATGATCAGAACATTTCCCTATTGCAAATAAGAAGCAAAGATGTTTAAAAATCAAACCAAACAATCTCAAGGAAATGATTTGAAGCATTAGCCCCACTTCATATTTTCATGACATCTCATGAAGAAGAAACATTAGGCAAAAATGCTAAGAAGGCTTTCTTCATTAATTGTTTCTTGTAGGGTGTGGGGTTTAAGGATTTCATGCATCTGGGATGCTTTGAAAATGGAAAGTGGGATAGGAAACACTATTTTCTAGTATGTTTTTTTTCTCTAGGAGTTTGTTATGTGGTGCATAGTGTGGGGATTTGACTCCCAAATTATAGCTGGTTTGTGACTTAGCTGCCTTTCCTAAGGAAAAAATATCTATTGGTATAATTTTTGAGCTGCAAGCTCTCTTGGCTTCCAGTTATTTCTTTTTACTCAGTGCAGAATTACAGCATTGCAGAGCCCAGTTTTGTGACTTTACTGAGGTTTTTCCATCATAAAAATGTTCACATAGCACCAAACAACACTGAGTTGGGTAGACTATGACAAAAGAAAGCAAATCAAACAAACTACAGTAACACAGTTTAAATATTTTACATTGTATTGTCATCTTGTTTTCTTGGTACTGGTGGAAATGAAAAAGCAAGTTGTGATCAGTGTTTCAAAATCAAATGTAAATATCTGCAAGTTTTCAGATTTTTTTGGTGTTAAACAAATCATGTATAAAGATTTTCAACTGAGTTATTTTTGTGTTCTATTCAGAGATAAAGAGGATAGGCTTTTAGTACTCATTAAATATCTAGCTTTTGTTTTTACTCAACTCTTACTGTTAGGCTATTTTAAAACAGACTTTAAGGAGTATACGGTTCTCTTCAACCTTATTGTTAAGATTAAAATCTTAAAAAAAAACAAACCCAAACTTGCTTCTAATTACTTCATATTTGTATAACCCTTATTTTTTCTAATTTTAAAATTATCATAGAATCAGAAAGTAGTTTGGGTTGGAAGGGACCTTAGCTATAACCTAGTTCCAACCTCTCCATGGGCAGGAACATGTCTCAGGATTGCTGAGGTCCCCATCCAGCCTGGCCTTGAACACCTCCAGGGATGGGGCATCTGCAGCTTCTCTGGGTAACCTATTCCAGAGCATCACCACCCTCACAGCAGAGAATTTCTTCCTCATATCTGAAAAAGCAGAGATTTAGGTTAGTAAAAAGCCTGTCTCCCTTGTCCTACCACTATCTACCCATGTAAAAAGTTGCTGTCACTCTTTTTTATAAGCCCTCTTTAAGTACTGAAAGGCCACAGTAAGGTCTCCATGGAGCTTTCTTTTCTCCAGGCAGAACAACTTGGCTTATTGAACTTCTTCATGAGGTTCTCATGGGCCCATTCTCAGGCTTGTCCAGGTCCTTCTGGATGGCCTCCCATCCTTTTCTTTCTCTGCATCAACTGGTCAGCTTTGTGTCATCTACAAACTTGCTGAGGGTGCACTCAGTCTTGCTGCTTATGTCATTGCTAAAGATGTGATTGGGCTGACATCCCAAGACAGAGCCCTGAGGAACACCCCTTGTCATCAGCCTTCACCTGGCCATAGAGCCACTGACCACAGCTCTGGTTGCATTGATCCAGCCACTTCCTCATCCCAAAAATAGTCCATTCTTCAAACCCATGTTTCTCCTATTTGGAGATAAGGATGTCATTTAGGACTGTGTCAAAAGCTTTAGAGAAGTCCAGGTAGTTTACAATGATTGGCCTTTCCTTGTGGACTGTTGCCATCATGGAAGGCCATAAGATTGGTCAGGCATGATTTGATCAGCTCTTTGTCTTATATGTGCCCTAACATTGCTTCAAGGGGATCTGCTCTGTGATCTTCCCAGGCATGGAGGTCGGTTCACTGGCAGTTTTGTTTCTTCCCTTTTTAAAAGCAGGAGTAGTTTCCCTTTTTCTAGTCAACAGGAACTTTACCTGACTGCCATGACTTTTCAAATATGATGGAGAAAGGCTTGGCAGGAACATCATCTAGTTCCCCCAGGACTTTGGGATGCCTCTCATCAGGCCCCAGGGGCCTTGTGTCTATTCAGCTTCATCAAGTGGTCTCAGACCTGCTCTTTGCTTCCAGTGGGAGGAACATCACTAGCCCAAGCTGAACCTAGAGGCTCAGGGACTAGAGAGATATGAGAAGCCCGAGTTATATTTCTAAACCATTGACCTGGATTGAAGCAGATGTGCTTTCTGGCTTTCAATTGTCAGGAAACATTTGTCTTTGCTTGCAGGGTCAGGTGAATAAAGTATTTGATTTTTACTTGGCCACTGAACCAAGTAACCATAAATGCTTTCTCGCTTTGTTCTGATACAAATCTTCATCTAGTTTGTTACTTATTTTGAGAGAACAATGAAATTTTTTTAAAGATTTTTGGAGGGTCAAATTAAATACTCCTTTCCTGAAAAAAAAATATTTTCTGAAGTAACTTTCATAGAAGCAGAACACATAGGTGGCTTTAAAAATCAACAACAAGGATTGTGGTCCTTATGTGCATGGGGCTGGTCGTTAGAGGACTTTCTGTGGGTAAACTGAAACTTTCCTTTTTCTGTAAAATGTTTGTACTTGGAGCTGGGCCAGAGGACAAGAGAACTGCCTGGATTCCCAGCTCAGCTGGCTGCAGCAGGGAGCAGTGCTTCTGCTTCAGCATGGTTTCATGTGGTGTTGGAGTACGTCACACTGACTGAGGCAGCATCAGTGAACTGCATTAATAGCATTAGTGTTTGGAACAGAATTGTTATTCAATTTTTAGTTGAAGGGATTTAGCAAAGTGAGTGGAAATCATGAATAACTTGGTTTATCAGAGGGACTGAAATTATTGGGTTGTTTATCTGAATAAATATTTTTGGTAGCTCTTACCCCATCCTATTCAACTTGTTTGGGAACCTCTTGCTATTGTGCAGGGCATTGCCAGCTGTCAAGGGAAGTGGTGACTCTCAGCTTCTTTTGCTCTTGTGTCTGTAGGGTGTTCTGGGAAAGCAAGGCTCAGGTATGAGGTACCTCTGGGCAGAAATGGCCGGTGACAGATTGCCCTGTCATGGTCCTGCTTACTTGAGGTGTGTATTTGGGAGATGGTTTTAATCCCCTGGGAAGGAAGAGCCAATATGAAAGGTTGAAACAGGAAGGAAAGGAAGGGAAGATGAAAAAGAAAAACTGCCTTTGAAGTCACACTTTGAACCAGCCCCCGAATTCTTACAACCATTGCATAAATGTGGCTCCTCTGTGCTGTGGTGAATGAGTCACAAACATTGCTGCTGTGCTTTTTCAAATCTGTGTAAGGAAGGGAAGCAATGCTACTCCAGCTTTTCTGACTGAGAATTGAGGGGCAGCAGGATTATGGGATTTGTCTGCAAACATACTACAGAGCTGTCTCAGTGAGGCAGTAGAACAGGGATGTCTGGCCTTCCAGGCCAGCACACAGGATAACACAAAATGCTAAAAAATAATTTTTTAGTATTTTGTGCATATCAGACACAAATAGAAGAAAGCTTGATCTCAAAGATTAATTTCTATTCAAACAAATTAAGTGACAGGCAGAAATAGTTGATTGTGATATATTAGTAGTGCAGGTATGCTTTTAGCCCATGCAGAGGCCCTTGTGGAAAAGTCACTGTTTTTGGAGAGATTTAGAGCTATTTCTCTTCCATGAGCTATTTACTACTTCAACTGAACTAACATCTATTAAACATTCATTCTAAGTACAATACCCTCAAGAGTCAATTTAGGTAAACTGCAATATCTCTTTCTAGGCTAAAAATTGCTCTGTATAATGCATGTAGAAAAAAAAATCCATAAAATTATTTTTCCTGCCCTTCTCAGTCTTTATTATATTCTGAGATTATTTTTTTTATGAGGTAGTAGGGAAGGAGGGAAGAAAGCTCCTTTGTCAGCTGCATAAATGGACAGTCAAATCTTTTGTGTGTAAGGGGTTTTTGGAATGATGTCTTCAATTTTCTTCTCTTTTAAGTTTTGTATGTTATTATGACCAAAAACTTTCACACTCCACTGTCATAAACAATAGTCTTTAGAGCTTTGGCATTTTCCAGCCTGGCAGCCAAATGGATGTATAGAATAATGCTGAAGACAGGGACTTAAATCACGTGGCAATATGCAGCTACCCTGTGTGGTTCAAATACTGTGTACTGTTTTAAAAAAATTGTGCCTGCAGCAGTGGATGAAGTTTGAGAATTAGCATTGCATTTGACTACTGTTTGAGAAGACAAGCGGCTGCCTGAGGCTGAAGGTAAGGGAAAAGATGCTGCTGAAACGCAGAGCTCACTGGGCTGGAAGCTTGTGGGGACAAGAAGGAGGGTGATGCAGGTGAGACCTGCCTGGACATGTGGGCCTTGGTGGGAAATAGGAGGGATCCAGCTCATCTTCTGGGTTGGGTGTGGGTGGAGAGGGTCTGGGGTCTCCTAACCTTACCCCAGTACCATTGCCCCTCTCTTAGAATTGAACTTTACCATTCTTTTGTGTCTTACCAGGTGTTAAGGGATAGGTCATTAAGTGGCACAAGGGCCTGGAGCATGTCAGATTTGAGGAGATATCAAGGGATGGAACAACAGCCCAGTAAAGTCAGGGAGCATTTTTTCCTTAGTCTCTAGTATATTTTTTAATGAGATTATATGAATATTTTAACAGACTGGGTATTCCTCTGTAGTGTCCTAACATTTTTTTTTATGAGGGTGTTTTAAAGAGACAAAACCAAAAATATAATTTTGGGATTTTGTGCAAGGATTCTTTGTTCTTTTTGCTATGACAGTTTTCCATTAAAGCTAATATTTACCTTTACTTCAGTGAGTCCCCACCTATCCTCCTCCTAATCAGCTCTTGCCAAGCACAGGAAGGGGATTCAAGTAACCAATACCAGGATCTAAACTTTGGGTCAAGGAGGGCTCACAACTTAGTGTGGGTCAGGTGAGCTAAGTTAAGTCTCCCTCTTGTGCTCTGAGCTTCTAACTTGGCTAGCTAAACTAACTCCAACTGAAAATCATTGGCTGCAAAAATGTTACTCATTTTTTTGCACTCTCTGATGTTTATGTCATCTGCAGGTACTTGCCAGCACCATGTTTCTGTACAGGTATGCAAGCAGAACAGATGTGTCAGTTTATTCTAGTCTGCTTCAGTCTGTATCTGTTAGATTCATTTAACCTGTTTTACATGGGGAAGTGGGTTTGAGTTAGCTCACTGACATTGCTGGAAAGAGATTAGAGAATACTTTTTATCATCAGAGCTGTAGGGAAGGGACAATGAGAGCTACCTACAGAAGATACCTTGGTAGAGCCTGTGATTTTTTTTGCTGGTTCATGTATCTTACTCCCATACAGGCTGAAGAGGTTAAAATGTGTAAAAGCTCAAGCTGGTCCAAACTCTGCTAGCAAGTCTGGTTTGATTTATACCTGTTATGACCTTGGTAGAGGAATTTTTAAATTTGGTGTCCCAGCAAAATCTTTTCATTGTAGACAAAGGCACAGTGTTGATTGTTCCACCTCATCTAGCTTTGATTATTTTAGAAAGCTCTGCTTAATAAAAATCTCCCCCATCAAGTAATGTAGCATTAGCTTGCTATTCTGAGTCCAACTGAACGAGTTTAAAGCTATTTTCAAGCATGCAGATCTATGAAAGAGATTTATCTCTGTAAACATCCAACAAGCCCAGCCAAGCCAGTTTGGGACCCTGGCTTGAGAAGCTGCTAACTACTGTTGGGTTTATTTTGTTTTGCTTTACTCTGTGTACTATACCGTGCTTGCTGAATTCTGGCAGTCAAACTGCAATTTGCAGTTCAAAATGCAGATTTTATTTTATTTTTCACCTGTTGTTTTCTCACATTATGTTTTTGCCATCTATCTTTCTTATAAAATGCTCAAATTGAACTCTAGGAGCCCTATTTTCCCAGCTTAAAGTAATTTTTTATCTCAACAGGAATCAGTGGCAGGGCATTTAATGCCACATAGGAGTATTGCTGTAAAAGGTTTTTCTTTTTTTTTTTTCTTTCCTTCTTCATCTTCCCCCTTATAAATTTATACTTTACTACATTGTAAAGCAGCAGCAGTTTAGAATGTTTATTTCAAAAAATTTCTTAAAACTCCTTATTTTTTTTGTGATTTTATTTTTCTCTACCTGAAATATGTTATAAAAAATGTTGATTTACAGCAAGAAGTGAGAATGATAGGTTCAGGACTTGGGAAACTTAAATTCAATCTTCCCAACAGAGCTTCAGCTAATCACCCTATGCTATTGGTGGTTTGTGTTTGAGGCTTTTTTGTTGTTGCTTTTTTTTTTTAATCACCCTGATGATAAAACCTGTGGTGAGGGTTAAAACACATCCTTCAAATGACCTGTTAAAAAGATGGTTCTTAATTTTGGATCTTCCATTTTGGAGACCACATACAAGTTTACCACTTGATCTCTCAGTCAAGTGGTATTTCCCACCTCGTACTGTATGACAGCAATAACTTTAGCCACACTGAGCAATTATCCAGTCAGTTTTCAGTATGTGTCTTATGAAAAGGTGTTAACACAAGTGGTTGCTCAGAGACCCTATAGTGTTTTGCAGTCTTTTGTTTGCGTTATATTAATGGATTTTTTGGTTTTTTTTATCCTAGTTCCCTGGGGTATATATAGGAGTTTCAGAATTAATTTTTTTTTCCATTCTTCACAGTACCAAACAAGATGTTCCCCTTCCCTTCCAAAAGGGTGCACAGCCAATAGAGTCATATTGCAGAGTCTGTTGGGCTGAGAGTGCTGTCTCATATAATACCACAAATAAACTTCCCAGGATGACTTTTGCACAGCACTCTACCCCATTCTATACAGTAATGCAGAGGTGTAAAATCAGCCATATAAGTCAAATCCTTGAGAGGTGCATTACTTTAATACTTCAACTTGCCATGAAAAATTGCCAACGCATATTTCCAGAGCTAATAATTCCTTTAAAAATTGGTTTCTCATTATCTACTTAGCTAAATAGCAATTTTACCCTTTTCTGAATATAGATCTTTAAATTAGAATAGATTTAACATTTTCCTCTTCCTGCATCTAAATTCCTTGAGGCTCAGGAGACCAGACCATGCCTGATGGAACAGAGCAATTCAGTAACTTGATTAAAAGAACTGGGCTGCTCAACAAATAGGCCCAGCAAAGGTCCTGTGTTGAAGCTTTCATGTGCCAGCCTTTTAATTTCAGCATGACATTCAATAGGGGAATAAATTAACTAATCAAAAGGACTTGCGTGAGTGAGTTAGAGGTGCCTGAACTTGAACTGAGAAAGCAAGCACATAGATTGAATAGAAAGGATGATATTCTTGCTCTCCTTTAAAAGGACTGTACGTGTTGGGATGCCCATTGTATCAGTGCTTCAGTGGTACACTGGCACCTCTTGTGGAGGGAAACAGGGTCAAAACTAGGACTTTCTAGGAACTTCCTCCTGCTCTACCATTTTCAAGTATTCCCACCAGGATTTCCAGACTCCCATTTTTACATCCCCCACTTCACATTTCCAGCTTCTATTCAAGATGCCCTGATAAAAGGGCTGCAAAGCAGTCAGTGCACTGCCAGAGCCAAAAAAAGATCAATTCAAGCATGACCACGTTTTGAATCATGTTACTGTGTGAATTAGAAGCAATTCTCCCCATTGTTATTCTAGAGGCAGTACAATTCCATAGTATTAGGAACAGTTAAACGTTATAAACATTTACTGGACTAGTCACATAATATTCTAACATCACTATCTAGATATGCCTTAAATGAGAAGAGATGTGATACCAGCCTTGAGGCATTCAGAGAGTGCCATTCAAATACTGCACAGAGCTCAGGAAGGGTTTTTTGGCATGTAATGGGCATTATGTGCCTTGCTGACTGGGTTATCAAGGGGCAACCACTGGTCATTTACACCCACCTCTTCTGCTGAACAAGGGAAATAAGACATGTCCTGGATCATAGGCCAAAGCAAGAATCAGGTATGAAAGGAGACAGAAATAATTGTGAGGAACCATGGACATTTTTCAGACTTGGAGGAGTAATTTCTGGCTTTTCTTTTATTTGGTTGGTTTGTTGTTTGTTTTTTTGGGTTTTTTTAATAGCAAACCCCTACCGTACTTTGTGAGTCTCGGTGCTTCACTGCAGGATTACTGAATCGCAGTTCTTTATGTGCCCCACCTTGCAGCACCTCTGTGTGCCACTGGCTGCCCCACATACCCCCAGCAAAAAGCCCTGGGGGCAGCTGTGTGCCCAGCTCTGCCTGCTGACAGCCAACACACATGCTTCCAGCTGCAGCCTCTTGCACAAGTGCACAGGGAGCTCCTGGCACCAGCAAATTCCCTCCAGTGCACAACACTGATGAGCCTTCATGTAAGCATCAGTGACCTGAAGCAGAGTTCTGCCTCGTCATTAAAAATTCATCTTGCATGTATTCTGTCTTTTAGAATTAGGCCTTTTAACAGCTCTCCCATCTCCATTTCTGATTCATGAACAGCATCTGACAGGTCTAGGATACTCACCAGAACTGGCAAACTATAATCTTGCAAATTAAAAACAGCCCTTTTTAAAACTGCTTTTTGTTTTTAAAACACCCACCAGTCATAACATTAATTCAACTACTACCATTTGCATACTGTTTGTATTTTACTACATCCATTAATGTAAAGCAGAATTAAATAATGTACAGGAGAGGCTGGGAAAACATCCTTTGGACTCCATGCTCTTTTAAACAGCCTTTCCTTACAGATGACAGATTCAGGTCAGGAAAAGTCCAAACTGGGACAATAGTGCCACAGATAACACAGTGAACAAGTAGTTAGTGCCCTTCCTTACTCTTACCACAACACAGCCTTGAGAAGACCTGATTTAAACACATTTGTTTCCATGATGCTTTGGAAACCTTTAACAGAGATTCCTTTTCCACTTCTATCTTCACTGTAGCAAGTGTGGCATTGACCCCCAAACAAAATGCTGACTCTCAGGTAGTCACACTTGACTTTCAGTAACCAGCAAAGCAAGAGGAGTGGAGAAGAGTTGCAGAAACCCTTCTGAAGTAAAGCATCCAGAAAATAGGGAGGAAATAGATGCATATGTTTATGTATATCCAAAAATATCTCTCCACTTTTGCAAACTAGTAGTCTTTAGGGGAGACCTGTTTTCCCACCATCTTATCCAATTTTCTCTAGACACTGGAATGAGAAATACATGCTCTCAGATATGTTTCTATGGCTGCCAGAGATGAGAAAATGAATCATTGTAGAAGTCTTTTTCTGGTTTCTTATATATCATTGTTACTATATCATCAGATCTTCCTTAGTCTAATACCTAAGCAGTGCCATGTACTGAGCTTCTCATCCAGCAGCTTCACTTTCTCCCAAGAGCTGCAAAAAACTGGTTTACCTTATGAAAAACCAGGAGGCACATTAATTACACCAAAATCCAGATATGATTCAACTACAGGAGCGCAGCCTAACAAATGTAATACACAACATGCATAGGCTACCCTCCCCCTGACAAAGACAGCAACTTGAAGTGCTGATCCAGCAACCAGCCCTTGCCTTAAGGACAGAACAGGTCACTGTGTACAAGAGGTTTGTTATTTTGCATCGGAATCACTGAAGTTTAGAAGTGAGCCTATGATTTATCATTGAGTCAAAGGACAGACTTCTGAAAAGACAGAAATTATGATACTACTTAAAATGACAATGAAGTTATTGCATCCATGGTGCGTACATACAAAGGTTACATACTCTCCCTATTGAAGCAAACACAGTAAGGCTCTGGCTTGTTGGGTATGTTCAGCTGTTCATAACCATTTTATAACATTAGTTCAATATTTTCCTTTTTTGATATACTATGAAGTTGAGATTGTTTTGCCAAGAGATCTTCTACTTAAAAACTTACAGACTTTTTTTATAACATATTTTGTATATAGAAAAATGAAATTATGAAAGAATTAGAAATTTCAAGAAATTATTTGAAATAAGCATTCCAAATTGCTGCTACTTTGCAATGTGCTTGCAATACTTAAGGGGGAAGAAGAAGAAGAGGGAAAAAAAAAAGAAAACCTTCTACAGCTACATTCCTATGTGGCGTTAAATACTGTGCCACTGATTCCTGATGAGATAAAAAACTACTTTTAGCTGGGAAAAATAGGGCTCCTACAGTTCAGTTTGAGAATTTTTATAAAGAAAGATAGATGGCAAAAGTGTCATGTAAGAAAACAACAGATAGAAACTAAATAAAATCCGCAGTTTGACTGCCAGAATCCAGCAAGCGCAGTATACTACATAGAGTAAGAACAACAGAAAAAAATCCACCAGCAGTTAGTGAGAAACTTAGCAACCAACAGCTTGGGGCTGTCCCTAATTCTTTAGTTAGTCTTTTCTTTAACTAAAGAAAAAAAAAAAAATTGGTGGTCACCTGAAGCTGACTGCATCAACCTTCCAGCAGCATTGAGGCATTCATCAGTGCACCTTATGCTGTGACCCTGCAGGCACAGGAGCAACTGTAATTTTAACTGTAATTTTGACATTCTCTAATAGAAGTTATTTCTTGTTTAACTTAGAGGAAGAATGGGAACAATTGCAAGTGACTCACAGTTTGTCTCTATGGCTTCTTAGAATTGTTTCATCTTGAAGACTGCCATTCTTCTGGGGGACTGTACTTGTGCTGGAAGGTTTAAAATACTCTGGAACTTCCAGACATCCCAGGTCAGAAAGGGCAAATGAAATTAATAATACCAGGAGATAGGTTTGGTTTGCTGAATACAAAAATCCATTTAGCAACCTCTCAACAAATGAACACATAAAATGTGGAGGAGCTCTACTTAAAACTGCCATAGAGTGTACAGTCCTAGCTCTGTGATCTTGATAGATCAATCAGTTAAAGTAATAGATTTACAAGAATTTGCAAGAATTTAATGAATATAATATCTATATTAATATTTCTATTGAAACCTGCCTAAGTCCTAGTTCTTGCTCATTCTCAGTATGAACACACAAGTCATATCCCTCTCAAGAATGCCTCAAATAGAGCTGGCAGAAATCATCTTCCTGATGCTCATTGTGTGACAAAGGCTTATCATGATTTTCTTAATTTTCACTGTGAGGAGAGAGCTGGCAGAATAGGAAAAGTATTGGGTTCTGAAAATTTATACCATCATCCTTCCTGAAAATGCTTTTATTTGCAAAATGTTTGGGGTTTGCTGGTTGTCCAGCAGTCCTTCTTGGATGCAAATACCCAGATTAAAATACCCACCTAAGTTTTTAATTATTTAATCAAAAACAATAATTAGGCTTTCTGTGCTTTAAAAACTCTCATTTTGTACAGACATATGTGACTGAATAATTTATCAGGAAAGTAAATAGGAAACCTCTGCAAATGGTTCCACACAGTGAAAAGACAGAAATATCTCTGCTGTGCAGACTTTGTGTGGGATCATCGCCATCTCATGACAACCAGTACAAAGCTGGTAAAAACAGGGAAGTACATGGCTTTACTCTAAAGCTGTGTATAAACATACATATTCTCTTTCTACTGCTTTTTCAGGAATGTGTCTAAGCTTGATTACAGTGAAAGCACTTTTCTCGGTAATGTTATCTTGATGTGATTTTGTAGCACAAGACTGACTATTCCAGTTACTGTTAGTTGTAGGTCTAATGCTTCAAGTATTTTTCAGGTCAGTATTAAATTAAATATATGGTGGTCACAGCCTTTGCTTGACATATGCTTGTATAATTCCCTTATTACCAGAGGTCAGTTGTCAGCTCCTCCTTGGTGGGTGCCAGACACAGTCATAGGAAATTCAGACACCAGAAAAAGAATCAATAAACTTGTCATATTATAGTCTGAATTTTTAATAAAGACCATTGGGAGTACTGTGCAGTGCTATGGAACATATTCTGTAGAGCAGCTAGATAAGAAATATTCTTAATATGAAAGGAACTATTGATCATTCTGAAGCATATCCATTTCTTGAATGCTGTTCCTCTGAAGACACTAAATTTCTTCTTGAAGAACATTTTTGAGGATCATGGCATTTGCCTGATTTTGTTTACTTTGTTGTGGGTTTTGTTTGTTTTTTTTTAATACCTGTCCTACTGTCAAATGCATGAGAGGACTGAAATTCGTTGTGGGAGGAATTAAGGCTGATAATTAATGAAATAAGGGATATAAGTCTGGGTAGAGTCCCATAATCAAGAGATGGTGGGAAATGATGAATTATGTTTCCTGGACAGAGCGATAGGGATAGAACAGGGCAGGATCAGTTTAAAAGGAGCAATTTTCTAAGCATGCTTTTAAAGGGAAACATTAAAAAAACAAGCATGTCATCAGTCACAGGCTGTTTTACATGCAAAACTATTCTGAAATTTTAAAACTAGGCTTTTAGGCTTTTTAAATATTCCATCCTTTGAGTCTGACTAGATAACCTTCTGAGATAACCTCCTCTTTGCCTTTCTTTCCACTGGCCCAAACTATTTGTTAAATTTAATTTCAAATAGTTTTGTTTTCCATGAAATTCTGTTTGTGTGGAATATACTGCTTATTTTAAGCAGGTGGTTGCTTTTTTCCTGCCTCATAACAATAATGAGCGTGAATGGAAAGGTACAAGTTGAAGGAGGACTGCTAAAAACAGCGCCAATACTGTGGGTGTATAGTCAGAAGTTAAGATGAGATAACACTTGCATCAACTCTGAACTGTTGTTTGGCACAGCTTTGCTTGAATTCAATGGCAACTACATCAGCATTGTTTTGTCTCTATGTTTTTTTCATATAATTTCAATTTATATAGCCCACAAATTCACTTAAGCCTAGTAGAAACCTCCTTGTTTCTAGACAGTTCAAGTGTAATGCAATTGCAGAATTCCTCAGTTTCCCCCTAAACCTGCCCTGCTATTATGAGAGAGAACTGAGTTTCTGCAATAGGAACTTACATATATCCAAGGAGGCCCTCACCTGATTTCTGGACATGTTCAAAGGTTTATTCTTGAAGAGGTCCAGGGGGAAAAGGGAAGGACAAAGGAAACGTGGGGTTATTTAACCCTCTGGGTCATGGGGAGGGGTTGGCATTTTGCCAAATAGGAAAACGTCAGAGGGGTTAGGGGTAAACCAGTAGGAAAAGAGAGGTTTCATATAAGAGTTACAACATGCAATCTCCCTAATTTTGTCATTTGTTTTTGTATTGAAAATGTAACCCCACTGTTGACATGTTATTAAGGTTTCTGCACTCAAAGGTCAGCTCTCCCTGGAGTCTCTTTTTGTCAGGAAGATGGCATATATTAAAATTTTATAACAGTTCCCACTAGTTTCAATCCCACAATCTTGGGATCAATATGGCTGTTCTTCTTCACAGCCTATCAAGTGCAACAAATGCCTTAGGTGAGCAATAAAGACTGTGGAATTAGGCTCTTCTAAGCAAGACTTTTTTGCATAAATGTTTAAACCTGGTCACAGGAGTGCTGGTAAGGCTCCTTTCACTTCAGATGAAAGGAGCTGCCAACACTTTCACATATAAAACACCTGATCTTTTGAAAGAAGATACAGCAAGGATGAGTGCACCTGGGTGCAGGGCTACACTTGTATCCCAAGATTTTTTTCATTGCACAGCCTGCTCTTTGCACATAATTTAAAAAAAAGCCCTAACCTTCTCTTAGTGTAAAAGTCACAGATATTAGGAAGGGGATCCAGATCATCCAAGGATATGCTTTCTTTGATTAGTGTGAGAAGACTGGCCTTGGTAGTCCAAGCAACCTCTGTGGGTTAGCAGTTTGTTGGGAGTGAACTTGAGAGCAGAGGCCAGAATACCATTTGTCCTTCAGCCACTGTAAAAAGGGTGCAACGATACACTTGTGGCTGAAAAGCTGGATTTCAGATGTTTCCATCAGAAAACTTTAAATAAGGTCAAGGCAATTATTTTTTTTCTATAGGCTTACTCCACTGTGTCTAACACAATGGCTGATGCCTCTGGAGCCTATTATGCCCCTGGACATTATTATGTGGATAATAAGATTAGCTTAAAAGCTTGGAGAGTCACTAAATACATATTTTCAGTATGGGATAATTTTTTCTCAAACAGCATGACTTTTCGTAATTGATTGCATATTTTAAAATGTCAGGCAGCGTCCTGCTAAGTTTATTGATGAATGCAATGGCTGAAATGTAATATTAAGGGGAAAAAAATAACACAGCATCTAACAAACAAATCACGGGTTTCTTTTAAATCTCCTCTTGTCACGGGCTCTTTGAAGGATGCTGCAATACATCTTTGAGAATGAATATTACAGTATTACAGCTCATTGAATATTTGCGAAGGATTAAGATGTCTGTCCTCCTGGCCAGCTCCTTAACAGCAAGGATGTTGCCAGGGCCAAACCTCCATGATGAAACTATTTGGATGAGCTGCTCCTCTCTGCCTTTGTAAAGAAGCCAAACTGTCAAATACCTGAACACTAAAAGGATTTATTGAGGTATGCTGTGATCGTGAAGGATTCAGATAGCTTTTATCACCATCATTTGATCTGATGTGTGCCCCACTGGGACTGATTGATCACTTGGTGCTTATCAGTAGATGAGTGTGTGAACTGGACTGAGGGGTACTGATTGAGCTGCCAGGTGCCATTACGGAAACTTGGGACAATTCCAGCATTAGGTGATCTTGTGGTCTTATATGATGTGATTGCTTGACTGAGTAGGTCAAGTTATTTATCAAGTTATTTTTCGGTTGTTTTCTTTTTTTTGTTGTGTTCTTTTTTGTTGTTGTTGTTGTTTTTTGTGAATGTATGTGGTTGTTTGGACTTTTAGTTAGGGGAGGGAAAAATAGTGTCTTAACAGCTTTCTCACTTCATGCAAGTGTTAAGTTTTCCCAGTAAATAAGCAAACATGGGCAAGTGACTTCTTTCCAGTCCTCTGCTTCTATGTTTATATATAAACTCCAAACTCGCAACTTTCTGGTTTTGTGGATAAATGACTAATTAAGAAAACCCAGAGAAAGACACGGGGATTGAATTTAGGAATTAATTTCTTCAAAATATGGAGAACCTTTACTGAGTCCTGTGCAAATTGATGAGTCACATGAAATTATTTCAGTCAGTAATGCCAGCAGAAGTTCATCTTGGTGGATAGTGAAAGCAAGTTTAAATGTTATTTTAAAGAATAAAAGCACTGATAAGCTCTGCGGAGTTGGTTTTCTTCTGATATATTAGGTAGGAGAGACAAATGCCTCTCTTAATATAGGCATAATCTGTTATTAACCTAAAATTTAATGTTTTCTTCAGAAAACATTTATGCTTGCCTTGCTGCAGGTTTCACAACATTTTGTCTTCAGCACATATGATATTAATGAAGCTGGGACACTGTTTTGCATCACTTTACACTAAAGATACACTAAAGTTATTATTAAGGTCTTCTGACACTTCGTAGTACACTACTCCATTCTGAAATGCCTACTGACTTTAAAAAACATTTATGCTGGAATTTGTGTTCCTAACTGCAAAGAAAAGCTCAAACATTGCTTAAGTAAGGTTCCAAGAAAGTGACATTTTTATACTTTTAAAATTAAATACAGTGGTCTTGTCTTTGAACAAGACTAGTTTCTCTGTGTTGTAGATGAAAGAATTTCCTTAGCCTTTTTTCATAAGGGAGGTGTTCCATTCCCCTGAATGTCTCTGTCCATATTGAGACCCCTGAGGGACAATTTGCAACTAATTTCCATCTGGACATCGAGCTGTGGTCACTGCTGTCTGGATATGACCATCCATAGAACAGTCCATCTATGAAATCTGTATCTATCCAATTTAGAGAGAAGGATGTTCGAGGAAACCTGAAAAAAGCCTTGCAGAACTCCAGACAGTTGATATCTGGATCTTTTCCTTGTCCACTGCTGTAGTCACTCCATCACAGGGTCAGGAGCTGCCCTTGGTGGGGCCGTGCTGCTGTGCTGAATCTGCTCCCCATTCTCCCTGTGCCTTAGCATAGCTCCTAGGAGGATCTGTTCCAAGATCTTCCCAGGTGCAAAGGTGAGGCTAACAGGTTTATAGGTCTCAAGATCCTCCTTTCTACCCTTTTTAAAGATGAGTACAATGTTTCTCTTTTTCCAGTCACCTGGGACTTGGCTGCCATGACTTTTCAAATGTCATGGAGAATGGCTTGGCAACTACATCAACCAATTCCCTCAGGACTCTTGGATGCATCTTTCAGTTCCCACAGACTTAGGTATGTTCAGATTCCTCAGGTGGCCACAGACCTGACCTCCTCCAAGAGTGGGAGGGACTTTGCTCTCTCGATCCCTGTCTTGCAAGCCATCCATGTTAGAGATCCAGGAACAGACTGTCAATGAAGACTTGGACAAATAAAAGTTGAGTACCTCAGTTTTCTCCTTGTCTGTTGTTGCCAGTTAGTTCGTCTTTTCTCTCTTGGCAAACAGGAGTGAGAGCTGCTTTTGAGAAAAGAAACTAGCATATTACCTTCTGGGAAAAGGGGAGCTGTGCACTAGGCAAGGAAGTTGGAAGGGCTAGGCAATGTTTTGGTTGTATTTGAGAGCTTGGTTGAATAGAGGAGAACAGAGGAGAGATCGGTACTGTGGTAAGGATGAGGTCTGAGCTCAGATTCACGAAATAGAATCCTGAAGGGTTAGATGGGATGATGATAGGGAGCCTCCTGATCAAGATGATTTGGGGGATGGGAGCAAAAGGCAAGAAAGGGTTTCTTTTTGAAACAAACCAACCCGTTTGTTGTTCTCCTTCCTCCCAAAACCCCACCCCAAAAAAGAAATTTAAAATACCCCAAACCAAAACAAAAGAACTTTTGTGGGAGAGAAAGGGTGGGTTGAGAAGCTCTCAATACTGGAATCTACTTGAAAAAGGAGAGTTGGTGATATTAGCTCAAATGAAGAGCAGAAATGGAAACTGAGCTAAGAATAGGAAAGAAGCAGGCTAGGTAGAGATGGCAGCAAACAGGAAGGATGCATAAATGAGCAATGTATAGCTGTGCTAGAGTCTGGAATAAGACCTGAGGTTTCTTCTATTTTTTTGTATTGCTCTACATCTATAATTTATAGCAGAGTTACCAATGAATAAACCCTTTGCTGATGAAATGCTTGCCTCCTATCACCTGTGCTGCTCTTGCTGTGCTTTCTGGCAGAAGAGCTTTTGCATTTAGTGTTCTAAACTAGGACCTGCTGTGCAGGTCCAAGTATTGTATGCCCGTGCCAGCAGCCATTGTCTGGGAGTAATTGCTCTCCTGACAGGAACTGAGAGTGGATGGGCAAAGCTCCTTTGTAGAGACCCCACTGACATGGAGTGTGTTTTTGCTACAGCCTATAGCAGACAGGAAAGTCTGTTGCTGCTGTAAGGTTCTGCTTCACCAGGAGCAGGAGGTATCTGTGTGATAAAACCCCCTCTGTCTTGTTGATGCCTGTGTTTTGTACCACCAAGTGTTTGTTAGATGGATTGTCTGCTTATGCTTTGCTTTCTGAATAATCCTGGCATATTTCATTTAGTAGCTCCCTGCTTTGAAAAGCAAAGCCAAGCACTCTAGGGTCAGGAAATGCCTGAACAAAATATGCTGTATTAATTACTTAATTGAGCCTTCTAGTTTGTGTGTGTTATGATAATGGTTTTTATAAAGTGTTCATATGCCTTTCTGTGACAGTACTGCAACAGGAGAGTCTTTGCCATCTTTGATGGCAATTTTGCCACTCTTTTTGAGAGCAAATGGGTTTGTGGGTGACTCACTCCTTAACTTGCCAGTAGGAAAGGTCAAATGCTGCAAAAACAAGAGAATATAGGGACTCCCCAGCCCTGTGATGTGAATGATATCTTTGCATTGTCTTCAGTAGAGTTTAGAGTGGGCTTCAAATTCAGACAAAATTTGGACTTGAATTTTTTCCTTTTCCAATGACTTCATTGATAGGAAGACACATAAAAGAAGGATTTCAGTACAGCTCCCTTAGTTTCAGAAACTTTTTTTTCTTGCATTTTTTTCAGATACTAAATAATAAAAAGCAAAATTTTGTATTAAAATATATTATTTTAAAATCTCATAGTTTTAGTTTTTTAAAATATTTTGATATTTTGTTGCTCAAGTGTGATCTTTGATGAAATTATTAGACTTCTCCTTAGGTAAAAAAACCCCACAAACAATAAAGATTTATGTTCCAATCTAGTAATGCAATTTAAAGTGATGTAAAGGATCTAAAATTAGTTTAAGAAAATCAATTCCTTTTATAATCAAGGGAATTGCAAGGAACAAAGCATTTGGTAAGTAGTATAAGCTGTGTGTAATTGTGATGGAAGATTCACAATACTTAAGCCTTAGGATACCACTTGAGAGTATTTTCAGGAGCTTGGAAATCTTGGTAGTTTAGTTAAAACACTATAGGTCTAAAAAGAAGCATAAAGTTATTCAGAGCTTTTTAAAAACAGTTGCTTCAAGAGAGTCTTTCCTCTGACACATGCTTAACTACTTCTGTATGTATGTTCCAAACTCACTGTAAGGGTCTGATCTGCTGTCTCAGTGTGCAGCAGCTGTCATGGTTTAACCCCAGCTGGCAGCTAAGCACTACGCAGCTGCTCACCCCAGTGGGATGGGAGAGAGAACTGGAAGAGTAGAAATGGGTAAAACTTATGGGTTGAGAAGAAGACAGTTTAATGGGTAAAGTGAAACTGCACACACAAGCAAAGCAAAATAAGCAATCCATCTGCCATGGACACGCAGGTGTTCAGCCATCCCCGGAAAGCAGGGCTCCATCACATGTAATGATTGCTTAGGAAAATGAACCCCATCACTCCAAATGCCTTCACCTTTCTTCTTCTTGCCCCTGCTTTATATGCTGAGCATGATGCCATATGGTATGGGATATCCTTTGGTCAGTGGAGGTCAGCTGTCCTGGCTGTGTTCCTTCCCAGCTCCATGTGAATCCCAGCCCACTCGCTGGTGGGGTGGTGTGAGGAGCAGAAAAGGCCTTGACTCTGTGTAAGCCCTGCTCAGCAATAAAAAAAACTTCCTTGTTGTTGTCAACACTGTTTTTTGCAAAACAAAACATAGCCCCATACTAGCCACTGTGAGGAAAATTAGCTTAATCCCAGCTCAAAACAGCACAGCACATCTGCTGGCATAAGGCTACCACACAAATTACTGGAACACCTTGATATATGAGGGAAAACTCTGTTTTGGAGAGCCACTAGAATCCTGCAGAAACACTGAAGAAATTCTCCTCCATAGCCATAAAATTATATTAACTGAGCAAATAGTTTTGAATGGATATTTTATGTGATGTCTCTCCCTGTGTTTATAGAATGTCCACGAAGAAAGTGATAATATGCTCAAGTGTATTTGCTGTTCAATAAAATTTAAGTAGCAAACAACATTCTTCCATAAACCTTGATTTCCATTTTTATTGCATACTTGTGACAAGTGTTATTTCTTCTTTCTGGTTTGACCTTATATGACCAAAATCTCATGGAAAGAGAATTTTTCTCTTAGATTGGCATAGAAAAGTACCTGTTCTAAAGTTCTGTTCCTTGCTGCTCTGAAGGGAAAATATGGAGACATTTATTCTCTTTTTTGAGTGAAGACAGGTGGGCCTGTTATAATTATGGTCACCTGTAGTAATCATCACCCTTTTTGGAGCAGATGCAAAATCTGTGCAGGGAAATTTACAGGATACATTGGACACAGCTGTCCAAATCTATTTCTTATTTGTGTTGGAGAGAGAGAGAGAGAACATTAGGGCCACACTGTGTATGTGTTCTCTTCATTCCACCTCTTTTCTAGTTAATCTCCATTCTAGACCAGCAGACGCTGCTGTCTGTAGCTGGCAATAGGAGTGACATTGCAGTGCTGTCAAAAAGGGTTGGGAAACTGGCCAAGGTGGAGCTGGGACAGAAGGACTTTGATAAGTTTGGCAAACAAAATAAATAGAAAAGGAAAGTCAGAGGCAGACGCTTTCTAAAAGGGTTTAATGAGAAACCATTGCTTACTGTGTTTTTCTGAGGGGAACACTGGCTTCTGGCTTCTCAAGAGCCTCAATGCGCCATGTTACATGTCTGAGCTCCCACTAGAGGGGTGTTCAGGACAGGAACACCTTGCTGTGGTTATAACTAATCTCTAATGGTCTGTGTCCTTTTCTCATGGTTTTTGTGGACTTCTCTGACCATGCTATTGCCACAGTGTCAATAATCCACTAAATACCATAGAATAACTGATCTAGGGGAATTAAAAGGTGCATTTTGGGTAGTTTGTGCTTTTCTAGCACAATATAGCTTTGGAAAAATACTGCCTGTTTCAGATCTAAGCTTTTGGCTCTGGAGGTTACCAGGATTTTGACTGTGGTCAGTGTGGCTGTGGAAGTCCCAGCACTCCAACCTCACTGTCACTCCAAAAAGGAAAGCAGTTGGTCCCTTTTGATAATTGGCAAAATGAGCTGTTGTGCCAAATACCTCTTTTCTAACCAAAGACCATGTGGGTACAGCTACTCTGTTGGCAGTAGAGGATAAAGTGAGTATTCCAAATCTTACCCCTGGGAAAGAACATTGGCTGCTGGATAAAGCATAGCTCCTCTTCAATTTTATAGGAGCTTGTTCAGTCACAGCAACTGTGTACTTAGACCTCATATCCTCTCTGAAGACAAGAGTTATAGTGGTTTTGGTTTGGATCTTTTATTTTGAAGTAAAAAGGGGAAACTGGCTTTAGTCTTACCTTTTGTGGTTTGTAAAGACCATTTTGTTTTTGAATAAGCAGGGTTATTGTCTATCTTGTGATTACTTGGAGGTCATCCCCGAGTCCCTCAGGCAACAAGTTGATAAATGAGCTTCATTACTTTGTGTGGGGACTATGTTTGGAATTGGAATTAGTGAAGTAGGATCCAGTGCAGTAATTTGTACCTAAAAATTTGCTCATCTGACGTGGAAGATTATAGGAAATCCTACAGGTTGTTTGGGTAAGCACGGACTGCATGAAGGACAATGTGGAATTGGCCTTCCACCTGATGATACTTTCCCTTATTTTAAAATGTAGGTTGTGGGATGGATGCCTGTCTTGACTGCCCATGATCAGCAGGAAGACAGCTGGTCAGAGGTGCTGCTTCCTCTCTCTGGGTCACTGGTAAACACACTACTTACAGGCGTGTCTGTGGTCTGCCTGCAATCGGACAGGGGTATATGGGCATTTGTGAGCTTGTCTGAGCAGTGGTAGGAATGAACTGGACAGGCACAAGTGAGTGCTAATAGTTTTGTAGTGCAACAAACCAACAACTAATACGTCTCTCCTATTTTCCACACCTTTTCCACCATAAATTGTGTTACTCAGGTGTTTGAATCCTGATAGTCATAGTGCTATATGAAGCCAAAACTTAATTATCTGAGGGATTTGCCTCTCTGTGTGTGGTTAGACCTTGAGTGACAGCTGTATATGATGGGACATTTGAGATGAGTGGTAAAGGAAAATAAAGCAGAAAACTTACTACTCGAAAGGGCAGAGACTAGAATGACATAACAAAGTGTAGCATCCATCAGTGGTTTCCTCAGCTTAGTTTTGCAACAGTACCAGATCAGGATACAAGCAGGACCACTCCACCCTTATTAATAGGTAGGAAAAACGAGGATTGGTGTGGTCTTTGAGTTATTTGCTGTTTGGAAACGACACAGAGGTTGGTGGTTGAGAAGCTGTGGTGCAGTTTGGCATTCTTCATTGTTGTAGTTTCAATCAGTTTACTTTTTGGGTAGTCTCTTTCACCCTCTTAGAACAAAACACATGGTATTATTCAAATGCAAAGGAGTACTCAGTTTCTCTTGATGTCAGGTCCTGATTTTACTGACACAGTGATAACAAGTACTTGCCAGTTCAGTACTGGGTGAGATTGCATCAGACAACTGGCTAAGCCAGGCTAGATTGAAATGGTTTCTTCTTTCCTGTGAGGAGTGGGATTTGTGGAAGCTGGCTGACTTTTGGCTGTTAGGTAAGCAATGCAATTGCACACTTTTGTTAGGTATTTGTACGCACTATTGTGTATTTTACTGTAAATGAAGAAGACGTTGGAGCGACAGAACAGGGATGAGTTCCTCCCACTTGGGGTCTGTGCTTTGTCAGCTGAGGAGTTTTCAGCCTGTAGGTGCTTGAGGGGCAATATCAAGTGTTCCCTGACTTTAGGTCATTGTAAATGAAGGGTGAGCATTTCCTGAAACACACCACTGCAAATGGCACAGCTTAAATAAAATTATTTGTACATGGCAAAAATCAAAATACCTGAGTAGTGGGTGAGAAATTGAGTGATATTTAAACAAAATATTTTGAGTTTTCATGAAGCCAGATGAAAGAGATGATTTTGTGGCCTTTAACCTTTGCTAGACTAAACATATCACAATCACAACTACTGTGGTTTTTTTACTTACTTAAAGCTGTTTTTGAGGTAGCATATTCTGTTTTTTTCTTTTACAGAAAACTTTTGTGTGATCCTCTGTCTAATTCTAGGGATAGTGTTCTCTGTTTGTAAATGGGGACAACAAAATTAGGTTTTGATGTCTTGGAGCTTTTATCTCAGCGTTAGGGGAGTTTGAGGCTATTGTTTTGAAAAGTACAAAACATGAAGCAATTTTTAAATGTAAAGATAAACTGAAGATGAGAATATTGGAAATAAGGCAAGAGAAAATACAGCTTCCTCTCTGAGCTGTCTCTTTGGTTATTGCTTTAAATACTGGGGAAAGAACAGTATCCAACAGAAAACACAAAATCCAGCAAAGTTAAAAATTGCAATCTCTGTGGCAATTAAGAAACCATTATATTGATAGCAAACTAAGAGGCTTTACCAGAGTCTGTTTCAATAAGTTTGTCACCAAACTACTTTTAATTTTCCTAGACAACTTCATGTAATGGGCAGATTTGAAGTGTGTTCATTTTGGACAGCATGTTGAAGCAAAGACAGAAATTTTTCAAGCAGACTGCTAAATTTCACATAATAAGAAATACTAATTGTACTGGACAGCAGATAGATAAGCTGAGGAAACAAAAAAGGTTGGTACCCTTAAAAAATTGCACAGCAATTTTCATTAAAACTTTAATTTGAAAATACAGCAAACAGAAATTAGAGCCCATTCTGAACAGCCAGGAAGTCAAAGCAACTTTAAATATTTAATTTTCTCAGTACAATCTTTGATTGAACAAAATTATGAGGTGGGAAAAAAAAATCTCAAAATACCATTTGTCTCGGTTCAAAATGTGTTTACTGACTGAAAGAACTTAGGAATTCAAAATACCAAGGAGTGAAGGATAAGGTTTTAACCAGTCCTCCCTATAGTCGCCTTTCTGCACTGAAACATCATTATAACAACCAGACTAAACTTGCAATAATTCATATAACTTTTCTTGAGTGTCTCTTGAAGGAATGCATGGGAAGTTCTACACCCTCATAAAAGATGTTTGTCTCTGTATTAATAGTTACTCTGTAGGAAGTGTGTAAGTGAGGTGTTCAAGAGCTTGCATTTTTATTGGTAGAGTTTGACCAGCCAAAGTTGTCATTGCAAATGGCTTTCTGAAAGCCAGTTGTGGAATATGGTGCTTGTTTAATGTAACTATGGTCGTGTACACCCTGTCTTCTGTCCAGAACGTGCAGGAAATTGCAGTGATCTTTTTCCTTTTTAGTCCTAAATTATTTTAGCTGGGTTAACCAGACCTTCTGACACACTAGCTAACTACGTCAGTGAAGTCAAAGGGAGTCCTGGAAGGATCCTAGCTTTGTTCTTTGTTACAAGGAGAAGGCAAAGGGAATCTGATCTTAATGCTGTCAGTGTTTTCCTGGAGGAACAGTGGTAGGATGTTTGGCAGCAGGCATAAGCTGTAGCAAGGAAAACTAACAATAAATTGTTGTCAGAAATGGTGGTCAAATGCTGGAAGAGAGGCCCAGAGAGGTAGTGGGATCTTCATCACTGGAGACTGCCAGAACTCACCTGAACCAGATCTGCTTTGAGGTAAGGATGGGAAATAGAAATTCCTAGTGATCCCTCTCAACCTGAATTAATTGGCCTGCAGGAACTGTATTGAAGATCCAGTGCAATTTGACTGCATCACTTGTCAGATGTCGAAGTGTCTGCGAATTAAAGAGCTCCCTTGTGGTATCACTGGGAAACATGATGTAGGTATATTCAAACGGATCTGAGAATATTCTTGGGCAACCTATTTCACTTGAAAGCATAATCTTGGCCGAAGTCTGAAATGGTTATAGGTTACTTACCATAGATGGAAAGAATATGGCTGCTCAGAAGCTGGAAAGGGGGAGGAATGGAAAAAGCAAGCTGAAATTTCGCAATGGAAAGGAACTAAACAAGAAATGCTGCAGTAATCATTTGATTGAAACAGTTTTCTTAGCATCTTGTAAAATGCCCATGTTCTTGTAAAAGATAAAATTAAGAGCCAGCACAGGTAGGAAATGTAATTTATGTCATGCTTTCTAGCTTATCGTATAAATCTCATGAGAAGAATTGGCGTTTTCCTACAGCAAGTATTAAATATTTGCCTATGTTATTCCTACCTTCAATTAAGTTAAAGATGCCTCTATGTGTTTCATTTAATAACATATTACACAAGTGAATAATTCAAAGAATTCTTCAGTGAAATATGGAAATAATTTTCATGTAACTTCAGCAAGTTAACGTCTTATTTTGATGTACTGCTCTACACTTAATATCCCATCTAGGTCTTTGTTGATGTATTTACTCCGAAGCTGAAGCAATTTAAAACACTAAATGGTGTGACTGTGCATTCAGTCTCATTACAGACTTAATGCAACAGCAGTCAAGTACCTCATTATTGTATAACCCAATTTTTATAGAGGGCAGAAATTATAGGTAAAATTTACTTGTTGACACCAGAGCATAAAGTGTCATCCATCATTCCCTGGGTCAGATCTGAATTACTGTAATCTTTGTAATTGGAAAACAATGATTATGACTGAAAGAGCAAAATTCTTGTAAAAGTGCATATCTTTTCAAAATGTTTTAGAAATTTTTAGTACATCTTTTCCACAGGTATCCAAAGGTGGATTTGATATCGTAAAGAAGTTACAAAGGCATCTGTTACTGAGATTTTGATGGACATGCATTGGGTGGGCTGATTTGTGAGGACATTTATTTACTATAATCCATGTTCTCTATTATTAATTTGTATGGGTTTTTTGCTTGTCCTTTTCCACTGCAAGCTCCTTTACCTAAGGGGGTTGCTGACACTAGAGAAGAAAATAAAACCCAAATCTTCTACTAGTTAAGAGGAGCAAAAATGAAGATTTTGGATTCCGTACTTATGAAGGTCTTTTAAATATCTTCATTTTGGAATTACCTATACTTGTGTGCACTGAAATATATTCATGCATTAGACCAGTAATTATATGAAATTATGAAATTATAATTATTTTTAAGTTATGAAAAATATCTCTGTCTATTTTATCTATTTGCACTGGATCAATGCACATCAGGAATAAGACAGATAAACACACAGTGCATGGGAAATGCCTTGTATCGCTGAAGAATTCAAAGATTGATTGGAATATTGTTTGTTGGTACAGTTGCATTCTAGTTAATGGCAACATGCATTTTCCTGATTCTAAATATATGTAGGTATAGAGGAGCCCAATGGCTATCCATTCAGAGTTAACAGAGATATAAATATTTGAACAAGGAAGACATTGCTTTGTTCTCTGAGCAACAGTCAGGTTTTAGCATGTTCTGTATTTTGTGGCATTTCTCATGGAATATTTGGGACCTCGTTTAGTTATCAACACTCCTTTTTGGCGTAATGTGATATCTACTGAGGCTACTTCTACTCTTCTGTGCTCTCAGGAAACATCATGGCGACTCTGCCTTACCATTTCTTATGTCCCTGATGCTTTGCAACTGTCTCTCAACAAACCTTGTAAGAGTAGATTAATTTCTGTTTGAAGAGCAGTCATGCTTAGCTGAGGGCAGGTGTGGGGAGGAATTAAGAGTTTCACAGATCTGGAGAGAAAGCTTAGAAATGGCTTTCAACTCACAGTTCATACAGAACTATGCCTTAGATAGTTTGATCATAGTGATTGCATTTGTGAAATGGAAACATCTGGCTGGACCTTCAATACCAGCCTCTTCAGTCTCTTCTCCCTTGAGTGCCATCACTGCTGGCTTATGGGCATTCCTTTGTCTCTGTTAGCAGTGGGTCATTCATGAACTTTATTGTGCTTTATATAAATTTGTCCTTTAAAGACAGATGAATGTAGGTGAAGTCCTGTGCAATATGTGCCCAGATCTTAGAGGTATTGCTTGCCTAATGTGAATTTCATGAAATTATCTCCTACCAGGCAGTGATGTCAAGTTCAGCAGGTGTTCCAGTGTTTTTTGTGTGTGGCAGTTGGCAGTAGGACTTATAACAATACTGATTATGTGAGTTCATTTTTTTTGTGCCTTATTTTAGGAACTGAGAACCCCTTCCCTCTACCTCTACACTATAAGAGCTGAAATTTTTGTTTTGCCTTTTTGTTGTCAGTATATGCTAACAAAGGCTGATGGGGACTTAAAGGAAGACATCACTCTAGTGTATACTTACAGGTTCCTTTTAGAAGTGCTTAAGGGAAAACCTCATGTCAGACAAAGTTTTATGAGAGACATTCCAAGTATCTTGCTTCTCATCTTTTTTACTGGTTGAAAACATAGATATTTCTCACATCTCAAGAATTCCCGAGGGAGAGAAACACTTGAAAATTCTTGGTGGCTTGGATTTCTAGAGCTTGTTTTTGAAAGTGTTATTTCACCAAAGTCTTGGCACTGTGTCAGAAGGAAGTAGGTCTACTATAACATTGCTGACAAAGCTCTGTTGCTTCCAGGGCCCAGGTTAGGATCTCTGTGAGACTGCGCTGTGTCCTGACGCGTTAGGACCCATCTTTGGTAGCTCAGTCGAGCACAGATCCTGGGAAGCATGGACACGCCAGCAGAGGAATGGCACAGCACTGGCACCAGCGGTACATTTGGCACTGGTAGGACTCTTTGCTGACAGCATGCTGCAATTCTTTTGTGAATCAATTGGATACCAGAAATAGCTACCGGCTTATTCAGAGACTGAGTCTATCATGGTATGGTGGTACTGTGATTGCAAACACTCCCGATAGGGAGTAGGACATAACTTCCTAGAGGACAGTCAGAATAAGCTAGTAAAAATGAAACTAGGAAAGAAATTAACACTCTCTGTATAAATATAATTTGGCTGTCATGGCTCTTCTCATGCCTGCAGTTGGAGCTGCAATGTGATCGTATCCCTTGCTGATTTAGCTGAGATAGTGGCAATGTGTGCTTGGCCTAATCTCATGGGTGACTCTTCAAATATTTGATCAAGGATCTTGGAAAGAAAATAGAAAGTAAGTAAAGTACAAGAAGGCAAGAAAGGCTCAGGGTCTAACTTAACTAGTGGCACAAACCCCAGTGCGTTGTCCTTGAACCTCTATTGCGAAGGTAATGAACTCAGGACTGGCTCCAGCCATCAGGTAAAGGTGTTCATTACCCAGAAACGCCCTGAGAGTGGGCAGGTTGCTCCTTGTCTGTCAGACCTGGCACGCCATAGGAGTTCTGCTTGTTGCTGAGAAAAGGGGTCAAGCATGTTAGGGGAGCAACTGCTTGCAGCGTTATCTATTGCTCCCTTTCTTCTCCTTCTACCCAACCTGACAGAGCAACTTGACCTTAGAGCTCTGTCCCAGTTTTGGGCTCAAGGTGGCCCCTGTGTAACTGGTAAATTCAGTTATTCTCCCACTGCTAGGAAACCCTGAGCCAACTTACAGTGGGTGTGTCTTCTGGTTGTACTGTAAATGCAATAACTAAACAGTAAATGGGAAGTCCCTCCATCTTGATGTGCTTGTCTTTGGATCAGGAGCAGGAAGCAGCTTCTCTTGTAGAATCATTTTCATGCTGCAGGAAGAGCCACTATAGCCATCTGTTGAGGAAAATTAGCAGTTTGCAATATGTTACATCTGTAAATGGATAAACTCTTCCAGGCATTACATGTGTTTATATACATACTCTGGTGTAATTGAGTATAGCTGAGGAACACAACTTGCTGCTTCATTCCCAAGCAACGAGCCATATGACAAGAGAAAATGGCCTCGAGTTGCACCAGGGGAGGTTTAGAATGGATATTAGGAGAATTCTTCACTGGAAGGGCTGTAACGCACTGGATCAGGCTGCCCAGGGAAGTGGTTGATTCAGTATCCTTGCAGATACTTAAAAGATGCGTGGATGTGGTGCTTTGGGACATGGATTAGTGGTGGACTTGGCAGTGCTGGGTTAATGGCTGGACTCGATCTTAGGGGTCTTTTCAATGTAAACAATTCTGTGATTCTCCTCTAGCTGATAGAGAGTATGCTTTTGCAGGGTGGATAAAGGGTAATTTTATTTTCAAATGTACTTTTTGCAAGTGCAAATGATAAAGCAAGGGTTAATGTAGTAGAATATACATCCATCTTGTTGCTCAGAATTGTCTAATTATTTCAAGAATTATTTTGCCTCAAACATGTTCTGAAGGTTCTTAGTTGGATTTGTTTGATGTCAGAATTTTGACTGCTACACCTTAGTATGCTGGGATTATTTGATTTTGTTCCAGATTTATCTTTCTTTGAAGTACAGCAAAGTACACAATTATTTAAGATTCTTGGATAAGTAACTATGTTGTAAAGCTTTGTTTCTTGCTAAGACACTTTTATTTTCCCTCTAATACCTAATTGGGAGAACCAGTTCTTAAAAAGCAGCAAACACATGTCCTCATAGTGAATATACTTTTGTTCCTGTGTTTCATTTGATATATCACTTAGTACAAGCAGCAAACTGAAATGACAAGCCTAAGAAAATTGTAATGGCTTTTAGTGATAAGCAGTATCACATAATAAGCATCACATGGTAGTGGCTTTGAAATTGTTCATTAGAGAGATTCAATTACATTTCTCTGATTTACTAGGCTTACTAGTAAAGCTAAAACTGCTTACATATTGCAAGTTCGGGGTTTTTGTGTTTGTGTAACTCTTTAATGTGGTGTTTGAAGTGGATTCAATGGTCCTGAGCTTTTCCACGTATCAATGCTTAATCCGTGCTCTTACAACTGCCTATGCTTCAGGTATTCTCTCAGGAGTAGCACAGACTCAAGCCGAGCCCTGAGAACCAATACCCAAAGCAGCAGGCAAATCTTTTACTTGTGGAAGCCTGAATTTTGCTGTGGATTCATATTATTCAGTCCTGCTTATAAATCATCAATTCCAGGAGTCATGGTATAGAACAGTGTGAACTTTGCTGGCATGTCTTTCTCTTGCTTTTTAAATACATTTTTAACTTTTGTAGTGGTGAGAAAGGGCTGTAGAATATCAGTTCTAATTGCTTTGGAAATAGAAATGAAATGAAGAACAAACCCACTTTTGTTAATGTTTTCTAAGGTAAAATATGCTGTTTTCATGATTTGAAAGAGGAACAGTGGGACTATTTAATGTTCTTGCTTGACGGTATTGAGTTGCAAGCGAAGGCTTTGGACAGGTGTATTTAAAGAAACAAGACTGGATAAGAGGATAATTGTGTGTGTTACTGTGTATCAGCATACAGATGAACCAGTCTGTTTTCTCTCTAGCTTCTACACTGTTCCAAATAAAAGACATTCTGTTGTCCTATTAAACCAACACACTGTCTTAGAAGGTGTCATTTTAAAACAAGACCACATGCACACCCTCTGTAGCCAGCCTGAGAGCCAGCCTTGCTGTGGGAGAGGCAGACTCCTTGTGACTGGTACAAATCCAGTGAATGTAAAAGAAGCAGATTTTGCTCAATTCTGTGAAAAAAAAAATCTCTGCTGCTTTTGCAGTAAAAAAAGCATTGAGACTGCTTTCTAGTAGGGGAGCTGTCTGTGTTTATCCCTAGGAAGGTTATTTTGATCTTGTATTTGTTCAGTCTCCTGTTTTTTGTACTAGTGAATTTTTGATTTCTCTCTTCCCCTGCGTATTTTACAGCATTGTAAGAAGGAAGACAGTGGGAACTCTGTGAAGTAAGAGGTGACTGACGGCATTAGCTACATGCTAAAGGAGCCAGGGCAAATCCTAGATTTGCTCTTCCAGTGGAGAATAATAAAATAGATGTATTTTAGCCTGACTCTTACAGGTGTTTTGTGTTTCACTGAGTCTGACTTCAGTGGGAGCCACTCAGGGCATCCAGAACTGGGCACATTCAAGCATCTCCCAGTGTTCCAGTTATCGTGGGGATTTTCCTTCTCTTAACTGAAATGGGGTTATTTGTATAGGTGCAGCACACTTTTGTACAGTGTTCTGTCATGCATTAGATGTCTCAATTTCTTTCCAGTGACTTTCCCTTTTCCCCTTATAATTGAAACAGCTGGTTCTATGGTAATGAGTCCCTTTGAACTGTCAGTATATTTCCATTTACACTGCTGGCACTTTGTTCTGAACCTTCTCCCCTTCTGTCCAAATAGATTACTTGCATTATCAGATCTGTCTCATTGTTCACAATAGCATTGCTGTGGATTCCCCAGATCCCCTTTTCTTACTGAGTTTATTGCTCATTTTTCAAAGGCCTTTATCAAACTCTGGTAAGTGTAACTTAAATCTTCATTAATAGTTGTCAGATAATCAAAGTGAAGGAGAAAAAATTGTATTTTTAATTGCACAAACTATCCTGTGGAGGGGTTTAGCTAACCTATTGACTTTTCATTACATAATAATTCATATTCAAATTAATTTTGGCAGCTTGAATTTTGTCTGTATTATCTATGATCATTTACAGTTCTGTAACAATTGATAATATAATTGATGTTGACCAGGATAATTTTTTAATGCCAACAGGAGGAGAGTCTTGTGCAGTCATTTGAGATATGGCTGAAAAACAGGAGTCTAGGAACATGGTCAAAGATAAGTAATTGAATGACTCTGTTTTAAGACAGCACTAATTGTTCATGAGCAGTTTCCAGAGATGCACAGAGAAAAGCCAAGGCAATGGCCACAGGAGCAACAAAGATTAGACATAATGAAAAGCCTTAATACATATCATAATAAAGATAGGTGGGCTTTCCCTGTCATGCTGGGGTCTCTGTTCAGACCTGGGCAAGCCAGGTGTCTTAGTGACTTATCTTCTGATTAAGCACAGGGAATATTAATTTAATGAACTTCCTGAATCAGGAGCTCCTGATGAATTCCCCACCTTTCCTCATTTGTACAAAACTTATTTGCAGCTGAATGTGAAGGAATGGATTTGCTTTTCACAACCAAGGAAGCCTTGGTGCCAAGAAGCAAATACAGTAATTATTAGAGATTGGGAACTCCCAATTACATAAAATTTCTTAAAGAGAAATAATTACATATCTCAATTACTATAATTCCCTGAAGGGGTCCATGGCCTGCATTCTGCTGGAGCTGAACAAGTTACTGAACAAAGGAACTTTTAAAAACTCTTCTACCTGAACACCCAACATAATTTCAGCCTTTTCTGTAAATCTTGCTCTTACTATATTTTTTTAACTTGATATGAGTTTTATTAATTTTAAGCTTCTCACTGTAGACTTGGTTTTCATACTTCCTTTTATTAGACTTTAAACCCTGGAAGATCCAGAAACTGTAGGTACAAAGCTTTCTGTCTAGAGAGTTAAGCTGTTCATGTGTTTTGAATACTAACTGTCTCTCCCATTTATAATTTATAAGTATAAATACGTAGGGAGCAGCTAGTGCCACAGCATCCAGTGCTTGTAGGGCTGCTCTCTTTTGGAGGCACTTATTTACAGCTCTTATTTCATGTAACTCTACTGTTAGTATTTCCCACCATGTGCACTGCAAACATAATTTACCTTTCCAGGAGCAGACTCCTGCTCTTTACTTCTGTAGAAGCAGACATGCTATTAGCTCATTTTCGTTTCATGACCAAAGTGCCAGTAAAATAATTCAGAAACAGCTTTCAACATATGATGATGGGAAACCTGCAACCCCCAAATTCATTTGCGTGTAGTTTGGTATGGAGTACAGGTTTCTAAAAAACAAGATCTTTCTCAAAATGCAAAGCACACTGGTTACCGCTTTTAATCTCAGCATCTTTCTCATTTTCTGCTCACTTATTGCCTGAACTGAAGGTGATGCTGAGTGTGAATGTTTCCCTGATTCTTCTCAAGGTGCTGTAGAGAGCAATCTCTTCATTTTTCACCCAGACACCTTGCAGAAAAGCCTTTTGGACATTGTGTCTGTGTAGGAGGGTAAAATGACACTGTGGGCAAAGGAGTAAACTTGAAATCTGAATTCAGATAGCATCTTAGATTTATTTCATGGGGAATCTAAGGAGCCTGGTTATGAGTTTGTGGTGAGGTTATGTGGATCACCATTTTGTAATGACTTGGATCTCATTGTGTGAGCTAAATTCAAGTCTAACTCCTGGAGAGAGGCATATACTGGTTGTGTTCTGTGTCACAAAGATCCTTACTTCTGCAGGTGCTAGACAACTGAACATTTTTAAGCCATTTAGTCCCCCTGAATAAAGATGTAGCTATCAAATGTGTAATACTGACTTTCATTGTAATCCAGTTATCTAGGCAGGCAGAATTTCTGAACTCGTGTGCTGTTGCTTTTAATGAAATATCTACACATGGGAGCCTTTGTAGCACTACTTTGTACCAGAAAGCCTGGGCTCAGGTATATATTTTGATTTTCTGCATGCCTTTGGAGCCAAGGGACTCAATTAATCAATTTTTTCAATAATATATCACAGAGAGAATCTGTACCCTAAAAAGTTTATAATTTGATTGTTTGCTACTTAGTCACAGAGTAGAAGAGGTTGGAAAGGAACTCTGCGGATCATCTCTTCTAAGCCTGTGCTCAAAGTAGATTGCTCAGGGCCGTGTCCAGACAAGTTCTGAATATCTCTAAGATGAAGACTCTGCAAGTTTTCAGAAAAGCATGTTGCAGTGTTCAACCAAACTTATAGTAAAAAAATTTCCCTTTCTTTAATCAGAATTTCCTGAATTTCCGCTTGTGCCAGTTGCCTCTTGTCCTGTTGCTGGGCGCTACTGACAAGAATTTGGCTTCATGTTCGTATTTCCCTATCTCATCATAAATATCAGTAAGATCACTTTGAGCCATGAATCTCTTTAAAAAGGTCAAAAGAGCATGTTAATTTCAAGTAAATGAGCTCTAAGTATGCCAGATATTGAGAGACTGGAGACAGAGACCTGTCTTCAAGGTTCTCACTTTTTCTTTGTAGCTGACACATTCTTTGGTGGCTTCTTTTTACTTGTTTGATTTTGTTGTTTTTTTTTGTTTTGGTTGTTTTTTGTTTGTTTGTTGTAGCTTAGTACATTTCAATTTCAGCATAGTGCAGTTTTAATTTTTTTCCAGTTGGTACTGTTTTCTTTATGTTTCGCTATGGAGAGGTGAAAACAGAAAGGCCTGGTTTTGCTTCCCCATTCTGTTCAGTCTAGCAGTGGCTAATAACTTTGTGTGGGAAGCAGATGATCCACCACTTTCTTGTTTTCCAAAGGAAATGAGAGAGGACGTATGCAACAATGAAAGGAAAACTTTAGAAATATGTGACCTATCACTTATTTCAATTACTTTTTGTATCTGTGCTATTACTTTCCTCTAATGGGTACGGCTCTTGTTCAGTGGATATTGAAACGGTGAGGACATTGAAGGAGTAACAAGGTTCTAATGAACTGAAAAAGGAAGAGTGTGAAGCAAAGAAAAATTAATAATTTTTTCGTCCATCAATAATGTACATAGTTAATTGACAAAAAACTTTTTACACAATCTAACTTGTCTGTGTTTGTGCAAAACAGAACCGGTTTTAGCCACTTTCAGTGGGCTCAAAATCTATTTTCCAGGCCTCCAGCTTCCTGGTGATGTGACATCAGCAAAACAGCCCAAGCTGGTGATTATATTAAAAGAAGAATATAATGAGACAAAAGAATAAGGCTGTGGCTTGATCTTTTCCATTGATAAATTTAGAACCTGCAAAAGCTGAAATAATAGTTGTAGTGATAAAAAGAAATATAATTTTTATACTTACCTGCTGTTCTGGAAAACCAATGTATAATTATTGTAGGAGGAAGAAAAATACATCTCTCCCCCTCACACTGCTACTTTTTCCTCTTTTCTTCAGTGTTGAAATCATCCCTTTTAATTAAATCACCAGCCTATTTCTGCACAAAGGATGACATTTTATTAATGATGTATGATGTGTATGAGACAGAATTAACCCAATTTTCAAATGGATTTCAGTTTGGAAAGGGCAGCATGTAAAAATGTCTTGTAAATGTGTGGGACGAGCTTGTTGAGCAGCTTTCTGAAGGAGATGGGATTACAAAATAATGAATAATTAGACAGCAGCCTCTCCAGTTCCTCACTTTATAACATAGCCCAATATCATTACCTTTTCCATGTGTTGTTTAGTTTTGTCTATTTTCTCAGTCATGTTTCTTTCCTAGCAGTAAATCCAAGGAACAGTAGTTTAGGTGACAATATTTACAAGTAACTTGGAGGGGCTGAAGGTGGCTGTTTTGATCTTAGGATGTCAGGCACTGTGTTTGTGGTGGGGCTTATATTTCAAACATGCCTGTAGAGCCTGAGCTCCAGTGGGTGGCTGGGGTCCACTCATGCTCACTTATATCTGAACAGGGTAGTCACAGCAGATGAGTGGTCATATAGTAAGCTGTATAGATTTGAGGAATTTTAAGTTGTTAAAAAGCTTTTGCCCCTTTTGCCAGGAGAGCAGATAATCTCCCATCTTATCAATCACACTTACATTCCTGAAATTTGTCTGTCTGTATTAGAGGTTCACACTATTGCCAGCTCCCCTTACTCGGAATTGAGAAACACCTTTCTAATTTTACCTTTCTAATTAATAGGAAAACTAGATAGATGTGATTTTGAAGGTTTTGAGTTTATTTTTAACTTAGTAGATTTGGGGAAAGGAAACTTCACTTTCATTTCTGTATCTCTGAAATGTAATTTTTATCAAAACTGTTCTCAAAAGTCATTAACCTCTGAGAACAGGGTGTTGTGCAATAGACAGTGAAAAGGTTTGAAACAGACCACTAAAATGTCTTACTGATAAAATGGCAATACAAATCTGCCTGCTAGAAGTATGAGATTCATTTTTTGTGGCTATTATGTATGGAGTAAAGTGATGAAGGCACTAATCCATGTATTAGGAAGCAGATTTTTAAAGGATCAGGCTGTGAAGTTCAGAGCAAATGTGCAAATTAGAGTGTCCCTGTATTCTTTATTGATGCAAAAATGGTCATATAGGGATTTTTGGTAAGCTCTGAGTTAAAATATTTTTGTTGCTTCTGTTGAGAGAAATTCTTGAGCTACAAGATTGGTGGTGATGTTCATAATGAAGTGTTGGAGGTCCCTCTTATTCCAGCTATCTGTGCTCATGTAACTGTGATTCTTGACCCAAAAGAGCAAACACTCCACAACAACAAGATGTGGCAGCACAAATATCCTGCCCTTCTGTTTGAAACATCAATCTTGGCTACTGTCTTAGGAATGGAGACAGGTATCTTCTGCATTAAGTGTGGAAACAATGAAATGTATTTTGGAATTTAAGGTTTGTATGAAAGAGGTCTTCTATGGCATTTATGCTGAAAGTTTGTTTAAAAGAAGTGCATACTCTTTAGAACAAATAGAAATAAAAGCAGATCAGAGGAGGGCTGAACAAATTTAATTTACCCTTTTTAAGGCGTTATCATAAGAAATTCCAAATTACCATCCTGTCTATCCTGGGGAAATGTCGCTCTATAAACAGAAACAGAGCTGGAAGTCGAGGTCACAGTTTACCCCCAGAGTTCAGAGGCATGGTGGAAAATTTTGTTCTGAACTTGGCTTACTTATCAACATATGAGATGATTATTTCTTTTTTTCTATAGGTATTCCTTTGATTTTATTCTTTCCCCTCATGCTCTGGTTCTCATTTACAGTTACTGCCTAGCAGAACTTTGCGTTGGCTTCTGAGTGGAAGGAGGGGCTTTACTGTGTGTGCAACCATCCTTAATAGACCTTTTCTCTTTTTCAGAACAAGGAATGAAGAAAATGAGCAACATCTATGAATCAGCAGCCAATACCCTGGGAATTTTTAACAGCCCATGCCTGACTAAAGTGGAGTTGCGAGTTGCATGCAGAGGCATATCAGACAGGGATGCCCTCTCAAAACCAGATCCTTGTGTCATCCTTAAAATGCAGTCGCATGGCCAGTGGTTTGAGGTGAGTGTTTCATAAAATAAAATTGATTCTTCTGGTGCTTTAGGATGGCATAGACAAACTAAGGCAAAATTGAAGTAGCAAGAACAGTAAAGAAAAGAAGCAATTTGAAGCCTGTGGCATAATCTTAAAAGAATGAAGAGAGATTTTCCATTAACCCTAACACACTTTGAATCAGAAACTTTCAACTGCTCTTTGGAATCTAGATTAAAAATCAAGGTGAATAAAGAATGAAGCATCATAAACATTTTCCCTTTAGCTCTTATTTTTTCATAAAAGCTATATAATAACACTGAAAATGATAGTGACCACCCGACATTGCAATATAAAGAAGAGCAATACTGTGGAAGAGAGGAAGATTTATTATTAGTTGGCAGGGGATTTGGTGACATAGTAGCTTGACTTGCAAATTTTGAGCATTACAGTTGGATTCATTGTTGCAGTTAATAAAACTAATAATTTGCTTTTTCAATTTGCCTTGTATTGCAGGCTGCGAGTTTGATTAAAATCCTGCTTTGTGTTATTTTACCTGATCATGGAAATAATTTCTTCGATAACTGGAAACATGGTGTCTTAAAGATATTAAAATTGTAACTATGGAACATAGAATGGATTGTAATATATTTAATGACACCTTGTTGGTTATTTTACTTAAAAGTTATAGTTGAGTGTTTGTGGTTAATACAAGCTAAAAGGTGTGACTTTAAAAAGAGAATAGAAAGTATGTGAGAGAAAATTAGGAATTTATTAAATCCAGTTAATTTTGAGTGCATATTCATCCCTCTCTTTTCAAGTGTTTTAGCATTTAGCATAGGATTGTCTTATCTTTGAAAAGATAGAAAAAATAATGGTGACCATATGCAGAAAGCAAAATGTTACATTTAGGGGTCTTTTAATTTAGCATTTTCGACCAAGTTTTTCAGACTTTGAGAATTTTGTTCCATTTATTCCAATCATTTTGACATATGAATTTTTTCCAGTTCAGGCCAGCACCAGCCTAGGAAAGTTAAGGGGTTTTTGATGGTATTCTTTTTCTTTCTTAGTTTGCTCTTGTGGAACCACTAGACATATCCCTGGTAGAAAACCAGACTATAAATAGAAATAAAACTCTCACCATTGTTTTAGTGCTACAAAATCAGTGTGTCCATGTAATTGAAATTTAGAGTGATATAATAATTAGCCTAAAAAGGGTAATTTTAGCTCTCTGTGTAGAAAAAAGTGTTTAGCTGCACTGGGTGTATTCACACAAATAGTAGAAATTAACCAAGTGATGGATTAAAGGTCAAAATAAATGAAATGCCCCTGTTTAAAAAAGACACAATGAAAACTTTTATCCTGTCTCAGTTCTCTGAATAACTTTGGGTGCATTTACATACAGTTTGTCTCTGGCAGGGTAAGTAAATTTAAATTTTATATTCTGATGTAGTAATGGAGATTCCCTTTATTTGGTGTGGTTTTTAATTTGGAAAGTGATTGCCTGAATAGAGTAATTCTTGCAGAACAGATCTGCCCACCTGATATGATTCTCATCTTACGTCAGTTGCTCCTACTGTCTAGTGAGAGTCCAGGCAATTTATTTTAGTATGAAAAAAAGGTTTTAATTCATGTTCCTATCAGTGCTGCAAAGTGAATGCCACTCTGACATGATATGTCTTTTCTGGCCAGCACCTTCTTAACAGAATTATAATTAAGTTCCAATTGCTGAGCTAAATTGAGCAGAGTCACTCAGGTATAGCTGGAGATACAATTTGGCTGGAAGAATCTTCTGCTGATGTCAATCAATGATCCAGCAAGACCTGAAAAAACAGACAAAATAATAATTAAAAAATAATAAAATCCAGTTGCCAGTAAAGTGAGTGTATTCAACATAGAAATCACTAAATGGCAACCCCCCAAAAAAAAGGAATAGAACTGAGGAGTGTGGATTTAGGGCCTTCATAAATTATCTTGAATTCCCAGATACTTTAAACCCCTTGGAGATCCAAAAGTGCTGTAGCAAGATACAATATTACTGAAATGTACATACTGATTGCATACTCTGGTTGTGTGGAGGTTTTGTCAGCACAGAGTAGCTGAATTGAAGGTGTCTGAAATAAAGGTTGTCGTCTGTGCAGGTTGTGCTCTTGCATATAAGTGCTTTTGAAATCCATGGAAAGTACTGAGGGCTGCATGGCTGCTCTTGGGCCAGATTCAGCTGAAGCACTTGGGCTTAGGCTGATGGGATTGCACTGTGCATGAAAGTTCAAGATACTGGGATATTAGGGAGTCACTCTGCAGGTGCAGACAATCCCTGAAAGTGAATGATCTCTGCACAATTGTCTCTGGGAGGATTTTGATAAAATGTGTCAGCCTGTTGCTGAGGAAATATTCTTTTCAGTTCTGCAGTTCTGTGTGTGCATATGTGTGTGTTTGTGTAAATTATGCCACCTACACATGTAAATATAGAATGAAAATGTGTTGATGCTCTTGTAGAGTGGGTAGGTGCCGTTTCCAGGGATTGGAAATGACATCTAAGCATTCTTCTTTTTTTTTTTTTAAACTGTGGTTTTCCTGTTTTGTTTAGTATTGGGGGATTTTGTTTGTTTGTTTGTTTCCCAGACACAGAATTGGTGAGGTTGGAAGGGACCTCTAGAGGTGACATGGTCCATGTGCTGCTCAGGCGGGGACCCCTAGAGCCAGCTGCCCAGGACTGTATCAGACAGGTTTTCAATATCTCTAAGGAGGGGGATTCTGCATTCTCCCCAGGCAACCTGTGCCCGTGCCTGGTCACTGGCACAAGTGAAAAAATGTTTCTTAATGTTCCTGTGTTTCAACTAGTGCACATTACCTCTGGTTCTGGTTCGCTAGCCACCAGTAAAAAGAGGCCTGGCTCTTTGTCTTTGGGCCTTCCCTTCAGATATTACGTTGATAAGATGCCCCATGAGTGCTCCAGGTGTGTCACCTGCAAACTTGCTGAAGGTACAGTCTGCCCCATCATCCAGGTCATTAATGAAGATCTTAAACAAGATCCAGTGCTGACCCCTGTGCCCCACTGCTAGTCCCTGGCATCCAGCTAGAATTTGTCTCACAGGTAGCCAGCCTCTGAGCCTGGCCAGTTTTCAATCCACCTCACTGTCTGCTCATCCAGTCTCTGCATCAACAGCTCCTTATGAAGATCTTCTGGGAGGCAGTGTCAAGGCCTCACCGGAGTCCTGGTAGAAAATATCCACTGCTCTTCCCTCATCTACCAGGCAGGCAGATCTGCTTCATTTTAGAAGTTTGTCAAGTTGTTCAGGCATGACTTTTTCTTGGTTGGCTACTCATGATGATTTTCTTATCCTTAATATGCCTAGGATTAAGTGCTGTATCAGCTTCCCAGGAGCCGAGGTAAAGTTGGTAGGCCTGTAGTTCCCTGGATGATTTGATGAGGGACACAAAACTCCTCAGGAGTGAAACTATTGGGAACTTAGACAAATACTCAAATAATTCTTGGTGCTGTCTCCCGTTCTGGGACTGATCATGCTTGCTGCTTTTTCCTTCTTGTCTGGGTGGATATTCCTCTGTAAACAAACTAGTTCACACACAGGTGTGCATACACACCTCCTTCCTACATTTTCCTATGTATGTATGTTGGTGCTGCCTGAAAAGCACTATATCCACCAAGCTAGAATGTAAATGATATGTTGTGTCTCCCAGGAAAACCTCAGTTTACTCCTTCTCACACATCCTAACATGACAGGGCAGAATTTAAGATTATACTATATTTATGTACTAAAAGCCAATTTGCTGATCCAGGGCTGAATTTTAGCTCTTCTGGCCATAATTTTAGGCAGGTGCACACTCGCAGGGTGCCCAAATGTTGTACTTAAACTGTTTAAGGTAATTACTCAGTGGCTGTTTTTCCATCTTGATTTGAATATGTTCAAGGAGTTTAAATACTGTACTAAGTTTCAGATGGTGAATGACTAAGATACATAATGATAAATCCCTTTGCTCCAATGATTATTTTACCCACCTAGAGTGTGAATGTCCATGTGTACTAAATGTTAACTCTTAACTAATGTATTGCATTTTTTTGGAGCCTTCAGCTGAGATGTGCTGGCACTGGAATTCTCATTAACTCCGTATAAGAAAGTAGCTTGGGCCTGTTCACAGGTTATCTGCCTATGGCAAATAGCCACAGTACATGTTATTTTGAAAGCTGAGTAAGTTGCTTAGCTGTGTCTGGTCATAGAAGGTTTAGGTGTGATCAGAAGGTGTCACACAACCTGACTTAGCCAGACAGAATGTGATGTCTGGAGCTATGAAAAGAGAAGAGGAGCTTAGGAACACAAGTAGCCATGTTTGGGAATCAGGGAGAACTTCCTGTCATTGTACTCTTCTGGCTTTCAGCAGCGGGACAGAGAGTGTCTGCTGCCTTGTGGATTTGAACAGCCAGCTGGAGGTTTTGCTTTATACCCAAAGTTTTTATTAAACCTCAATAACTGCAGAGCAAATAAAGCAGCACCCAAAGACAACATGCACTTGCTAAAATTCGTCTTGGTGGAATTAGGTGAAATCATTGAAATGGGTAAGTTTGTTTACTGAAATAGATTTTTTTTGTTGTTGTTGAAATATTCTCTGAAGTCACAATTTGTGGAAAACTCAATGAGCTTTGATAAAAATGTGTTGATATTCTTAAAAGTTATTCACTTGTAATTCAGCATGACATTTCAAGGATCAGCTTGGCAGGACTTAACAAACAAACAAATCTGAGTTTTCTGTGTTTCCTTTTCCTTTCACATCAGCCTGCATATCCACACAGACTGTCATGCAAGCAGAGGGCAGAGACCAGTGAGCTAGGAAATGCATGGAACTAGTTAAGGTATAGAATACACAGTGGAGCCTACTCAACAGGCAGCATGGGAATGAAGCTATAGGAAGGACAGTCTTGCTCTTCATCTGTATTTGCTTTTTCTCCTTAGTCCTGGTCTCTTGTTTCATTTCTGAATTCCAGCATCTCTCTCCTTCCTCTGCCTTTTCATCTACCTCAGGTCCCCATTTATATTCCCAGCACCTCCTGCCACATTTCTCTCCTTTCTGTATTGGAGACTGGGGGAAATTCCCTGCCCCTTCCTAGCATGGGGAAAGGATCTGAAGAGAAGACCCCGAGGCAGACAATCTATTTGTTTCCATAGATACCAAAAGTACCTTTCATGTTATCCATCTGTGGCTGTTACAGCCCACTGCAGAAGCCAACAAGCCATGAAATAGGGGAGTCTGTGGGATGATATATTCCATGACTCTAACAAACTGTTCCAAAATAAACACAAAAATACTGTGAAGAGGGAAAAATCCCCCCACATACACATGAAAAAATGCATCCTTTTTAGTTAATTTTGATGAACAGGTAATAGATAAAGCATTTGGATGGAACTGGAAGTTTCAATGATCAGAAACAAGAACTACCACAAGCAGCCATAAAGAATGAGGCTTGAGGCTGTCCAACCCCATCTTGCATCTAGTTGCTAGTTGGTGACAGTGAAGAAATACGGGATCAGAAGAAATATAAAAGTGTCTTTCCAGCTTATTCTTCCACCTCTCAATGATCTGCAGCTCAGGGAGTTCTTAAACAGGAGTTTATATCTTTGTAATTGTAAAAAAATGTTGTTAGAATAACTTCCATAATTTAGTTCAAATAATTTCAGAAGTTTTTTTATATAAAAGATAAAATTTTGGGATGTCCTGGGACATAAGGATTCAGCAGCTTAAGTGGGGATTGGCTAAAGTAGTATTACTTGTATTTTTTGAACTTGCCTCTTGCTGAATATTTTTAAGTTCCTTTTTCCTGTATTAAAGGATACACTGAGAAAATCCGTGTTCATTTTCTCAATGTCATTTGGGGTTTTATTCTGATTTGTTCATGACTGTTTTAAAAGGCAATCAAAATTTAGAAGATTCAGCATACCTAACCTATCACAAAATATGGATTTGTTTGGGTGGTTATTAGAACTGTGTTTATTTCAGAGCATTGCAGAGATGCACTGTCATAACCTGTTGTTGCATTTCCACAGAGATTTCTGAGCAGTGATTTGGGATTTTTTCTCTGCTTTAAAGAACTGTAGGTCTTAACAGTGGTCTGGTTTATTGGAAGTTTGATAAGTTTGGAGATTATTATTTTTTAAAATAATACTCTAGTCCATGCTAGAGCAGATTCTAGGTACTATTTTTTCTGATTTCACTCTTAAAATTTCAATTTGGTGAACAAACATCCTGTATGAAATTAATTGTCAGTAAATGGGGTTACAGTAAGATGAACATACCATCTTAGGAAGATTTTTCTCTGACAAAGAGAGGAATTAACTAAGTTCTGATGTTTTATATCAGATTATGCCAGATTTGGTGTCAAGGAGACACTTCCACTGAATAGAGGTTATGAAAATAGTTTTTCTCTTTGTGAAGAAGCTTCTCATTCATTTGCAGTTTTGGGAGTTTTTTCTTCTGGATGTAGAAGTGGGCTGGTAATTGGAAATGCTCCCTGCAAATTCCCTGGCCAAAGCTTAGATCAAAGTCTTTAATGAAATACTAGATCTATTGTAAAATTGGATTAATGCAGATGGTGGTTGATGAAAGCCAGTGGGGCAGAATTGAGTCTTTAATTGAAATCGAGACTTTCATCAGGAAATAAAGGCAATGGGATTTTTTCTAATTAAGCCACAAGGTGACCAAGGTCCCACCTTTCTAGACTCAGGACTGGCAGTCAAGTTTATTGGCCCCTCCTGCCCAGATGATACAGGCCTTCAGAACACTTGGTCTAGGAGCACAGGTCTATGCCCTCCACAACTTGCAGGTGATGATCTGTGAGTGCAGCTTTTGATTATTGAACTTAGGACCTAGGAAGAAATGGGAGCAATCCTGCTGCATTCACTTCCCAAAGGATGTTCCTAGAGGATGATGCTTAAGAGTTTTTTAGGTGTCATTAGACTTATCTTGTTTTCACTCATCAAACTGAAAGCTGTGATTTTATTTACACCATAGCATTGTGCCTGTGTATATGCCTTTATGGTTTATTTCATCCTCATAATTCAATATCAAACTTTTTTTTCTTCTTTTTTATCACGTCTCTGTTGATGCTAATGAATGTTTCTTTACTGTAAACTACTCAGTAACCTCTGTTGCTGCCAAGATTTGCTTTTAGCTTTTGCTTTCTGTCCCTGGTACATTTCCTTGAAGTCTTTTTGTACAGTGTGACTGTCAAAGACAGCTCATCTTTTTCAAGCACCACTGGAAGTCTGTGGGGTCAGGCTGCAGGCTAATTGCATGTTTTATCTTTGTCTGTTCTCAGCCTGAATTCATCTAATCGGCTATCTTCCTTTCCAAGCCTTACTATTTTGGAGGCACCCTTTCTTCCAAGGGTTTGCCTGCTGAAGATCTCCTGTCATTAACTCTTTCTGGAAAAAGAAAAATTCTCCACATGGAAGGAATCTGCTATGCAGTTTTTCTCCATATCCAACAGAGCCCCTAATGCACTTAGTACATTTTTACAAATATATATGCATAAGCTCAAAACCTGGAACTCTTATTCATATTACCCTTCTTGTTAGAAGGTAAGATAACTCTTTTCCAGGTCTTTCTGAACTACTTAAGCAAAACTGGAAGTCTGAAAATTAAAGGCTGTAATTTTCTTGTGGTGGCAAATATTTGATAAGAAGCTGGTACTGGGAATATTTTCGTTTCCTGTGCCTAGTTCAGAAATGTGAACATCATTAGATTTTGATGAGATTTTTCTTTTTAGATCCCAGGTAGTAATGTGTCTATTTATTTTAAATCCATTTTACAATAACTCCCTCTTGTTTTTCCTCTCATCCATCACTGCTGCTTTTTCTTGAGCTTCCTCCTTGTCTCATCATTTAAAGACAGCCACAGTGGTTTTTTCCCTGTCTTTTTAAATCAGCTAGTCTTTCAGCTTGAACTCATTTGAATCAGACAGATTGTCTCAACTGAAAACAAATACTGTCATGTTGAGTCAATATATATGAAATATCATATTATTCCACTAGCTCAAACATAATTTTCTGCCTCTGTAGTACAGTTTGTGAAATGTAATGCATGTGCAAAGGAGAGAAAGTAGATGTCTTGTTCTTATGGAGAGTGGTCATATTTGGGCTGGATGATTCCTCTCTACTAGAGCTGGAAGCTGGCTTCTCTGTCCAACTAAACCTCTTCAGGTCCCCTGTCTTTAGGATATGGAGAGTGAAGAGTTATTTTCTCATAGTTTACATGATTGAGTAAAACCAAGTGCACTCCCGAGAAGTCAGGAGGGAGTGCTTATGTATGAGAGGTGGTAAAAGCTACATGGTCTCTCCCTGATCCTGTGGCCTGGAGCATCCTCTCCCAGGAAGATCTTCTGTTGGGGCTGATTTCCAGGAGCCCTCTGCCTGGTAAATCAGCCCCTAGGAGAGTAATAGAAATGAAATGTGGGATCATGTCATCATTTTTATATATTAGGAAATAGTTACATGCTTAAAAATCAGTTCAATATTGCACTAGCTTAGATGAAAATCTGAATGACCCGTACTTGTTTACATCCTATTTTAATGTCCAGAGGATAAGGGGTTATGGAAATGTTTGAAGAACTCTGTTCCTGGTGAACAATTTCTTTATAGCCATTCCTCCAGCAGATGTCTTCAGCCAGAGCATGTCTGTGTTTGCAAGCAGCACTACACACTTACCTTGCCATTGGTACCTGTGGAGGAACCGGATTGGGTGCTCTGTTGTCGGATTTCTCTGTGGGTTTGCAAACATTTGTGTTTTGTTGCTGGTGGAAACATTTTGAATGGTTTTAAGCTACTTGAAAATTTTTGCCTTCATCTTAACTTTCGAGTAATTGGATTGCAGACATGAAATACTAAGAAAGAGCTGAGAGGAGTTCTCATCTGTTCTTGTATTTATGACATATAAAATGTTGAAATACTATGGCCCACAAAATGTTTTACTCTACATTAATAAAAGTGCTTTTTTTGCCTCATTAACAGGGCAGCTGAATTATTTCCTCCTCCCATGCAGTTTTAGATATTTCTTTGTTGTTAATGTACTTTCATCAGTGGTTCTAATCATCCTAAGACATTCTTGTAAATACTGCCTTTAACCATGCCGTCTGTCTCATGGTTCCTAATTCATGCTTCATTAACTTGTCACAGCTTTTTCTCAGGACAGTTTTCCATGAAAGCTGTGACTCTTACAGTGTTCTCAGTTATATATCTGTATATACATACAGTCATATATATACATACGCAATAAAAAAATATTTTTTCTAATATTTACTTTTTTTTTTAACCATGTCAGGCCTTATAGATTTGATGTATGAGTAGGTAAGGAAAAAAAAAGGAAAGACAAGACTATTTAAAATGTTTTCAAGTTTATCTAAGGAAGATAACAGGAAAAAGAAGGTTTCACAGTGCTCCCACTCTTTCTTAACCCTGAAAAACTGATTTGATAGGAATATATACAGGAAGAATTCTATAAGGCCAGCAGCTCAACATTAAAAAAAAAAATTTTACTCTCTTCCTCTGCAGTTTAATTATCTATCAGATATGTAGTATTTTAAACTTGGATGGTGAGTCTAAGGCTGCTATTATCATGGGCAGGCAGATGCACATTTCAGATTATCTCAGTAATATGCCTTCTTCTCATGAGCTATTTTTTACAGATAGACAAACTTCACACATCTTCAGATTTTAAGCCTGGTTTGACTTCAGTAGTGTGACAGATTGTGATAAAGCTACAGTAAACAGGAATATTTGGAGCTGCTTTGTAAGTAGATAATTCACTTGATTGATTCAGTACACTGATTCTTAACCTGTAACATCAGAATGGAACTGAGAAATTGTCAGCAGTGTGAGTCTCTTCTCTGTTTACTGTGAGGGGTTTTAGGGCCTAACACAAATTGTTTCCTGAAGGAAAAGAGCACTTATAAAACTCTAAGTCATTTAGAAAAACAGTCTGAATTTCTGCAAATGTGTTTTGAAAAGTCTTCTCTTCAAATATTGATTGATCAGAATTACCAAGTTCATTAAGCTGGTTTGGCTTGAAACTGTTACATAATAAGGGAATGTGCTGTTGACATGAATTGATGGAGTTCAAGTTTATGCAAAGGAAAGTAAAAGCCATTTCCCTGGAACTGCTGTTTTCCATATTCCTTATGTTTTCTAGTAGCTTAAAAATATGTTGTAACAGTTATGTTGGAACCAGGCCATAATAAAGACTTCCTGAAATCTGACTGAGAATTGAAATGTCCAAACTACTTTTTTTTGTATCGGTGTGCTGACCTCACCTGTTAACAGACATGTCAGGTTTTGCTTGATTTTTTGAACTTTTTTTCAAAAATTGGGCGAATTGATTTTTTTTTTCTCCCCTTGAGAACTACAGTTTTGCATGTAAAAACAGGTAATCAAAGCCACATTGCATCTACTACCAGAATTGTGATTTCTGCTCTTGTTTCTTTGCCACTCTTAGTGTTCTCCAAAAGAAGATCCTAGATGTAAACTAGTAAGACTAGTCTCTTAAGAAGAGGAAGCCATAGAGCTGAAAATATCCTCTGTTTCTGGCAGAGGGCTTGGAGTGGCTGCTACCACCACCATGCCACTGCTGCTGACAGGAAAGCAGAATTGTACCAATCCTGTCTCTACAAAGGTGCTTATTTGCTAAGAAAATCTTAGGGCACTTTGGATAATCCATATAAAGTCCATTACATTTGGGTGTGGATTGCGTAGGTGACCTGTATAAATTTACCTGCCTTTTGTTCAAACTCTCACACTTAAAGATGGCAGAATAAAAATACAAGCCAATGACAAGCCAATTCTTGGGTTGTACAGTCTCCTCTAGAAAACCACGTAAGTCATTGGAATTGGAATCATTGCTGTAGCTCCCTACAAATGATTTTTGTGTTCAAAAGGGCTACAGTGTATTGTTCGCCCACTTTTTCATTTGAAATTCATCATAAAATATTAACTGTAGCTGTCTGAGGTAAATGCCACCATTTTGTGAGATGCTCAGTTTTATTCCATGCTACCAACCCGTGATGGTTTGCTTTTGAAGCAGAAAACTGTCTGTTGTGGTAATCTGGATTTGTCATGATAAACTAAATCACAGGGATTTGAGGTTTGTTTTTCAAGTCAATTTCAATTAAAAATATGAGGTTTGCTGCTTTTGTTTTTCAAATATTTGGAAAAACTCATTGCCTAGCTATGGCACTAGCTGGCTTGTGTATGCCATTGGTGTAGAACTGGCTGCTGGTGCAGAACCAAGTGATGCACTACATCCCTTCTATTTGCCTCTTCAGGGAAACATTAGGTTGATCATTGTATCTTGTTGTATTTAACTTTAAATGCTGTTTGAGGGCTGATTAGTCTGCTGTTGCCTTGTAAGTAGGGTAAACTTAAAAGCTTATGCTGTGTCACTGCCAAGTGAACTGGACTAGCTTCAACAGCCTTACTCCCCTGGCTGCCCATCTGGTTCCACATGGATGCAGGAGCTGTTTCCATTGACAGTGGCATTTGCTGTTTTAAAACTGTATTTACACTTCTCCAGCTTATATTGAGCTTTTCAGCTGCCATGTATGTGTCTTTCCTATTCTGCACAGGAATATACAATATTAATTTGCATGCCTTTGTTTCTCTGTTTGAAGTTGTTTGCATTATGTTCGTTGTCATCTCATGTTTCAGTACTCTTTTTACAGTCCTGTGTGTGCCTAATTTTGTTGAAGGCCCTGTGCTTGCCTGCTTGCTTCCTTGGTTCTTTAATTTAAACACCAAAGTTGATCCTTGACCATCTTTGCATTGGTCTTACTCCTTCTCTTAATAAAAAAAGCTGTCATTGAATATCCTGAGTTGGAAGGGACCCACAAGGATCATCAAGTCCAACTCCTGGCCCTGCACAGCACCATCCCCAGCAGTCACACTACGTGCTCAAGAGCATTGTCCAAATGCTTCTTGAACTCTCTCAGGCTGGTGCTGTGACCACTCCCCTGGGGAGCCTGTTCCAGTGCCCAGCCACCTCTCTAGGTAAAAATGCTTTTCCTGATATCTGGCCTAAGTCTCCCTGGACACAGCCATGTGGTAAGGAGTGTCCATTCTTTCTTCCTTAGTTTGGTGGGACTTACTTGGTCTTCTGCCATATTCAGCCTTATAGCTCCACAATGAAGTCATGTCCAAAATATTACAGACAAATTTTCCTTTTTTGTATATATAATTTATATTTTTCCCTGGAAATTTATTGAGATTTTCTAATAATATTGGAAAATGTTGATGATAATTAACCATGTGGTGGAGACTGAGACTTATCTTTAACAGTTAAAATTCTACACCCAAAACTTATTTTTAAATTCTACCTGCATGTAATGCTGTTTTGCAAATTCTGGAGATTTTTGCCCAGATCTCCATTGGTTTTGAATTTGCTGCTAAACATTGAATTGCTGTATTGGCACAAAAAATAAAGTACTCACAGGGCTTGCATGCTTGTTTTTTTAAATTTATACTCTAGACTTGGCTTTTCTGGTTTGATCTGATGTTGTTATGATTTAAAGTAGCCATGTCCTAACCTTCAGGTGCCCCTGCATTGTGTGGGAAAGAACGTGCTTTCAAGTCCCAGTTTTAATGGAAAACAACACACTTAGTGTAACTCTTCCAACTTGGTATTATTTTGGCCTCTGAGCTTTTATGATGAAAACAATTCTGTTTCACAGACTTTGAGTTAAAGAATGAAAGAAATCATTGTAACACTTTAAGAGACCATTCAAAATTTTTCTTTATAATTTAGAGGAGTTGTACATATACTCTCCTAAGCTGGGCATCAGCAATTTATGTCTGTATTATTTTTAGAATGGTAATACTATGGACCCCAGGGAATACATGCATCTTTAACTAATTTTGAAACCAAGGAAGTCCATAGTTTTGAATACATTTTAATTGTATCAGTTGGGAATATTTTTAAATAAGATTCTGACATAACTATAAAGTTCACAGAGTTTACATTGTTATAGTATACATCTTTCCATCTGGATATCCTCTTTCAAAGCAGCCACGTGCTCTTACCCATTTCACTGGAGCACAGCTGATGCAGGCTAATTACTTTTCCCTCCTTTTCATTGTATAATTCTGCTTTTTCTGCTGATTTCAGCTGGAGCTGGAGGTCAGTGTATTTAAAGAGCCCACACTTTTATCTCGATGTCTCTTGTGAAGCATTTATAATTTGGCTACTCCTGGGGATCTTTGTGGTGAGGATACATAATTTGCTGACCATCTGCCTGCCTTTTCCCTTCATTACAGACGTGGAGAAGAAAAGCTGGAAAGAAGGCAGTGATGTAATACATATGTAGAACTTGGTTGCTGACCAAGTTACATACAGTGGTTGTCATTCAGAAATCCTCTTTCTGCCAGAAGCTGGTGCTATTATATGAAATTCAAAGGAGGGCTGGTCTGTGTCACACAGTACTGAAGAAAAGTATTGATGGAAGATTTATTTATTCCAAAAGCAGTTAGTTGAGATTTTTCAGAACATTATTATTGCTTTCCTTACAACTCTATATTTCCTTCAGACTGTATTCAAAATCCCAGACTACACCTTACTTTGTGACCAGCATTCTTGTATGGCAGCTCTGGCCATCCTTGTCCTTCCCCAGCAGTGAGCTACTGAAAGTCCTGCATGACCTGGCTGGAAGGGCTCATGTTACTTTTATTTGGGCATGGTATGTATTTTTGAATGTGAGAAAATGGAGAGCAAGACAAGATGGAACAGACACTAATGTAGAATCAAAATGAGATTGTATCTAAAAAACAATTGCATGGAAACTTTAATACAACTTGGATAGCAGCAGAGCTATGCTCCAAGAGAAGTCTAGAGAGCAGACTTTTGGATCTGAGATTATTTTAAAGGACATCTATGGATGTGAGGATGGAAAATTTTGTTCATTTGACTTCTTTATGAACGCTTTAAAAAAGTTACATTAAAGCTTCCTGACTCTAGAGACTTCTAGAAAGCCACTCTGTTCTAGAGAACAGGTTCTGTGAGGAGTGGGTGAGGGCACTGGATTTGATTAGACTGGAAAGAAGGAGGCTGAGAGGACACCTTATTGTTCTGTACAACTACCTGAAAAGAGTTTGTAGAGATTGGAGTGTCAGTCTCTTCTCCCATGTGAAGACAAGATGAAATAGGCTCAAGTTTACACCAGGGGAGGTTTAGGTTGGTTATTAGGAAAAAATTCTTCACCGAAGTGGTTATTGAGCGTTGGGATAGGCTGCTCAGAGAAGTGATTGAGTCACAATTCCTAGAGTTATTTAAAAATTCTTTAGATATGATGCTTAAGATTATGGTTTAGTGGTAGACTTCGCAGTGCTTGGTTAATGGTTTGACTTGGTGATCTTTAAGGTGTTTTCCAAACTAGATGATCCTATGCTTCTATCCTGTTTTAATTCTCAGTGGAATAATCATAGAGGATTCAAGTATTGCCATGTAGTTTGGTGGGATCATATTTTACTGAGATTTATACCTGGATGGATCCTCATGCTGCTGATCCTTTTTGCCAAAGGGGCAATAACTCCAATCAGTCATGGTATATCTGCAGAGTGATGTTTCATGCAGCATATTGCAGTAGGTATAGATGTGATGGACATATTCTTCACCATCACTTCTAAAAGAGATCTCTTAAACTCTTTGGGGACCTTCTATCTGATTTCACAAATTGTAGTTTTATTCTAAAAGTATATATGCATGCAAATTCAGACCTAAAGTAGTCCTGTTGCTGAGGTGATTCTTCGTCCCCAGTTTCTTGACATGCTGTTGTGTGTGTTTATGAATACTTAGCTATGAGCTCTTAGGGGCAGGAAATACATCTTATGTTTTATTTGCAAAGAATAGTAAGCACCTCTCAGAAGTTCTCTAGGTGTCATTGCAATAAAATAATCATAACAATGGGTCTCTGAGTAGTAGTAAGTCTGATATAGTTTAAATGAACTAGTAACTTACCTTGGTGTGAAAGTTTCTTACTTGAAGGCACAGAGAAAAGAGAGCAAAACACTTCTGTGTTATCTTTTGCTTAGAGAAAATATTAAATGTGGCTTACCACTAAACTTGGCTGGGGCTATCTTCATGCAGCTTTTTTATATTTTATAAACAATTATCCTGCAATATGGAGTGTTTTGATTTAGAAACACTTTTTAAAAATCAGCATTCGTGGCACATGCAGTGAAGAGCAATTTAAAATTAAAAGGCTGCTTTAGACTTTTAAGAGCACCTGCATCTTATTTTAGAAGTAATTGGAACTCTGGGCCAGCACCTTGTAGGGCAATTTAAATTCTTCTTTTTTATTATTTTATTTGAGTACTTGGTAAGAAATTGATTTGAACAGCACGGTGCTGAGCTCTTCAGATTTTGAAGTACTTCCAATTCCTAGTCACACAGAGCTGCAGATCATGATCTTCTCATGGTTCTACAAAGCCAGGCATCTTAAGAATATCACACAGACAAAGAAGTGAATCTAAACTCTTTTGATTTATCAAACATTTGATTCAATGTATTTTTTTCATTTCTGCTTATGCATAGAAAAGGTTCCTTAGGTCAACAGGAAGACATTTAAAAGTTGCAAAAAAAAAAAAAATACAGACATAGAGTAGCAAAATTGTACAGTGTCTGGTCAGCATCTGAAGAAAGTCTTTTCATCAGTAAAACATTCATAAGCACTGCAGTAAACTCTGTGTATTGGTTTATCCAGGGTAAAGGGGCATGGGAGAAAGAAATGATCCTTTAGTTATATTCAGTATTCCATCTGGGAGTATGATCTACCCTGTGCCCCACGTGAGACTGCAGACCTGTGGGAATGAGGTGAAGAGAAGGAGGGAATCCTCATGTAATGAAGGCTGATCATTATTCACAGGCAAAAAGAGAAACTGTGGCTGCACAGATCATCTCCATTCTGGAAATTACTATTCTGAGCACTTGGCTTTGAACCATAAGTCTTCATCTTAATGAAATGATGTTTTTGGGAAACCCTATACAAATATAGGGTTATAATGGTGCTTTATTCATATAAAGTGACACAAGACAACCATGTCCTTTCTTTATTTTCAAAATTATGAAAACATGGCAAGATCCATTCTCAGCAAGAAGTAGTAGCTCTCCTAAATACAGGCTTTAGGGATTTTTGTTCCTGCTCTCCATAGGGCACTCAGCCTCTTATAGGCAAACACAGCTGGGCTTGTGAGTCAGTGGGGCCACAGAAATGAATCATTATGTCACTGGAAATTCTCTGAGATGTGAACCATCAGTGGACCTTTACAATACAGTAGCTGCAGTATGAGAAGCTGCCAATAGGCAGCTCATGGTAACAGATGATTGTGGTGGTGCTCAGAGATGGTGTGGGGAGGTGTACACCGGTACAGAATGGTTTTATAAACTGGAACTGTGAAACACTGAGGATGGGCATTGAACAGCATCACCATCTCCCTGTACTGGGTAGATTTCTTGTAATAGGCTGGAGGAAGCTGATGATTTTTTAAAAAACACTCAGTGTATTTTTGCTTTTGGGTTGAGATAAATAAATCATAAGATACATTAGAGATTTCAATGGAGTGTGGAGGAGGAGAATGTAAAGTCTGATTATTTTGTTTTCTGTCTGAATCACTAATGTGCTACCAGTCAGTTTAATTAGAATAATTAGTCATGAAATATATAATTGGTGTGAATCTTCCTGCAGATTATACAGAGAGCTTTTGAAGAGGAATGTGGTTATTTGATACTGATCCTGCAAACATTTTTGCATGCTCTTAGCTCAGCATGCATGAATCAGTGTCATCCCATTGAGTGGGGAAAGGAAGCTCTCCTTTAGCTAAGGGGCTTTCTGAAATTGAGCCTCTCCAGTGGGCAGCAATTCTCTGTGACCATGCGATTTGTGGCAAGTCCAGTGTTTTAGGGATGTCTTCTGAAAGGGACTGCCTTCCCCCTTGAACAATTGCTTGTTCTTGAAGGACAGTAACTATGAATGACCTGGTGGTGGCATGTCCTCTGTGGCTCTGTCTGTGTCTTGGTCTCTAAAGGGTTACTCTTCCCGTGTCCTCTCTGTGAGGTTATTTTGGCACCACCGTGTTGTGTTTCTCCTGCTGTGGAGAAACGACCCAGTTGTAGTAGTCATGGGGAAGACTGTGCTCTTGCTTTCTTGTGAACTGTGCTGGATCATTTGCTGGAGCAGGTCCAGCCTGTGGCTGTGCACACACCTTTTGAAGCTTGTGAGAAGTGAGGATGGGAAGTTGATGGAGCTATGTGGAAGAATGGGCTCAAGGTGGGTTAGGCTTCCCTGGGTTTAGGTAGCTTTGGTTTCCCCTGTGAAAAAACTAGAAAAAAATTGAGCAATTATTGTAGATACTGAAAAATGCTACCATTTGATCCCCTTTTTCCTCCCCAGAAGAGAGGTTTGGTTTTTTGCTTGGGTTTTGGTTTTTTGTTTTGTTTTTTATAATAGGTTTTACTGTTGGTTATTTCGTTGTGGTTTATCATTTAAGTGCCTAACGGTATACCAGTTTTAGGTTCTTCCAGTTTTTTGAGAAAGTAACGTTGAGAATCTTGTTCTCCTTTCCTTATTTGTCTCTTGTGTCAAAATTATTTTTTATCCTGAGATTATATGACATAGCAAATTTAATGCCAAAGAAGGTCCTGTAAACATATTTAGGCAGCCCTGCTACATGTTTAAGATTTTCTTCTTGTAGCATATACTAATGTGCTTTGGTGTAGTTTGATAGTCTAATTGACTGTAACAGTAGATACTGTACTGTTCCACTGTGTAAGAAGGTTTACAGTTTTCATTATTCTTGGCCAGAAAGAAAAATTGAAAGCTTATGGAGTTTTTTATTATTTTTATTGTACTTTGGTTAATTTCACATATATTTTTTGGCATGCAGTACAAGGTGTTGCATAAAAATATGTGATTCTGCAAAAGCTGTGGAAGGATTTCTGTTACTGTGGTGTACAGAATTGCAGATAGCGCAAAAAAGACAAATAAAAAGAATGGAATGTGGTGTATTTGCAGGGTAGGACTTTGTGATCTTACTTATTGGTTCTCAAAATTAAATGTGGTGCTCCCTTGAGTTCTGGGAGTTTTCTGTGCGCACTAGAAAACTTGGTGAAGATATATCAGATACCCTTTCCTATGCAGAAAAGCAGAAACCATCCACTGTTTGATAAAGTTGCATCTCTCCATCATTATAAGGAACCCAGCCACAGACGACCTTCTCATTAGTTTAGGTCAGGACTTGTTATTTCCCAAAGACTGATCTTGCCTATTTGGTGTTAGATGTCTCTTGTTTCTCCAGTGCATCCCCCAGTGCACCAAAGCCATCCTTGCCTTTGAGCCTCTGTCTGCTTCCAGTTGCCAGTGGCACCTTGACAGCACTAGGAGACTGGAGCTGCAATTTGGATCTAAAATAACTACCTCAAGAACTTTGTAGATAGACAGAATTGCCAAGTACAATCTCTCCTTATTCTGTCATATAAAGAAGCCAAAAAGATATAATTTTACATGTCCTTCTACTATGACATTTTTACTTTTAAATGTGAATTCCTAACTCGCATAGAGAAAATGTTCCTGAATTGTTGTGTTGTCTTCTAGTTTGGTAGTGTTGGCTCTTGTGCCTTGACATATTTCAAAGTCCCATGGCATTGGTTGCTTTGCAAATTTTCAGTTCTGAATCATGAATTTAGCAAGCAAATATCAGTGAATTTCAGAGGAATTAAAACCAGTTTAATTAACCTGTCAGACATGGTTTCTAACTCCTTAAGTGGAACAAAAAAAACACATTAAGTGATATATGAAATCAGTGTCAGGATACAAATTTTCTGAAGTTCAGCTATTCTCTTAAGGATAGATAGCACAACATTTCTCTCCTGGTGGCCAGAAAGTTAAAGTAGTGCAAATTAGTGCTTTTTTCACAAGTAACAATTGCTAAGACAACAGAAAATTACCTCAACTTGCACACAGGGAGGTTTAGATTGGAAGTTATTAAAAAGTTGTTCATGAAAATGCTTATTGGGCATTGAAACAGGGTGGCCAGGGAAGTGGTAGATTCCCCAGAGGTATTAAGGAGACCTGTTGATGTGGACATAGTTTAGTGGTGGACTTGGCAGTACTGGGTTAACAGTTGGACTTCATGATCTTGAAGGTCTTTTCTAGCCAAAACAATTGAATCATAGAACCATAGAAACTATGGCCCTATAAATTTATCTTCTATATACTCTTGGATTCTGATCAGGCAATAAGCTTATAAGGCTTTATATTTTTAAAGTCTGTGAATAATACATTGGTTATATGTCAAATAACCATCAGTTACATTCCTATGCAAACCATCTATTTTCTGTCCCAGCCCTTCTCTACATCTCACCTTTGTTGTCCTTGCATAAAACAAACAAAGTGAAATGAGCAAACCCCTCGTATTGTAATCCTTAGGCATTAATGTCAATTTATTTCCATAAAACACCATGGATATTTGTGATGTTGTATGTGGTTGAAAAGACCAAAACATAAAAACCAAACCAAAACCAAACCAAACAAAAAAAACCCACAGAGCAGCAAACTCCTTACAAAATTCTAGTACATCTGACAAGTTCTCTGGGGTTGTCACATTAAAAATTGCTGTACACTGCATAGCCCAGACTATGTAGTAGTACAGAATAAGTACTCAGTTCCTTCATTCTGGTAAATGTTGCAAGTCCCATCACTCAGAACCTTGCATATTCGACTTTGTTAACTGTTGCTTCTAGACAGCTGCTCAGAAATTCTAGACAAAGTGGCAAAAATCAGATATGCAGAAAGGAGAGGGAGTTTTAAGTTTATATCAACTCAAAGTAAACTAAAAAGAAAATAGAGGAGGACAAAACAGAATATTTCTTTATTTCTTTCATTTCACAAAGCATTAACAAAATCTCTGAACAGAAGGAGACAGAGACTTGTGAGGAAACTGCTATCTTAAAATATTTGAAGGGAAAACACAAGGAGACCTATTTTACAACATTTTGGTTGAAAGCAAAGTGTGTGTTTGACTGTTTTTATAATTTTACATAAATGTTTGAAAAATGCAATGAGAAAATTGTCATCTCCCTTTTATGAAAACAAGGCATGCCATCTCCTGTCTAAGGTTTGGCCAGCTAGTTCCAAACTGTCTAATTCCTTCAGCCATTTTAGGGAGGAGGGTAAGCATCACTCCTTTGTTCCTGTGGATGAGGAACTGAGAATTAAATATGACTGAGAATTAAGGCTGGTCAGTGGCAGAGTCTGGATTCTATAGAGTTCAGTGCCTTGACCCAGAAGGCTTCTCTTTCTATCTGCCTAGCTTATGTATCTCTTCACATAACATGTTTTTACAGGTTGATTTATACTTGTACCACTTCTGTGAGGTTGAATAACACTGTTGTCTCTTTAATAGATACAGAATCCAAGAACAGGTGATCTAAGTGAATGCCTAAGGTTATATAAGTATCTATGGAATATAAGGAACTGCATAAAACTTACCTAAATCCCAAGTAATGACCTTAACTTTTTAGGCCTTACCCATTTGCTTGAGAGAAAGCCAGAGACAAAAACAGAGGGAAAAGAAAAAGCAAAAAAGGAAGGCAGAGGGGGTTATGTTTTTTTCCCCCTGGAAGGCTGGCTTCCTGTTTTGATTTCAGAAGCAACCACCAGTCTTTTTCAATGCTAATTTCATAAGTGATACTTTTTAGAAGAGAAATTCTCTGATTTCACAGAGAAGTTACATTGAGAAGAGAGAGAGGGGAAAAAACAAAGAGAAAAGGGAGAATGCTATGAATTGGATTCTCCCTCTGTTGCCCAAGAATTTCCTGCTTCCACCTGCCAGTGCTGTGACTTCCTTCTCAGTTCGTGGCTTTGAAACTAGCTTAGCAGGATCTCTTTCTAGGGATGGGTGTTGTCTATTCACTCAGAGAACAAGCTCCATGCAAGGAGGCATGGGGGAGCACATAGTGGCATTTCTAGCAATAAGCTTGTCAAAATAAACAGTCTCACTTTTAAAATATGTATCCTAAATGTGTCGCCTCCTAATGCATATTCATGTCTTGAATGCAAATACTTTCCTTTGCTGCCCATATTGTGAATGTTTGCCCTCTCTATTTGGGTTGTGTATCATATGGTATGTAAATAAGAGATGACAAGTTGTGTAATATGTGGAGGAGGGGAGGAGGTAAAGGGATTTGATTTAATAAGAAACATGCATAATTTACACACACAGCACTATTCCACTCTGAGTTTGCATATTTTAATAGCAAACCCTGTGGCTTGTGCCAACTAATGTCTTAGAAATAATAGTCTTTTAGTAGCCTTAAAGGTAAGATTTCTCAGATTAAGTCCACTTGCTAGAATAAATATCCTGCAGTGGTTTAGCTTTATACTGAAATTTATAAGTGCCCTTGCTTCTTTGCAAGGTGAAGGCAATTTGGGTAAATACTACTAATATATACAGTATGAGCAAGAAGATGTGTTTCAGGTGCTATTTTTTTCACTCCCACAAGTTAGGAACCCAAAGTATTTTAGGATGGATTTATATCTTTCTGACCTGTAAATGATGTAAGCTGGAGGCACAAACTAATACTAATATGCTGTGGTAACCAGATATCCATAGCTGTTTGCCCTTGCAATGGTGGGGGCATAAAACTAGAGGATGTTTTCAGCATGTTTTTTAATAATCATTTTTTATAGTCACTCAGGAACTGGATGTGTGAAATGGGTTCATTTTGACACTGTGGCTAGAGTCATGAGTGCAAATTCCAGCTAAGTGTAGCCTGCTTTGGTCTGAAGGAACAGACAACTCTTACCCTGAAAAGTTAGGCATAAATAAACACATGGCTATGAGGAAAGCATCTGGCCACAAGAATCCCAAATGTTGAGTTGCTTTCAAGAGTTTCAGTATGGATTCTGTACATGTGCATATCCTTCTGCATATAAGAATCAAAGTGAATGTAACTACAAAGTGGGAAAGATACTGTAAAATGCCATTCTGGAAGGCTTCACAATCAGGGAAAGACTTCATGGGATGCCAAATCCAGCCCCACAGGGACTTGTGTCTTATCATCAAGGAGAAGAGGAGACAAAAATGGCAGATTCTGAGGGGTGGCACAGGGCCATACACATGGTAGACGAAGTTTCTTCACGGCAAAGCCTAAACTACATTTGATTTTTGTGGAGACACACAGTGCTAGTGAGAGGGCCAAACTATGCACTGCAGTGCTGGTTCCCTGGACCTGCCCTCCTGTGTCATTGGCTCTGGAATACCCTGCCTGTGGCTTAACACTGATGTCTGCCCCTGTTTGTGAGCTTTGTAAGCAAACTCAGAGTTTTCAGATTGGCTCCCAATAACCACAGAAACTGCTCCATGAGCCCACCAAATGTGTCCCAGCATTTCAGGAGCTGCTTCTGATCTGGGTGAAAAATGGATTCTAGAGTAAGACAGACCCTAAAGTTTGAATGTGATTTTGGATCCAGATTCTGCAAGAGTTTTTGGATTCACTATCTCATTTTTAACTTTGTCTTTAAACATGTACTCAGTTCTAATTACTGTAAAATTTTCTCTTTTTTTGGTCTTAAACTCTATCTTATACATGAGTATTTCAGGCAAGTTGCAGAACTCAAAAATGTCATTGAAATGAACAGCAGTGCCTCAAGTTTGTCATGATATGGATAGTGATACAGGTGAATAAAAGAGCTTTTTACTTGAAGATTGCAGTTCAAGTCATGCACTTCAGTGCACCATTCTGCCACAAAATTAAGACTGATTGGAGGAGTTTCTTTGGCATTACAGTCCTGACTGGTGCAGTCCTTGACTTTACCTCAGGTGTATGTCAGGTGTCTGGTGCAGTCTCCTAAGGCATGCTCTCTTTAGCTGTCGCTCCTCTTTACACAGTGTGGAGAGGAGGGAGAAAGTTCAATGTGTGCTCCCAAAGGCCTGCTTTTAGGGGATCTTGATCCATATATGCTGCCTCTGGGTCCTAGGCTGAATCCAAGGAAGGCAAAAAAATCCCATTGGCTTTTGGAGGCAGTTCAGCCACATTTAGTCTCAGTGAATATTAGAGAGGGAGATTTATTTTGTTGAGGTTTTCAGTCCTCAACAAGTAAAACTTTTAAAAATCTATCTCTGGTGTGTGAATTTAATTAAAAGTTCTAATAAACTATTTTACAGGGGTGAAGGAATCTTTGGAGGTAGTCCTGTTTCTTTCTTCCCACTCCCCAAACTAAATACTTAAAAGCAGAAGGAGATCCAGGGCATAAGTAATGAGTAGGGTTTGTCTCCTTCCCAGAGATATGCCTTAATGATGAAGGACAATTCTTTTCAAAAATAAATCTCTTATGATCATAGAGCTCTCTACAATTACACAAACCATTTCATGATTTAAATTGTTGGGAAAACCAAGATGCCTATTGCTGCAGATATTTTCATTTCCATGCTGCTTCTGTAAAGACATTCAGCCTCTAGAGCAGTGTGTTGTATATGTAATTCTCAGCTGGGAATCACTAAACAAGCTGAAATCGAAATAATTACTGGTGATTCCCCCCCCCCTTCATTCTGTATTATCTTCTCAAAAGAGACTGAGGAAAACAGGCAGCAAAGAAATGCTGCTCTCCAAATACATAACAAGGAATTGGTCTCCTGAAGGCTGTTAAATAAGTATGGAAAAGACTAAAATTTACTTTTCTAAATTGTGGAATGGGTTTCTGAGCAATGAAATGCAATTTGTCTCTCAAGTACCTTTTATCAGTTTTTCTGAAAAAATACAGTATGCATGAATACTTATTGGAATTTTATCTTTAAAAAAAAGCGGAATTAAAATTGGTGTGAATATGAGGGAGTGTTACAATTGCAAGTAATTGTGTCTTTATCAAGTTTGCTGGCTTTCTGTATTTTCTACATTTTAAGGCTTTGTACCACTCGAGTTTCCTAATCATCTGTTTGAATAGATAAAAAAGTATTCTGGATAGATACAAAAGCTCTGGTTCTCTGGCTACCTCGCTCCCTCAGCATTAGAGGAAAAGTCATCAAACATTAATTTCTGATTCCCGGTGCCAACTGAGCAGAGAGGGACTGGATACTTTGCAAGAAGTCTAGTCAGTTAAAAGGCAGGATCTGAAATTGGTAGATTTTACTCTGGAAAAAATTGCAATGCAGAATGGCACTTGGCTTAGGAGGAGGGTGTTCAACTGCTCTGCCGTTGTCATTTTGGGAAGGTTTTTACTCACCTGTAAGTGTTGCAGTTCAGAGGTGCTGGAATGCCTCTTGCAGGACAGATAGACATGAAGGAGTGGTCAAGCTCTTCTGTTGCTGGGGGTCTTGTGACTCTGAACAGTGGTGCAGGATGGTTGCAGGTCCTGAGGCCAGGGAGGATCAAGGCCAGCTAACACGACTAATGGCTATAAAATGTCACCTGTATTGGATAACAACCTCTCTTCTTCCTGCAAGGGTGTTCTCTATGGAAAAGTAACTATCAGGTGGGTGCTATAAAAGGCATTTGCTTTGCTAGATCTGCACTGTCTGGAGTTAAGATGATCAATATAAAAATATTGTGGTGTTCACCTAGTGGCATCCACTCTGCTGAAGCCTCTACACATCTGGGAGCTAGTAAGTGTAAAGATGGAAGGACCAAAGCAACCTGGTGTTTGGAATTGCAAGGAAAGGAAAATCGAGGACTGTAGTCAGTTAAGCATTTGATTGGAGCAGCTGATGGTAGCAAACCTGGGCTTCCTGCCCTTTTATTATAATGTATGCTGCTGTGGTTTCTTACCTATAAACTGGAATTCAGATGGTTCTACAGCCTGATAAAATGTCAGGGACTTTTTTGCAAATAGATACCCATTTAAACTAATCTAAGGGAAAACATGCAAGTAGTGGGTGAGGTTTTGTGAGGTTCAACAAGGCCAAGCACAAGGTCCTGTATGTGGGTTGAGGCAGCTCTCAGTACAGCACAGGCTGGGGATGAGCTGATTGAGAGCAGCCCTGCACAGAAGGACTTGGGGTGCTGGGGGATGAGGGATTGGACACGAGCCAGCATTGTGTGCTTAAGGTGAGGTTCAACAAGGCCAACTATATTCTGGACTGCACAACAAGAAATGTGGCCAGTGGGGTGAGGGAGGTGCTTCTTCCCATCTGTGTTGCTCTGGTGAGACCCCACCTGGAATACTGTGATCAGCTCTGGAGTTCTCAGTACAGGAAAGATATGGACCTGTTTGTGTTTCCCCAGACACACAACCTCTTCTTTACCACATGTATTATTTACAAACTTTGGATTACCACAGCCACTGCTCACACACTGGAGGTGCTGGCAGAAGAGATGGGAAGAGAGAGAGTGGAGCAGCTGCCAGCTTTAGTGCAAATCCAGAGCATTACAGTTGCATTTTTTGTGCTGAAAGAGCTTGAGAAAGCAGAATTTGTCAAAGATGTATAATCTGTGTGGTGTAAAGTCAGCTGCTTTTGTTTTACAAGGGTGGAGTGCTTCTCTGGCCTCCTAGTCTGAGGCTTGACTTAACCAAGCAGGCTGCAGCAATGTGGGTGGCAAACTTCTGGGCTTCTGGTTCAGTGCCTTGTTGCCATTAGTCACACCATGTGTAGCTCTGGCTGTTCAGAAATCCTAAACTGTGCTGTTTGACACCGTGTCTTACCAAGAGGGTGCATAAATCTGATAAACTCTCAGTCCCCTAGGAAATGAGAGTAATGGAGGATTTACATTTACATTGCTATATTGGTATTTGTTAAATTGAGTTCTGTTTGGCTTTCAAATCCCTAATTTGGGTTTTATACTTGGTTGCTATTACAAATCCTTTTATCACCCCAGCAACACTATCAGACTGATTTCTCACTTGTCTTCCTCCTTCTGACATGGAAATATAAGTTCACTGATCTATTTATCATTCCTTCTTGAATAGTTTCCCAGGATGTATTCTCTGAAAAACAGCCAATTCATTGTATAATGCTGTAACGACTGGAATCTAAATGAATATGAAACAAAATTCTACCAGATTATGCTTCCTGCTGCAGGAGATTCCGGCTACAGACAGAGATTTAATGGTTCACATTCAAAGACATCTGTGTTTCTAGATTAATGCATCCATTTCAGTTTCAGAAGTGCAATGACTGAACCTCAGTGCCTGTGCTTCTATTCTAAGTTGCTTTGTAACAACTGAGTAGTTCAGAGTTTTATGAAAATGGGCAGGAGGTCAGGAGAAATGGGCTACTAAATCTTCTTTCAGTAGATTTCTTCAACCTCATCATTGTCATATCTAACAGTATGGAAAGGCAAAGGCCAACTTAATAACACAGGGCAACTAACAAGGAAAAAGGATGTTTTGAATCCCACAGGAAAAGATTACATAAAATACATTGCTTTTTTTAATGCCCAGCATTAATTTCCTGACACAATGACTGTCTACTTTTAAAATTATTTTCCCTTCTCCACTTTTGTGTGGAGAAAGCAGGAGAGAATATATCCATATGGTCACAAAACAGCGTAAATTTAGAACTGTTGAACAATGTACCTATTTTAAAATAAAAATAAAATCAACACCTCGTGGTTTTTTAAGCCACCATGGCTATTTCAGATTCCAATGACTGATTTATTCTTTACAGACTACAGCTTAGTCAGGCAAAGGATGGGCGTATTCAGCTCCTACTTGCCTGGTGTTCCAGCCAAGCAAGATTTAGCATTAGCTGGCATCTTCGCCCAGAATTGACTTTAGCTTTGCCTTCTCATGCTCAGCTGTCAGAGCATTATGCTTTCCTATGGTCTGCACTTCCCTTTGCTGTCCTCAGTGGCAGCTGTTCAATTTCTAATTTGACAAGATGAACACCACTTGGGTTAGATATCACTGCTTCTGGGCCAAGAAGGCATCACAGTTCAGTTCACCACAGTGCTTGATACTGCAATCAGCCCACCACAAATGCTAACAACACACTCCTCTGTTAACAAAATCACCACTAGGACTATAAACACCTTCTCATGCCTCTGTGCTAAAAGGTTGTTCTCAGCTGCTTGTGATTTTGCCAAACTGCTTCTGTTTGGGTTGACATGCTAGAGGATAGGTATAAGCCTGCTAGCAAATTATTTCATGTGAAGTTTTGGACAGATCCCCAAACCAGTGTTCAGGATCAGACCTGAGCCACACACCATGGTGTAAGCTGCACCAGCCCAAACACAGTGACTTTACCTACAGCTCTGCTCTCATCAAATCTTCTTCTAGGGAGAACCAATTATGCAGTATGCTGTCCTGCCTGTCTTCGAAGGTGCATTCATTTTTTTGGGTAGGGGCAATGCCTCCCACCAGCAATTTGGTGAAAGGAATGCCCATTGCTGTCTCTGGGCAAATCTGCCCTTATAAACTAATAAGCATGTTCTAAACAGTAAGTTTATGCTTAGTCAAGATTTATTAGATTTTAATAGATAATCTTGTCACTGATTATAGAGAGTATATATATACTTAAATATTACACAGCTCACAAACCCCCAAGAAATTGTTAATGCTGCTTTGAGAGCCCAGTTTGAATAATCTACAGTGAATAAGATAAGTGGTCACACATTGAACAAGAAGAAAGGAAGAAGACAGCTGCTCATTAAGTGAACATCTTCTATTCTGTGTGCTGAATGATGCAAAGGTTAGGTTAAAAAACAAGGATGTAGACATGCAGTTGAGGCCTGTATTATAATGCATGTAGACAAAAGGGCCAAAATGAGGGTTGTACAGGCAACCTTGAGAAGAAGTCTGTTTCATCTAGAAATTTTAATAATGCTTTCTTAATGTAAGGTTTGTGTGTGTCTATTTAAGCTATGTGACGGAGCTACATAAACAAGATCAATATGCAATAACATTATTGCATATCATGAAGTGCTGAGCATTATACGTGGTGTGCTCCCCTCAATTTTTTCCTGCTCTGTGAGGGCAAATATTAATTCTGCATCATATAAAATGGAAATGCCAACAAAAAGAAAACTAAATAATTATGTCCCCACTACCCTGTGCCTTCAGAGGACTCATTCAAGTCTTTCAGCAAACTTGTAGGAAGTCACTTGGCTTGAAGACTTCTCTTCCTCTTTCAAACTTGGATAAAGCTTACCACAGGCCTCCAAAGTTGATCAAGGGGCACTTGCAGAAAGGGACAAGGCTGTGGCAACAGTCAGTGTTGAGTGGCCCTGGGACTCCGGTGCAGCTGCTGGCCATTCGGGTTTGTTTCTTTTCTGATTGTATTGAACTCTTGCCTTCTCCAGACCTGGAAGCAAGGAGACACAGATCCACCTCACTCTGAGAAACACACCAGGTGATGACTGTCTGGCCTCTCCAGAGGGGATGGTTAGAAATCTGCCTCTCACACAATATTAAATTGAACTGTCTTCAATCTCGGGATAAATCCGACCCCTGCAAACACAGGATTCCTGACTTCTGTGGCTTGAGGCATCATCTTTGGAATTAAGGACTGAAAAATTATTCTCCAAACAGGTTTAAATTGTTATATTTTCCCCTTATCTGTTGTATTCTCAGAACTTGATTCAGGAAGATCTATTTTCTTTTAAGCAAATGTCACTTATTTCTACACTTTGTAGCATGGTATTTAAGAACACAAAAATAAGAATCTGAAGAATGTGTGATATGATAATGGATGTCTCTTTATTATGTACCTCACACCATCAGCAAACAGACTTTAGTTTAAGGGAGAAAACAAAATAATTTTACCTTTCTTCGGATGAGTATTCTCCCAACTGCCATCTGATTTTTTATTTTTTTTTTTTTTTACTTTTTCCTGACTTCAGAAATGGCTTTATTGCTTTAGACACTTCTGCACAGTTTCCAGGCAGTCATTAAATAGCAATAGAATATCAAATTAACCTTAAAATAGCCCTTGAACTGATTTAGGAAATCAGGAAGTGTTTGAGAGACATACATTAAAATGCAATGGCTTTGTGTTTTTGTGGAGAAAAGGAGTATTTCAAGAAATTATATTTTTAATAAGGTTTTTAGACCTACTTTTTCTGTGCTTTTTATCTGTATCCCTCATATGTACAATTTTTGCAAACTCTTTTATTTCTATTTGGCAAAATTTCTTCAGCATTGTGAGAGAAAGAATGGTATAAACAGAATTAATTTTGTGACTTGAAAATGAAAGATCTTACTCTTCCATCTGTACAGTCTAACTGCCTTTGTGGTGCATGCAGTGGCCTTTCCTTGATTAAAGAGCTCAGCTTCTCACACCACATAGCACATGCTTCCTAAACATCTGAGCTGCCCAGGTGGGTAAAAAAAAAAAAAAAAAGCAGTGAGATTTGAAGTAGCATTTAGGAGAAAGTGTTCTTGAGAGCCACAGATGTGACTGAGAAACACCTAGTGTGGTTTTGATTATGTTCTTGAGTTCATGACATTTTATTACAGGACATCTTATAGATGCTCTAAGATCTTTCCTTAAAATTAACAAGCTTGAGTCATACCAATTAAATCCTTATTTCATGGTAGGTAACTGGAAGCTGGGATCCACTTGCGAAAGCAATGGTTCATGGCAGGGAAGGAGTAGCCTCTCATTGAGTGAGTGCTCTGCTCTTTGATCAGAAATATCACAGCTCAGAGACTCTCAAACTGCCACATTTATTGCATGGGGCAGTTATTCCCCAGTTATGTATTTAAAGCTTGCTTCTGCATGCTTTGGGAAACAAAGTTTGGTCGCTGTTACTGAGCCGGTCTTAGGTGTGTAAAAATCAGCATCAGAAGCAGTGGTGGTAAAACCTTCATGATGTGTCCACTGGTTCCATCTCGCTTCATTTGGTGATTTCTCATACTGCCATGCTTGTTCCTCCCTAGCACTGCCTGCAGACTGCTGGACCCTGCACTGCAATGTTTTCTATTTCCTTATCCCGGTTTTTTGGTGTGATGTATTTTTTTTCCTGCACTTTGATGACAGTGGTATTGTTTGGGTGGTAAATTTAGTGGTATCTCCTGAATAAATGCAGTGCATTTCATTTATATGAAAATATTTTCAGTGGGATTAACCACCAAGGGTTTAGCCACTTTGGAGATATTGCCTAAGCTCTGTGAGAATATTAGATTTAAAAGCATAGAAGATGCTGCTCATGGCACAAATGACATACATGGATGAATGTTTCATTTACTCCTTTTCAGCACAATACCAACCACTTCAGTGTCTTAGCATATTCAGCAGGTGGGCTCCTTGACTGATTACTCCCATACTTTGGAGATTCCTCAGTAGTCTAATGAAAATGTAAATGCACATCATCAGCAGTTTAAACTCGCATAGCTCCCCTGCAGCAAGCAGGGTCAGGCCATTTTCTATCAGCTGAGGAGGAGCCTTGGAACATCAGCAAGTTACAAAGCAGGATGCTTTGTAGTTTTGCTGGTATATGAAGTGCATCCATAATGTAATTACTTTCAACTCCAGGTTTCCCAAATGGCTTCATCTCAGAAAATGGAGAGAATGCTGATCATTCTTTTAAACCTCAACTGGTAAGATTTATAGGTGAAGTCTTACTTTTGAGCAGAATGCAACTACCTGACTAATTACTGCAACTCTATTCATAGATCTGCTCGAGAGGGAAATCAGCAGAAGCTTTACCTAGCTCCATGATTTCTTTTCTCATCCAGTAGCCTGCTGGGAGAATTCAGGCTCTTGTCCACTTACTGTCAAAAGTCTTTTGTTCTCTGATAAAATGCATCTTGTGACTTGGAAAGGAAAATTGTCTTTTAAACTTTCTTGAGAAATAGTTTAGAAAGAACAGAGGTGCAATGAGAACTTGGCCAAAGGGCAGCCTTTTGAGGCTGGAAGTGGATTGCTAACCTTTAGATCACTGCAGGCAGAAGCTTCTGCTCTCTCAGGTAGTGCTGGTTTGCTCAGGAAGCAGAAACAGCAATCCAGCAGATGGTGTGAGCTCACTGGTAACTGAATGTTTTATTCATTCAAATACTCACCTGTTGCCTGTGTCTAATGAAATTTCCCTCTCTGACTGTGTCTGATTCTTAAATTAAACCTAATCTGGCAATCTCTGACACACAAAACGTGCTTTGACTGTAGCAGTAGGAATCACTAAAGTACCCAGCATGGCCTGGTTTAGCCTTAGTTTTGTGTTAAAGAAAGCACTTCCCTTTGCAGAGCTGTTGTGCCTATTCCTTCCACATTCTGGTAAGGATGTCTGATAGTTCAGACATGAGTTTAGACATGAAACTGAGTAGTTTCTAAAGGTCATCCAGATTTGTTGTGCTCTGGATACCTTGCAAATGATACTTTTGTCTGTCCTTCACAGAATTTGAAAAGTCTTAAGAGCATGTTCACTTTCTGTGCTCTAAAAGCTGATGTATCTCTCACCTATTCCTCAAGACCTCCTGTGATGGAAATGCCAAAGCTTCCCCAAGCATCCTATTATAGCACTGTTTCTCTTTAAGTTATTTCATTCTACTTTCCATTACATATAACTTCGGGGTTTTTTTTGTGCAGTTTCAGCACTTAAATCCTCTGAGCATGAAAAACAGACTGTTTCCTCTTTTTGAAGTAACTGCTGCTCATAAATTTGTCAGTCTTTTCAAGACAGTAAGCCCAGTTTGTTCAGTCTTTCCTCTTAAGTCATGTCTTCCAAAGCTGTGATCAATCTTGACTATTCTGCCTGTGAGTTCAGGTGGTCATTCCTGATTTGAAATGCAATGCACCAAACTGAGCAGTTGCTCCAGCATCTTTTTGAATTTGTGAGGAAAGATTTACTTTGTGCATCTCATGAGCTCTACCTCTGCTGTAAAATTGTTATAGTCTTCCCAACAGTATGATAAAACAGTTGTCACGTGTACATTTCTGATCTACAGACTGTCTTCCCTGTAGCCATGCATTTCCTCACTTGTAGTGGTATACTTAATTACTTCTGCAGAGCTATAGAACATTATATTGCTCACAAGCAGCACATGCAATTCAGTCTCCAGTTTGTTGAAAAATTTTAAGTCCTGCTTTCCAATATACTTAGTCCCTCACAGCTGAGTGCTATTTAACAAACTTTTTTTGCCATCATTCAGTTCATTGAGACAAGTATTCAATAATGCCACACTTAGCACACTTCCCTGTGGAATAGCACTGAATGCAGGCATCTCTCTTTATTTATGATGAGTAATGTTTTCTTAACAGCCTTTTCCAAGCATTTTTAGAGCATCCTAATATTTCCACCTTGTTTTAAAGAATTTCACATGAAATCCAAGTCAAAACTACTTAATAAAGTAATAGGATAGCTTCTGTTTTTCTCTATTCCCCAAAGGCCATTATCTTGTCATAGAAGGAAATTCGATTGATTTGATGGGTCCTCTTTCTGACAAATTCGTGCTGTCTGTTACTCATCTTCTTGGGTTCTTTTTTAGGAATTTACAAGTAGTTTGATTAATTATTCTTTTACAGTTCAGGGAATTGAAGCTAAGGTGTTAGATTTACAGGTTTGTTGCTCCTCCTTTAATTGTTTGCCATTTTGCAGTCTTCTGGTAACTCAGTGTATCCCAGAGGATCTCCAAGATAAATGCCAGCAGCTCATCCAGCAGATCTTCAAGGAAAGCCAGACCAAACTGAAAATGTCTGATTTACCAAGGTATTCTTTCATCCTTTTGTTTCCTGATTCAAGTCTGACAACTCACCGTCTATTTCTGATACTAAGTATGAGACTAATTGATGTTAATTAAAAAGATGATGCAAAAAAAGGCATTCCAATTTCAGCTTTATGACATTGCTAAGTAAGGTACCAGTTCCACTGAGTAGCAGACAATTTTGTTGGCTTTCTTCTTACATTAAAATACTTATCGGTACTTTCTTGTTATTCCTGATGCTTTGTTAATTGCATCTATGGCCTTATCTTGCCTGACTTTGAGAAGTGTCAGCTTATACTGTGTTTTTTACAATAGTCCTCGACAGACTGACCTGGTGCTTTTAAAACACCTGAATTAAAGGGGCAGCACGTGCTCAATGCATGATCAAATCTGTCCTCTGGCTATGTATGCTATTTACCTCCACCAAGAGGATGATTTGCATTTCTGCCATTACTGTGCTTTCTTTGAGGAAATTCACTCTTTACTATCCTTTTTCTTTACACCAGCACTCCTAGGGAGCTGTAGTCACACCTCCCTATGTGCTGAACTTGCCTTTCTGAATGTTATTGATTTTTAATTTGCTGTTTCCCATCTTCCTAAGCCAAAAATTTTGAACTCTGTTGTAGTCCCTTATGGCTTTGTTTGAGTAAAGAAGAAAACACAAAAGTACGAACATCACCATTTAAGCCAGGCTATTCATATTTTAGAGATACGCTATTTCTCTGCGGCTTTCCTCAGCCTGCCTTCATCTTTGTGAGTTCAAGGATAAAAATCACTGGTTTGAGCATTAAGGTCAAAAGCTAAAACCCCAGTGAGGGCCTGTTCATTCAGAGTAGTCAGTGACATCAAGGTAGCCCAAACTGTGAAAACCATTGGGATTACATCTCTAGGAGTGTTGTGCATACCACAAAATAACTACTGAGAATATTGGCTACTTTCCTCCTTACTGACATCAAGCCATTTTTAAAATGAAAGCAAAAATTGTTAGTTGTCACTTCAATCTTTTCTCAATTAGAGAAGTTAACTTGTCTGTATCCAAAAACACCACAAGCTTGAAATTTTGGGAAATGCGTAACTGTAATAACTTAAAAATAGGCTTTGAAATTTAATTTTCTCTTTTGGCAATGTTGGTTGCCATGGAGTTCAAGTAATAGGTTGTGATGTTTAACACCGAATTCATTACTACTTCTCACTCACAGAGAACATCTAATTATACATATTCATGAAGAAAGGTGTTTGGCATTCCTGAGAGAGAAAATATCTTTTAAAATATTGTATATACATACTTTTGTAACCAGATGGGGTCTAGTAAAAGCATAATCTTATAGCACTTTTTACCAGTGTTTTTAATTGTTTCCTAGTTTACAGAAATTTGCAATTTTAAATATTGTCTTAAAACAATTTCCTTGTAATATGACTATTTATATTCAATGAGTACAAGCATTTACTTTTAAAGTACCAGGAAGTTTTAATGCACATATATTGAATGAATACGTAGGACAACATGCACTTTTTTTTTTCAACGTTGAACCTGTTTTCTCCTTAGCATATGTAGCTGCATTTATCTTCAAAGAAAAGTCATGTGAATGACAAATGCAAGTGGAGGGAATGATGAGAATCCTTGCTGTCTTTATTTCAATTGATTTAGTCTTTCCAAGTTCTCCATAGAAAATAATGTGATGGTTAGATAGATCTGTTGCTTTTAGATAGTAAGTCACATTTTAGGATTGATGCTAGTATCTTTAGCTTTGGTGGGCTAAACTGAAAATCATCCTAGACAAATTAAATTGATTATCTGCTTCTGTCTGATGAACATCCTTAAAAGGCTTTTGTGAAAACTGAACAAATAACTTTAATTAGTATTACTGTTGTTTACAGAACAGAAAGACTGAGGTGTTAAATCACCAGTGTTCTCTTAGCCATCTCTGGTATATTCTGTTTTTTAAGAGTGATCATCTGAGCTGTGCTTGTTTTTAATGCAAAAACTATGAAAGTGGAGGTTGCACGAGTAACAGTCTTTTTCTTTCTATAAAGCCTGAGTCTTTCACATTCTGTTTATTGAGCTATTGATAGCTGACATTAATGACATCTGTGCTGGTTTTTTATACCTCTAGTGGCAATAGCATGCCTATGGTAGGGTTTTTTGAAGACCAAGTACCTTTAATTTTTCCCTGATAAAACAGTAGGTCTGGTGACTGCATTGTCAAATGTTAAGGCAATCGACTATGCATGAACTTCAACAGGTACAAAGAAAAAGTAATGTGCTGTTAGTGGTTTTATATTCTTTGGGCAGTAATTGTAATTCTGACTTGGTTTTACTTGTGCAGAGAAGGATTAGGTATCACTGAAGTGTTTTAATATACCAAAACTTTTTTATTTTTCCGTTTTTCTGGCACACAAAAAGTGTTGACCCTAAAGCGGGTTCAAACGTCAAGAATCAAATTGTGATATATGAAAAATTTTGAACAGTGTTTACATTTACATGAAAATGTCTCCAATAATTATTTCAAAAGGAAAGAAATTAATAAATGAGTAATAAATGAGACAATTAGTACATTTAAAGTGACTACACTATTTTTGTGTTTGAAACAGCTGTTGTCAACAGTTGGCAACCAACCATTTTATTTTTCCTCAAGGCTTCCCATAAAAAAACCCAAATAAACAAACAAACAAAAAACCCTCCTCAGCACAAGAAGATGAGATTGAACTGAGTTTGCTAATCTTATTCTGTTGGCTGCATAACTTTTATATTGGAATTTCTGATCCCTTGTGTCATCACTGCATCTGACAGTACTTGGACCTAGCCTGGAGTCTGGATTTGATTGCTTTCTTGAAAATCTGACATTCAAAATAGTTTTCCTTCAGAACTATTGCACCTTCAGCAGTTTCCAGTGGCAATAATGAGCACCATGTTATACTTTCTTCAGTCTTTTTCACACAGACTAATTTGCTATCTCGTCTTTGAGTGACAAAGATGAGGCAGAGTCAGAATAATGAGACAGAAACAATGGCTACAACAGAGCACTCCATTACAAAGGTTCAGAGTATGTTTCATCCTCTTGTTGCAAGGAGTGTAGGACTGGGGAGATGAAAATTCATTACTGCTATGCACGATACTGAAATTAAGTGTAATGAGAGAATAGTGAAGTTTTAGTGATAGCTCATGAACTTCTGAACTCCTGAGAAATATGATATTCTGCTTTGTTCAGGCAAAGAAGCTATATCCATCCTCAAGAAACTGAGGGAAGACTCTACAAGCCCCTACAAGTCTGATTATGTATCCAAAGCACAACTTTTATACTGCTTTGTAAGCAGCACCATCACCTCCAAAGATGGCTTGGATTGGCACAGTATGTGGTTAAAATAATAAATATAGAACTGAGTTTTAACTCTGCCAGTCTTAGGATTTCTCATCACTTGCCATTGCCATCCTTCTTGTCTTGCACTGAATGCATTGCACTGTCTGTCGCTATTGCAGTTTTAAGGCTGTATGTCTTTGGTACCTGATGTTCTGGAAAAAGTAAATCTGTCAGTTGTACGTTTTTGATCTGGCCATGTTTCCGTGAAAAAAATGTATGCCAAGCTTGCTCTCATGAGTCACACTAGGAACTGTAACATAGGAGGCATTTTTCTTCTCTCAGATTTGAAAACTCAGTTCTCTCTGTGTTGGCACTCTAGGAAAAAAGCTGTGTTTCAACTCCTCTTCACTCTTGGGGTCATGATACATTCATGCTTCCATGGATTTCCCAGGCGTTCTGCCCTTTCCATGTTTCAGTGTTTATTTTCTGGCGTTAAGTATTAACATACACAATTCCATTAAAGCAAAGCCCATTTTTTACCTTTTCTTTCAGCCATTCAGAGGAGCTCTGCCCACCCTCTCATTGCTGCTCCTGCACACACACTCTGCTTTTGTGTCCTGGCTCTTACTGTTCGAACCAGGATGATCCTAAAAAGGAGCTTAATGTCTCCTCAGACTTAACAGCTGTTGTGCCACAACTTTAACAATTATTTTCTCAGTTGCTGGGCCACCATGGTCCAAGCCACTGAAGTGAATTTTGATGAAAATGAAGTGATTTAAATGGGAGAGTGAGTTGGAAATGTCATTGTTTCCCTAGGAAGAGAGTTGCCAGCGGTTAAAGCGATTACGTACCGCATCTATAATGATGCCTTGGACAACTCCAATTTTTATCAATAAGGGAGCTGATGTTGAAGGTGTGATCTTGGCAGTAGCTGTGTGTGGAGTTGCTCCAGGAGCTGGGTGATAAGGCTCCCTGTGGGAGGATATAACATCCTTCCTCTCTCAGAGAGAGTTCCAGGAACTGCCCCCCTTTGGGTAGCTTTCAAGGAGTTTCTGGCTTTGATAATAATTGGCAACAAAATTTGCACTTTAGCTGCTCAGCTTGATCTGTATTATTCTTTTGTCTCTATAGATTTAGATTATTCTGCATATTGTTACAAATTTTTCACATTTTAAGGTGTGCCTGCACCAATCTATGAAGCTCCTTTCAACCACTGAGATGACTATACACTGATCTTATTAATATTTTAAAGTGATGTAGATTTCAAATTAAATGTCACTTGGCTGTATTAAAAAGAATGGAATCTAGCCAACCTGAAAGTTGTCAGTAGTTTCCAAAATGCTTTTAGGATGACAAATATATGCTAGAAAATAAAAAGTGTAATTAGAAGAGGAGCTCTGAAGAAGAGAGTTGTATTTAATATTTAAACCAATAATTAGTATAGTAATAACATTTTCTGCCATCACAGACATAGTTTTACTGCATATTAATGCAATTAAAATTACATCACAGTCAGATAATTTCCTTCCAGCTCTGTACACTTAAAAGCAAGAGCAAATCCCACTGGTTAATGTTTGTAAAGGGAAATCTTTGTGTGAAAAGTATTGCAGTAGGGCAAAGTTATGCAACAATGGTGAGTTGTGTTTACCCTGTGCAACTTTTCTTTTTGCTTGCTTTTCTCTCCCCTCCGGGTATTAACTCAACTGGAAGTCTTACTACTAATTTAAAGAGATACTGCAGATAAAAACACTCTCTTCCTTAAGGGGATCACATAGCCTTGTACGTGGTTTTCACTGTGCAGTGCAATGCCCTGGCTGTCATATAAATTTTGGCAGAAAAGCACAGTTTTTGTGGTAACACAGCCTTTGCATCTGCCTGGAATTAGGCTTAGAATGATAGTCTTGTTTCAAAGAAGCTTTTTGAGTCTTTCAAAGAGAATGCAGTATAATTCACATTAAAAAGTTATAATTCAGATTGACATTTTCCTCAGATGGGGTTTGGCATGAGCCTTGTGCCTAAGGAATCCCAGGCTTCTTTGCAGCTCTGAGCTTGGGTGATTGGTCTCTTCTTTGAGGCCTTCATCTCCAAAGTACTGTGGCTGGCAGTATGCATAGTTTTTAAGGTAGTTTCAAGATAGAACTTTTTTAGTTTGCTTTGGGTTTTAGTGATGTCCAGAGTGAAATGATAATGGCAATCTCCAGTGCCAAAACACAGTGAGGACCTTTCCTCACTGTACTTAGATTGTACTGTGAAATTCAGAGATATCTCTACTGTAACCACCCCCAGGGTATTCCAGCCTTTTGAAAATTGCTTGCCTACTGTTTTCACTGTTCCAAAAGAAATATTGCTGCAATCAGCCCTTTTTTAAGAGAAACTTTTTGCCACTTCTGAATTCTCCAAAGGTCTGCTGATTCTCTCTAGCTTCACTTACCACAAGTGTGATAGGATCTACTCGCCAGTTTGTTGCACTCCTAAAAGCATTTCTTTTTGTAAGAGCCATGCCTGGTCGACTTAAATGTTACCTTGGAGGAAGTACAGTTTAGGGAGTGGCCCTCCAGTGGGCTTTGGCTTCTCTCATTTTGCTGCTAGCCAACTGTAAGAGCTGGGATAATTTGCTCCTTTTCCCTATCTTCTGGTACTTAGCTGCCAGTTCTGTTCAACTAGCCTATAATATGGAGGTATACAGATTTCAAACACATTGGACTAAGAACCAAGGTAGCTACCCAAGCCAATGAGCTCCACTGCACCAGAACAACACTATAGATTTCAGATCTGAGCTATTGTACCCATACACATCTCAGATTGGGTATCTAACTGGTTGGAGGGTAGAGTGTTGGGTCTGTGTACTGCCCTCATTTTCCAGTGTAAATGAGACACATTTTTCAATCCTACTCTCCCTGACAGTTTTTCTGGCTTAGCAGCAATAGCTTTAATGTGCAGGGAGTGACAGGGACTTCAGCATGCACCAGCAACTCAGACCTGCTCTTGAATCTCTTCTCCATGGTGCTGGTTGTGGCTGCAGGTACGGCTCACTCCTTTGCAGTCAGATCTGAGGTCTCATACTCTTGGAGAGAGAGCTGAACCTCACTCACCTGCATCAGCTTGTGGAGCTCTATGGCCTGAGAGGGAGGGATAAAAGAACTGGTAGGATCCTATGATGTGAAAGTTTGCAGAAATCAGTCCCCTGCACAGGATACTCTTCTCCACAGCTTCTCTGACCCTTTGGGCACTTTACTGGTATCAAACCTTAGGTGCTTATTGCAGGCTTGAACACTTGGTGCTGCAGCCAACGTGTTACAGAAGAACTCCTGGCCCAGGGCTGGCACAGTGTTCTTTTAATCAAAGTAATCTTTGAAAGCTGAAGATAAGAGGTTTAGCTCTTGAGGTACGCTGTGTTTGCTCATGTAGAGGCTGTGTGAACCCTTCCCCGTCCTGTAGATATGTTTTCTTAAAACAAAGTCACAACCATTTTGGGTTGCCTGCTCTTGAAATCACCAGTGATCTGTGAGATGCTACAGTTCAGGGAACATTCACTAAATGTGCTAATACAGTATTTAAATTATTGAGTACTAGAAAGTGCCAGGTCAGAGAGCCTCTGTGACATAAGGCAGAAGCCGCTCTGAACTGGCTTTATTAGACTTTAATGGAACAGCAGGTGTCACACAGAATGATGCGTACGGTCCATTTGCTTGGATATGTCCAGTTTTAATGTAACAAGGCTACAGTTTCTGCAGCTTCACCTGCCTGCCAGACTTTGCCTTCAGGTCTGAGACTATGGTATCACTGTCTCTCTGAGTCTTGGGTCATCCATTCAGTGCCACTGACAGCTCTAGGAAAAGGTGAAATAAATATTTCATCTTCAATTTATTAAAAAGTAACGTAGTTTGTAACAGAGTCCTGGAAGGTGCTCAACTGTGCTGGAATCAAATCTGTGATTCCAAATTAGACTTTTTTGATTGGTTTGATTTGGCTTTTGAGAGGAAAGGAGGGGAGCTCAGTGAGCACCTCTTCTGTACATCTGGCCAAAATTTGTGTGAATATTTCCAGAAGTATTTCAGAGGTTTTTGTTTGGGATCAGAGATGTCTTTCAGGCTATACATTTTTTGATACATCTCTGCTCTTACTATGTGCAGTGTTGGATTTATGGAATCTCTGCAAAGAGTCCATAAAGTTTTATGAGGTTCTTAGATTAGAGGTTATTGGAAGGAAAAAAGCATGCAAAGAATGGTAAAATTATGAAACTGATTTAACTTCTATCTGAATGAAAATATCTCATGTTTATATAATACATTTTTAAACTATTTAAGTCATTGCTATTGATATTAATAAAAATGGAGGTTTTTGTAGCTACTGCTTCTGGAAGCTGCCTCTAAATAACATATATGCCTAATTGTATTAATTTAGACGAGAAATCTATTTCAACTAATCAGTTATATTTAGTAAAAGGCTATAATATGCACTAACTTTTAACTGAATTTCATTTGCACATACCTATTATTTTGTTTGGACTTACCTATATTATTATTATAACCATATTATTGAGCATGTGTCCGACTGCATTGCTGAGGAAACTCACTAAATCAGAAGCCTGGTTTAACTGGGGCTTAAGCAGAAGCTGAATTATATTTGTATGGGATTTTAGAGTGGTTTCTTTCTTGATTTCAGCCTACAGTCTTAACAAAATCTAAGGAACTGGAAGCTGCAGTTACTTGCTCATTTTTACATCATCTTTGATTCAAGTGTTTGAAGACTAATGGCAAGTGCGTGCTGTGAAAGCCTAGCAGAGAGGTTACATAGAATAAATTTAGCAAGTGAGTTTGCTTTAAGAAAATTGTAAAAGTAAAATGATAAGGTAATGAATGCATAAGAAATCTTTCAGGTTATATCTTTCCAAGCTACCTCAGAAACAATTATTACTAAAGCCAACCAAATAAAATCAATTTAAATTCAAAATGTGACTTGGCTGAACCTTTTATAGTTTGATTTCATTTGTACTCAGTGGTGCTTTGAGAAAGAAGATGCTCAGTTCTGTCTTCCTGCATAAGGCTCTAATCCAGATGTTCATTATGTAGATTGAATGGGGCTGATTTTTTTCTCTTTCTTCATGTGGATTATTTTTTTTCCAGCATTGACCAGAATTTCTTCATGACTTACCAGATACATCTACCCCTTTTCTTTTGCTAAATCCAAGTGAAATTCTGAGCTTGGCCTAATTACTCCTGTGAGCCCATGCTCTACAATTAAGGCAGTAGAGCTTTAAGGGCACAGCCACTTAGCAGAGATGCAAAGCAGGCCTGCCTAAGGTGTTTTTCTGCTGGAGCACGTACACTTTTTCTTCCTGTATACCAAGATGACATCAACTCTGCCTTGAATACACCTAGAAGGGGTTTCTGATGTTAAAAGCAGTGTGGTTTTTCACCATGGAGTTGGCAATTATTGTGATCAAATTCCTGAGAACATACTCTGGACTGAAGAAATATTCATCTTATAATTAAATAATGCTTTTCCCCTCAACTACATTTATAAAGAATTTAAGTGCATATTTAAATCTCCTGGGTATCAGCTGCACTTGAGTATATGCTGTAGAGAATTAAGACAGACTTAAGGGTGTGCTTGAGACTGAACTTGCTTAAAGTCCTTGCATGCTGCAATCCTATACCATCTTGTTAATCAGATTATATACTGTGGTGTGTGCCTAAGTGGGTTTTCTAGTGTATTTGTGGTCTATATCAGTAAATTAAACTGCAGTTTAATTATTGTGGAAGGAAGGTGATACACTTTGCTCGTATAGAAATGGAAGAATGCGAATTACGAGATCAGCTAGTGTAGATATTCTAAGTATCCTTGTCATTCACTAAAGTTTCTATGAGTAGGGCATGTAAATAAGAAAGCAGGCAATTTAAATTTTTTTTCATGTTCCACTAGATTGTTTACAAAAGAAATTACCATTCTGCATTTCTCTTCATGACTGACTATTCTGAAGGTTTTCAGCAAGTCTCTCAGCTTAGTGGGAAGCATCTCTTAGGTACATGCTTTTTCTGTACCAACCTTTTTTGCTGAGAAGTGGGACTCTGCCTTTTTAAAATGGCATTGTGCAGGTACAGAGGAACTTGATGAAGAACATATGAAGAGAGAACTGTGTTTATGTTTATATTTCAGGCGACTGAGAAATCACTTGAACAGAAAAGGCTGCAAAGCCTCGTTTTGTTTTCTATTATGTTTCTTTTAAATTTTTAATCTTCTCTTTATTCTCCTGAGAGAGATCTAAGAAGTACTGTTGTGAGAACTTGTTTGACTGTGGCAAGCATTTTTTCTTACCTTTTCCACTGTGTTTTATGTGAACCAATTCCCTTTGGCAGTCACACTAACTTTCAGCCCAACATCAAGTACCCATAACTTCCTAGATTTCAAAGGCACAGGTATCCAAGGTGTGAAATCTCCATAACTGTGCACACACGATTAATGTATGTGAATGCACAAGTCTGTGGAGAATTCACAGTTAATTTCCAAGTGTGTCAGTTCTAAATGGCCATCTGATATGCACTTTATGCTCATGAAACATCAGTATCCACAATTAGAAAACAAAACAAAACAAAAAACTACAAAAATGAAGTAAGAAATACAATATAGGCAGGTCGTTCATTTATTATTGTGCAGTGGGATTTTGCAATGGGGAGTGGCGAAAAGCACCTTTGGAATTTTACATCCACAGCTCTCTGTCCCTCCTCCTTCAATTGCTTCCTTGAATTAACATACTATAAATTCAGTGTTCATGACTTGTGTATTTCATGGCCTTGGATTAAGTGGTGGGTTGTTGTGGATTTTTAAATTTGTCTATTCATGTGTGGTTTTGGCTGGCATTGTGCCGTTTCACAGCTAGTTTGCCTGCAGTGATGCCATATGATGATGGATTTAGCCACCTGTGTAGTGCTGCAAGTGATATTGCTGTAACATATGTTTGCTCTTCACCCCCAGCGAAACCATTTCAAGGCAAAGCAATGTCAGTAGGGAACAAACACAGGCCAAATCCATGCAACCAGTGTTCTTCCTGAGTAGCTCCACTGTCAAACATCTTCCAGGGTGTACAGTTAATGTTTCCCCTTGGCTGCCAAAGCCTATGCAAACCCAGAAAATATCCAGAATAACTTACTGGCAAAGAAGAATTTTATTGGTAGAACTTTATTTGGTGGGACTTGCGATACATCTGTGTTACTTCGAGGTCACACCTGACAGGGCTAAATCAGCACAAGGTCAGGGCAAAGACCCATCAACAAAGGATCAGGGGAAGAGGGTCTGAGAAAAGAATCAAAATTTCCAGAAAGGTGTGTTTAATTATTTTCCCGGAAAGGTTTGAGCAGTTCTGTATGTGTCTCAGTCTATGTACGTATATGTTCTATGTACATCCTTGTTCCCCTAACAAATTAAACAGCTGTATAGGAATCTAGACCAAGCTGGAAACAACCACCATTAGCATTCTGTGGTTACACTCTATTGACAGCATTGTATGTGCACCTCTGTGGCAAGAAGCAGCATGCAAGGGGAAGGCAGTGATAAACCAAGGGGGGAGTGGTGAAAAGGATGGCTCACAGTAGCTTGCAATCATGCATTTATGTGGGACTAAAAGATAATAAGGTCCAAGTGTGTTTGCAGGCAGTAGATGTGCAAGAGGTGTGTGTATGGGATGGATCGGTGAGACAAGAGAACCCATTCCTGTCAGCTCTGTTGGTGGCGAGACACTGGAACAGATTTTCAAAGCCAGGGGAAGATTGGAAAGCTCAGCACTGTTTGGTGCCCTGATTTCTTGAATGACCTGGTCCCACCACACCATTCCTGCAGGGGACTGAGGATAGTGTGCTGCACTTTTAAGAAAAGGCTCAAGCAGTTGGAAATACCTCTCAACTGAGACCAAGTACATTTTGTCTTACGTAACCTCATGGGCACTGCTCCAGAAACCAGGTCACACAGGTAGAACTGAAAGGTCACACCTGGCTATAAATGCATTTGAACATAAGCCAGGAACTGCTTTATCTGCCAAGCCCATGGTACCTCTCCTCACTGAGAGAAACATACACATTATCCTGCCAATAAATTCACCCTGAGAGGAAGAGACCTGTAGGCCACAGCTCTTCCTGGTGACTCCACTGAAGCCTTTTGAGTAAGAGGCTCTGTTCATTTGTAAATGCAGTGACATTTTGAGCTTTTGTTCAGCCAAGGGAAGCTCCCTGGGAGGCTTATGGCTGAATGATTTCTTCCTAGAGAGCAGTAAATGAGGTTAAATCAATTTCATCCTGCAATGGGAGGTGAATGGAAGGAGAAGGAATAACATTTCTCCCTTTAGCTCTCACACAAAAGCAGTTTCATTTACAAAACCTTTTAATTATATTTCCCGTTTTAGTTTTTCTCAGTCATTCATGTTTGCACAACTGGGAAGTCTTTTGTCTCGAAATCTTTCCTCTTGAAATCTGTAGTAACAAATGTAACACTGACTTAGAACATAAATAAAATAATATTTCTTTCTCATTAAACCCCTATTACTGTTACGGAAAAATCAGCAATCAGTACTTAGAAGTTTGGTGATATGCTGATATTTAATATCTTTTATAACAGTCACATATGTAAGATATATTTGACAGGTGGTGAAAACACTGTGGGAGTCAGGTAGTACCTTTGCTAGATTGGAAGACTGAGGAAAAATACTTCTCTTCCTCTCCCTGACACCCTGACTTTGATTCCTTGACACTAAAAAGGTTTATATGTATTTCATTTTACCTTGCTGTCCTTTGCATTCGGCTGTAATGGGGTGGGAGGAGAATATTGTGTAGCTGAAGTCTCACTTCAGACATGGATGTGCCCACATGGGTGGTTGTGGTGAACCTGTGATTTCTGTGTATTTTTCCTCCCTCAGAGTGGGTTGAGTAAGATGTGAAGAGTGATGATGAGAGATGAATAATTGCATGGAAAACAATAAATGAAAGCACCCTGAGAATATTGGCTTTGTCCCCCTCTGTGTTTTGGTTGTTTCTTAGTGGTTTTTTAAGCAGATAAATATTTCTCTGAATGAATTTGAAAATTCCTGGAAATCTTTCATTGTGGAATGGTAGACCCACTTCTTAAACTGTGAAGAGCAGTTTCTGGAGCCCTGTTGGCATCTCACGTCCATTTCTCTGAAATGAACAAATGTGTTGGCTGATAACCTGCAGTGAGGTTTGCCCCTGTAAGAAAGAATGTAGATTCAAATAGAAATATTAAATAAGAGAAAAAATAATTATTAGGTATGGTTTGGTTCAGGGGTACTAAAAGCTTTCTTCTCTGAAATGCTCAACTTCTTTGTAAATATGACTAAAGTATTTCTATAAACATATATAAATGATATATGGAGTATATTTAAGATGTATAAAAAACCCCACCTTTCAGTTATCATTTGATAAGTGCAGACTAGAAAATATCAGTTAGCAGTATTCACTAGCTCCCTAGCCCAATAACCATGTAAACCTGAGTAATACTGAGGCTGTCCTCATTTTTCTTAAAAGAGTTTTGCTCTCCAGATTCCATTTTCTGAGAAATTCAGGGGTTTTATTTGTATTTCTCCTTGTTCACCAGGAACTATCCAAAGAAAAATTTCTTAGTGAAATAATATTTGAGGTCAGGAGGAAGGGAAAGCATGGACAGATTCCCTCAAAGGATCTCTACAGTTCTAATGACTCTTACTTATTATTTCATAATGTCCTTATATGTATGTCTTAAGCTTCTGGAGGCAAAATTCTCCATGCACAGCAGTGGCTCCGTTGCAGAGGAATAAGAAGCTCCAAGAAGCTATACCACAGATTTCCTGGAGTATAGCTTATCCATGAGTGTTTCATTCTGGCTTTTACTTTAATTACTCCATCCAAAATTAAATGTCCCATTTAATACTGGTGCTGTCCCTTGATGGCCCTGGTGCTCATATCTGTATTTAGGTCCAGTTCTTTCCCTACTGATGATACACATCAGAATAAATCATTGTGGCTAAATGACTTCTGCAAATATATTTTTATCATCTTCCTTGAAGAATAATGAAAGCAATGAGCAATATTTTATAATTTTTTGAAATGGACTTTTTTATTGTATGCTTAATATATTCATGATGGGCTTATTTTCCTCTTATCCCTGTGAGACAAGACATTACACTTAAAGCAGAAAAGAACCTAAACACAGGATTGCACAGGAAGGTCCCTGTTATTGCAATATCAATATTGCAATAACAGACATTTAAAGTAAAACAAATTGGATGGTCTTGGGTTTATTGCAAGTGGGCTAGATATCCACTGAACACTGTGGAGGTTGGTTTATGCCTTACTACCACTTCTTTAGGACAGTCATCATCCACTCTTGAGAGAGAAGTGATGTGGTTTTGTTTCAGCATCCTGCAATGCCACTCTTCCCCTCCTATAAGTCCTTCATATTACATGGATACTTCCTGAAGTACATGAGTATCAAGACAATAGGATGCTCCAACCGTAAACAAAAAATGGGAAGAAAATTTCAGTGTTTAGTTGCAATGTTAGTAAACAGTGTGTATAATTAGCAAGAGTTATATTGGATGGCTAATATCACTTCTGCTAGCAGTTGTTCAGGAAAACAGATTTCAGAGCAGATTCACACTCAGAAAAGCAGATTTCAGAGCACATTGTTCATATGTGAAAATCTAGAGACACATCTAAATAAGCTTCCATGTGCATATGGATTTACAGCAGCTCTTCTGCCTCGCCCGACTTCTCTTTGCTGTTACTTCTTTGAGAGAAGCAGAGCCTGTGGTATGTGCTCAGCACAGGGCTGCAGCTGAGAACTGTGGGGTGAATAGCCTTCCTCCATAATGTCAGTGCTCACCATTTTGGCTCTGGGCTACCCCAAAGCCCCCCAGACCAGTCAGGATATGATAGGATTTGCTCGTATTCTGCTTTTCTTTTCCCAGAGAGAGTTAGCTCTGTTTGGATACCACAGCTTTATGCCAATAACAGATCCTGCAAAAAGTGAACAGTGTCTGACTAAAGATGGGCCTGGTTCAACTTCTTGTTTCCTACAGTGGCCAGTACAGGAGACAGGGCAAATATTTACTGATGATTTTTTTGTAAGGTTTCTCAGCATCTGTTCCTTAGAAACTCGTAGGCCCCCTAAGGTAGAGGCTGGATTTCTTGAGGAGAACTGGCTTTTGACTATCCGGCATCCTTGGATAAAGGAGCCCAGTCTTTGTGGCATCCATCACAGGCTGCCCAAGAATCCAGTTCTCTGTTTCATATGAAACTCTTCCATTAGTTGTGTGTGGTTGAGTTTTGGAGGAGCGGGTGGGGATAGTAGTATTTGCACTCAGTTTGGAAGTGGCATGAATTAAAAATGTGTTAAGTTGTAAATAGAAGTGTTGACAGTACGTTTGGCAATAACAGATGTACTTGACAGAAGGTGTGGGTAGCTGTTTAGTGCTCAGGAGGAGAGTGTTCAGCCCCCCAGCTCTTCAGGAGTTTTATGAAATACTGTCAAACTGGTCCAGGTTTGAAAAGCCATTTACTGACTTCATCCAGGAGGATATACATGCAGGAGAGTGTATGCTGGATTGAGTACTTTATCACTGAGCCACCCCTGTTGTAATTCACATCTGCTGAGAACAGGACAATGCTGTGTGACGCTGGTGGTTTTGTTTGCTGTTTGTCACAGGATGCACCTAAAGCCAGGTTCAACCAGTCTATTCTTGTAACTGATGAATGCAATGTCAGAGATATCATCTTGCTACTTGTTGGCCACTTCTGCTAGTGCTTCTTAGAGCCTCCCAACCATATGTGCACTCCTGCACACATTGCTTAAATTTTCCATATGCCACCTGACAAGCTTTCCAAGGCACTTTTTACCACCTTGAAATAACTCCCACTTCTCTTAAGGAAATGTGTCATCTGGGAATGTTTTGCCCTTCACAATATTTCACAAAGTCTTCAGACCTTCTCATGAGATGAGCCTTTCCTGAAAGGTTTGGATTTTCAGGTTTCTGTAGTATACAGTGAGTAGTCTGTCACCATCACAAGCCAACAATATCTTCTAGTCTTTTTGGCCCCTTAGATCTTCTGGCACTTTTTCCATTATGTATTTCCATCGTTGCTGTTTCCATAGGTAACTACAGAAGCAAAAGATCTCTCAGAAAAGACCATGTGGTATCTTACATGGGCACTGTATTAGTTTCTTATTTTTCTTGTTGTGACTCTCAGAAGTATGTCTCAGCAGGTAACATTGATATGGTACCTTCTATCTGATTCTCAAGCCCCTGGGTAGTTCACCATAACAATCACTTATGTGATATTTCAACCTAATTTTGAAATGTGTAGTGGACAGACCCTGAGCAATTTTTCCTAATGGATCCAGGGCTTCATCCAAACATCACCAGCCCAAGTTTAGATCTCAGTTTTTAACCCAGGAACATCTCAGAACTGAGTAGCATGACAAAAACGCCCACTTCAGAAACTTGCTGATATTTCTAAATACGTTGGTTCTTTTTCCTTTCTTCCTTCATTCTGTGATTGGTCTTATAGCTGAGGAAAACTGCAGTGTACGCTTTCATTTGGAGCTCTTTACATAAGTTACCTTCTAAAAAATAACCTGACCCCAACCTTTCATTTTCCAAGACTAGCCATTTACATAGTTGTGCCACATTGTGATATATTAAGAGTTTGAGTGTACAGTGTGGTGGGTTTGTATTGCGGGGCAAAAAATCCAAGATAACATTCTAAAAAATTTATAATTAGGTGGGGTTGTTTCGCCTTTGCCTTACAGTAATACTGTGCCACATTACAATGAAGAAATCATCTTTAAAAATATAAGTGTTCCCTACAGAATATAAGCAAATTAAATCAGTGCCCCTTTGCATTAAGGTAATTGTCATGATTAAGACAGATGCTGGAAGATCTTCTGCCTGGTGAGAATTCCATGGAAGGTGTTACAGTGTTTCTAGAATACAGGTGAGACATTTTTAAAGGTTAAAAATTAGATTAAAATTCCTGTTGCCTCCATATAGTGTAGGAGCAGATGTCAAGAACCATAACTTTCTACTGCTGATGAAGTCTGTCATGGTTTTTATCAGTGGATTTTTTTTCTTGTATAAGCGAGTATGTTTATGGAAGTCCTTCAAAAAAATGCCAACAAAGGCAGACCTGCTACCTGCTGGGAGTACCTAGGTGTTTTTGAGTTTCTCTGCTTCACAGACCATGCTAGTTGGAGTGCTGAAGCCAGGGTCCACACAGCCTGCCTTGCTGCAGTAATTTTCAGCCCAAATGATGTGTGAAAGTAAGCAACAGCTAAGCTTTCCTGCTAGAATGAGCAGTGCTCAAACATTTAGGAAAATGCTTCTGTCATTTTTGTGTAGCATTACTAAATGAAGGCACAATTAGAGCTCTAGCAAGCAAAAGTAAGCTTGATTTAAACTATTGAAATAATTGTTGGGTCTTTGTAATTTCAGAAAGATTTTAGAAATTCTACCTAGCAATAGCTAATTAAAACAAGACTCATATGCTATTTAAATAGCAGTATTGTAACTGTTAGAAAAGAAGAATTTTAAGAGTTACATTGCTACATAATTAAAGTATTATGAAGTGCTCCAATTCACAAAACACTTAGGTGCTTCATTACCTTTTTGCAGTCTGCTCATCCATTAAAATAGGAGAACTCTGAGCCTGCACGAAAGGAGGCACATAAATGCATTATTGAATCAGGGTTAAACAGCAGCACTACCTACTGTTCCATGAAAATTTAGTTTCTGACAAGCCTTGCAAAGTCTGGAGGATTCCATATACATGCTGATAAACAATTTTTATAGAATAAATAGAGCAGCCCATGAATAAAAAAAAGGACATTTTTTGAAAAAAAGGCATGACAGGAAATCTGCTCTTGTAATATTTGTAGAAGCACTGAAAAAGTTAGCAATGATTGAAGACCATCTTTCTGCATTGTGGATTTATATATGTTCTGAATATTGATATATCAAGCATGGATTTACTGGCAGGGGAGCAGTATTAAACATGATTAAACCATTTTGGCCACATTATCACTGATGTGTGTGATCGGCAGTTCCATATCAGCTGACAAGTGTTCAGCTGCATGGATGTCCTTAAGTCTTCCACCCTTGTTGTATGAGTGCCTGTGAGGAAATAATCTATGGCTGAATTAGATTATAGAAACATCCCCACCATATCTTAAAAGAGCCAGTTCTTCCCTTGAGAAATCTACGGTTAGGAACACAAAATAAAGGCTGGGATAGCGGGAAGAAATGAAGCAACACAGATAGTGTTTCATGTGTCTTATAGTTTTTGATTCAAAGTGGGTTGATTTTATTGGTTTTTTGAGTTTTTATTAAAAAACAGTGTATATACCAATATTCATCCTGCAAAGTTGTGGATCCAATGTATCTGATTCATCAAAGTTGTGTGCTCCAAAAGGATTGCAGCTCATTACCCTAATGGAATAATGGCTGAAATATTCTTTTCTCAGCTGTTCTTTGTGTTTTGATACACCTATCTCTTAAAAATTTTGTGGCAGCAGCTTGTACAGCCATGTTTCCACATATTATATTAACACTTAGATTTCTCTACAACATCATTAACTAGTTAATGGAAAAAAACCAACTTTTTTTAGTGCTGAGCTGGATTAGCAGAAGATTGTCCTTCCCTGCACCATGACTGATGCTGAAATTGAGATAAGTGATTTGCATTCCAAAAGGCTCATTAACCATCAGACTGCTGTGGATTAGATTACTAATGGCATCCTGATGGTTGCATGCAACTTCCAGCAGATTTTTTGGTAGCTAGCATTAAATCAATTTGAATTATAGTGGGGAGTCACTAATACATACGCATTTTTCAGCAAGACTCTGTAGCTGTAATGGCTGCCAGCTCTGTTTTTTAATTTTCACTAATAGTTTCATGCTCATCCAAGATACTGTAACTCTCAGGACGAAATGGGATGCTATGTTCTGGCAGTTTATACCAGAGTTTCAAACCTGAGATACCAAACCTAAAAAGCATTAAGTCCTTGCCTTATTCCCTACATGTGACCCAACCAATCATGGCATTACAGCAGGAATTACAAAGTTTGACAAAACCAGGTTCACACCTTTCAGGGCATTGCATCAAGCTTCCCAGTTTATGAGATCATTTTAAAAAAAGGGATTAAGAAAAATCAATGCTACCTCCATTTTAGTTTTTCATTATCATCCACTTTTCAAATTACTAGATGATTCTCCTTATCTTTCAGAACTTTTCCCAAAACAATAAAGAAAATAGCTTTAATTAAGAAAAGGGTTATTGTTGCAGTGGAGATCTTTATGAGAGGTGCCAAAACAGTTGGAAACACTGTAAAGGATGGAGAATGTTACTGTAATTTTTCCGTGCATTTACCAGTTCCCTGGCCTGTCTTCCATCACTCTCAGCAGCATTCCGGCACAACATGGTGTAACTCTCAGGACAAATTTCATGCAATCCTCTCACTTTTCTATCCCCCATGTTCCCCCATGGCTTGGAGGAGCTACATTCTCTTGAGGGAAACCTCCAATCTGGGTTGTGCCTGTTCTGCTATTCACCACTTTATATCTGACCTTCAAAAGTGCTGAGTGTTTGCAGTCCTTGCTGGAATCAGTTGGAGCACCCGGAACACAGCAGTCTTAAAAATCTTGATGGGAAGACATTGAAACAAAGATGCCTGAAGTGAAAGGTCACTGCTGTGCAAATGCAGGAAATGATGTTAGAGAGAAAATAAAATCTGCTAACTGGTAGAAATGTGAAGTCATTCCTTACCATTGATAAAATGAAAGCAAAGGTAGAATTGTGAAGTAGACAAAGAGGGGTAAAGACCATAGGACTCGACCTAAATGAATAATTGATTGGTTGTACTATTTTCTTCCTGTTTTTCAACATGTCTAGATGAAAAAAGGCATTCTCCTTGAACTACTTTCTTCTGAGTAAATAGGAGGATTCACCTATCAAAAAATTACAGCAGAAATTTTTAAAAGGGGATAGTTCTTGATTTAAAACAAGGTGGTCTTCTGGAGATGCAAAATGTTTGAAGACCACTTCTGTCTCTACTGTATTGACATGTTTTGGCATGGTTGGTATCTGCTGCACTTGTTTCTCTCTATTTGAAGCTGAAGAGAGCAGTGTCTGTGGTAATTCTTCTTTCATACCACCATCATTTTATTCTGCAGGAATGCAATAAGGCAGCAGGTTGAACAATACTCCACTCCTGGTTGTATAATGGAAGTTTCATCCTCCAGCTGTCACTCTTTTCCAGCCTGTTTTTCCCTCTAGCCATGGTAGCCATTCACCTGTTCTTCTCCCCATTGCATGGCACATCACTCTGCCAGATCACTAATGTCACTGCTTCCACCTGGCAGAAATCAAGTCCTGCTTTTGTTTCTCAGTGTGCAAGAAGAATGGGCTCCATGTTTTGGGCTGAACTGCTGCGTTGGGATGAGTCATTTAGTGCAGGATGTTTATGTGTGTTTCGTGGTCGTCACCTGGAACTCCAAACACATGGCAGATCAATAGGGAATGGATTACAGGCTGGACTTCTTACAGATGTGGCTTGCAACTTCCCTGTGTCCCATCAGTGATCAAACGGCCTAAGGGCTGTCTCAGTGATATCTATGTTCAGCCTATACTCTTTACAGCAATAGGATCAATGCAAGTTGCACCCTGACATGCTGCTCCTGGTTTCTGCTGCAGGGTTCAGCCAAAATCCCTCTTGCACTCAGTTGCTAAAGGAAGAGTTTTCTTTTGACTTTTGCAACCATTATAAGGTGCTGAAGGATTTTCCACATAATACCAGAGTGTATCTTATGCCAGGGTTGTTTGGGTAGGTGGCAGCCTGATGGTGTTTTCCAGAAAAGTACACCCCAATGACGGTACACACGGTGTGCCTGAACCTATCCCTTCCTTGTTTAAATCTAGCCCTGATAAGCCAAGCCTGTGAGCTGCACAAGGCTTTGAGTTGAAACTACTACCAAGAGCATCCTCCAGTCCAACATCCACAATTTTTAGGGTGGGACTGTTGTTACAGAAGAAGAATACGTGCATTGCTCTAAGTCTCATAATTTGGAACAGAATGCAAGAGTGTGTTTTCTCCCCAAACATCTACAGCAGAAACAGTTTTCTACAGTGTTCCAGCTCTAAAGACAAACTTTTTCAAGCATTATCTACATTTCACATTTCTGTATCAGTTTGCTAATAGAAAATGCCATGATGCACAGAGAAGGTGTTGAAAAGTATTCTTGTCAAAGGGAATTTTAGAGGAGATATGTGGAGAGTGGGTATTAATTTTTATTTTTTAATTTTTTTTAATATGGAAGCATTGGATAAATTTCCCAAATATACTAATTGAAAAAAGCATGCCTGAAATTTATTAGCTATGCTGAAAGGTCAGTTTATAAAATGCCATATATTTTATGCAAAGAAAATAAACACATTTAACACTACAGATTCATAATAACAGTCCTGCTGATTTCCATTGCTTTTCATTTCCATTGTTTAGCAAGATACGAAAATTCATATTTGCGTTTTGTTGACTTCAACATTATTGTTATTGGACCTCAAATGCACAGAGAGAACTGAAATTCAATCAAAGTTTTCTGTGGCTTATTACCGTTTTACAGCCCCTAAAACTGGAAGAGCCTCACTGCCAAATGTGGTAATTCTGTGAGTCAAGCTTAGCATTCTCTTGGGACAAGAATATACATGACCATATTTAGCTGCATTAATTTTTGTTCTTTTTTAAAAAAGACAGGATGAAATTCAGGAGATTTTAGCCAGAATGACTCTTAGTGATGCCTTTCATCCCTGACACAACTCATAGATTTTCAGCAGTGTCAGCAAAATCAAATTTTAGGACCCCATGCATAAAGACCAAATGGCTTATGAATTACTTAGTAACTAATTAAGCACGTTCCACTGCAGCAGTCTCCCAGAGCAGGAGGCCAGGGCAGGAGGCTGTGAGGGCTGTGAATAGCTTTGGGCAGGACTGACTGCTTCTGAGCCACCAGGTTGTAACCCCAGGTGGGCTGTGCATGCAAACTGTGGGAACAGGGATCCTCTTTCATGGTCTGAGCAGGCTGAGCTGCTGGGGTGTGCTGTGTTTTGCCTCTATTCTCACAGTCAGAGCAGCCCAAGCAGTGTTTCCATTTTGAAGCTGCTTTTTTTTATGTCTATTTGTCTGTCCCTAAAGCCATCTTTAACACAAGCTTCAGAAGGGAAGCCATGAGCTACACATGGACAAATTTCCTTCAAAACCTGCTATGCTACAAGGCTGCTTCTTCATAGCTTCAGTCATAGCTCAATTTTAACATCTACCAGGAGGACCAAATCCTGCTGGCACTGCTTATTTATTGTAGCCAGTAGTACGTGCAGTATCATGGAGCTTCCTGGGAGTTCCATGGGGTTTGTCTGAAGGTTGCTTAGATCTGGCTGTTCTGTGATATCTTTGCCCTAGGTTTCTTGTTTATCTGTATTGACCACTCTCCTAGTGGGCAGTGTCTTCCACAGAGTGTTGTGCTCTCTTTGTTGTTTCATCCTAAGTTAAAACCCCTGAGTGCCAGGGCTGAAAGATCTCATGGTGGGATATACATAAACTGAATCATGGTGAAGGATGTATAATTTACACCCATAAAACTGTATTTACATGTAGAGTATGATAGTAGGAAATAAGAGTAGGTACATGGACTACTTGCACTCAATGAAAGACTAACACTTGTCTTTTACGATCAAATCTTGTGCTCACTAGTTGAGAAAAAGTCCACATTTAGCATCCCTGCTGTTGCCAAGAGTTGTACCAGGCTGGATTTGCTCTGAGCATTTGTACCTCTTCACAGTTATACATATACCAGTCAATTTTATAAATCACAGTGAATGTAAGAGGGACTAATGTATATGTGTGCTGCTGATGTATGTGGACATATTGTTTACAAGTAACTCCTGGATAGTCATAACACTTTCCAGAAGGACCTGAATCCATTACAGGAAACAGCTTTACCTGCCTATTGCCCGTGGTGGTTGTGTAGGCAAATCAGATGTAGTAAAGAAGATCCCTGTATGCATTATATCCCAGTCATCAGTCATTCTCAGGGAAGGGAAAATTGTGGTCATCTCAGATTGAGCTTATACATTTTTGGATAGCATGCATGTATATGAGGCTTGATTACAAGGTTCTTGTCTTTCAGAAACCATTTTGAATTAGATATTACCAGATACTTACAGCAACCTTAACCCACTGAGATCCTTGCAGTACAAACCAAATAGATCCCAAGTCAGGAATGTGATAGGATGCTGTCTGTAAGACTGTAATACAACTCAGCTAAACTTGCTCTCTACTTCTAATTAGTTCTGTACTATTCGATATCAGAATGTGTGTTTGTGAGTATAACTGGGAGACAAACAATTGTCCTACTCTATTTTCCTGGATTTTGCAGTAGTTCACAGAAAGGCTTACACTGATGTTCCTGCATAGTGGATCAAGCTGTTGGGATTCCATGGCTTCAGCAAATGGTAATGCCTTTGAGAAGCTTCAAAACATCCATGTGTAAAAGGAAAAGTGAGAGTGCTATATAATGGACTTTAGTCACAACAAATCTGTTCTTTTTCTAGGCTGTCATTTGAACACATGGTCCGAATTCTCCAAGCTGGTTTAAATGGACCTTGTAAATTGTTACTTCTGGTATAGGAATTCAGGATGTGTAATAGTATATTGCCTTTCTGCTGCTAACAACTCCATGATATAATTGATTTAGCAATTGAAATACAACATTAAAAACAAATTATTAAATCTTTAATTATGAGCGCTTCATTAGAAAATTAATTTCTTAAACTAACAACTTGACTGGGCCTACATCAATTGACATAATTCATTAACCCATCTGAGATTCTATATTAGTTATGCTTAACTTACCTGGGTGTATGAGGCAGGAAATCTTTCTCAAGATAAATAAATTGTCAAAATACTTTTTACAGTCAGTTAATTAAAGAGCAAATTACTGAAGCAGTGTAGACTTCTTACCTAGTATAATGTAGCCCTACTGAAGCAAAGATCATCCCATCACCTGATGTTTCTCTGTTCTCAATTATGTGTAAATTCCTGAGAAATGTATAATGTCAGGATATCTGTCCTGATCAATCCTGTGCTACTGTGAACACTTCTAAAGGTCTCTGTGCAGGCTTAACTGCTATTCAGCAATGGCAAATGTCTGCCCTACTGTTCCAATGAGCTTGCACTACAACATATTTGTCAGCCTGCTAAATCTTTTGTCCTCCAGGACATCAGGAAAAGAAGAAACATGACTGTAAATGCTGTAGAAGCCTGGATGTGAGATTATCTGGCTGTATTAAAAATTAATTCTGGAAGTTAGTTTTAGAGTAATGAAAAGTGGAATTAGCAAATAAATGCTTTGCATCCTGATTAGAGTAAGTGTGAATTAATTTCTTTGTAGCCAGATGATGTAGCAGAATCTAATTGTGTGAGTATTCTGTTCATGAACTGAGGATGTTCAAGCAATGGCATTTGAAAGATTCAACCATCAGGTGCTTAGCGAATTTTAAATCATACTCCATTTTTTGCATTTTTTGTTACTGTCATGCAGGCAAGGTAATCTGTTGCATTTTGAATGAAAAGAATATTCAAAACTATTTCATTTTACAGTAAAGAACTTAAAATTTAGCTTATCAGGAGACATTAAAATATCATCTGTATGTGGAAAAGCAGCCAAGTATTTTACACATATATAAAACTCTCCCTTCTTGGACAGAAATAATCAACAAAACTGTGTTTCTCCATAGAAGCAGATTAAAATAGAGCAACCAAATAACAATGAAATTGAAACAACTTCATTGAAAACCTGTATTCCTAAGGCTCATTTTCTAACTTGTGAGGGAAGCTGTGTGGAGAATATATGGCTGAAGAGCTTCCAAAAGGCTGCATAGTGCTCTGACTTTCAGACAGCTGTCAGGCACTAAAGTAAAATTGCTAGCAAATCGTGGCAAGTTGGAAGTGGAGCTAAATTTTTGTTGCCACTATGAAGGACGAGTTTTGTCCTCTACAGAAAGCCTATGTTCTCAGGAACATGTAAATTAAGATTTGATTGAAGCTCTCAACATCAATTGAAGGTGGTGGAATAGTAAATGGCAGTCATCATAGTCTTTGAATGTCTACAGTGTATCTGGGCTATCAAGTAAAGAAAGATCTAGCATTAGGGCTTCAGGGCTCAGCTTGGAGGTAGCATTCAAGAGTTTTCAGTGAAAAAAATTATCTTCTTTCTTATGCCAGTGTAATCACATCTGAGTGAGTTATAGCACCTTGTCCCATGAGTTAATTCAGGTCATTATGCACTTGTGATGCTTGCTCAGCACTTGTAAAATATGCAGGGAGCACAGCACATGGGTATCTCTGCCACTGCATGACTTCTAGTAGATCCTTCTGTGTTGCTTATGGCCAGGTCAGGATGTGTTGAATACCTCAGAAGATGCACTCTTTCATCCCAAAAATTCTATAGCTGTCAATTTTATGTGATTGTTAAGGCTAAGAAATCTTACCAGAATAAGATAAAGGGCTTTGGCATAATCATTGCTTGTCTCTATTTAATAACCCTGCAGGAGGTAATCTGGTGCAGGCAAGGGTGCAGCACTTCTATTGCTACCTGCTCCAAAACACAACTGGGTGCATGGCCATGGTCATGCTGGAAGGTGTGACTTCCAGAATATCAGCTCCTACAGCTGCTGGCCTTGTGCAGAGGGAGTCAAGGAGTTTGCTGGGCTCCCTCACTAGGAGACTGTATGTGTGAATGCTCAAGCTTTTTATGAAAGATTATAAAAGAAACTAATTATTTGGAAATGTAAGCCTAAACTTTTCAGTACCCAAGAGGGTATTGTGTTAGGTCACCTCTCAGTGATAGCTCACAGCTAATTTTGAATAAACCTTCATGGCTCAAGCAGGGAATGGAAAAAAGGGTTCTCTGCTGAGGCATGAGCACTATTCTGTACAGTGAGGGCCAGAAGACTGCCTTAACCCTTGGAGGTGCCTACCCTGGGGGCTAAATCCATGAGATTACATCCCTGTACTGCTTTGCAGGAATTTCCACTGCCTGTCAAGAAATTTCCCAAATCTATTATGCATACCTGATTTGACATTCTCTCTCCAAACTTGTCCTTCTTATCTCTAGCAGGACTCAAAATGTCACACAAAAAAATTCAGAATTGCAAGTGCTCCCATGTTAAATGAAAGATAATCTAGAATATCTTATGGAAAAGACAGTGCTATCTGTCCACCCTATCATGGTCTTCTCACTTTTCAGTCCAGTTAATCATTGCTCATTGGAAAGACCTTATTTATGCTACATTAATGATGTGCTCTAAAGAGACACTGTGCTTTTCAGGTTCACTGAGATATTCTTCAACTGGCTTTTCAAAACTGGCTTGAATATTCACAGTGCAGCAGCTGGTGCATTGTTCTTTATTACCCAAGGTCAATAGATGGGAAAAAGCTTCATGTTTTACAGTTTTTCCCCATGGAAGTTCAGCAGTTGAGAAGTGGCAGCATTTATGTTTTTCTTCAGTTGAAATGTCAGGGCTGGAGTTCTTTGTTATTCTATGCTTTATATCAAATCTAAATTCACAGGAGGCAAATTAAAGTTGACTCACGTTTTCCCCAGCATCCCTGAGCCTGGACTGGCCGGGCCATGAGAGAAAACCTTTGCAGATGACACAGTGTGGGGTTTCCTCCTTTCCAGACGAGAAGCTTCTTCAGGGAGCTGATCTCAGTTCGGCAGTTCACCATCCCTTCTTCCCATCGCTGCTTCCCCCTGCAGATCCATCAGACGGAGAGGAGTCAGAGCAGTGCTGGCAGCTGAGCTGAGACAGAGAGAGCCCAAGAGGCCAGGCTGGCTCGGGGGTCAGTCAGTGATGTGTGTGTGTGAACTGGGGCTCACTGGTAGCCCAGCACAGCGTGACCCCGAGGCGCTGCTGTGCCACTGTCCTGATGTCCCTTCCTGCCCTCACACGCCCTGTGGGGACACTGATGTTGCTGGGGCGCGGCCAACTCCGGTGCTATGGCACTGCATTCATGTGTCAAGGAAATGGAAGTCTGTATGTGCCATTTTAAGGCGTTTTTAGCCAGGAAAGTTAAAGACATGGTGGGACATGGTTCCAATGTGTTTCTCTGGGAGAAGTAGCATTTTATAATATATAGAGAACAGAATGCAGAGGGAGCCATGTGAAGTAACCAGTGGTCTGGTGGCTTAGTTGGTCCCTGATGGTGTGAGGGATGAAAGTTAGTGTTTCTGGTCTAAATCAGAGCAGACAGAGTCTGGTATCCAGGAGGAGCAGCTGGCTTATTTTCAAATCTTTCTAGGCAAAATTTTTGTCAAACCTCTGTTTAACCCAGCTTCTTGTTTAACCCAAGTTCATGTTTGCACACTCTTTCCCTATAATATGCCTGATCATCTCTTTATTTAAGGGATACAACAGCTATGACTCACTCCCTGTGATGCAGCTGGAGTCCTAGGAGCCATATTACCAGGAAGACAGTTAAAAATCCAAGGGAATTGCATTAAAGTCCAACAAAATAACAATTTTTAATCTGTTTGCTTCCATAACAGTCCATACAGTGGCTAAAAATTATCACTCTGGACCAAAATATTTGGTTTTCATGATATTAAGCTGAGAAGACTTGGTGTTCTCTAACTCCCAGAACTATTTAAATGAAATGAAGGTATTTCTTTCCAGAGGAAATTAAAATCAGGTAGCTAGTGCAGTCAGGAGCAGTGTGACTGTATGTTAATGCACTAGCAGCTCTTGCTTTTTTTCTCTTGTATTTGAGCTTTCCAAAAGGACAGTGAGTGGGAGGGATACCCATGCACTTTCCAGTATTTTTATGCAGCCTAGAAAGCTTAGACTTACCAAGGAAATCAGTGACAACAACTGCACATGATCTGAAAACTAAAGGGGACTGTTGTAGCTTACTCAGAGATCTCTTTTGTTCCAGAAAACCAGTGATTCCCTTGGCACAAGGGCTCTCAACCACTTTAGGTCCTGTTTTGATCACAGTGGGGTCTGAGCAGCACTCTTTCCAATCCTATGAAACTCCCCATTCTTCCCCTTAGCAATGTTGCCACAATTTGTTTGGCCCTAGAATTAACCTGAATTGCACCCACAGGTTTTTTTCGTGTTTTCTAACTGTAAGAGCTTGGAGTTGCTCAGATGAGACTCTGAAACCTGCACAGGCTTCAACGGTTCATTCAGTACAGGCTCCCAAGTGCTGATAGTGAGTGACTGTGCAGTGAGTGTTAGAGCTATTGTCTATGTTGTTTCTGAGTGAACGAGACAAACTACGTGCAAGTGCCTATCAACAATCTCATTTCTCTCTTTTTTTTTAAATCTATGAGTATATAATGCAGCCCCATCAGTGTACTTCTCACAGAACTTTAACATAGTTTCTACAATAAATTATCCAATTCCTGCTTCTGAGAAATTAAAAGTAACTGAGCAAGTAAAAGTAACCAAGCAGAGGCTGGTCAGTGGCTGTTAGCAGAGAAGTGGGCTTTCTTAATGAAGAACTTTTCACCTAAGAAGTGATGGTTTTCCTGTAATTTCAGTTGTCTGGACTGTTTCTATATATTAGTTTTCCAGTGCTGGAAAGCAGGTCTTTATGACTATGAATTAGAGGCTCACAAGCTATCTAATACTTATAGAAATACACAAATAAAAGAAATGAATTGCAAATAATTTTAAGATCATTCACATTAAATGCTTCTCTTCAAGCCAGCCTGTGGCAAAAGTTTCTGCTGAAAAAAAGATTTTGCTCAGCCCTGAGCTCTACAGCCTGAAAAGAATTAAAGATCTACTAATTTCTTTCCACTGCTTTCAATCATCAATTAAACTGAAAACAAGGGCTATAAATTATGGTGACCTTTGCAATAACTTATCATTTGTGGAATAGAAATGTGATGCTGTGAAAGTGCTGTGAATAATAAAAAATATATTAATAACTTTCTTGGAAACCAGCAAGCAGAGTGCAAATTGCTTTCTGCTTGGTATCAAGTTTTCATGTAAGGTACTGTATCATGGAAATTTTCAGTCTTGTTAGGATCCAGATGACCTAAAAATAATGCTACACCTTCACCTCTGTACTTTTTTGTCATCTCAGCTGAACAAATGTGATTCTACTAGATTTAATCAGCATTTTATAATGACTTCTACAGAAAATAGAGCCTGTTGGTTTTCCCTTGTTAGCCTCTAAAATGTATAAGGAACAATGGGTCAATTCGCTGGACTAAGAAATAGCTAAAAATGTAACAACCACAAAAAGCACATTCTGGTGGCACACACATTCTCTATTTAATGGAATTCATATTTTTATGGCTCTTCAACTAGGTTTTTACAACAAACACTGAAGGAACTGCAGCACCTGTATAAATTTTCAGATCATCATTTTGCAGACCAGAGATCTTCCTTAGTTCATAAGGCAGCTATACCATTTCATGAGCCTGATTAAAATTTCCTCCTCAAAATTTTCCTTTTGGTGAGAACACAGTGAGTTTTTCATGGCCCTTGGCTTTTCTTCACCTCAAAGATGCCAAGAAACAACAGGTGAAGATGTGTTTCTTTTGTGCTAGTTCCATGTTTGCTAGAAATACAGTGAGAAATACAGAGCAGATAGGTACCAATTATCTGAGTGGGACATGGAGTTCTCCACATCATTGATCTGTGCTAAACACTCTAGCATGGCTTCGAGGTGCAGAACTTTGAGTCTTGTAAACAATTCCCCGTTTTCTTGATTCCCAAGGACATAATGAGAAAGTTGGTTTTATGGCCACTTGAAAGCCCCTAGATACCAGGTGACACTAAGCTTTTACATAATCCTTGTTCATCCCTGTACATGCAATAGCTTAAACTTTATCTAATTTTGATAGAAGAAGATTAAAAAATCCCCCTCACACTGGATGTTTTCCCTTGGCTTCTCTTCTCAACTAATGGTGGAAGATGGAGTGGAGATCCTTAGTTGATACTTCAACCATTGAATTACTTCTTTGTCAGTGATTTTTTTTCTAGGATAAAGATACCATATTTATCACAGTTCTGCAAAACTCATTGCTTTTCAGCAGCTTACAGACAAAAGACATAAACAGCATAAGAATCCTGAATTTTAGTGTTTGGTCATCTGTTCTTTGTGCCTTCTTTAATTTGATACTATCTAACTGCAAAGACAGTTTGGTAGTTCTTCAGCATTGATGGTGGGCAAACAGGGAAACAGGCAAACAATTCTGACAACTGTCCATCCGTGTCAACAGTACAGAGAGAAAACAGCTTTCAAACTCAGCTTCCAACTCCCTGCAAGTTTGACATGAGGATTCAGAAAGTCCGTTTTCTTTCCTATATTTTAATTCCTGCTGTTGAGAAGGCACTTCGCACTGTGGATGCCAACTTTGGTGTTTGTATGTCATTCATAGTTCCCCAAGGGGAAGCTCACAGGGTGGCTGCATCCAGATGGGCCTGCCAAGTAATCCTAGCTACTCAGCAGGGTGCCACCTTCTGTGAAGTGACAAGGACCTAAAGAGATGAAGAGGGAAAGCAGTGTGAGTCCATCCCAGGAGGTGAAGATGCAAGTCCTTTTCTCTGTTTAAATTGTCCTTGAAGGGAAAGTGCAGATGAAGCTGCACCATGAAGCAGATGTTCGGATCGTGGTGTCAGATGAATGCTGCTCCTTTTAAGGTCAGTTTTACCTCTTGACACAGCCCAAAGGTGCATGTAGCTGTCAATTGTTTCTTTTGAAAATTTGTTCTGCTGCAGTGAATTGGAGAAATTTCTTGTTCTAGCAAAGTCCCAAAATAACAGATGGCTCATATGTCAGGCATCAGCAAATCCTAAAGTTGTGGGCATGACCCCTGTCCATGTCCTGTGGAAAAATCTGCCTGTCATCAGGATTAGGGCTTTCTGTGTAAGTTCCACTCGCTTATAATGTACTGTTGGACTTAAAAGCTGTCTTCCCCAAAAGTAATGGAGATTTAGTGTTCTTCATTATGTTTTGGAAAACATTCATGCTGAGAAATTGTAACTTCCTGAGTGCTCAGTTAATGAGGCCAGGCAAAGCTAAACTGTGTTTTCTTTAAGCATTTGAGCCTTCATCATCTGTATAAGTGAAAGTGCTGTAAGTGATTTTGGGTGACAGTGGAATTAAGGGAATATGGCTTGACATTTTGTCACACTCCTGTGAACCTATATTTTGAGTCAGCATAGAGGGTGACGCCCTATTTTGATTGAAATTAAACAAGTTCTGCAGGTATTAGGATAACTTGTGGCCAAAACTAGGTTAGGTTTTCTTTGTTGTTTTGTTTTGTCTTATAAGTGCAGCCCTGTACATCATGCATGATGGTTATCAGCATGAAACTGCACTTAATAATCGTTATTTTCATTAAGGTTTCACACTCATCAGCATTTCTAAAGAGAGTGTTAAGGCTTTATGATTGAATAAGAGAACAATAATACTCAAGAGAGAATAAGTTTATAAAGTGGCAGGAGTCAAGTGGACATTATACCTTGTGTTTATATAGCATCTCCTAACCAGGGTGTTCCATGAGAGGTGGGGAATTTTTTGAGCTGTTGTGTTTGCCACTGCTTCTTCATCACAAGTCACTCCAGCTGGTTATCAGTGCTCAGCCCTGCTGCACAGTGCTCGAAGCCAGGCAATGAAGCCAGGCTTCCCATGCTGAGGATGCTTCCCAGCTATCTAGCCGAGGAGTAAGGTAACTGTGAAATATGCTGACAAAGCAGACTGGAGGCAAGACTAATAGAGGTTAATGCTATAGCTGATGGCTGAGAGAGGCACAAAGAATTTTGTATTGCTTGTGGAGCTATTGGCACTGCTTCTTTCAATACAGATTTTTCTCACGTAATCCCATGTTCTGACATGCTGGCTTGATGTATCATCTCAGTAATGTGGGAAGAATGGGGAAATTCAGTGAAATGGCTATATTTCAGTACAGTGTCTGTCAAGGGAAGGATGTCAGTCAATCACAGGCTGGAAAAAGCAAACAATGTCTTATCTCTGTGTGAAACTGAAATTCTTAATGTCCCTATGTGCAGCTCTGTGCTTCCATTTTCAGGCACTTTACTTCCTTGAGCAGCCACATGTTTAAACTGCATTGAGTGCAAGTGTAAATCCTGATGTACTTCACAGTGGAGAGCCCTTTCCAGCAGGAAGGAAGAGATGAGATGAAACAATAACAGAAATTTCAGTTACTGCCTGAGATCTGCCGTACCAATAAAGCAATTAAAATTATGCCATTGAATTAGCAGTTTATACACAAAGAATGAGTTTAGGAGATTGCTGTGGCTATGAAAAAAGATTTAAAACCATTCATTTAAATGTTTTGAGTATTGGGTCTGCTGAAGCACTAGTTAATGAGATGACCATTGTTCTGAAGTGAATCAGATCACTTTTCACTTAGAAGAGGTCTCAGGAATGTCCCAGTTAACTGATTAGTTATCATTATCTGACATAAGAAATATTTCTTGTTGTAGCAGTAATGGTAATTTGGAGTCATACTGATTGCTATTGAAGATAACCAAAAAAATTTGAGATGGACCAGCATCTGAATGAAGGTAGCTGGTATCCTTTCTCATCTTACATTATTCTTACTATACTTTGCATGACAGATATAAAACCCATCATTTTCAGCTAGTCTATGCAAATTTATTAAGAATGTATGTATGTAAGGTTGCTTTCCTCTTTGTGGTGGTCTTATCCTGGCACAGTCAGAGCACATTAACACAGCTGTGTGAGAAGGCAGCAATGGTAACACCGGTTTGTGTCTATTTCATGAGTGGTAGCATCTGTTTGATGATTAGCTAAAGGATTTTGGCTGCCAGAGCTGTCAATCTGACATCTTTGATGAGTACTAAAATAAACCTGTTCTACCAGTAACTGTTAATTTTTTACCCTGCTTTTGATTTGCTTGACTCTTTGTGTCCTTGCCGATAACTGCTAGAAAGGCTAATGCATTATAAACTCTGAAAAGTGAAGCAAGCGGCTGTCATTTTTTGCACAACAGATGTTCCTGATCAGGAATCAGAGAAAGGATCTCATCACTCTTCCTCTGAGCAATTTAATTTGTCTGTTCCATGGCATACCAGCCACCTCCTATCTAGTGACTGATGTGCCCAAGTCCTACTTCATTTCTGGATCAGTTCCTTTAATCTTACAGAATTATTAAGTTTTTTTTCTGTGCCAGGGCAAAGAGAGTGGAAAAAAAGGAAATTGCTTCATTGCTTACATTGTCACCAATGATGCATCATAATGAAAAATAACAAAGGCCCATTTCAAAAATAGGAAACACAAGTACTACATCTTAAGAGAACTAGAAAGTAATTTACGAGCACTTTTTTTTAAGAAACAGCAATATAGATTTAATGATGTCTCTTTAGAAGTTTTAAGATTAGAGGTAGGAATAAACTGTATAACCCATCAGATTCTTGTGATGCAACTTAGCAGGATGGAAAAATTTATATATTTTTAAGAAAAGTACTCCACCCCTGAATCATGCAAATTGTCTGAAAGGAGTAATTACTGGCAGTGTTACTCTTTTCCATTAAGTTTGGCGAAACTGTATCATTCTGCTGCTATTTTGTAGATATGGATAGGTACTGCTGGATATGTAAATTCTGTAGTTATTCTATAGTTTATTTCCCAGTTTTTCTGCTAAAGACTTGCTGGAAGGGAGAGGCAAGGGAAGGTGGTCTTATCTTGTGCTTGTGGTCAGCCCAGCACAGAAAGGGCAGCTACTGCTGACAGTACAAACAGGACTGTCTGTGGCCACAGTCCCAGCTGTCCGTCCTGATAAATGAGCAAAGTGTATTTGAGGAGCTCCTGGCTGTCCATCACTGGTAGAAAGAGAAGCCACTCATGTGACCTCTTTTCAATTTGGCAGGTTGACAGGACGGAAGTGATCCGAACCTGTATAAATCCCGTCTTCTCCAAGCTATTCACGGTGGACTTCTATTTTGAAGAGGTGCAGCGATTGCGGTTTGAAGTCCATGACATTAGCAGCAATCACAATGGGCTGAAGGAGGCAGATTTCCTCGGTGGCATGGAGTGCACTCTCGGACAGGTAAGTGTCAATGCCGTTTTCCCCCTTGTTGCTCATTTTTTGTATACATATGAAATAAGTTCTTTATCCAGTGACTGATGGGTGATTTGTCATTCACGACAAAATTCCTAACCTGTGCTTTGAATGGGATAATTGAGAGCTTCTGCTGGTTTGTTTTACTGCTGTAGTACAGCTTTCAAGTCAGCCAGTTATAGGAAATGGAAGATCAGTGATTGGCCTTGGACACTGAAAGCCCATGCTCATCAGAACAGCATTGGAAAATAGACTGATTGTTGCTTACATTGCATGGGATTTAAAGCAAGTTCCAAGTTTAAGAAACACCTAAAAATATACTTTATTTGTGGGAAACAAGTGCAACCCTTTGGTTACCCTGAGTAGTTTAAGCTCCGGCCAGGAGGCTCAGGAACCCTGGCATGATGCCCAGAATACCTGTGGATTTGATTATGAACCATGGAACAAGTTACCAGCTTTGTCTGAGAATCAGAAAGTCATGAAAGTTTAAGTAGTGTTATTATAGAGAGAGTAAATGTTGATTTTAGGTTTTTAAATAAAGAGGTTTTAGGGACAAGATGGAGGGAACTGGGTGTGTCTGAACCTCTTTGCTCTTCTTCTTGCCGTCCATTTCTGTTGTAGAGTTGGCATTTTGGGATTGGTTAGAGTAGAAGTTAACTGTCTAACATAGATGATAGTTATTGGGGAACAATTGTAAACATTATAGACATAATTTTGGGTATAAAAGATAGCAGCGCCCAGAGAGGCGCGAGAGATGCCCATGGCTGCGGTGCAGGGCGAACTTTTGTCGGGCAGACAGAAAATGTTTTAGATAACAACCAATAAACAACCTTGAGATTGGGCCACTTGAGCCCTCTGTTTTATTCTACAAATGTGGATTGAAAAAATAAGACCTTTCACACATCTCAGGGCAGAAGAAGCAACAAAGAACCCCGAAATTTATTCACATAGGGTAGTGCCTGGTGATGTGGCAAATAAAGAGGTAGGGTTGGATTCATCTCCCTGACTCTCAGTCATCCAAAAGTATCTAGACTAAGTTACTCTTCTGATTTCCATCTTTAGTTCAGTGAAGAGAAACAGACAGTTCCAACCATTGATTCATTCTGCCTGAGACACCTATCATAAATTAGGATAAATTGTCTTCAGGAGATACCTGTCTTTACTCATCAGTTGTCAAGAGAGTCAAGACAGCTGGCTTATGGAAGATACTTAACTTTTTGATTACTAAATTCAAGGGTGATGAGTCCTACCCACAAGATTGATATCTAGATGTCATCATAGTCAGCTCTGTGGTGAATTCCCATGCTGCTGTCTGGTAGTGCACTACAGTGTCCCAGGCATCACTGCTTATTTCAGACTGTCGGAGTTTTTGTCATGTAGGGTTTCATAGCACAGATTTCTGCTCTGTCCATAGTGGAAATCCCAAATTTCACTAAGCTGAGTGTAAATTTGTTCTCCGTGCTGTGGTAACTTGTGTGCCAAGAGCAGGAAGTGCTTTTGTTTAGATTAGCCTTTGCAGTGTTTCCACATAAATTTATATTTTGAACAGGATAGCATGCCATGGAAGATGCTGCAAAGTTTTGGTTCCCTGTTTTCTCACCTTTTCTTGCTCCTCCCTCAGCCCCACCACACAGAAATCACTTTGATTTTCTTCCCACAGCTATTAGGCCAAGCATGCTGGATGAGGAAAAGTCCTCTCAGCAAGAGAAATAATATGAAATATATGTGTTTACTAAATTGGAAGCTCAAAATAAAGATGTTGGTATTTAGGATATTTACACTGCACTATAAAGTCTGTTCCTTTTGACAGAATTCTTGTGGTCTTAATCAATGAGAATAAGCCATCCTATAACACCAAGAAGAATGGGAAACAAGGGAAAATGTTATTATAATGTTCTTCTTGCTTAATTGGCTTGAAAACGAAGGGGGAAAAATGTCACTGCTGCTGCCTGTAGCATAAATGTCTTTATAATGATTTGATCTCTATAAATAGCACACAGCTGGGTTGTTTGCAGTGGAATTTTAATGGTAACCAAGAAAAAAGTAACAGTCTGAATTCTGTTCACAGTAATGTAGCCTGGAGGACTCTGATCTGATATTTAGACTTTTTTTGGTGGTGTTCCTTCCCTCCTTTTTCTAGTTTTTTACCTTTATAGAGTATAAAACCGATTTAGGAAACTCCAGAATAGTAGCACTGGAATTGTCATTCAAGTCAAGCCTTTTTGAAGACTCCAAAGTTGAAAATCCTACAGCACAGGCTATACATATGGAGCTTACACTCTTGCTTAGCTGTATGGTGTAATTACAGCATTCTTTTAATGATGATAATAGACCCATGGTTTTTCTTGAAACAGTTTTGACATGAATTTGTTGTCTATATCGCTTTAATGCCTGAATAAAATAGAATTTTGTGTGAGAGTGTGCTTCTGCCTCCCAACTCACTTTCCCAGTGCAAGTAGGTCTTACTGAGACATCCAGGAAGGCTGCAGATTTTTAGGCGTAGTCTGAAAGACCGACGCTCTTCCCACCTCCATAAAAGTGCCAACTTCTATTGCTCTCTTCTAGATAATAGTTGATCTCTAAGAGATTCACTGCTACCTGTACCTCTTTGTAGATCACCACTTAGAAGTGTGGTAAACCTCCATGTTTACCCAAACCCTGTAATACTTCTATCAAAAGTAAAATTAGTATAATAAATGCTGGGAAAGACAATAGCATGGTTCTGCAGTAAGTTCACAGAGAGGAATGAATTTTATCTTTGTTCTGGTCTCAGTCTTACATGTAGCCTACCCAATAGGTACAAGTTTGTCAGAAATTTGAGATCCTGGATGCGAATGATGAAAAAACGCGTTCCTTTGGAAGGTTTCAGTAGTCTTCCAAATGCTCTAATACATTCATGTTCCATGAGAGTGATGAGGGCAGTGACTTATAGGCTGTAAGATCCTGAGCCATATACTGTCTAGAGACATCCCACTGGATTTTCAGCAATATTTAGTTATACTGCTCTTGCCAGGACAAGTAAATTCTGTGCCTTTACTGGTAAAACACTGTGGCTAGCAGCATCCTGGCACACAGTAATACCTGGATTTGAAGAGCAGTTTCATCAACAGGAATTTCTTATGCCACAGCATTTAAACGTGGTAGAACAAATGGTTGTGGGTAGATACCTGATTAATGTAGTTATATAAACACCAACATGCTAAACAAAGACATTTCCTCAAAGTGATTTGTTTTGTCCATCGCACTCAAAAATTTCCCTTCCAAACAAAACAATAGCAGATTATCTCTTGAAGGGTTTGACAGGAGCAGGCTTAGTGTGAGGTGTTCAGAGTGAGGAGAGAATTTTTTTTGTGTTTTTAAGACCTAAAGGCCTGTTCCTTCTACTGAGAAAGGCTCTTTCTACATTGCAGTTTTCCAGCTTCTTGAATGTCCTGGTAATGTGCAGAATATTAACAAACATCTTCTCTACAGTCAGAATGATAACCAGATCAAACAAACCCTAAAATATTAGAGAAGATAGGAAAGTTGAAAGTGCAAGCAAATTTATCTCAGCAGCATAATCTTAAAATAGGGTCTGCAATTACATGTTTTTTATAAAATGGAGTTTTCTCAAGAGACTTTACATCAAGAGAATGTACCATGTTCCAAGTAATTAAGTTGTTTATTTGTATTGTTTAAATAAAGTGACATTGCTAAATGGTAGGTTAAGGTGGATAACTAAAAACTATAATGTTAAAAATATGTTATTATTTTTAATTTTACATTTAATTTCCAAGTAAAGGCATAAAGCTAATATAACAATACCAGGGTTTAACAAGTTTTACAGTCATATGGTAGCTATTTAATCAAGGAAACTGTACCATGTTTTGCTTGTAACCTCACAAAGATTATTCGTAATTGGGAGCATATTTGTGAAATTAGATTCATAGAATCCCAGCAGGTTTTGGTTGGAAGGGTCCTTAAAGACCATCTAATTCCAACTCCCATTCCATGGGCAGGGACACCTTCCACTACACCAGGTTGCTCCAAGCCTCACCCAGCCTGGCATTGAACACTTCCAGCAATGGGGCATCCATAGCCTGTGTAGTGCCTCACTACCCTCATGGTGAAATTGCTTCCTACTATCTAGTCTAAATCTACCCTTTCAGTTTAAGGACATAAACCCTTGTCCTGTCACTCCATGCCCTTGTGAAAAGTCCCTCTGCAGCTCTCTTGTAGCTCCCTTTAGATATGGGAAGGTGCTGTAAACTCGCCGCAGAACCTTCTCCTCCCCAGTCTGAACAAGCCCAACTCTCTCAGCCTGTCTCCATAAGTAGAGGTGTTCTACTCCTCTGACCCCATCTTCATGGCCCTCCTCTGGAGAGCCAAAACTGGATGCATTGCTCCAGGTGGTGTCTCTGGAGCAAATCCTTAGTGGGGTTTACTTGAAATACCACAGCAGGAAGTGGCATAGACATTTGGGAATGTGTGCTCTTCCTGTTCATATCATAAAATAATTTAAGTGAGGAGGGATTCCTGGGGTCTCCAGTTCAATCTGCTGCTCAAAACAGATTAGAGCAGTTGCTCAGGGGCTGGTCCAGTCCAGTCTTGAATGTTTCCAAGGATGGAGTTATCACAGCCTCTCTGGGCTTTGTCCCAGTGTTTGGCACCCACACAGTAGTGGTGGCTTCCTGTGCATAAGGAGAGGCATAATGAACCCTCACACCTGTATCATGTGGAAACATTTGAAAATACTTTTAGTAGCCTTCAAGTGGCAAAAGAAAGCATGAATTCGCAAAGTAAAAATAACCTAGAGCAGGGATGGCTTAGTTTTAGCTGGTCATGCTTAGGGAGAAAGGCAGTAATATAAGCCTTCTTAAGTTGCTGCTGTAAAGTTTCTGTAAAAACAGCTCTCATTGTTTGGAGTGGGAGTGTTGGGGTAGAGCAGTGATTTGTCATTGTGTTGTTTTCAAATTTGGGATTCCATCTCTTGTTTAGTTTCTTTCAATTTATAGAACTGTTAAAATATTGTTACTCCCTTACTTGCTCAACTAGTAGCAGAAGAAAACTGCAGAGATGTAAATCTTTTCCTGTCAAGAACATTTTCAAGTATTATTTTGAGATTTAATATTACCCATTTGTACATTTGTGTGCAAATTGGATTGAAAATCTTCCTTCTCAGTAATGAGTATAATTGTTTCTCGTGTGTTTTTCATAATACATGCCATTAGCAGATTATGCACTTGAAAAAGCTGTCTGATTATTAGTTCAGTTTCAGCCATTGCAAATCCCCTTGCTCTTAAATTAAAGAAAGGCTAAAGGAGTCATGATTGCACCTGAATTAATTAAACTGAAACAGTTTGCATGAGAATATTTGTTTAATAGACTGTTGACTGCTTCTGTGGTGCAGAAGACATAGGACCAGCTTTTTTGAAGGTATATGAATTCTTAAATCTCATTAGATGTCTGTGTGCCTCCTTAGGTATCTGGGTACCTTTAAATACTTGGCCTTTGATCTCCTCAAAATGAAGTTGCTCAATTCATTAGTGGGATGAATAATGTACTTTATTAGATGTGAATGTCATTTTCAACCAGCACTGACTCAGAGCAGAAGCAAATAATGAACACAGCCCTCTCCCTAACTTTGCCTAACCCTTTCAGAACCTCTGTTATCTCCAGGAAACTCTTGGTTTGCCATTGCAGCATGATCTCTGAAGCTGTAAGATTTTCTAGATTAATCTTACCATAGTTAATAGAATTTCTTGTACAGTTTGTACTGCTTTGTTTTCACATGCTTTATCTTTTTGTATGAATTACTATAGCAGTCTTTAGAAAAGTAATTTAAGTTTAGTTTGCTAATATAATGAGATATTATTATGGCTAATTCTAAAAGGGCTTTTATTCTACACACTAATTAATTTCAAAGACCTTTTAAGCTATTGATATTTCCTGTAATAACATTATGCTTCTTGTGATAGGCATATCTTTTTAGTCAGTGTTCTGTTCTGATTGACTATTTTCAGGTACAGGTCTTTAACAAAGACAGGGAGAGGTATAATTCAGCTGTAAATAGACTCTGATCTGAACAATACTATAGTAAACAAAAGAAATCTTGAAGAGTGATGAGTATGGTACAGGAAGAATCATATGTGCATATGATTATAGCACTAAAACTGGCTCTATGAAGGAACAAGAATTCTGTGACCAGTTGGACAGAATGAAACTTTCTTCACTGTGGACCTATACATCTGAACTTGATCACTTGAAGGGATTTCTCAGTATTTGTGACCCATTCCCCAAACCCCTTTTTTCCATGAGAGTGGAATACAGTCATTGACATTTACATAACATCTGGTCTCTCTTCATGTTGAAGTGCTGGGATGTAGTGTGCTTGATGCATCTGGAACTATGTGCCAACATTTATGAAAACTATTTGGTGGGTTCAAAAACAGCTGAGGGATAGATAACAAGATAAACACAAGCACATCAGAGTTGCATAAACCTTGCTTTGTCACAAACCAGGCTGAGGAGGAATGCATGAAGAAGGAGAGAGCTTTTACACTGTGAGGCAGAGCTACTTCTGCTGCCTGTGCTTAAAATTGGTCTTTCATTCCATACAGGTGAGATGTCATTAAGGTGTGACATTATATATGTGGGTGTTTAGAGGCTTGCAGTATCTGACTTGAATGGATTATAGTCAGAGTGCACTAATATTTTAATTTACAAGCTTCAGAATATATTTTACAAATGCTAAATCTCCAATCATTTGTCTAGTCATTCTGGTTGCATCATTCCACTTAGAGCAATGTCATGAAAGTATTGCTATCCTTCATTTGGGAGACTTTGTAGCAGTGAAAAAGGTGCTTTAAAGGTTTTACTTTTATGCTAGAAGGAGAGAGCTTAAGACAGCATGTACCATAACTGGCAAATACTTTTGATATGGTTATGTCTCAAGTTTTACATCCTTCTCTTGCTGTTCTTTGAAGATTAAAAGGATTTTGTGAATACAGGCAAGTAATTTCGATTGTATATGTTAAAATCCCCATTCAAACATGACAAGATAGCAGTTGCTTTGCCTATTAAACTGTTATTGTCTCAACTCATAAGTTTTTTTCACTTTTACTCTTCTGAATTTCTCTTGTATCTCGTTGGGGTGGAGTAAAGAAGTGACTGTGTGGCTGCTGGCTGGGGTAAAACCACAACATAAGAGTTGGTGCAAGATTTGAGACCTGTTTTCTTGAAAGAATATGATTGCTACTTTTCTTTCCTTGATGTATCAACATGGTTCTAGTGGATGCTGTTAGAAAAACACTGTTTTTATATGTACCACTGCTGTTCGGTGGGAAATTGCTCCTCCAGGCTTGAAGTGTGTTTACCACCAAGGACTCTGCACTTAAATATATTTGATCATGAAGATTCAGCCAGTGAAAAAGGCATTTGGATAAAGGGAAAAATGCTTCTAAACTGTGACTGGGTGCTCTTTGCAGTCCTGAAAAGAGTTAGGTTGGCTCGAAGAAAGTTGAGCTACTATGAAAGTCCATATAGCAGGAATAACACATCTGGGAGAAGAATTAACACAGAGGTACTAGGAAATAGAAGCTATATCTATGGCTATCCCTCCTAGCAATGAAGAGATGAAAAGACTTCTTCAAGTTGTGTACTGTTGTGATTGAGGGAAATGTGTGCTTAATCTGTCTGTGTAAATAACTAAATTTGGGGTTCCTGTAAGGAAGTCCAGTGTGCAGAAGAGGACTGTCCAAATAAAGAATTTGAGACACTTGAGCTCTGGCACAGGGTGGCACCTTGCAAAGCTAAATCAGCTGTTGAAATAACTTGGTCCAAAGGCCAACTTGGTTAAAAGGCATATTGAAAACTTGTTCTTGTCTTGATTTATGAGCACTGGGAATTCTGCATGATATTATTGAAAGTTATCCCTATATTTGGTTAAGAAAGGACCACCTAGAGAAGGACATTTTAAAAGTTTCTTAAACCAGGTAAAATAAGTCATTATATTTCACAACTCATCTTACACAGTGCTGATTAGTCACGATGCAGGCACAGGAGAGAGGAAATCTTTGTCAAAGTCCTTGTCTCTGAGTGACTGCTGAGCAATGCTCAGTACACAGCTGGTGTCAGCGCCTCGGTGCTTTTATCTAGAGTCTTGCATCTGTTCATACTTTAAAAAAAAGGAAAAAAAAAGTGCCAACCCTCTTTTAGCTTTTTAAATTTGGAAATAGGATCAAATGGAGATGTAAGTCCAGATTTCTTTAAACAATATTGAGCATCTGTCCTTAACCTTATAAGGGCTTGTATGTAATAAGGAAAACTAAGATCGTCTTCAAGGGAATTTCTCACTCCCATCCTACCACAGGGCTAACATCCCTTATCACTGCAGACCAGAAATCTAGCTGAGATGATGTTCTGTTGAGATGACTGCATATCTGACAAATAAGAATAACTTCATGTGCATATCCTCCCTCTCAGAAGCAGAGCAGTGGCTCTTACATTATTTCCACCTTGTGCAAACATATTAGTTTTTGACGTTTTTATTGGACATGTGGTGCTCTTAGGCCAGAACTGGGTAGTAGTTTGTATGTAGTTGAAAATTACTTCACTTCTCACCTTTTATATCTCTGAGGTCTGGTCCTTGTATGAGCCCTCCACACTGAACACTAAGAAAGATTGTTGTTGTTTAAAACAATGGCAACTAAAGCACCATGCAGCTGCTTGCTTTACACCCTTTTACCCTGTGCCTGCCACAGTGGGAGGAGAATTGGAAAGAAAAGGTGAACTTCATGACTTGAGATAAAAAAACGTTAAAAATTAAAACAAAATAAAATTTTATTCTTATTATAACAACAGCTGTATTGAAAAGAAGAGAGAAAGAAAAAAATAAAACCCAAGAGAAAGAAGTGATTCATAGTACAATCACTGCTGACTGATACCCAGCCCATCCCTTAGCAGCAATCAGCAGCTCTTAGCCAACTCCCCCCAGTTTATATACTGAACATGGTAGTCTATGCTATGAAATGCCTTTTTGGCTAGTTCAGGTAAGCCATCCTGGTTATCTTCCCTCCTGGCTTTTTGTGCACCTCTTCTCTGGCAGAGCATGGGAAACTGAAAAGTCCTTGATATGAAGTAAGCACTACTTAGCAACCACCACAACATCAGTGTGTTACCAACATTATTCTCATACAAAATCTGAAACACAGCACTGTACCAGCTACTAAGTAGAAAATTAACTCTATTTCAGTATGATCAAGGTCTGTCTTCTACATCCATTTGCTGACTGGTAAGTCACGTTTCTAATAAAATGTTTGTGAAAATACATGTTCTGAAATGTAATGAGGTTTTCTAGGGCTGAACTGGGTTCTATTTGTGTTCTGGAAAGAAGAGAGACATTTACTTTCTGCACTTCTTCACATCAGTTTTGGACAAACCCTTTTTTTTTCTTTGGAGCAGAGGTTTTAAATTGCAGGGTTTTGAAGTCAGAGTCAAGCAGAAGACTACTGACAAATGAAAGACCTATAGTGAATTTCCTTCTTCTAAGACATTTTGCCAGCTTAGCTGTCTCTGTAACTCTAAACTAAGACTAATGCTTGCTAGTCCCTCAAGTTATCGTTGTTCAGGACTTAGTTATTGTTGTTCAGGACTTTGAAAATCAGGTCAGCAAATGCTTTGTATAATAATGTTCAGAAGAAAATTTGCATTGAGATGTTAACAAAAATATGATAGGTAATTGATGGTACTTTCCATAGAAGTGGTTCTTTAAACCAGTGAGACCTGTTTTGTACAGTGCATGAACAAAAAAGTCAATTTACTGCTATGGAAATCAGACTCCTTTACAGTTATAGCAATTACAATTACCGTTTGAGACAACAGTGGTGGCACATTGTTGCCAGATGGAGGATTGGTTTTAGTGGCCACTTAATTAACAACTGGTAAACACTTGCACCCAAATACACGTTTTTACATATGCAGAGCGCTTACTGTGTCAGAACGATGCTTCTGGCTTAGAGAGCAAGTGTTATTAATGCAGCCTACTAATGAGAACGTCAGAATAAATTATCCTTTCTGGACCTTTGAGCCGTCTATGTGCCGCCTGCACAGGAGCTCGCAAGCTGTGCAATGTCTTGTGAAAGCTTTGACCCTTTGGAAAGCAGAAAAGAAAGCTGGAAAAGTTTAGGTAGCTCAGGAGGAGAAGTCCTGTCTCTAAAGGAGGCTACTCTGGGACAGGTTCCCACCCGAGTTCTTTCTATCTCATCCCATGGCTGTGTATATGTAAGATGTCTGAAAAGATTTCTGGTAGACAATACCCACAGCTTTCCATGGAAAAGCTTTATGTATTTCACAATGTTGCCTGAGAATCTTGAGGAAGGAGGAGAGGCTATGGAGATAAATGGGCTCTGCTCCTCAGTTGCAATAATTCATTGTCTGCCTGGTACAGAAACCATAGTTTAATTATATATTAAGCATAATCTGTCATATTTCTGTATGACCTCCTATCTGAGAATCTCAAACAAGATTTTTTTAATTGTACCTCACAGTTCACAGGAATGCAATGATTTGTACTTGAACCTGTTTAGCTGGCAAGAAAATAAATGTAGGGATGACTTAAAAGGTCACTGCAAACAGTATTTCCAGGGAAGAAAAAGAACTGCTAAATCCTAGCAATACTGTCATCTTACTTGTAGTCCTGTCTGTTGCTGTGACTGACCAACGCTAGAGTTGAAATCCAAAAGTTAGTTTGGAAAATTGAGTGAGATATTGGCAACAGTGTTAGGGAAGGCAGTCCAAAAAGGAGTGTTAAATTATTCATTTAAGTAATAGCCAGCTGCAAAAATGCAGCTGGCAATCTGAAATGGTCCTATTATGAACATTAGTTAGCAGTGTCATGGTGTTCTTAAAATAAGACAAATGTAATTCTGGAGTGTATCAGCCTTGCAATGAGAAGCCCTTCTTGCTTCTCGTGGGAAGGGCCAGGGCCATTATGCCCAATTTTGAGCATTATTCTAAGAGTGCTTATGAGCCAGTCCATGAAGGCTCATCAGAGAGTAGAGAGAATGGTTTGAGGGCTAGGAAATTTGGTTAAGAAGGAAAGATAGGACAAACTCAGAAGACCGTGGGGAGTTGGTAATAGTCTTCAGATATAAAGATTGCCTAGAAAAGGTAAAAAGATGGTTTTACCTATTCATGGCGCATTAGATAGAAATAATGGACTTAAACTGCAGAGAATCAGATTGGCTGTTAGGAAATATATTTACATAAGGATAATGCATACAATAAATTTCCAGAGGAGAGTGTTTCCCTTGAAATTTTTTAAGAACTGATTAGACATACTCCTGTCAGGTATAGCTGCAAGAGGAAAAAGAAGCTGGTCACAGTGATTCCAGGTGTACTTTCCTGTCATATGACAGTTCTTCTGTCTCACATTTAAAGCCTGTTTAAAACTTGCTTCTGTCTACTGCTTCTATTACAGGTGTAGCTGAGGATAATCTGAGCAGTAGCTTTTGATTTTCTGTTCAATTAAGCAAATTGGTGGGCAGGACAAACATGTTTCCCCACGCAGATGTTTGGCTAAAATGTGCATCCTATTCACTCCTGTCTCACAGCACATTTTTTACCTCACTGCGACTTTGCATTATTCAGAGCATTTCAGTTCTGGCCATTACCTACTTTTGTGTTTATTGCTGAAATTTGTATGATGCCCAGGACTCTCATGAAGGGTTTGGAACTCTCCTTTTCACTTGGTGACTGCCTTTCTTTTACAACTAGTATTTTGGCATATTTGCTGAAGATGTCTATTTTTGGATCATGTAGATCAACTCTCTGGATGAAGTTGTCCAAGTACTGCTGGATGTTAAAAGGTGGAAAGGACTACTTCTAGTAAAAAAGCCACATTTAAGATGTTAGGGTTTTTCTTAGGACAGAATCAGTCCTTTGCTCAGTATCTGCATAGCACAATTATACTACAGTTTTGTCAGATTACAAATAATACTGTGATTTCTAAGCAGTGTTTTGAGTTACCTTTACATCTGCCTACATTTTGAAGTTTTCCACTTAATAAATCAATAAATTGATTAAAATATCATTAACTTTACTGGTGACTAATACACTGGAACATCCCTGTAGCTTAGCAGTTCTGCATTATTGTAAGGTCTCTTCCTTTTCTAATACTTTTACTGGTCTGGTTTCAAATGTTTCAAAATTGTAAGGGAATGCTATTTATTATTGATATTGCAAATAGCATCTTTTTTCAGTGCCCCTCTGATGCTATTTATTTTAAGTATATTTACAATTTGGTTAATGACCAGGTTCATTTATAATGCTGAGTTCTAGGGAAAGTCTGGTATATGGTGAGCAAAGGAAACAATTTTGGAACTGAAATATGGGGCAGCTTGCTTGCTTCTGCCCTGAACTTAGAGTTGCTGATATTTTGAGATAAAATTAATTCCTTCTCATTGTAAATGGACTTCAGTTTCCAGTAAAAATTAATGAGTTGAGTTTTGGAGGTATCTCTGAGATTTGCTGTATATGGCTCCCTTCTTAGAGTCTTTTAAGTCCAGTTAAACCTTACTTCTGTCCTCTGTTGCCATCATCACAATACTTGAGGAAAATCTATGTTTTTCACTATTCTGTTCAATGCAATGATTTGTGTTATCCCCATTCTGCTTGACCCCAACTGCTTGTTTTGTCCTTCCATTGCATCCTGTGCAGGCTTCCTGGGGGACCTTCCTTGTTGGTTGTGGTCTTACTGCATTAACTCTGATCACGGATTGAGAAAGTACCTTGATACAAAAGGAAAAAAGAAAAAGAAAGCAACGTGAAATTGAAATCACAATAAACCATGTATTTACTACAGATTCTAATTGTTTTTTCCCTTTGTTTTTAATTTCATGCAGATTGTTTCTCAGAGGAAGCTCTCCAAGTCCTTACTCAAACATGGCAACACAGCAGGAAAGTCATCTATAACAGTAAGTCAGTCTTAAATATGCTTTTGTTCTCTTGTTATTTAAAAATATCTAAAGTGACTAATTCTCTCTAAAAGCACCCTGCTAAGCCAAACAACCCTTGATTGAGAAATGTGTTTAAATTTTTTATTTGATGACTTGCACTCTTTCAGACAAATTTCCTTGTTTTAAGGAAATGTGAACAAATAATGTATGATTTGTAAAAAGCCACAATACTTACTACTACTTTTAAGGTACTTGGATGACAGCAAGTAATTTCTGCTGCTTGAATACTTTTAGTCAAAGGACTAGAACCTTCAGAAATTAATTTTTACTGGCTTTGACACATAAAGGAGGCTTATCTTTCTTTTCCCTTGGACTTTTTCCAGTTTCTCAGGAAAAAAAATTTGATGAGCTTAGTTTTAGATGTGTTGTAATGCAACTAAGGATTGGATTATCATAGCCCCACGTGTATCTTGAAATCTGAAATTCAGTGTATTACCTCTGTTTCATTTTTCTCTGTGTTCACTCACTTGGGGAGCTCAGTCTTGTCTGCACTGAACCTGACATGCTTGTGACTGTTGCAGGTCTGCATTAAGATGAGTGCTATAATAAAATATTCTGCTTTGGGGATCTCTGTTGCCTCATGAGATTGAGAAGGTTTTTTTTTTTTCCTTAATGTGTGATTTGCCAGATGGTTTTCTTCTGGCTTGATTGTTCGGATTTTTATTTTCTGCCTTCCCCCACAAAAAAAGACAGCAGACTGTGAGGTACTTTCTGAGAGCCCAGGGAGTTTGATTTCTTAGATGTCTTCCTTGGTGCTTGGCTGGGAATTGATTTGCTTAAATGCATGCAGTAACACATTGATTTTGGTCTGGGGTTGGAAAGGAGCTCCCCACTCATCTGGCTGAATAAGACCAGAAGAGAGTTTTGTTCCCTAAATAACTTCATGTGGTTTGCCTGCTGGGATAATCTGGGCATATTTCATCTCGCCCATCCCTGTAGTGTTCTGGACCTCCCTTCTGTTCTTTGAGGAACACAAAGTAGTTTAGTCTTGTGAAAACACAACTGCTCTAGTACAACTAAAACCATTAGGCTTGTTAGAGGAGTGTTCTGGCAGAAATTAAATCACTGTGATAAACAGAAGATGAAAGAAAATTAGTTAATAGTCCCTGCTGGCCTCACACTGGATGATAACCATGAAATATGGACCTTAGTTATGTGCTTTGGTTTCTGTCCAAAAGTTCTAAAGAGCAAGCTGACTTCACCCAAATGGGAGAAAACTGAGCCCAGACAAAAAAATATTGTGTGGCAAGTTTTTTGTTTCAACAAAATAATGAAAAACTGATTAATTATGATTATTTCTGGACCTGGGGACATACCAGGTGTCTGTCAAGTATGGAAGTTAGAAATACTAGTTTCCTAACTCATTCAGTTTAGTAAATTATGAGTTTTTAATAGGATTTTTGAAAATTCCAATCTTAGCAAGTTTTGCTGGAATTTTATTAGCCTTTTGGCTGTGTAAAGTCTCATCCACACAGTCTTAAAATGTGACTGTGGGACGCAAACAGAACATTGTTCAGCTTCTCCAGCTGAAAGTCTGTAAACCCTTATAAGAGCAGGTTCATTCTTTTCAGTTAAAAATACTAGTGAAATTGGGTGTGCAAACCCCAGAGCACTGTTGGTCATACACAGCTTACCCAGATCTCTTAAACCATCAGACTACATGGAAGAGAAATGTGTCAGACTGCATGGGTCCAATTTCCAGCAAGCTGATGTTTGCCTGGAAGATGTGACACACCACATATGTGCCTGTGTGATGGTACTTTAATGCCCAGTTAAACATCTCTGCCTCTGTGTGGCTGCATGTGAGTATTTTGCTTGGAGAAACACCACAGCTCACTGCTGGGAGGTGTCACATAGAATAGTCTCAACTCAAGGAAAATTTTAAATTCATTAATTTAATGAATTGCCAATCAAAGTAAACTTTTAACTACTGAGAAATAAATAGGACCAAAAAAACCCCCAAAAAAACCCCCAAAAAAACCTCCTAGGGAAAATACTTTTCCTGCCCCTCCCCTGTACTTCATTTCTGACACCTCTCCTGCCTCCTTCATAGTCTTCACTCCCTTTGCCTTCACTTCATGTTGTGCTCAGTCCCTTTGATTTTTTTGCTGTTATTTGAGGTTTTTTTCTCTCATTTTCTTAGTTCTATTCTGGACTTACACACATCCTTCAGGGACATCTCTACTCCAGCATGGATCTTACCTGAGGGTGAGCCCAGAGGTGCCTCCTCCAGCAGGAAGCACCTCCTTCCAAGAGTGAATCTCCAGCTGTGTCCCCACAGCCTGGCCTTCTCCATGTGTCCTCCTGGATCTTCTTTAGGGTGACATTGCAGGCCTCCTATCTCTCCTTTCTTTGTGTCTCTGGCAACTGCTGCCCTTTCTGAAATAAGTTCATTCTGAAATAGGTGCCATATGCAGCTCTGATGGGTTGATGTTTTGGGGTGCAGTCAGTAGCTGCTGCCAAGCCAGTTTGGCAAATTTTTGAGTTTTCCCAGCAGCTCCTCAAGGACTTCAAGTGGTGGAGACAGTCAGAGCCTGTCTGGGAAGCTGGCATGGCTGCCATGTGTGTGGTCATGAACATGAAACACCAAGGAAATAAGTTCTTTTGGAAGATTTAATCCCTGGAAAGAACATTTACAGTAGGGAAAAAGATTTTAAAACTGTTGAATAGAATATAATGTGGTTTGTTTCAAAGAATATTTTTCAGTGAAATATCCCAGGTTTGGTTAATATCTTTTCTCTCCTGAGGCATTTTAATGGCTTACTTAGAAAACTGGTTTAGTTGGTTCTGTTGGTTTTTTTCATAACAATGCACAGCACAATGACTGACATCGTTATTAATATAGCTTACACCATCTGAAAGAATCACGCTATATTATTTTAGGATTACTTGTTTCTGACTCCATCTACAATAAATTGATTTGCCAATGTGGCTATTGCAGAAAAACTATACCAGGAGAGCTCTCCTGCTGTAAATGTGCCTTTCATGGCAACTAATGCCAGGTGACTTCACTCTTTTTTTCATTTATCTTGCCAAATTATTCTGAAGTGGCATAAAAATAACTGGGCTTTAGACCCAAGTAATACAACTCTTGTAGAGCATTTTTGTTCCCTTGGATACTGTGAGACTGTGGAATTCTCTGTTTTCCACTCTGAGGAGGAACACTTGGTCAGAGGAAAGGGATGTCTGGTGGATGTGGCTGTCTGTCCATTGACAGGTGGTTGACAGGGCATAGTTACACAGCACAGAGTGATTCAGGTTTGTGGGCTGACCAAGGTGATGTCCTTCCCGATGGCAAAGAGAAACACATTCACTTGTACCACACTTCAGTCTCCTAAATGGGGTCTGCACTCTCCACACGCTGAAAAATGGCATCGTTCTCCCCTTCCACTGCACCATGCAGAATTCAAATGTAGCTTTCCATTTAGGTGATCGCTGAGGAATTGTCTGGCAACGATGACTACGTTGAACTTTCATTCAGTGCACGGAAATTGGATGACAAGGTAAGCTGCTCGATATTAACCTTTCTGAAAGATATAAGAATGCCTGCAAATATAACTTGATGAGATTTTCCATGACAGATATTTTTTTACCTGATGTGTTATTAAACACATCAGGGTTTTCAGATGAATGTTCACAATGAGGGTTTCCTCGAGTTGAAAGTAATTAAAAAAAAAAATCTCAACAGAATCTAATTAAAACCAAGACAAGTTAATTACACTACAACCAAGACAATTTAATTATGTAAAATGCCACAGATCAGAAGTGTTTAGAGAAGTGAACTTTCTGTGAGTAGTCAATGATGTTATCGTTGAAGTTTCCTAAAATACAGCTAGAAAACTTCATAATAGCTCAGTCATGATACACATTTTGTTCAACAAAATGCAGCTCAAATGCGAGAAAAAGACTGGCATATTTGTTAAAAACTTTTTCCCTCTTTAGGAAGAAAACTTTCCACTGACTCAAACTACTCAACATTATAAGGAGTATCTCTTTCTGAAAATATCTGTTGTTGTTCAGCAATTTACATATAATAAGCATCTTAACTCACAGCCCAAGGAAACTGGATGACTGCTCGTACCACACTCTGTTATTTCAGTGTAACAGCAAGCATAGAATACTTTGAGGTATATGGTCCCTTCTTATATATGAAGCATATTAGAAGCATATGGCAGAACTATACAAAGGTTTAGGATTGTGATGCCCCAAGTGTGATCTTGTAAACATCTGATGTGAGAACAGCTTAAAATCTAATCAGTGAGACTACTTTTGGATACATATACATCAGGTTTTCAAAACTGGGTTGTAACTTATGAAAAAATACTTTTATTTTCACTTGAAACTACCGGAAAATCTCAGGCAAGCAGAAAGTACACAGAAAGATAAATAGTACTGACATATAACTTTAAAATAAACTTTATAAAAATTGTGAAATTTTACTGTGCTCAGAATCATTAGCAATCATAAATGATCAGGACCTGAATTTGCTTCTCATCTGAAAGATAAATTACCTTCCTCTTTCAGAGTTGCTGGAGTCTGAGTAGTTTTGAATTGCATAATCTATTTAGGTGTCAAAATGTAAATTTAACAACCTTTCTTTCAGATACCTTTAGAGGTAATTTCCAGACTTATACACAAGTTTCTTCCTGTTCCACATGCTGTCACATCTAGGAAAAAGGAAAGGACATAAACAACATAATAACACTCCACTTAGTTATTGCTTTTCCAACAAATGCAAAACGCAATCTGCTTTAATTACTAGTATTGCTTCTAGCTCTTGTTGGTAAAAATTGAAATGATACTGCCAGAGTGCAATTCTGAGCCAGGTCAGTGTTGTCTGGGCAACAGTTTTAGAGAGCGATTGAAACACTTTATGGGAATAAGGTGAGAAGGATCAGTCTGAAATATTGCAACAGTATTGTTATTCTTGCCATTTTAATATGTCCAGTCAAGGTGGGCTTCATCTAATAAAGAATTCTTGGATGATGCAGTGTGTAAGTCAAGCAGTGACTCATCGTGTCTTATCTGAATCAAAACTCCTGTCTTCAACTGATGAAAATCTCTGGATATCTATGGCATTGAAAGAAGCCTTTAAATATCCTCCTGCTAAAGATATAGCTCAATACCTGGCTGAAGTTTGATTTACTTCCTCTATAAGAAAAATGTATGGCTTATAATGAACTTTGACATCATTAGATGCAAGGCATTATTAGTAATTATTTTTATTAACTCTTAAAATTACTTAAATTGCATAGTTCAGCCGTTGGTGAAAAAGAATGAGTGCTCTGATGTCATCAAAGAATTGAGAAGAACCCATTTTGTAAAAATCCTCAGCATGGTTTGGCATGCCTCTCCCCACTCAGAGAAGTGATCGCCTGAGTAGAGATGTAACATCAGAGAATCAAACTGGGGGTTGAAACTGGCCTTGGAGTCTCCTGAAAAACAGAGGAAGCCTCTGGAAGCAGTCACTCATGCTCTGCTATGGAGTCACCTTTGTAAGCCCTGGGGTTCCTGCACCGGTAGCTGTGGGAGTGGCAGAAGACAAGTAGAATCCTAATGCCTCACCACCTGTGGATAAAGGAAGGGGTGGAGGAATGTTGTGTAGGTGCTCTCAGGATAAAAAGAAAAATAAATTCTTTCCATCCTTTACTGTCTTGAATGGACAGGAGTATTCTTCCTTCATCCCTTAAAGGACATCCTTGAAAGCGGATCCACTTTTCCTACACTAAGGAAAAATATGTGAACACATTTTTGGAAAATTAAACAAAATTTGTTGATGAGATTTAACCGGCAGGACATGTTTGTTGCATGCTTTTTACTCTCCTGACAAAAAACTGCAAGAATTTTAGAGAAGTTAGAAAACAAAGCCTATTATTTTTTTCCTACTGGAGAGCTGAAACATTCAGTGAAAAATTGTAGGGAAACGATAGATATGAGAGTTTCCTTTAGTTAACTGACTTTAGCAGAAATAATGGTTATATTTTTTATTGCAGTGCTTATTTGGAAGGTATAACTGCTTTTTCATGTTTTATTGAAGCCCTGTCAGCTCAAATGGCACATCTTTGTTTCAAGAGATCCACTGAGAACACTTCACTGTGGAACAATAACTTTTGGAAGGATTTTATTGCATTAATAGCTGTGTCACAATTACCATAACAAGCAGCTACGTTTTTTATGATAGCTATAATAAATTATGAGCACTGAGGCAGGCAAGCTGCTTCTCCTGTTCTGAGAGAAGCAGTTACCATTCTTTGGGAAAGATTGTCCAGAAAATATCTGCAAAATACAAGCTAATATTGCTTTTTTATATCATTTCCTGGTTATTAAACTACACCAAAAAAACCTCATCAAATGCTCTGTTTAGCTGTTGAATAGTATTCAAAATTTTAAGCTTTTGGCCATGTCAACCCCTTTTTAAGGGACCTTTGACTTGATCTCCAATCCTGATTTTTAAAAATTGTTGTGCTCTGAAAATTAATCTACTAAAATATGTCGAAGTAGGTGGTTAGAAATAGATATATCTAAATTTTTTAAGTTTAGGCCATCTACTTGTGTTATTACTTTGTAACTGCTGCACATACTGAAAGAAAGATGTGCGTTATACTACTAGCAAATATATTACATTAATCATTTAAATATTATTAAAATAGCACAATATATTGCAGCTATTCTTCTTTCAGAGGATATTCCTGGAGGATAATGCAAAGCTATTAGATTCAGCATAACAACCAAAAAATGTTAATTGTGAAAGCAAATGTTTCTTCAGCTTATCATTTCTACTTATTACAAAGCACTTCCAATAGAGAAGGATTTTTTTGTTTGTACCTCAATTCTGAAAGTAATTATGCTTTATTTTTGCATTGGAAGGGGAGTAGTATAAACCACCATCCAGCATTAAAATCTTTCCTTTTATGTGATATTATCTTGGTAGTTAAAACCAGGTATTAAAAATTATTTCCTTTGTGCTGATGTGCTGTTGTACCTTTATGATACTCAGCTAGGAATGATACTATATTTTGAGCCTTAAATGAAATCTTGGCTTCCTTTCTGAATTCTTTTGCACCCCAGGGTGCACTCTTCAGATGTATCATTTTGAGGGTTTTTTTTTCAAATAACTCACAAAATTTATGTTTGTTAAAGAAACTCTTAACATTAACTCAGCTTCAATCAGAATGTGTATGCGTGAGAAGAGGCAGCTCAATCTTTTTTAACCCTGTGCACTCTGGATTCCACGCCACTATGATTAAATGGGCACCCTCCCTCTCTCTGTTTGTTCTCTTTCCTATACACTGGTAATCTGGCAGAATTGGATCACAAAAACCCCCTATATACTAGCAGTTTCAAATTTTAAGTGGAGTCCAGACACTAAATCTACATCAGGGCTTTGAGGCAAAATCTAGAGTTACTTAGTTGAATTTTGCACTGGTTTTACGAAGTTTAATATAAAATGTCCTGTTTACCATGTAGCTGGAACAAATAGCCAAACATACAGCTTTGTTGTTCCATGCTCCCCAGGACGGGATTTAACAAGTAAGTCTTCATGTGCTTTGCATCAGTTGTTAAATGGGCCACTAAGCTTTCTCTAGAGAGGAAAGAAGCAGATCAATGACAAAACAAAAGCAGATCAATGACAAAACAGCATTTTCAAAACAAATATTATATCATTTTAGGGGATGACAAGACTATAGGTTAGGTTCCTTGAGTCTTGCCCAAGGCTTTGTGGTCTATAGGGATCATTTTCTTTTCCAGACATTCAAATTCAGGCATCCCTTTTCAAAGCCCTGAATTCTTTGTTTGTTTTGAACTCATGGAATTGTAAAAATGCCCTAAAAATAATTTTACCAAGCCCAGACTTTGGCTAGCATCTTATCCAAAGTTGTTCCCAAACCAATGGTTTTGCAGCTAATCAAAAATGGGTTTGGTGGACATCTGGTGAGGAGAAATTGGTAGAATTATATATTAGAGTAATTTTTACTCTAACACTATCATAGAAACACTTGGATACTGAACAGAATTTCTCACTTCCCCAAATTGACATGGGGGTCTGTGGTTTTGGATATGTCCTATAGAGAAGAATAATATTCATATGCACAAAGTTAATCATGTGGCTCTTTTGAAGAAGAAAATTAAGAAGGAAATTGAAATTACAGGAAATGGATTTAGTGCTTTTAAATCTTGCTCTTTCAGCTTGGTGCAGTTAGAAATTGGAAGCTTTCCCCCTCCTAGGTTAACAGCCAGTTACTCTTTTCCCCCAGCCCCCACCAAGTCAGCATGTCCAGAATAAATGAGATGTTGAAACAAAAGAGCCTGTGGCCAAACTGAAACAGCACTATAAAAAACAACTTAATTTAGGTTAAGTTCAGGGTTGTTAGCTGGATACAAGACTATAAGAAGGTGTTCTACAGTGTGTGGATGTGAACCTTGCTGTCTTTCAAAGATTTCCCTAGAGATATCAAGTTATTTCCTGCATTACCCTGCCCTGTTTGTCGTCTTAGCATGGGCCATGTTACCACACCCTGAAGAGGACTTGCTTCTCTAACCACCTCTAATCCATTTTTACAGTACTTGTGTTAGTTGGTAGCATCCCAGTGTTTGGCCAGTTAACTCCTAATTTGAGAGGGTAGGTGTACAATGTGAAATTCAGCCCCAGTGTGGAATATGCTTCCAAGGGCAATGCATAAGAAAACTGGTATTGGAAGACCAAACAGGTATGGAGACAGAAAGAAACAAGCTAGGTGGATGACAGAGCTAATGCTCAGGAAACTGGGCTGGGTGTAAGAAAGGAAGAGGTTGTAAAAGGACATTTTATGGTTTTGCATGCCATGATTAGATAGTCAAACTGAGAACAACAACAGACCATGGGAATCCTTGTGAGACAAGGACAAGAATGAAATATTGCTGAGAAACTCCAAGAGGTCTCACTAAAACTACTCTAGCTCTTCCTTTTCATTAGGAGTCAGGGAAGCACCAGTGCATTGTGCCTGAAAAGCTCAAAGAAAAATAAGCCTTAAGAGTAACCTGTCCTATATCTTATTTTAGGATTTTTTCAGCAAATCTGATCCTTTTCTGGAGATTTTTCGGGTGAATGATGATGCAACCCAACAACTTGTTCACAGGACTGAGGTAAGGAATAGAGTTGAATTTGCTTTCCAAGGACACAGATGGGCTATCAGGAGGAATAGTTTATGCTTCCCATATCACAAAGGGAAGTGGTTTTAAATGTAGGTGTGCAAATATGCACACTTAAAAACACTTCCTAGTGTTACACTCTATTGTAATTGGTAACTAATGGGTATCAGGTCTTGATTTATGCACCTTATAGTAAAGGAAGATGAAGCCAAAGGTTCCAACCTAATTAAACTGCCAGATACTCTGTTGGAAGGTCAGGAGATATAAATACTAGATTTAGCCAAACCCAGGCTACAGACTGTATCATATTTTCCCATTAATACTGTGTTGCTGCTTCTCCACCTCCTCCCAGGCTGCTGGTGCTAAAGGGATTGTAATCTGGTGCTCTACATTTGTTTCTTATCACCCAGTGACATTACTGTTCCATGGTAATGACTGGCACTGTCTTAAAAAACAGCATTTAAGTGTGTAGGGTGGGGCTGTGGCAGGTGTTAGGGGTCATAAATCTGTTATGGATTCCATAGAGTTTTCCTAGCAAGGCAAACAATGTGCCCATAAATTGATGTTGCCCGTCCCCATTGCCCAGTCCTGCACGTCTTCCATTGCTTCCAGTTCAGCTCTACAGCCTTTCCCTTGTGAGTTATCTCCCACTGAGCTGTGGCAGTGCTGGAGCAATATCTGTAACATCATCTGTGGGTATGTATGGCTCCATTTTTCCACTTATGTTCGTTCTGGGGGCTTTCCAGAGGAAGAGTGTTGGAAACTGCCAGTTGCTCAAGGGCTCATATCTCATTGGATGTAGTTCTGAAAACTCCAGCTGAGCTCTGCTTTCTTCTCTTGCTGATGGATGTACTGTATTGAGAATTGTGGCTCTTGTTAGCATTCTGCTGAGAGATGTGGAAATGTTAAAGGCTCTCTTTCTTCTTTTCACTTACAGGTTGTGATGAATAACTTAAATCCAGCATGGAAGACTTTTAAAGTGTCTGTAAATTCTCTGTGCAGTGGAGACCAGGATCGCAGGCTAAAGGTCAGAAGTAATCCCTACCTTTTTAATAATTTTACTCATAGGAAACAAAAGTTGGTCTCTCTTTTTTAACTGTAGATTGCTATTTTGCATTTCCCTCTTCTTTCATGGAAAAGATGTTCACTCAGTTGCGTTATGATTACCATAATCAAATTAAGGATGCAGAGAAGTGGTAATCCACTATAATCAGTAGATTATGCTCTACAGTATTCTGCTCTACTCTATTTCTTACAGTAACCTCAAAAAATGATGGGGCTGTTTTTCCCAATCAGTTGGATAATTTAAATCCAACATCATTTAACTGGTGAAAGTACACTCAAGGGAAGAGGCAGCCCTACCACAATTTTAACTACTATTTCCTCACTTCTATATCTGGAGACCTTCTGTAAAAGAAACACTGAAATATGAGATTTGTTAATTATACTTGAAGACTAGGATGGCCACAAAAAGACGTGCCATAGTAATGGAAGTGTTTCTAGTTGGCAGAAAGAGATAATTTAGAACCTGGAACTTTGTGTAGGAAAAAGTCATCTTCTTTTGGCTAATTTGGCTTAAATCAAGTTTTTTATCCAATTTTTTATATCTTCTGACCAGATTTAAGGCTAATACTAAGTTAAAAAACATGGAACAAAGAGCTGGTTCTCAATGTCTATTCAGACTCTTAGTCTTGTTGAAAGGATACGACTTTTTGATGAAAGTATGACTATTATTTTTCTTATTATACCAAATTGCTTAATAGAATTTTATTTTGTCCTTGCAAACATTTCTTCTTTCATCATTTTAGCTGCAAAACCCTGCAGAAGGGGTGTTGTCATTTTTCACTCATTACTTACTGCAGGATATACTACGCAGATAGAAAAAATAAAATGCTGGTGTGGATATGTTAAAATGCACATCACATATGTGTAGAAAGGATAAAAAGCAGTCTTATGAATGCTTAGATTCACAAAACTAATCCTGTTACTATGGAAGAACATATCAATTTGAGGCAAGAGATGGATCAGATTTCTGCTACTGAAATCAAAAGCAGAAGGATAGCAGCACTGCCTTCATCACATTGTGTACGTGGCCTTTTCTCACTTAGGTGAGAAAACCTAGGAGGAGAAGCAAACAAAATATGAAGTCTAGAATGCGAGAACAAGTGGCAAGTCTGTAAGGGTAGAGGAATGAAGTTCCACAGGGAGAAAAATGCTCTTATCTCTGAAATTGAGGTGAGAAGGTATAAGAAAGGTTCAGATCTCAGTGTGGGCAGAACAAGATGGGTCTGGAAATAAAGGTGGTCTTTTGAGCTATGAGCAGAGAGTAGTCAAAATTGTTTGCAGATGAACTGCCAAAAGAGAAGCTGAAAAGGGGAAGTGAAGAGGAGCAAGTGTAGTCCCTTAGGATTGCCTGTAGAGAAGATGAGGGGGAAGTCAGTGAAAAAATGGCTGAAAAAGAAATCCAGAGCAAACAGGATTTATGAACCTACTGAGAATTTTCAAGATAGTCTTTTTCTCCTCTTTTTGGAAGAATTTTTCGTGTTTTTCGTTTGTGTATGCAAATGTTTGCAGCCTTGCTTTAGATATCTGAGTATTTGCCTGAGGCTACAGTTCAGCCATTTGCAGAAAAGCTAAAAGTACTGAGATTTGCATCAGATCATTCATGAGTACAGGAATATTTTAAAACTAATTATGGCTGTAAAATAAGAGAAAAGCTTGATACTTACCTCAAATTCAACTTTTGGTGGGTGTAAGATAAGACTGTTATGGTAGAGCAGCCAGCCAAATCACTTGTATTTGAGAGACAGCATATAATACCTGTCAGATAATTATTTGCTTCTTTTCTATGTGGTCTAAAACCTAGGAATTGGATGGCAGCTAGGATAGAAGAGTGAAAATTATCAGAATTAGAGATAGGAAGTGAATGTGACTGGTATAGCACTGTATGAATGTTTGTACTTTGATTGACTTTGATTTTACTTTGATTGACTAAGCATTCCACTCTTTGTGTTGCCATATTTTGGGAAATTTGACTTCAGTTGCTTTGCTTCACTTCATAAAGTATATAGCAATATGTTACTGCTAAGTGTTGGAAGAGTTCCCTGTGCCTTATTTAACGTGGGGGAGATTTAGTGTATTCCAGCTGCCTTGCTGAGCACCAGCTTCTTGCCAAGATTGTTTGATCACTGTGAACAGTAATTGCATAAGGCTGGGTAGTTTTGTGTCTCTTCCTGCTGTTAGTTTTTAACATACTCTGAAAGCATTATCTAAGTTAAGGCTTAAGGAGGCACCAGAAGGGCTCAGAGGGAGCTATCATCTTGTGGAAATTCTTAACTGCAGACACCTTGCAATTGTGCCTACCTTTGGTTTACCACTGTAGCTATTTGGAAGCCTGAAGTCCTGGCCCTTCATCTCTGCCACTGAATTCACATAGATACTGAGCTTAGAATTCAGATTTTTGTTATGGGTAATGAGGATTAGCATAGGAAAAGTACTCTAAAACAACTCACAGAAAGTCACTCAACTGACAGGAAGTTTGCTCTGCATAAGCCTTGCACCCTAAGCGGTCTTTACATTGTCTGGGCATTTGAAACTTCCTGGTTTAAAATTCTGTTTAGAAAGACAAGATGAGCAAGGTCACTAAAATCAAAGCAACCAATAGTTAGGGTCTGTCTTTTGCTAGCATGCTTTACAAAGTCTGTTAATTTGAATTTCTTATGTGCTTTTAAAGAAAAAACTAATTTTGCTTTATTTAGCTGTGGTGTAGAGAAAAATGAACATTTTATTCCTCTCAGGACACCTTGTAAAACTTTATTACAATTATTGCTGCTCTAGGTTTTATTATGAAAAGGATATATTAGATTTATGAACCTACTGAGCTTTTCTTCCCGGACACTGAAACCATCCAAGAAGTCTGGTCACACTTCAGTGCCAATCATACCTTCTTTTAATACCAACAGGACAGACAATTAGTGTATGCGTTGAAGTGAACAAAATACTTCTTTGATCCAAAAGTAGTGCATTGCTTTTCTAATATATAAAGATTTTCAAATCACAACAGTAACTACTGACAAGTCTGAGTGAGGATTGTACTCCTTCCAAGGGCAGGTTTTATCCTAGTCTGTTGTACTGAAAGTCCTGTAAATTGTGAAACTTTGGCATTCAAATCTGGTTTCAGCATGAGTAGTGTTGCCATCAAAGGTTTATCTGAAACACAAGATTGTATTGTGGCTACTTTCTGGTAGGGATCATCTACTGCCCACCCATTCTAATAGTTGCAGGGTTCTTCTTTTTCTAGAGGAGTTCTGGTAATGTGTACAGAAAAATAATCTCTTTTTGTTTTGGTATTTGGTGCTATAATACTTGGGAAATAAGCACCTAACAAGATGCTTGTTAGGCAAAGGCCAAACAGGGCCTGTATGTGACAGACAATAATCCTATCTCCTGCTGAGGTTGTATGGAGAACCTCCCCAGAAGAAGTTCTGCTAACAAGGAAAAGTAGGAACTGAGGCCAAAAAAAGCTGGAATAAGAAAGGTGAACTGATAAACTGCAAGGAGAGTGAGAAGCACATGTCATATCTGTACAGAAAACCCTTTCCATCTTCCACCTATGCAGGGGAAATTTTCAAAAGGAGCATGTCCATTAGATATTTTACTACCTTTCAAAAATCTGCATGTTGCAACTACATCATTGCTGTCAGTTTATTTATTGCTTCATCCCTGCATGACCCAGATTACAGGTGATGCTCACGATGAAATTGGTGCATGTGCAGTTGTGAGTGGGACACCACAGCCATGGTAACCAGGGCTGTTCATACACTGGGTTACAAGTCCTCTCTCTGTCTGTATGGATGGCTCTTCGCAGCCTGAAGCCTCCAGACATACTGTTGCTTTTTTTTTGGTATCCATGGGAGGGTTGCCTCTTCCTGTGCACTTCTAATGAGGTTAAAGGTCAGTTCTGCCATTCTTCTCTGTTTTCTTTTATGTCCAATTGACTTCCTTGGCTCTGTCCATCTGATCTGTTGGAGTAGCTGTGTCTTAGTGCAGGAATTGTTTGAGTTTCTGCTGAGGAGTCTATTTCCATATGCTTGTAAGCCCCAGTGTACCTATAATGCTCTTAGTCCTGGCGAGGTGCACTCAGGACTTCAAAGGTCATTTTCAATTTATTTCCAACTAAGATCTTGATAAATAGGTCCCTTTCCAATGTGAATTTTCAGAGACTGAATTTTCCACATTTTTGGTAGGTCACTGTTAACAAGGTCTTCTTGAGAGACCTGTACTTTGTTTAAATTAATCTATGCAAGTGCTGCTTCTGCCTTGTTGATACTATTATATAATGTGAACCTCATTACAAAATTAATAGAAAAAGCTCCACAACTTACAAGAAAGATCTTGACATTATTCTGGATGTAAATAGATAATCACTTTATTTTAATCTCATTGATTAAAATCATTACATGAGAATTTGGTATTAATGTAATAATCTCTTCCCCAGGTCTGCTCTATCATTTTTGGGGGGATGAAATGTTGAGTCTTCTTAAGACAGTTGTAACCTTCTGTTTCCTTTTTTTTTCTTAAAAGTGTTGACTCTTTCATGCAAAATGATGGATCATTAGGGGAAGAAATTGCTTCTTATAGATTGTCTGCTCAATTCTGAATTAAGGAAAAGCAAATAGCAGTGGCTATTTTGATATTCTCTGAATTATTGCTGCTGTGTTCTCTAGATCAATAAGTTTTCAGTGACCTTTAATACCTGACTACAGCTCTGCTTGTGCAGGTATATTATAAACTGTAGTCCTTTTATAAACCCTCAGTGTCTCTGAAAATCACTAGTGAAAGTAACTAAGCAAAACCTGTGAAGAAGACCAAGTAAAACTTAAAATACAAGGAATAATCTATTCAGACAAATCCATTAGTCCTTTTATTCTTTCACAGTTTAGCTGTCAGTGTTTGAAGCACTAGTATGGAAAGATACAGTTTGTGCTCAACAGCAATAATTTCTGCAGGATTTTAAAAAGCATGTGGCTTTAAAGGCAATTCAAGCAGTATCAAATTATTATTAGAAAGGCATGAACTGAAGGATTTTATACTGCTCCATAAGAGAAGGCTCATTTATTGTTGCTGTTTTCTTTGGACTTTTAATTCTATGTAGAAAGAGACTGGCACCAAGAACAAATTACAGCACAGGCTAGACTTGCTTGTTATTTACTTGATTGGGTGATTTCAGTCATACTTGATTAACTAAGGAGTTCTACATTTTCCCTTCAATTTACTCACCAAATTAATGCCAGTGGAGCCAATCATTCTCTGCTTGCATACTCTGGTGTTGTTGAAGAGGTATTTGCAAATGGAGTCCTTCTTATAGAAAATGTTCAAAAATAAGAAAAGGGCCCTCAACCTATACATGCCTTTAGTATGAATCAAAATATACTTTCAAGTTTCTTTTTCAGTAAGTTGTTTCCTTTTCATTAGGTCAAAGCATTTTCCTGGAATCTGTAGAATAATTACCTCACTCTTGGAGAAGGCAGCTATTTCTTTTTAGTCTGAATAATATTTATTTATTAACCACTTCATGGATGTTATTATGTTGTGAATTTTCAGCAAAGTTCTTCTAGAGCTAGCTGTGCAGATGATAATTTTGGACAATAAAAATTTCCTTCTTGGTGCTGAAAAGAAAAAAAAAATAGGCTTAAATATTAGGATGAAGTGTGTATTTAATAAGCTAAGAGAAATATTTTCATGAGCATAGGAGTTTTAATACAGTTTCCAGAGAGAATGATGCATTATTTTGCAGGTTATTATAGAATTAAACAACACACTGGGAAAGGAAGAGTCTGAGACCTTCTTGCATAAATACCATCAAACCTTCACGTCAAGTAAATGTTTCTTTTCCTTTTTCTTTCATATTCCCCTTGCTTTCTCAACATGAGAGAGAGAAGTGATACCACAAGCACTACAATGATTATTAAAAACTTAAGATGCCTGTTCATAAGGTTTACAGTGACTGTGAGGAATTTGCTGCAACCACTCACCCCTGTTGTCTGTTCAGGTTAATCTGTAATTTAACAATTGGCTTATCATAGTATGAGTGCCTCCTGAATTCACTAATTGCAGCAGTGTGTTTGGAACCCTGGTTTATCTGACTGACCTGATCAATCTTCATAAACTCCATGGAGGTGGAATGTAAGATTTAAGATGACCCATAAAACAAAACTGATTAACTTTATGTGTGTGTGTGATCTCAGCTTACAGATGCCTTTTTTTTTTTCCTCTTGCCATTCCTTTGTTGTATTCTTGATGAAGTAGCTGAAGATGCTGGAGAAGAAAACACCATGTTGCAGTCAAGATTTAGGAGAGAGAATTAGACTCAAGAAATGAACTTGATCCCATATCTGTTGGAGTCAAATGAACTTATTCCAATGACTTCAATAGCCACTAGTTTGTTCTCTGTTATGGGAATTGCTGGATATATAGCAAATTAATTGTCAGATTAATTAATCTAGATTTGGGTTAATTGATGTTTGTGAAGTGCTTTGAAGATGAAAGAGCTCTCTAAATAACAAGTGTTGTCAAAATAATTAAGGATCCAAGTGAATTGCACAAGGACAGATCATCTGACACACTGGGGTTAAAAAGAAAAGAGGTGACATTCACATCTCCAAGGGTCTGGGTGCTGAAAAAGGTGGCAGAAGGTGGTAGAAGGCTGAAGAGCTGGTATATTTAAATAAAATGGGCAGGGTAGCAAGGGACAGGTGTCTTTCTCCCAAGCAATGGATGACTCTGACAGACCAATTTCAGAGTTTATCCTGTAAAAGGAGATTTTTACTTCCTGTTTCTTATGAGAACCCCCAGTACCACGACCTTTCGAGTAGAAATGAGATTCCCCCTGACATTGCAAGAGAATTCATAGTCTGAAACAAGGGCAGAGAGGACAACAAACAAAAATATTTTGTGTGAATATGTTTGTCTGATTAGGGGATATGAGGAGTGTTTTCTCTTTTTCTCTTTTGCAAGTAAGAGGATTGCCTCCAAATAATTTGTACATTGCATTTCTTGTAAGCTTCCTTCAAATTGCTTACTGCCTCCATGGTTCCATCCCAAGACAAATAAATATAGGCTTCTACAGCTTTGCTATGCAAGTCATCAGTATGAGAAATGTTTTGAAGGGCTCTTTCTCATTATTTTTGAAACCAAGTTTTAATCCCCTGAAATGAAGCAGAGGCTCCTATAAGTGCTGCTGACTGTAATCCAAATCAGAGGTCTGGTTTCTTCACAGGGGAATAGCTGATAAAGCACTAAATCCCATCTCTGGGACCATTTAAAATGAAACAAAGCACAGCCCTGGTAATGAGGATCATTCCATAATGGAGGGTGGGCATATGGGAGGCCAATTAATTAAATGACCTCTACATTCTTCCCAATTTTCATATCTGTGTGTTGATAGTGCACTGAACATCCTTACAGACCCCAGAATTAGCTCAGAGCTGCTTACTGTGTGAGTTTAGAAGCAAGTGTTAGTTACCATTTTGAATTAAAATAATAGAATGAAGCTCTGCTTTCACCAAAACAGATCAGGATTAGGCACAGCTGTAACCTTGTAAAGCAGCTGAATGCTGTAGTGAGCGAATTTTAAGTCTTGCATATCATAAAGAAAATCCATCATTTTCATGCCTTTGTGTCTACAGGACATTTTACTGTGTGACTTATAGCATCCCATGATATTAAAACTGGAAGTCTAAGCAGTTTTTTATATTCTTTTTTTCATTTCTTTCTGTTGAGATTGGAAAAAATAGAGAAGGCAATTTCTGGATAATCTCATTTCAGTCTCTTATAAAGTAGCAAAGCCTCACCTTGGTTGACATATAATGAACTTGTGAAGGCCTTTGGTTTCTTTCCAGATGTATTTTTACTGTGTAAATTGAAAATTAGACACTCACAAAAATTCTTTCCTTGTTGTTAAATCTTGTAATAAATGTAGTCTTTGCTATGAACTACATACTTTAAACAGAAAGATTACCTTAAAATTCTATTCATAAATTGTATTTGATAGTTTATGCCCTAACATACTGCCATGCAAAAATAGTTACATGGTGCAGATAATAAAATATGTGTATTTTAAATTGTAGTATACTCTCAGGGAACCTAACAGAGTCAAATTTTAGGCAAAACAATATATTTGTTTAAAAAAAAACCAGGAGAAGTACCTTCAAGAGCATAACTATAAGTTGTTTGTGATATTCAAGGCATCACTAGGGCAGAAATAGGTATTAAATGTGTCTAAATGCAAATATTTTAGAAGGTGTCTTATTACACAGTGGTTACTTGAAAAGTGTGAACTTTGTCTCACACTGAAAATATGTGTTTAGCCCTTCCACACCTAGGGATCTCATCTAACATGCTTTCTGTTAAAATTTAGATCTGCATTTTTAGTTTACCAAAACCATGTTTTCTCCCAGCTAGATGTTACACACATTTTGTAATGTGTAAGTGCATGTTTATAATGTATATCCACCTTAACAATTAGTTAAGTTTTGCAATTAAAAATGCTTTATCTGCCTTACCAAATCGAAATTAGTTATCCTAAATTAAGCATGGTTGTCATGTATGCTGGTTCTCCCAATGATTTTGAAATTGCTCAATGGCAGTGCTCTACATGATTCCATGAAAAAACCTGCCCTCCCTGTGGTAATATTAGAAGAAACCCTGGCTCTTGGGATCAGGGACTTCAGTGTGTTTATGGGTAGTTGCTTTTCTGCTGCTAAATCTGTTTTCTGTTACTAAAGCACTCCAGGGAAGTTTTGCTACAGTGTTTGCTATCACTAGCTCAGAGCTTTGAGCAGGATTTGATGGAAGGATAAAGTTCCTCTGTGACACCTTCATCCCAGTGCCCAGACAAAGAGAAATCAAGAGCTGCTTGTTCGCTCGGGATGGTGGAGTTATTTTAATGGCCTGCCCACCAGGAGCAGTGCCACAGCTGTGTTCTTCAGGAAGCCTGTGAGGATGATGTTCTCTTGGCCCCACATCTGCTGAGTTCCCACTGTGTCAGCCCCAGCTCTTGTGCTGCTCAGAGCCCCTCACTGACAGCAAGCTGAGGTGCAGCAATCCTTTCTCCTTTCCATTTAGCTGTTTCCACCATGCTATTCATTGAAGTTTTGCTCAAAAGAATTGTTCAAAGCTTGGTGTATTTAGCTCATTGCTGCCACAGAACACCTCAAAATATATGCAAGCTGTTTTGAGCATAAGACTACTTTGTGACCATAGAGATGTTTCATGTCCTGAGCATGACAGCCACTGTATCTGCTTTGCCTGAGATTACCAAAGTGAAAGTGTTTTCTTTCACAAACATACTAATCCTTCCTCTCCTGAAAAGTTGTTAATTGCCCATATATCCTTGAGTGGAAGAGAAGGTGAGTAATGCTCGAAATCATTTCTCAGTAGTACCAGTACAGACTGTTGAGTCGTCTAGTCTGCTTTTAAAAGAGGTGATATAAAAGGCTATAGCTGGCCTAGCCCATAAACTCACAATATAGGAACAGCAACAGCATCAGCAGATGATCTCTTAGACAACTCTAGATATCAAATGCTTAAGGTTTGTTTAGATCTACTAATCACCTTTTACATTGATGACCATTACATCGCTAGCCTAGCGTTCCTACTGAGTCTCCTCATTGATTTTATTTCTGAGAAATTCCAGGATTTGCTGATAGCAATTTTTTTTCCTATGGTAGGAAAAGATAAAGAGATAGCTCTGAAATCGTGAATAACTTGAAGGAAATGATGAGGGAATGGGTTAGTTATTTGTCCTCATGGCACATTAATGTGAAAATCACTATGACCAGGCACAAAGGAAATTCTCTTTTTATTCAACATAATTGAGTGATGGGACAGGGATATTTTGTCAAAGGATGTTGGGAGACCAAAATCTGTCAATATGCTAAAAATTTGAGTAGACAAATTCATGGGTGTTATTGCATTCTGGCTGGCTTTTAACAGCATCTATTAGATACCCTTTCCAGCTTCACAAGAGTGCAAAGTTCTTCACTGCCAGTAACTGTGAAAAACGTGGTGAAGTAAAGAGGAATATCCCTTTCTCTAGATGTTTGCTAGAATCTGACAGAAAGGTGATACTGGTACCATGTACTTTTATTATTTTCTTATGATGAATGCTTGGAGCTTTCAAAATGAAATTTTAGCTTCATTTTTCACTGGTTTTCATTTGAAAAACCTTTAAATGTTAAGGGCTTCATTATCTGAGAAACTGCATATTCATAGCAAGGTGATGTGCCTACTGCTAATAGGTCATACTGCAAGGTTGTTTTTCTGCTCCAGTAAAATTTTATGAAAAGGTAAATGGATTATTTAGGGCTGAATTGTGTCTCGTTTGCTGTGTATAAACACATAGAAAAACCAGATAAGCTAGTCTGTCTAGTCCTTTACTATTTTGTGGCAGTGGCAGTAGAGCATAGGAAATTCTGTGTATGCCTTCAAGTACTCATCCTGGTTCAAATACTGACCCTGGTTACACATGCAAAACCCTCTGCTGTCTTCCTTTCTTGTACATATCGGCTTATACATTTTTCATAAAGATACTTGCCCTTCAACAGAATCCCTGTTTGATATCAGCTGCTTCTGGGTTTTTAATGAATCCATTTCTAGTTGCAAGCAAAACATCTGAGAGTCTGGTGACTAATGTCTAGAAAGGCAGGTTTATTTTTACAGGCTAATTGAGAAGTAGGCTACTTACATTAGGGAGACACAATTGTTCTCTCAGACAGACAACAGTGTTTCATACCCTTGCACTTCAAATTATTGGAAAAATGCTTTATTAGAGTCGTGCCAGAAATAAGTCCTCAGTTTTTGACCAGGATAAAATATGGGAGTAAAAAAATTGCTAATTTTCAGATTTCAGGAGTATTTTCTTCATAATACCACAAGTGTTATTCATGAGTAAAATGGAATTGGGAGGGAGTGTTTGTGTGAACATTGCTTCAGATTGATGATAAATGTTATTAATAAATGAGTTATGTTGATCCAGTGCTGAAATTTGTCCCCTAAATGTTTCGTGATACTGCCACTAAGAAAGAAAGAAAGGTGAAAGGACACAACCAGATTATCCGAGAGAGGTACTTGTGAGGAAGATGTGTCCTTCCTTCCTAGGTGTGTGCTCCCCACCAGTTTGAGTTGTCTGGGAAGAATCAGGATCTGGCCACGAGGGACTTCACCTTGTGATTGTCTTGGGCATGGTGACAAAGCCTATATGCCTTCCAACTTCCTCCTGAGTGTGGGACTCCTGTGCTACAGCTCACACCTCCTCCATCCCTTGCCCCTCTCCTGGGAGCCTTCAATGCCCCAGCTTTGACACTTGGCAGAGGCTGACTGAGGTGGGGGAAGCAGAAGCATGGCTTGGCTCCAGCCATTCCCCATGCCATTCTGGGCATGAGGAATTCAGGCAGATTAAATCTTACCAGCCCTGGGGAGGACCGAGGTGAAGCAGACTGGGTAGCAGAAGGTGCACATGTCATTAGAACTGAGTCTATGGGAAGGATCAGTCCCCAGTGCCACTGTGGACATTTGAAACTGTGAGTCTGCTGCAGTGTCATGTCCTGCCCCTGAAATCTTGTCTTGTGCTACACTGAGACTGTGTTAAGAGTGTGAGATAATGGCATTCTTCATCAGAATGCTGTGTGTGTTTCTCCAAGCAGACTTATGAATATGCAGAACTTGCACAAAATAATTAAAAATCACTAACTCATACTCATAATCATCTCACACGCATTTTAAAATTTAGAATTGGGATTTTCGTAGCCTAAATTTGTTTGTTCACAGCTCTTGAACTCTTAATCTCCTTAAGAGCTTTAAATCCTCTAACACTACATAGCTTTAAGGTGACCTGCACAAGTAAAATACAGGATCCTGGTAATGTGATGTTCACTGCATGCTCTCCTAATCTGACTTGTTCCCATTTTCCTGGCTGTTCAGAGCATTAAGCAAGCACTTGTAAAGTTGTTGACATTTGAGTTCTTTCCTTCGATCTTTAACGATACAGAAATAAGAGCCTGATCTGTCTTCTATACAGCTTCTTGTACTGATTCCTTTGGCTGTTAATTTCCTTCATTCCTACAGAAGGCAAGCCATCATTCTGATCACCACTTTGTCACTGTCACTGCCCTGTGCCCAGGGACAGGCTTGGCACCAAATTTAAGATCAAGATTAGTTGCAGGTTGGATATTCAGAGGAGCTTAGGATGTAAAAGTGAAGTTTGGGGAAAAGAAATAAGCCAAAGAAGGATACTCATTTGTCAGGCTTGTATAGACTAGCATTCCTTTACAGGCAAAAAGCTGAGGTTTTTTGTAAAACAAAGTGTTTCCTCTACAGGATATTACTTTAAGTGCTCTTTCATCTTAAAAGGCATGCACAGGTTTGCCTGTGGCTTCTTTTAGGTTTGGTTTCATTAAAGTGGGGGTTTGATTGTTTGGGGGTTTTTGGTGTCTTTGGTTGGTTGGTTGGGTTTTTGTTTAAATTTTTAATATTTCTGTTTCAAAGGGTGCAGCATTAGCAGAGGCCAGTACTGGAGTCAGTTCTGCTCCTGGTATTTTGGATGTAGGATATATGTCCCCAAACTGCAGATGCAGGGATCCTTCACAACCCCAAACACTACAGATTCAACTGAATTCTGCAAAATGTAGGCATATTTTTTCCATACTGAAAGCTTCCCTTATTTGTTTGCCAGGACTAAGAAAAATGAAAAGATACTTACCTTTTGTAAGCACTATTTCATAAACTGTTGCCAGGAAAGGCCTTCCTTCACCTTCCTTATTCATCTGTCCATCAATTTATGCTGCTCTTGGGATATCCATTGCTCCAGTATCTCACAAGTTATCTCACAAGTTGCACAAGATTTACATAACAAAAACAATCAGAATCGCTGATTATTTTTTTCAGAAATACCACCCTGCATCTTTTAGGAAAGTTTCCACAAAATCCAGTGATGCCAGGATCCTTTTGTGACTTGTAGATGTATTGCTTCCACGTGCTATCATGGAGAAAGAGAAGCATCTGTGCAAGTCTGCAATGAGTCCTACAATAGCAATCCCACAAGAGCACTTAGTGAGTAGTCTGTTTATGCCAACATAATGCTGTGCTGAAGGAAAGCTTAGGAATAATGGCAGATTTTTCACCCATCCTTTTTTTCAGATCCCTTTTTCACCCATCCCTCTGGTTATACTGTCTTAATGCTGAAGATTCCTCTTGCAAAACAAGCATAAATACAAAGGGCTAAAGTTGGTCAGGATTTTCACCTCAACTTTTTTCTCCTTGGTTCACATAAAACAATTTGAATCTACCACAGTTTTACCAGACTATTAATCAAAAGAAGTGTCCCTCAAACTAAATGTCTTTACTGTTTGCTACTCAAGACAGCATTTCATTTTCTTCTCTTACTTTAATTTTTAAAACTGGAGTTAAAGCCCATTACTCTTTTTTTTAACTATTATTATTATCTTTTTTTATTTATTGTTTTATCAAACAGAGTTTTGATCAAACAGAGCAATTTGCTGAGATACATTTTGCAATCTCCAGTGAAAGTAGGACTTTCCACATATATAGTGGAAAGCTCAGGATAGTGGTGAGCTCAGGGTGTTCCTGGGGAACAGGCAGTATGAATTCAGCATCTTTGCTCCTCAGGTGCCTGATCCAAACCCCCTCATGGTTTGCTGAAAACCATATTTTGGAATAATGCCTTTCATGTAAGTAAGAGCTGTCATGTATGAAAAGGAACCATTGATTAGTCATTTTAATTTTCTACCTGATATAGTTTGTAAATTACGTATCTCGATTATATTCTGGGAATCTTAAATTACCTTGCAAATTTGGAATATTAGTCAAGATGTTACACAGTCACCGGCTTTGTGATAAAATACTGTTTTCGTCTGGAGGAGAGTGTTACTAAAATGAATGTTACAGCACTACAAGGAGCAACTGCATATTCCATTTGCCTTCTTTTCTTGCAGTGGAGAAATACAATCATAGTTAAGCATGAATTATTTTATTCAATGAATATGAATAGACTGGTATATTGAAATTAATTGTGCTTGGAGTTTATAAAAATGATTACTTACAAAAATAGATTACTTCTTTTATACTCTTTTACACTTTGATTTTGTAAAGGCTAAACAAGCTTCCTAAAGCTTGTCCTCCTTGAAAATCAATTTTTCATGTGACATTGCCATGCTAATAATAATTCCTTAGTGCCTTTTCCTGTTCCAGACCTGAGTGATTTTATCTATAAAAAAGATGTAGTAGTTACTGGGAAAAAAACCAAAACAAATAGCTATCAACTTATTTTCCCTTTTCCCTCTTTGCCTCAATTAAAAAACATGCTTTTAATTAAAATAGTCACTATCTTTCTTTCATAAGCTTTCTTTTTAGCTTATGACCCATGTCTGGTGCACTGCAATTAATTAAAAGTTGTTCTCATTGACCATCCTAATCTTAAGCATCTCAGAGATGGACATTAGTTTCAGAACTCGGGGGTGTTTCTGATTAAACCTTGGGTTTGGGCTTTTTAAAACAGAAAATGTGCAAAGTTGTCTCCCTCTGAACACAGCACTCAAGCAGCAGGCAGTATCCTTGCTCATACTTTGAAGTTCTGCTAAACCAAAATTATTTTACAGCTTTATTTTCAATTTTGTAGTGCTTCTTAACCCACCTTTTGCTCTTCTCTCCCACATTTAACTCACAGAGACAGAAATAAGAGACATTTCAGCGAGACTCCCTTTTTCAAGTTTTTTATTTTTTTAATGAGAGATTATGTGAATCTTCTTTTCCTTTGGCATTTCCATTGCTTCATAGTGATTTCCAAAAATGGGTTAATGTTTTATTACATTTCTCAGTTGTTGGCAATGGTTATCATATCTCAGATAGTGAAAGACAAGTGAAGTTTGATCTGTCAAGAAATACTTGATTTTAATATCTTTATCTCACCTTTTTCTGACATTACTTTGAATTATGTATCAAACCTACTTTAAAGCAAATAAGCCTGAGTCCCACTCACTGTTTTATTTTTTCTTTCCGCTGATGACTGAAGGACAATCACATATCCAAAATTGTAATATTCAGGAATGGTACCTTAACTTTATTCTATCCATTTCTGTTTCAGTTCTGATGTCATGGTTAGCCAATGTGATATTGGCACTCCTAAAGCATATTTTTTCCCCTCAAGATTTTATTAACATTACATTTACTTCCAAATCCCCTTCGGAATTCCTTAGATATTTTATCTACTGTATTAATAGCATGAATAAAGCATATCAGTGTATTGACTTAAACCATGGAAAGGCTTTCTGAGCTGGGATGAAATTGCAGGTGTTCTTCAGGCCTGGGTTTGTACTGAGTCTTTGGATAATAGACCTCCCTAAGTCTCAGGAGTCTTCTCTGGAAAAATGAAAGTAATTATGTGGTCTTCTGTTACTGTTTTGGATCTAGATACCCACAGATGGATACAAAACTGTAGAATAATTTAGCCTGGAAGGGACCTTAATATTTTTAATTCAAAAGCCCTTTTTAACAGTATTTCTCTTAGATGAATATAGAGAAGTAGAGAATAAACATGAAAGAAGTTTTTATCTTCAAGCCCTGTCCCTAAACTGGAAGTAAACTAAAACCATGTGATGTTAAGCCTGATTCAAGTGCTTTTAACTTAAATTCACTGGGGATTTTTGGCTGGGATTTTTAAAAAGTATCAATTATTTTTATGTACCTAACCTGAGGCAGTCTAGGAAGATTTGATTTTTCAAAGGGGTTTGTTCTCAGTACTTTTCTCTGAAAAATCTCTTGAAGAGACTTAACTGGAGGAATCAAAATCACAATGAAGTCTCCAATTAAAATTTTTAGTTTATGAAGTTAGTTCTGCATCTCAACTTTGTTATTTTGTCTAGATATATATTTAGGCCCTGTCTGAACTCAACTGTCTGCTAAATTGACTGACTTGTTAAATTTTACAAAACAGAGGCAGAGATTATGTTTCCTGGTAGGGCCAGCTGATTGTCATGTTTAATTCCTGTGGTATTTTTCAGTTCTTCTAAAAGACAGGATCTTCTAACACAGTGAAGAGCACATCACTTAAAGAGAATTATGCTAACTGCTTTTGCTTTTGTAACTCTTGCTAGTATGTTGTGGTAATAAATAGACATTTTTATGTAAGTGAATGGAAGATTATAGTTGTAACCACTGAAAGAAACTATTCCTCTTCTTTCCTGCTTTCGTGTGCATTCATTAAATGTATTTCTTCATTTCACAGTTCCAATGTGTGGAACTAACAAGTCTTTTCGTTAACACATTTACTTAATAGGTTTAATACTGAGCATTTATTCAGAGCATTTCTTTGAAGGATTTTGAAGCCCCCTACAATGAATTATTTTATATACTTGTGGTGTTGGAGCTGGTTTATAACAATATGACGGCCCTGAGGAGAACTAGAGAAAGCAAAGTCTAAACCCTGCCTTTAACTCACATAACACTGCAAAGCACCATTGTCCAAAACAATTAATTTGATCTCAACAAGTTACAGAACCGAAACAAAAGTATAGCATTTTAAATACTATTGCTTACATCATGAGCAGGTTTTGAAATTATTTAATATACACAAAGATTCATTTTTATATATAAGTTGAGATATAGTCACAAAACTCCAGGAGGTGAAGCTTAAAAATGTTACAATACTTGGGACAAGTTGCAGCACATTTCTGGTTTAATGCAGGAATATCGTCACTCAGGTTACATAGCCAAGAAGTTCTGCACCTTAAGACCATATTTTTCCTAGTGCCAGTGGATGGGAAGAGTGACAATTTGTACAGAAATAGCTTGACAGAGATTTCATCAGTGGTAGAACCAGGGCTCATTACCACTTGTGCCTAACACTCATGATGGCTGTTAAGCATCAACAGATGTTTTCCATAGATGAAGAAAATTTTACCAGAAAATACTGATTTAACTGCATCTGTAAATTAATGGAAAAACTCCTATTTTGAAAAAAAAATTCCTTGAGAAATATTTTAAGCAGGATGGGAACTTCTGGTTGGAATAACAGAGAGAAAGAAAGGGAGGAAGCAATCAGGACTGCGAGAGTCCCTGGCCCAGAACAGCTGGCTGAGATGTGGAGAAGCTGTTTGAATACAAGTCATTCACTTATTGACTAATTGCAAGCCGTTTTTCACAGTCTTTTCTGTTGAAGCAGATCCACATTGTATAATTAAAATGGGGGGAGTGAACAAGAGAAAGGCTGATGCCATCATATGATATTTAAATGCTTCTCTTTGATGTGGGCAATTCAGGTTCAAAACGTTGCCTTAATAAATATTTAAAGATTTAGTCAAAACAAAGCAGCTTCAAGAGAGAAGAACAAGAGAGAAGCACAGAGTAGAAGCCTGGAATAGTTTCTATAATAGTGGATAAAGCCCATGCCGAAAAAGCAAGGGAAAATGATGGAGCAAGGAGTCAAAATGGAAAAGGCCCTTATCCACAGGCCAGAAACACTATCTTCTATTCCTTCCCTCCATCCCTAAAAGAAATATGAACAGTCTTGGGTTTGTCCTGATAGAGGAGGAGGGAGTCTTCTGAAATCCTGAAAAACCTCCAGGGTGAGAAAAACATTTTTCCCATGCTCTCATTAGAGAAGAGTTTCTTATTTACTAGGACAGGTGTAACAGGCAGTATCTTAGAGATATGCAGGATATCCAGCCTGCTGTCTAAGGACAGGAATTAGAATTATAGCATGAGAAGCCAACAAGTTTTAATAAAAACTAATCCCTTTAAGAGGAGCAACAGGTCCTGCTTGGATCCCTCATCAACATATCTGGGAAAAGTACTTATCCAGCCTGATTATTCTTATGTTGTTTTAACAGATGAGTGAAACAAATCCAGAGAAGTTAACTCCTGGCCCAAAATTATTCTAGGAGTTCCAGACACTGAGTGTTGTGCTTAGGTAGGTACAGGTAATTTTCAGAATATGAGGCATTTTTTACATATATTTCCCAACTAAATGCAGAAGTACAATGATGACAATTTAATGATGTGTAACAAGTTGACATCTTTCTTCAAATGTTAGTGTGTGCAAGCTCGCACCTGCACGGTGCAACACTAAAATGAAATCATGACTTCAAAATGAGCAAATCCAATTTCAAGTCTGAGATCTGTTTTCAGTAATTTGAATCTCCATTAAGGACCATGCCAACTCTTTATACATTATTGGAATTAAGCCTAACGCTACTCTGTGAGCAGTCAGAAAGCAAAGTGTATGACAAATATTGAACAAAGTTCTTTCCTAAACAATGCTATATTTCTTGGAATACAGATTTCTCTGAGCCTTGAGTACTCTCAGGCATATTCACATTAAAGGATTTTTACCAATTTCTCTCTGTATTTTTTGAGAGATTCTACCCTCTATTTCATCTTTCCACTTGTGAATCCCCACCAACTACTCAGCCTCACCAACAGTATCTTGACTGTTAACTAACTGACTGCTAAGCAAAAGTACTTTTTCTGCATCCAGACGAGGTCTACCAGGGCCAGTTAGTGTGGCTTTGGAATAATTGATCAAACTGGTAGGTGGGGGCTATATTACAGGGAGATTGACAGCTATTACTGACTTAAAAACTCTTTCCCACAGTACTGCAGAAAGAATGCAGCGAATTGCTGACATGCTGGTGCACACCTAATGGAAATTAATGCTTTCGTGGGCTGTACACATTGCATGCTGATCTTCTTGCCACCAAGAGACACCTCTTTTGAGTGCTCAGCAGAAGTCTCCTGGGAATCAGTGTCTTTGTACACAGCAGAATTGTCACAAATTGGAAATATTTCTGAGTATGCATGTGAAAGGCAGAGAAAAGTCAGTTTCAGACTGCAGAGCTTCCATGGTCAGAGTGCTATGTTTAGTGATTTCAAGGTAACCAAGGGTGTAATATATTTTTCACGTACATTATAGCATAAAATAAGATAAGTGGTGTTATGAGTTCCTTCTCTTTCCAAGTAGCTCTGTGAAGCCAATCTCTGGCTTCCTTCCAGATCTACCAGAAATTTCTTGTTATCTGTACATAGGATAGAGTCAGCTTCTAGGAGGATGGGAGTTGTGTATCAGATGGGTTCCTGGTACACTGCTTACTCCTTTTGTAGTATATGAGTATAGAATTTATATAATTTCATCAGGAGCAGGTAAGCAACTTTATGCATTTCAGTAACATTCCTGAAAATATCACAGGCTGACTTTTTCATCATTGTATCTTCATTTCATCCAATGCATAGCAGAATTAACTGCAGCATGGCATCTGCTTTACTCCTGACCAGCTGCTTTAAAGATAAGAATTCTCACACTACTGTGCTTGCAGTTTGAGGTTTTTTCCTCAGGTGTTCCTTCTGAGGGCCCTATGCAGAGGCCATTGAAGGTCAATGGGACATTCTCAGCTGATGTAAATTACACAGCTCCATTTACTTCAGCTAATGTTGAAAGTGTGCATCAGATGATGCCTCCTAATCTTTACCTTAGAGAGAATTTTTTTCCTGTATGTATATAAGACTAGTATTAGATTGCATGCTTCACATTCACAGTACGTCACTAATTAAGTTAGAGTACTCTGTTCTGCCTACCTGTCTCAGGAATAATGTTGTTTCATTTCATAATGACATAATGGTGCCACCTGCAGTCCACAGCTTTGTACAAGTGGTTTGAGATAATGTGGCTCACAATAATAAAGCACTGAAAACGGGAAGGATAACAATCATCAGTTATCTGTACAAGGCACTGCATTTTAAGAAGAGATGCTTTATTTCAGCTACCATAATAAGACCTTAAACTTCTCACTATTTTCCTTGAAAATACAGTCACTGCACCACCAATCTTTGCACTGGTGACTTGTCAGAGGCATCCAATAAGGCTCAGTACAGTGTTCTCTGTAGCTCTTTAGGATGGCAAGTGCTCTGGAACCTGCTAGGACACTTCATTGCAAATGTCAGTCCCTGTCCACACACCACCAATAAAGCAAGCTCATACCCTGTAAACTGAGTTTGAATCTGAGAGATGTTTTTTTATTAGCAGTGTAAAATCAGAATGATTAACTGATTAATGTAGTTCTTTGTGTCTTTCTGATCTATTAGGTTTTCTCTTCTCCTGTTTTATAGGGAAACCTATTTCCTAGTACAGAAGGATGCCAAACTACCAAGTATTCTGCTATCAATTCTTTATTATTATTACTACTTTTACTATGGGGATTTTGACCATTTCTGACATGGTTTTCAGAGATTTTTCTTCCACCTCCTTTTCACAGTTGTTAAAAATAGAGTGCATTTGTGCTTTTCCAATAAATGAAAATAAGAAGTGGCAACCTGTACAGAGGCAATGGGCAAACGTCCCACGCTGTTTGAGAAAAGAAGGATGGTGAAATAGAGAAGATATTAGAAAATTCTGTTAGTTCTAGTTGCAGTTGTTTCACAGGATGAACTAAGGTATTTATGACTTGGATCTTTCTTCAATTACTTTTCCTTGTGGGTAGTCTTCAGAGACTATCTGCAGACCAGGTGGAATAACCACTTCTTTCTGCCTTAATATTCTGCTCTGTGTAGGGTCTCTTTTTCGCTGATATATGATCTTTGTTTAATAGGGTATTGATACAGGCACGTTTTATTCTACTTCCTTTAATAATAGTGAGATAAATTACCCACATTAGTAGGAAATAGGGTTTATAATTACATTGAAGTAAATGTTTGATTCCCCTTCTTCTTCCATTGGTAATTATTTTAATGACAGCTTCATAATTCATATAGCAGAGTAATGAAACTATGTCCACACCTACATGATTTTCCAGAACGCAAAGGAAATTGCTCATTTATCTGACATAATGTTAACATTAGGGAATGAACTGCCAGCTCAGTTTTAACCAGACCTCTTTTTATTCACCTTCAGTTATTTTTTGGTATAATTATGTAATTTATGCAATCCTGATTGCATATTTAGAGAAGATACTTAGATAGCTGAGCACTGTTACTTCCAACCACTTACTTGGAGTACAAACACAGAGATTAGCTATTGAAAGTCTGGGTTTAGAGTACCAGCTCCACTCTTTGCAGAAGTTCTTGTTTTTCCAAAATGTTGCATTTCTTGGCAGTCTCAAAACACTGGAGCCCTCTGCTAAACCCAGGAAGCAGGCATTGCTGCTTTTTTCCTAAACTGTTTGCTGGGTTTATATGCTATAAAACAGTTGAACGTGGTAGCCCTAATATTTTTCTTGTGTTCTTCAGTCTGGGACATGTTAGTGGGTAGTTGTAATTTGAAAGGAAGCATACTGAAATGTATGAGGTTTATCTTTACAGGAATTTCTCATGGAATCACACATTTTCTTTCAGTTATTCTCATTGCTCCTAGACACCCTGAGAACAGATTTGAAACGCAGAGGAGGAAACTTAATATGGGTGGATATGTACAAATATTTTCATTTTATCCTTCTATGCTGTTATGCCATGGAAGTAAATGTATTTTAAGTTGCTCTTCAATACTTAGTCATTTTCAATAACAAAAAGGAGCTCAATTTTCTTCAGCTGCTGAGAGATGGTGGTGGAATGACAAGCAGTGATGATCTTAGTTGTTTTCAACACAGTAATTGCAAAGTGTTGCACGGTGAGCGAGGTTTCACACGCTGCTGTTGGGCAGCCGACTCTGGAATTGACTCTGGCACCTCGTCACGAGCTGGCAAAAATGCTCTGCGACACTTCGGGGCAGGAAGCAGCAAATAACTCTGTGCCAGCCTGAACTGCAGGGGTTGTTGAGATGGCAGAAATTTGATTGTTTGTGCTGGAATCAGGCCAGGAAACAGGGTCAGCTCTCTTGTCCTTTGAAAAAAGTATTCTGGCACATCACAGATGCAGCAGCAGCACTTGGAGTTGCAGCAGAAAATTTTTGCAGCAAGCTTCAATCCCATCCTATACGCAGAGGGTTTTCCCTGTACCGAAAAGCCCACCCTGTAACCCTGTTACCTAAGGATTCACCCAAATAAAGTCAGTGTCTGTCTTCACTAATATCTTTTGCCAAAATCTTGTCTCTTTGAGCTAGGATGAAGGTGTATCTCTGCCACCTCATTCAGATGCTACTGATGGTAGCCATGTGTCACTTTCTTTGTTTGTTTATTTTGAAAGAAAGAAAAGGGGTTGGATATGGGTTTATTTTCAAAACTGCCAAATATCTGTTAGAAATCTGATAATGCAATGGAAAAAGAGAGACCCCAAAAATAAACCTGATTTTAAACAACATCACCTCTTATTGTCACTGGAAAACATGCCAAGAAACAGAATTTGAATGAGTATTTGCTTCCTGAAAATCTTAATGTTGGGCTTCTCATCACTAATTCTGGGTATTTTGGGCCCTTAATTTTGTTGTGTTATGAATATATAGGAATTTTGTTGAGGTTGTTTAGTACCAAACTTCAAATCTTCACTTAAGTCACAACATATTGCTCTTGAGTGAGAAACAGGATTGGCACAGAAATTCTTCAAAATAAATATATAATTTCATGAAAATCATCATCTGTTTTTAGATGGGTCAGAAGAGGGAGACAAAATTAATCAAATTAATTGCTGTTTGCACATGCTTTGCTTGGTATATTTGGCAAAAGAAAATCACAATAGTGATTTAAGGCAACTACTTTCTGGATCACTCTGTGTGCAGCAGACTATTTGTGTTTTAGTAATATTGTTGCACTCACAGAAAGCTGTCAGATTCGTTCTTTTAGTTCCAATGTATGTAGCTGAGTTTCCTTACGAGTCAGTGTTTACTCAGCACCATGTTTCCGTGATAAAAAGCAGGGAAGGACTCATATAAAGCAAGATTAAAATATTATTTTAATTGTTGATTTGGAATACATATATATTCTATTATGTTTATTATAGAATATATGTGTATTATGTATACATATATATTGTATGCATACATATAAGATGTATAGTATTTTATATATATTCTTTATATATACCATATTTGATAAATTAATTCTATATTCTTTCATTAATATAGAATTCTAATATGTTACATTATAATATATATGTGTATATTTCACAGTGTCTCCTCTTCTTCATAGGGGAAGAATTTGGCCTCCTTGATGCTACAGCAAAGTACTCAATTACCTCATTAGTCTTAAGCTTTCATCTGATTTCTAGATCATTTCACCCACATGGAAGCCTCAGTGGTTCTATTTTCCACAGTGAATTTTCTGCCACTGTTTTTCTCTTTTCCTTCCATGCCCCTATCCTTATAAAATATGCTTACAGAAGAGACTGCTGTATTCATATATGGCCACACCCTCAGGTTTGCCAATCCTCATGGGTAAGCAGGGTGCTGAGCACCCAGGGTTTTCAGCCTGTTTCTTCCTGAGACGTTGGAAACAAACCGGACAGGAAAACACAAGAGCTCCCTGCTCCTGTGCCAGCTTTCCCAGGAAGCTCATCCTCACATTCCCACCCCACCATACAACTTGCTTGTTTATACCAAGTTTCTCATTGTTGTTACGGGAAGAGATAAACCTGGAAAATACAAAGCAGCTACTAAGAACTTGTAATTATGGAGAACACTTATTAAACACCATAATGGATACAAGGGGAATACAAACAGGAAAGGGAGTCTGCACAGATTTAAACAGGTATTCTAATGTCCTCTGTTAAAGTGTTATTTTCTACTCAATACAAGAAAAAATATCAGAAGCCAGGTTATTAAATGTGTACAAAAATCCCACAAAAACGTGAGCAGTTACATAAAAAATGTTACATTTGTCAAGTGCTGCCATTTCACAGTTTCAGCAGGTTTATGAGCTTCCAAGAAACAGGAAAATATCTGCTCTTTAGCTGACACAATGATGTTTTTTAACTCTTTACTGGAAATGGTCAATAACACATTGCTTTGGGTCCTTGTGGCATTACAGGCATTTAGATTATTCATGAAGACGCTTTCAGTGTCCATATGGGAGACAAATTCAACACTAAACACAGCACAAGAAATAAAACAGAACTCTGGACAGAAAACTGAAAAAGGCTGGTGGTTTTGTTTCTATTTATGTGTTCAGTGCACTAATTACGAGACGTTATGTGGAGGGCTCACCTTGCATCTGTGTGAAAGCACTAACTGAAGCTCAGAACATGAGAAAAACAAACAAAATGTAAATAAACAGAACGAACAAAAAATCCACCCCAGAAACGAGGCCTCTTACACTGGGAGATGACTGCTAAAAGAAGTGCAAAGTATTCAGTAGAAATTTCACAGGGATTTAAAAAATCAAATATGTGTCTATGAGATAAGGAACTATGACCTTTATTCTCAGACCTTTACCCTTAAATTAAAGTTAGGTTTAACCTTTAACATTGACTTCTCAGGTTACTCTAGCCATTTCCGTTGTAATGGCCTGTGCCCTATCTCTTCCTATACCTCTTGATTTTCCATAGGAAACATGGTTTAGAATATTATTTTAATAAACATTTAGAATTGCTTCATGTTTCTCAATTGATTTCTGGTCCACTTTATACTAAAAACTTTTGATGTTTGAAATCTCTGATGGTCTTTGTTTTAGAATTTACCCATAATTGGGAAGAACCTCCTCCTCCACTGTGTTATCACCCACTGAATAGTGTGGCCAGTTCAGGGCCATTACACTTGTTTGCCAGTACATTCTTTTAGAATGATATCCAAGAGTGTGTCATTAACTCCCCCACTGATTGACAACAGAACAAACAGTGTAATCAGTTACTTTCTGTAAACACTCATCATTATTACAATTGGTGTTTGGGGACAGGTTGATGCTGCTCTGATGTGGAAGAGCATTTTGTACTCTTTCTGCCAAGCATCATCTTCCTTTCCTGCTTGACATACAAGGCAATGGCTGATTTTTAGCTGCTGCTTTTCAGAGGGCAAGATAAAACTAACGAGCTTTTTTTAGGAACTGAAAGCAGATAGTGGGAACTGGATAGAATCTTGTTCTCTCTAAGAGCTTTTAGATAAACAGCCATAAATTATGGTAAATTTCACTGCTGTCCTTGCAGCTTCTCCAAAAGATGGCCCAGAGAGTCTGCCAATGAGCAATGCCCTTTTTTTGGTATGTAGGGAATTGTCTGTAACGTCGGTGAGCAGAAATATCAGATGCTTCTAATGGGAGGAGGCACTGCTGGGGCAGAACATTAGTCTATCATCCCTCACAAAAGTTTAGAAATATTCTCTTGCAGAAGAGAGAACAGATTGCAAACTAAAAGAAGGGACATTCATAGAGAAAACTACTGGAGGCATATCGACAATCTCACAACAGGAGAGTATTTGCAGAAGTTTTTGCTCTGACTATTTTGCTATTGGTTTATCATAATTGAAAAAATGTCGCACATTATGTTGTGGACTACAAGGTCAAAGACAACCTTAAAAATTTAGATCTGGTTGATTGACATAGAAAGTCACCATTTTATACTTACTTTAAAAATGCTCCAGCCTGCTCTCTTAATTGTTGGACTACTAAATCTTCATGACCACAAGCAGCATACTAAAAAACTTGCCCAGTTTCTGTGTTGCATATTAAGTTGCTAGGGATATTTTGGATGGGAAATATACACATACCCAAAAAACTGTTATTAACGTGGAGTTCTTTAATATAGAGAAAGTGTAATACAGCTATTATGTTTTCACCATGAAGAACCTAGAGAGTCATTAGAAATCCAGTTATGAGTTCTCCCTCACATAATTTAACTTATTGTAGCATATTTCTCTGTTTTCAGAGAAATATCTGTGGGCCTCATTAGTCAGCACTGAAAGATCTGTGTTTGAAGCTCCTAGGCACCCTTGTAATACAAATAAGGATAATCAGCAAGCTATGGTTTTAAGTAATTGGTTTTGAAATGACCCTAATTATTCTTACGTGCTGTGAGCTGTCAAGAAAGGGCAACATCCAACTGTGAGGATTCCCGTCATTGCTGAGCCACTGCTGATGTACTTACAGCTCTAGTGCTGGTGTAGAGAGACTGGTTCAGTGAAAGTGGTTCTGTAAATGGTCTCTGTTTACACTTTTCAAGAGCTGAAGTAGACTCAAGCAGGTGTCATATCACAGCTGTCAACAAAAATGTCTCGCTCACTTTGATTTTGAGTCAGAGTACCTGCCTCGTTTTGTAGAAAACTAAGAATTCTCCTTTCCTTCACACTTCTCTCCAGACAAATAATTTTAAAATCAAACTTCCCATGTGTTTATATACAGATTATTTTCTTTGTGTTTTGGGTCTGTCTTGGCTGCAGCATGTCAAAAGCAATGCAGAATCTATTGCCATTAACCAAAAAGAAGCTATCAAAGAGTTTGTGTCTCAAGTGTCCTTCAACAGGCAAAGGACCTGAGTCCAGTAGAACACTATAAACTTTTAATATATCAATTACCACCATCTATGTACAGGAGGCCCAAAGGTGTTAATGAAATCTGGCACTTGTTGAAGATGATATGAAAAGTCTCATTCCCTGCAATAGAGCCAGTATTTCACCTAATGTTTAAGGAGCAAACTCAGCTTTGCTGGTGGACTGAACTGGGGTCAGTCCATTCTGGTTCAAAAGAATAGAAGATGTGGTTTTTAAAAAAAAAATGTGGCTCTGTAGTCAAGTAGAAAACTTCAAAATTGGTTCCACTTTAGCTTCACAGAAGCTGCACATATTCTAACAACATAATGTATGAATTCTTTTTCCTCCATTAGTTCAGGGGGTTTTGAGTACTTTAGTTTGAAGAATTGAGCTAATCTCTCAGAGAAGAAAAGGTTAAAATATTTTATCTACAGTGCTCTGAAGAAGGCTTTGCTTCAACCAGTGAGAGACTTGCAAGAAAGTTGGTTCATTTCAGCTGCTTTGCTCTATTCACACTGGAGTCCAACTTCAGAGGAAATTGGAAATGAGACTTAAAAATTTTATTTTCCCTTTCTGGAGAAGCACAGCTACTGAAAAGATAAAACTGTGATGGCTAACTTGGATGGAAAAAAGAGTGGAGTATTTCATATACATTAGAAAAGACCAAATTTCTGTGCTGTGGTTCTTATAATGTAGAATTTGGCTTTGGAACATCATAACTAAAGAAATATGATAACTTGAAGTGTCTGCTTTAATGCTGAAGGTTTTACATGGTTTTTCTGAGGCCCGAGTGGGGAGAATGGGTAGGGAGTGGCTAAAGATCTTCCTACAAAAAAGACATTTTTTAAGTATTCCAAGGCAGGTATGGATAATTTAGGAGGTACAGTAAGATATTTGCTTCATTATGAAGTAGTAATAACCCTAATGAGAGACAGACTGTTCCAGAAAGATCACTTTGATAATGAAGTAATTTTTTTTCTGAGATTTTTATTTCACCTTCTCCGTCTGGTGGTAGGTTTTGGGGAAGGGGGAAAATGAGAGGGGAGCATGGGGTTTTTTGGGGGGCTTCTTGTGTGTGTGCTGGGATTTTTGTTTGTATGCTTAGGGTTGTTTTTTTTTAAAGTTTTCACTGATCCTAGAGGATGAACCAAAGAAGCATTTGTTTGTAGCCTTTTGCCACTTCATACCACCTGCAGTTCAGAGGGCTACGAGAAGTAGAGCAGGTCACTGATGTTGTCCTAAGACCTCATTTCTTTGAGATATAATGTCATATAAACTCTACCTATAAAAATTATTGTGGTGTTATTTTAGTTTAGAGTTAATTGGTAAAAATTTTATGACTGACTGGGCTGTAATTTATTCTATTCAAATCCAACAATGAGCGTTCTCCTTGCCTAGCCACAATGTATCTTGTTTCACAAAAATGTAAGGAAGACCCACCCAAGACTGTTTCTGTTCAGAATTTTAGCCACTTTGTTCATGTAGCTAGGGATAACAGGCAATTAATGGACAAAGAGAGCTCTCTTCCTTGAAAGGTATCCCTTCCCACCCTTATTGAGTGCCAGGGGACACATACTGAAGTAAAATCACAGAGAAAAATCTCCTTTTTGATGCACCACATGAACTAGAATCTCAGCTGGATCAGAGCCAGATCAGGGTAGGGAGCCTCCTATTCAAGGGACTTGACTGGGACTGCTTGAGGCTGCTGCCTTTCTGTCTGTCTGGCACTTCTGCTGGCATGGAGCAGCTGGAGAGTGGGCCAAGGATTTGGTTTTCTCTCCCACTCAAGCCAGTATCTTCTGGTCACAAGTTATTCAAGTGTTTTAAGTTAAGTAAGCTCTTAGGTAGTCAGGAGGGCTGTCTAACACTCTTCCTCTCCAACTAAGTGGCAAGGTGGTACCAGCACAAGCCACACTAACAGTTCATAATTGGACTTTGTACATACACACACAGAGCTGGAGAAACGCAGGCTTGCAAGTCTGGGAATTTTCAATTTTTTTACTGGCTTTGTGTATGCTATAATCTGCAGTGTCTGGCTAGCTGAGGGAAACTTGAATGGATTATTTTCAAGGGGTACATTTCCATGGTCTGGTTGTCAGCTGCCTCCTGATATCAGGAGACTCACTGCCAGTCTTTCAGAAACTAACCTTCAGAACATGTTTTGGGCTTATTCATAAATTGCTTAGTTAAGTTCCACATTTCTCCATTACCCATACCCAAAGGTGCTGTATATAATACCTCATTGTGAAAATCTAATGGGGACAAATCACTTCAAGCATTTCTCAGAAGCTGTGTAAGGAAAATAACCTCTGCAGATACCCATACACAAACACATGCTTACTGTAGCCAGTCTTTTCTCATACTTAATTCTTGTAGTTAAAGCTAGCCAAGATGATGACTATGGGAAGAATTATTTTATGACAATTGTACTGGAATTTTGTTGGCTCTAGTATTGAGACTTGGAAAAAGTCTCAAATCAGAAATTGTGCAAGTGAGTTTTTGTTCATGCAGAGGTAGCAAGACTAATCTAGCTGTCATCTGGGAAGCATTAGGAAAATCAGCCAAAGAAGCCAGTGCTGTTGTATCTCCACTGGCAGTGCAATCTTTCTTGAATGCCTTTTGTAGTGAGAGTATTGGCAAAATCTAATCTTGGTGAAAAGATTTAAATTAAACCAGGGAAAATTTCCATCAGAATCCACCTGAGATATATTTTTCTTTTTAAATGGGCTTTTCTCCAGTGAAAGGATCCATTTCAGCCTAGAAAGAAATCTTTCATTTTGCGCTCTTTACAAGAAAGGCTGAAGTAATGAAGATGTGGATACCCAGAAGGGATCCTCTGATGTCATTTTAACTGAGTCTACTGGTTAGCTCTACTAAGGATAGCAGTGCTTCCTCTCCCTGCACTCAGCAGGTGTTTTGAGGAGGAAGATAGGATCATGCAGGGGTGAAAAATGTTCTCCATCATTCCAGTCAGTTCTATTCCATCACCATGCAGCATTAGCAGAGGTTTTTTTTCCCTGTATTTGAGCTTGTAAGCAGTAGGCAGGAGACCGAATTCTTTCTCCAATTATCTTAACACTGATTTACCAGCATTCAAATTAAGTGTATGGAAAGCCTCCTTAAATTAATGAGACTTTTAGGGTGTAGATATACTGTTAATCATCTACTTAAGCAACCTCTGGGAGTAGAGACCCAAAGAACACATTAAGATTTTCCTAAAGATAAAGTCTGATTTACATTGTGGAGGATTTGATTTGAAGAGAGACGAAAACCCCCTTTAAAGTATTTCATAGGGAAATAATACTTTGGTTATCATCTGTGAGAGGTACCTGATTATGGATTATGGATTATTTGCAAAGATCCTTCCCTGCTTATTTGATCTGTCTCAGTGGGTTTTTAAAAAAATGTTTGGACCACATTATTTCTATATTTCAGAAATACTTTTCACATACATTTGAAATGCAGGATCATTACTGTGTGCAACATGTTTTTCAGACAGTAACAATTAATTTCTACTGCCAGATGTGAAACTCAGGGGAAAAAAAAGCCATAATGGATGTATGTGCAGGAATCCCCTTTCTCCCTTAGCTGTAATTGAACAAATGGCACTGAGATAATGCTGTAATTGTTTGCATTTTTCATGAAGCCAATATGAAGATTAAAGTACCATCTGGCTTTCTGAACACTAAAGTTAGAGAACCTCCAGCTTGAAAGAAAAAACAGTTGTATCCCTGTTGAGTGGACATTTTATATGTAATTTAACTTTGCTCGTCTCCAAGTTCTAACCACAAATAAGCACTCAGGGCTTTTCCCTCTTTGTAAGAATAGGCATCCTAATAGAAATTTTTCAAAGTACCTTTTCCTGGAGGACTCTGGTAACCTTGGATCTGTTCTTGTATTTATGCTCCAATTGAGTTTAAAGACTGAACCTGAAAAGGAAATCTGGTTGAATAATTTCATAATAAGGGTTGGGTTTTTTCCTTTTTCTTTGTGACATAGTAACTTTTTCAAACATACTGTTTTCAAAGTTCCCAGAATTACTAAAACTGCACTTTTTGCACATTTATAAAAATTTTGCTTTGGCATTTTGACAAATCTTTTTATTTAGTATTACATCTGAGATCTTAAATAAGATCTTTTGCAACCATTACAGAAAAAAAAAAAGTCATGATTCACCTGGGAAATCCATTTTTATTAAATATTTATAAAGTAATTTCAATAAAAAAGAAACATTTTATATTAGCAATAAATTTCCTAGAAAAAATAAAATTAAATTTTTGAGCTTTATGAAACAAAATTGGTTTCAGGAAGTTTTTTAAATTAAATTAGTTTTCTTTTTTTTGTTTTCTTGTTCAGCTCATCTAAAAATTTCTATTGATAAGAAATAAAGAGTAATTTTAGGGAAGATTTTATCTGAAGGATTGTTAGTGTTGAAAACACTGTGTCCAGGTTTTTTCCAGGCAGTATTACCACTATCAAAATCAGAAACCCACTTTCATTTGATTACTCTTGTATGAAATTTAGCCTATAAACAAGCTCATGCAGGAGCTTCCCCTTTTTTCCCCTCTACCCACCCCCTCAATGTCAAAGCCACTAAAAAAGTATCTCCAAGACTTAGAACAAAATATTTTCACATTTTGATCTGAAGATCTTCCTCTAGCCTGGGATTCCTGCATTAAATAAAAAAAAAAAAAAAAAAAAAAAAAAAGGACGAGGTGAGGTGATAGGATGGTCCAAATCTCGAGCTTTCTAGAGTCTTTCCCACACCCTCAAAAAGGATTGTCCACCTACCAGCTTTGACTGGATTATTCAGATTGGTTAGAAAGCATTGTTGGTAGACAGGGAAGTCTGTTTTGAAGTGCTTTTCTGGAAATATTTAAAACTCAAAATCCAGTGGACATCCAGTGACTTCAGTTTCCCTCTGAGTGAACTCAGTGTTGCTTTGGACCAAGCAAACTTTAAGTGGCTTGAGGAGTCTTTGAGGAGCAAACCTTGCTCTTCCCCTTGTGTTGTCTGACTGCCAGCACTGGGTCAAAAGTACTGAGCCTGGCTGGGACAAAGCAGACAGATAAAACCCACTGCTGTTACCCTCAGAACCATCTGATAGCAATGCAACTGTGCTCTCCTCATGTGACAGGGCAGATGGCTTTGACACATTTCTACTTTTAAAAGAACCCTATTGACATTTTTTTTAGCAGGACATTTTCAGTAAAGGCCTCCTGATTCCGTCAATGTATGTGACCTTTATCTAGGGAGAACATTAGGCTGAATTCAGGATTTTGTTATTTAAAGCTGGGAGCCCCTTTGTTGTCTTTGGAGCAGTTTTAAAATTACAATTTAGCAAAGCATGTAGTTATTGCTGTGTGCTTCAGTCTTGGCTAGCTGAGTTGTATTTAGCAAAATCTGTAAAATAAAATTCTCAAAGCTCAAACTCATTGAGGTATTCATCTTTATGCATGAATTTAGACAAGACTACCAGTGAGGTTTGGTTTGAATAGTCACTGTTGAGCAACACTGGGAAACAGCCAAGATATGGCACCAAGCACTGACGTGTATAATTTCAAAGCCATTTCAAAAGATGATGTCTGTTAACTGCTGTCTCACCTTCACTGACTGCAAAAATGAGAAAAGTAATGTTTGCCCAAGGCAAACAGGGTTTTGAATATTAATTTATATTTGTAAAGCACATCAACAAGGTAAGTCTGGACACCATTTGACCACGAATATGCAAATACACATAATCCTGTATTTTCACACCTAGCAAAATGATGCACACAAGAAATCCTTTCCTTCTGAAATACATGACTTGCTTCATTAGGCAAACTCCATAACACAGAACTATCAGCAGCAAGCTGTGTTGAGATTCCACTTGCCATTTTATTTTGATCAGAACAAGAATAAGGTTTTAATATTCCATGTGATCTTGTTTTAGATAAAACACTCCATCCGGTGCTTTATAATATATAATAATGTATTATATTTTCTTCTGTTGTGTTTTTCAATAAATTCTCTTTTCTGTCTGAAGAATAATGTGCAGGTTTGTTCTTTTCCCTCTTGTCTCCCCAGTGCATAGTTTGGGACTGGGATTCCAATGGAAAGCATGACTTCATTGGAGAATTTAGCTCGACTTTCAAGGAAATGCGAGGAGCTATGGAGGGAAGACAGGTAAGTGGAAACCACCTGAGCAATCTTAATATGTAATCTCTGTAGAGCAGTGTTCCCCAGACAATCCTGTCATAAAGCAGGTGGCATTGCCTGATCATCTCCCAGAATTTAGTTGTGTTGATCTCTCCCACAAGTTTTACTATTACCTGGACACAATAATCTGAAAATATATAAAAGCATTTGCTCCTGTACTTTCATGTCTGAAATACTTAAGGTTTTTTTTCTTCTAGTTCTCATTCCACAGGCATTTCTTTCTGCTAAGATTTATTTCCTTTGAGCCCAAGCACATGGTTTCCATGAGGTGCTGTGTGCAGAGCAGATGCCCATTCTGGCTACTCTAAGCATTTCCCTGCTGGCCTAAAGGCCTCTATTGGGTGAAGGTTATTCTTCATCTTTCTCCATTTCTCATGTGCTGCATTCATTCTAGTTAAAGCTCCCAGCTTTAACTAGAACCCATCATGATGAAACTAATTGGTTTTCTAAGCATTCCATGATTTACAATCCTAAGGGGAAATGAAATTGTTAGCTTATCAATAATTTCACTCCTTTATGTCAGCCTGATCTTTTCAAATTGCAGTTGATAGTAATTACTTAATATGATAAGTGATTTGGCATATCTAATTCCAGAAATTGTTATTTTCTATTATTACTTACTTCTAAATGCTAGTTTTGATAAATTCTCTGAGGGAGAGTTAAGAATGTTGATCCTGCTGATAATTTCTAGTCATTGTTCCACTGTTGTTGCAATCTCAACCCCAAACACAAAGGCCTAATAAGCTTTATCTGGGCTTTATATTAAGGTTCTGTTTGTAATGTGTTAGTAAAAATCTAACACATACTCAGAAGGTGTTTGATAAATGGTACTCAGTCAGTCTATACCATAGGTTGAGAAACGTTTATGGCTCTTCTGGATGTTTTCTGTTGAAGTTCTTAGAATACACTGAAGTTTGACAAATGCTACTCGTGTGTAAAATACTGCTGATATGTATCAGTCATATATTGGTACATTATAAATAATTTCTGAACACAACCTGAGTGTAAATGAAACCCTGTTTGTTCTCTGAAATCAAGTCAGAGGATCAAAACTTTTATCAAACAAAATTTGAGTGGAAATAAAGAGGTAAACAAATTCAGAAGGAATAACATTAACAAGGCCAGTGATGTGACAACACTCCAAATTTATATACAAATACCTGTGGCTCAGGAAGAGACTGTGTGAGAGTGGTAAAGGGTGTGTATTTTCAATGTAAATGTCTTAAAATCACATCATGGTCTTTCCCAGGAGACAGCTTCTTGGCCAAGACAAGAGCCTTGTAGTCCAGAATGCCAGGAATGGCTCTGCAGGATAAACTATGTATTCTTTATTATGTTGGGGAAATAGTATGGTTTTATTCATCCTCAGCTAGCAAAAAGGATGATTCCTCTTTCAGAGGCATAAGAAGTTAATGCAGCCATTTGTTCAGATCTTGTTCTAGGTTGTCACTGCAGTATCAGATTACTGTCCAGAAATGTTTGATGTTGCCCTGTGGTTTAAGTACCTGAATCTTACTCTTGCTATGGGCTTGCCATTTGCAATTCTGCAGGTTGTCTTTTACCTGTAACCTTTTACCTGCAGTCTTCCTCCACACACCCTAGGAATTGTGCCTTTTTATCTTCCTTGTTCCTCTCATTCTGTTGTGGCTTTGTAGTTATTCTATGGGCTTACACCTGAGCTTACTGGCTTGCCTTGGCTGTGAGATTTCTAAGCAGTGCATGTTTGAGACCAGGCATCATTTAGATAAATGCTGTGTACCTTCTGAGTGGTTGAACTAGTACTGTGTGAAGAGAAAATTCCTTACCTGAATGAGATGACTTGTTTTGATCAGAAGTGGCGTAAGTTGTTTATGAATTTTTTTTCTGAATGTGGTATGTCTTGGGTGAGATTGACAAATCTTGAATTATGACTCCTTCAGAATGTTAGGTGCTTCTCCATGACTGAGAGGACTGAATTCTGGGAAAACTTTCTGGTCTTCTGTTTTAAGAAGACTTTTTGATCATGAACAACCTCAGGATATTAACTTTTTGTGTTTCTGTTCCATAAAAATTACCTTGTGGTCATAGACTGTTATGTTCTGACACCTAGCCTGTTTTCATACTGACCACCAATACACAATGGGACAAAGACATCCTCTTGTTCAAATGCATATCTGAAGCAGCCCTTGCAGAAGCCATGGTTTAATGGTGAAATTGGTGGTGCTGGGTTAACAGTTGGACTCAATGATCTTAGAAGTCTTTTTCAACATATAATTCTGTGCTTTCTAAATCTTCTATTAACAGTTTCCAGCATTCCAAACTTTATTATTTACTCCTTCACCACAATCTTGGCACAAAAAAAAGCCAGAGTAAATACTAATAAATATTCTGAGTTTATTGTGTCTTAGGATTTCTTCCAAGAATACATATAATATATGTTTTTAATATGTGTGTACAGTGGCAGTTTTTAAGGTGTTCTAACATTAGTCTATCAAGCATATTTAAACAGGACAAGAAGAAGCTTAAGATTATATAAATGTAAATGCTATTAAAGCTTATCATAGCTGAAAGAAGAAATCCTCTACTAATGAGAAAAAACCCCACTTTTTTGGGTTTTTTTAATCAAGGCAATAAAGCCAGAGGGATTTGAGAGGAAAAATGTCAGAGAAATCACCTGGATCTCCATGCAGCACAGAAGTTATGTAAGGGAAAAATCTGTTCCTGTATTACATAAAAAATGGACATGTGTGTGTTTGCACACACACAAAAGGAAAGAGGAGGAAGAAACTCTGCTGTACTTTCCATCCCCACTGACATTCCCACAAGTTCAGGGTGTTATTAGGGGGGGCTTTTCCATCTGGTAGCTCTTCAGATGACTGAAGAGTGAGACCTTTAAGCTCATGGTAGTGGGCCAAGGTGTTATGGACACTTATGGACAGTTCCAGTTTTATCAGGAGGCAGCCCAGTTCACCCAGGACTGTGCAACATCAGCAGCTGCTGCTGGCCCAGGGCAGGGCAGCAGAGGCCTCAGCAGAGGGTGCAGCCGCACCAGGCACCTGCCAAATCCCTCTGAGGACACAACCACTGGTACAGCCTCAGAAGAGCAAGAGAGGCTGGGGGCTTGGCTGGGGAAATGCTTCAATTTCCACTTCATTCCCTGGGGGCAAGTTTCCAGAGGAAATATCTGATAGTGATTAAAGGCAGCTCTTCTCTCTTGGTGGATGTATTTCTGGGACAGAAAGAAAAAAACCACAAAACTACCGTGTCCTCTTGCCCAGAGGGATGGCAGGAATAAAGCAGCCTTTCATGCACAAGGAGACACAGTTCACTTAAAAGTGACTTGTTTTTCTTGAGGCATCAGGAAAAGACAATGCGGGATATAATGCTGCCTGCCTGCTATCAATTGGGGGTTTTGCCCCATCCCTTAGACTGCAGTGCCTCCTTTGTCATGTACAAACTGTGCAGTTCATTGCAGCAGCTGCACAGGAAGGAAAAAGAGAGAAACCAAAGTGCAGGGGAGGCAAGAGAACATGTTACTGCTAACACAAGCTATGTCACAAGCATGCAAGAAGCAATGCAGACTCTCCAGCCCTTTCCTCACAAGCCTACCCAATGTCCTGGTGTGCAAGCACTGTCCCAGGGAAAGCAACTGTGATCATTTGTCTTGCATTAGGGTACATGTAACTCTCCCGACACCTTCAGTCCTTTATCTGAATAGCTTGTTTGGTTCTACAATGGTTGCCTTCATTTAATTATTCATTTAGTCACCCTACTTCCCTTTGCTGGTGTGTGGCATAAGTGGTTGCGTTGTTTTCTTTTCTTTTCTCTCTCTTCTGAAGGTTTTGTAAGAGTAGGAGTAGGAGTGTTTGGAAAGATAGTATCCTTCAGAGTAACTTCTCCTGCTGAGGCATCTGTGTCTCCTCATCACAAGCACAAGAGGACAGGGACCTTCCAAGTGTCACCATTAGTTCACTGACTCTCATTGAAGAATAGCTAAATGGAGTTTGTTCAGAAATTCTCCACAAAGTGGTTTAAATTTAAGTGTATAAAAGAAACACCAGCACAGTATGGTCTTGGGAGTCCATTACCAACGTTTGCAATGTTACTTAAATTAACAGTAGATAGTTTAAAACCAGGTTGCTTTCTATTTCACATTCTCTGTGTTTGATAGAGAAAGAGCTTGCACAGCCCAGAGCTGTCAGGCATTTGGAGGAAATGTTAAGTGACTTTCAGGATGATGAATCCAAACTTCACAATGTTTACCATTAGTGTCAGATTGCAGACTATTGCATTAGTTTCCTCTCAACTGAAAAGTTAATTTAAGAGCAAAAATGGATCGATAAAAAACAATGTCAGATACCAAATCAATACTGAGAATGTAGGAACAGACTGGAAATTGAGGTTGGCCTCAATAGTGCAAGCAAAATATTTGAGAATTGTTTCTCGTTATTACTTACCTGCTTAGAGCTGTATTCTGAACTCTGTTCTCATTTTAAAAGCTGAATAAACAGTAAGACCAGTATAGGGAATTTCCTTCAAATTATGCGTGTTACATCTTCAGCTTAAACTGTGGGAATTGCCAAGGTCAGAACTGGATCCTAGTGGGTAAGTGAAGAATTGAGCTTTATGTAAAACAGTCTTACTGGCTTTTTTAAGCCTGTGAACTGGAAAATGTTTTCTCTTTCCTCACTTGTTCCCTTCCCTTCTCTACATTATACTATCATCAATAGATTTAATAAGTGCAAAATTGTTCTTTCTTTCTGTTTTCCTACTTTCTGTAAATAGTATATTTTCTAAACTGTTCTTTCCTTTGCTTTATTATCCACATTAGCCAATAATGTTAGTGACTTGCACATAGAATATTTTAATGAGCTTTAGGTAGTTAATGAGAATTATTATCCATACATCTCAAAATGCTTTGCAAAGTAAGTGAACATTCATAATTGTATTTTACAGTTAGCAAAGAGAACCTGAGATTTTTTTTTTCTCTCCTGAATGTTCTGTGCTACTTTGGTCCTTATTTATTGTAAACTTCTTCCATGAAAATACCATGGAAATTTTATTTTTCAGTCTTAAATAATCCTTTTCCTGAGGAGAGAAATTGTATTCGTAGTATATGGCTTCATATAGGTCAGGCATTGTTAAAATATGAACATTGACAAAATATTCATGTTGGAAGATGCTGAAATTAAGGAGGTTCACCTTGGATGTTCAGAGGAAAGTTACTGCACCTCTCCAGTGTATTTCAGTATCAAAGGGAGGAATGCAAATCCTACCTCCTATTTCTTCTTTCTATTTGATATATTACAGTTTATGTATAAAATGCAGACAGTGTGATTGCTCTGTAGGAATGCTTCGAGTAAGTGTGGAGACAGCTGTGTGTTAAACCATCTTGCCGGACAGCAACCTATCAAGATGAGAGTGGGCAGGGCTTTTGCTTTGCTTTCAGACCCAAATATGAGCTTATTGTACTCCAGTGTTGTGTTACAGAGCGCTCTCTTTGCTGGGAGAGAGAAGCTTTTATTTCTCGAGCCTGACTGCTCCTCTGGAGTAGAGAAAAAAACGTTTACAGAGGTTTCCCCTGAACATAAGAGCCTGTATCTGCCTGTCTTCTCAGTTGGAAAATTTGTTTCACTAGACAAATAGCTGAGCTGAAGGCTAGCTGGGAGAGCAAGCAGATGTGGAACCGGTTTTTTGTCTTTTCCTATTCTTCACTCTATCACCTGTCTCCATTTCACAGTGATGAAGAAACTCCTCCTCCCCTGGGCAGAAATGGTCTCATATTGCTCCAAAACCATATGTCTTGCCTTCCTTTTTTTGATGTTTGATAAAATCGCTAAGTCTGGAATGCTTCAGAGACATCCCAATAATTGCTGTTAGACAGTGGTTTGAAGCTCGATGAAATTTCTGAAGCTGAGCATAAAGTAAAAAATAGTTTTTGGTGCTTAAACACTTTGCTAAGATAAATCACATATGTACTTCACTGTTGGCAAAGTATTGTAACACTTAGGCAGGTTTTCATTGTAGGCAAAACACTGTAACACTTAAGACATGTTTCATTTCAAAATTTCATAATAGAGGTTTTTAGATAATAGATCATTCTGGTTCCTTTTGGAATTGTATTTCTTTTTGTTACCCAGCATCATCACATCTCCACACTTGAAAACAAGTGTTTTCCCTGAAGGAAAATAGTCAAGTTATTTACCATATTACCAGCATATTACAGATGAAATATCTATATCTGTATATACAAATGCCAATAGACACTTGCATGTACAAATGTACATTTTACTCCTGCAGCAAGAGGCATGGGTAACATTGTAGACATTACAAGTGAGGGTCTGAAAGCTTGGCCTTATCACTGCCTGAAACCAGAGGAAGGCAGAACAGCTCAAGTGGAAATGATTAAGAACCTGGGAGATGTTATGATGAGAACAAGGAGATGTATTTCAGTAACAAGTAGGACTGTTTTGCTCTAAAATTGACTATTTTTAAACTATGAAAAAAATCAAAAAGGGATTTTAATACCTTCTTAGGGAAAAATTTCAAATATATCATTAGATAGCTGCATATTTGTGAACATTTTCTGATTTTCTTAACTTTTTTATTTTGCTGTCAGACTTAAAGGAGATAGGAAGACGACTGCTACCCAGAATTTTTCTAATAAACAGTTTTCTAGTTAATACAATGCATCAGGTTGCTCTCTCCAGTATTTTCATTTGTATTAAGTTCCTTTTTTCTTGTCCTCTTAAATGGTCTCAAAAGATCCCCAATCTTGCTTATATAACACCTGAAACTACAAGACTGGAACATGACAACAAATGAATCTGGATGTCTCCCTTGGTGCCACATCCAATATATATGTTTAAAGACTGATGTTTGCCCTGAGCCTTTTTCTATTAACTATTCTCTGCATAGTTAACAGTTTTAAACAGTTTTTTTTCCTGTCTGTGCCCCATTATCTGTTATGATTTAGTCAACTGTGGAAATTGGGAAGTGCAGTTTTTGTTAATTATTCAATCTGTACATAAAATTTTCTTGCAGAGAGTGACTGCTATTTTTTTCACAGGTACAATGGGAATGCATTAACCCCAAGTACAAAGCAAAGAAAAAGAATTACAAGAACTCAGGCATTGTCATCCTTAACCAATGCAAGGTAAATATGTGTTTTACTCTTTGACTGTTTCTTTACTAAGCTCTCAGTGATATATTTTAATGGTACTTGGAACAAAGTGGAACTGCCCATAGAATAGCAATGGAAACTATCCCCTACAAAAGGTAAATGCAAGGACTTGAATCTCAAAAGTAAGTTGACTGTCCTCAACTCTCGTTTCATTTCTCTTGCCCTATCCCTGCTCTTGTGCAATGGAAAGGCAATACTAAACTCTAACACCTAAAGACTCACCAACTTTGTGTGTATCCCTTTTAATATTTCCATTATTTCGACAAAATTGCTCTTGTACCTCCTAAATCAATAGCAAAATTTCCTCTGACTTCCCAATGAGAAGTTGGTTCTACTTTTTATGTGAATTTTCCTTTCTGTAGGTTTAGAATTTTGATGTTTTTTCTGTTTATCATTTTGTTTCTGTCTCAAACTGTGTTTAATGATTCTTCCTTTACCTTATTTTCAGTTGGTCTCTCTCCTCCTTCCAACTTATTTTTTTTTCAGGTAGTTCTCATGTTTCATCAGTACAGCAGCTAAGTTGAATGTCTTGCTTTCTTGTCTGCAGATACACAAGATGCATTCTTTCTTAGATTATATCATGGGAGGCTGCCAAATACAGTTTACAGTAAGTGTCTTACTTCTCTACCTTGTTTTGAAGAAAGGGAATCCCCTTAGATACCAATTCATTACTTTCAGAGAAATGATTCTTACATGCCACTCCTTGGTAAATTATTAAGTTCTTCTTGCAAAATGTATTAAGGACCAGTCTTCCTTTCCAGAATGAGTCCTCCATTAAAGCAAGTTGTTTCCCCTGAAACAGTGCCATACTGAAAGTCATATACACAGAGATCCGTCCAGGGACTTTTCTCTGTCAGCCTGGGGTAAATGCTGGTGTTTCATATGTCAGCCATAGCTATCAAGTAAATTTGCACTACAGACACAGTTCTAATGAGTTCTTCTGAGAGTGTACTCAGAAACTATTCAGTTCAAGAAGAAGGGTGTAAAAGGATTTGCAGGGCTCTTCATAAAGAGAAATACAGTTTTTCATATTTCCAGTTAAGAAATTTAGAAACATTTAATGATGTGTGGGTTTGATCATTTTTTGTATCACATATCTAAAAATTAATATACTTAATATAATGTAATATGATATATATCAGTTTTTCCCATCATACAGGAACATGGATTGTGGCTCAGTTCTGATCTGGTTTATGTGATTTCTAATTTATGCCAGCTAAAGGGCTAAAATCTAATGCACAAAGGTAATATTCTTCTTCTGAAGATCTTTTCTTTTCCTGTAGCGTCCTGCCCTATTTCTGCTCCCACATATAAAGGATCAGGCACTGGATGCTACTGACATGTTCCATTTCACATTTTCCAGATAAGCCTACATTTTCCAAAAAGATTTGACAAAAAAAGAAAGATTTTTTTTATTGTACCAGGAAGTTCCAGCAGCAGCTGTAGAAAGTAGTGGATTGTCTTCTTATGTAGAGATCAGCTTTTTGAAGTGTTAAACATGGACTTTGCCCATACTCATCACAAACTCATTGTATAACACCCAGAATTGAGGACTCTGCTTCAGTTTTGAAGGAAATACCTTCTGCAGTGCACAAAGATCTTTATAATTGTCTTCTCTCATATAAAGCATACTGTATAATTACCTCTCTGCCTTACCTGGCTACTTCTTTTATCCCCACATACCAGCAACGCGCATTTCTTCTTCAAGTCTGAAACTTGGCAGTCACTGGAAACCCCTTTAATTTATCTTTTCTGACATTTCCTCCCTAAAATATGACTGGAAGGACTCAATTATCAAATGTATTCAACATCATTATCAGAAGACATTAATGCCTTTCATGTTGCATTTGAAAGCCTTTTCTCATTAGGGCATGTGGTTAGGCACATGCAAAGACCAGTTAATATGCATTTCCCACAAATCCAGCTCAAGAACAGGAGCAGTGCCACCATTAAAATGTATCTGGGGATTTACATATTAAGTTACAGTTTTTCAAACTCTAATTCTTTGTAACTGTTTCCCAATGGAAGAGCCGGTTCTTAGTGCAAGGAAGGATTATGGTGATGTGCTTGCCTTTTATTTACTTTTCGCAAGTTTTCTATTAGTAGGCTGCGAAACACAAGTTTAAAAGTGGTAGGGCAAATGGGTTAAAGTGGGTAGTGGCTTCTACTATATTTTAATGTATTTCATTTTACTAAAATGAAACAAAACAGTTGGTAATAGAAAGCTTAAGTAAGCTCATCTTCAAGGATGGGCAGTGAGGAAACAAAGGAAACGAAAGATTCATTATACTGTCAGACACAGAGGTCCCTGAATTACTGTTGCCCTTAATGGTAAATTCACAGTATTGTGTAAGCTCATCACTATCAATTTTCAACCTGCACGGTCCCAGGGTAAGCCATTGTGACATCTCTGTACCTACAGCTGTCTGCATGCATAACCTAGTGGTTCTACCTAAACATCATCACAAACTGGCTCTCCACATAATTTCCTTCACTCTTCTTCCAGCAGTCCTCAGCACAGACTGGTTGTGAGATGTGTTGTTGTTTTCCAAAATTAATTCTCTGGTAGTCACTGAAACAAAAGGATGCAGCCTACTGGGGAGATATTCCATTCTTCCTTGCTTTCAGCATGCATCATATAATCTCCTCTTCTAATCTGATTAATTCAGACCTCTTAAACAGAGGAGGACTATTACTTGGACTTTCCCAGACTTCCATTTTTTTAAAAAATCCATTTTAGTGGATTTGGAATTGTTTGAAACTCTCCTGATATGTGTGCTGTTGTTGTTGTTATCCTAATATTAATGAAATTTCTGTTGAGCTCATGCTGTGTACCGGCAGTATGATACAACTGTGATTTGAAAGGGCATTTGCTGATGGAGAAAAACTGGGAAGCTACACATGCATTTGATAACAAAAAGCTGTAGTATGATGTACCTGGTCATTTAAGGCACAACAAAAGCCTTGGTAACATCACACTGTGTGTTCTTGGGATATTTTGTTCCTTGATTGTAGAAACGGCGTTTGTAGTTGGAAAGAATATCTCTGAAAAAAATGAAAGTAAACTTTTCCTTTGGTTTAAAACCAGTTATTAAGAAGCTTTTATCTATAGAGATCAATAGTGCTGATTCCAGCCCTCTATTTTTATGCCCAGCTTATTGCCAAACACTGTATCTCTTATCAGACAGTGTAGCCTGCTGCAGAAGAAATGTTCAGAGGCTGGCAGTGCAAATGGGTCTGTAGTCAGAAGACATTTTCATCACTTTAGGAAATACAGCAGAAAGGATGTGTACCATGCATAAAAGGAACTATAATAGAAAGATATATTGGACAGATGCTCTCTCAGGCAGGTCACAGTATTGGGCAGCCTGATTTGTTGCTGACAGATCTAGCAGGGGGTCCCAGCTGTGTAGGATGTTTTGAGTGTAGTGAAAATCACCCTTTTACAAGTCTGAGAGGAAAAAAAGAAGCTGGTACTGAGTGTTGCACTGTTGTGCTCTTATTTAGCTGAGGAAAGATGACTGCTACACTGGAACTGATACATTTAAAGATACACTGATAAAAATCAAATGTACACACTATAAGAAAGATTCCTACTTTACTGCCTGAAAGATAAGCTCAGTTGTGATACAACATAACTTCTGTCATATATCAATTTTTTTAAACAAATCCTTATCCAATGTATTTGTGCAAGGAGTTGGTCCTGTTAGGTAATGCTAAAAGAGCAGAGCTCTGCACTTTTATTTTGGAATCGTGGCAATTTACAGTGGTCATCTTTCTTATAAGTCCTCCCTATGGGAGTCAAACAGAGATTTGGATCAAATTCAAGCACACTGCACCCAAATACAAATATTCATAAATTCTTCATCATAGGATATTTTTTTACTTATCAGCAGACCTCTACTGCAAGGACCATTTCCAAAAGGAAGCTTGTTCCAGGAAGGTTTTTTTTTTGCTTTCCCAAACACTAGCCACAGGCATTTTTCCAAGCTCATGAAACCCACTCCTTATTCCTACTCTGTATTCTTGATTTCATTTCCAAATAAGTTAGCCATAAAGAAAGATTTGTCCAGTTCTGTTTGATGTGTCACTAAAGTCTTATTAATGTGTTTTAGTGTTTTGAGATTATCAGTAACAGCACCTACAATTTTACAGGAAGCCCCTTTGTTTCCCTATCACACAGTGGCATTTTTGTGCCTTCTGTAATTAAATTAAAGTTGAATTAATATCATAGAAAATATACTTATTTTTAAGAAAATATGCATACCATGAAGAAGACTTTTTACAAACAATTTTCCCAAAACCAAGCTAGTCCATACAATCATCCATGGATTTATCTTGGGTTTCACAAAACACTGGTGTTGCTTTCTCCTTCAGTTAAATATGAGTACTGTTCCTCAGTTATGTGCCCTTACAAGTGAAGTCATGAGAGGTTCTCCTTAACTTTAACTTTATTCAAGTTAAATCCAGATACCATTTTTGGAAAAAGATCTGTGTGGAAAACAAACTTAGTGCTTTGGTGCCTGAACAATGAGTAGGAAGCAGAGGTGAAAGTTCACTCTTTTTTGCAAGCCAAAAAGCTCCTCTCTCTCTCCCCACTGGATGTGGTGAGGTACCAGGGGTTCAGAGATAACCAAGGCAAAGAAGGATTTCCAAGCCTACTAGAGGCTAGTTTATTCGGCTAAATGATAGAGGTGGAAGATCAGAACCAGTGGAGGAAAACCATGTTGGGTTGCCCCAATATGATATTTCCCTTTTACTTTTTAGCAACAAAAATTAGTTTCAGAAGGGCTGTGTAATTTTTTTAAGGGAGCATGAAAATGTCATGTTTAATTTTCCTTTTGAAGCTGCATAGTGTTCCCTGTGCCAAGCAGAGGCTGCAGCCGGGGAAACTGAACATTTGCAAAAGCAAGCTGTGCCTTCAGAGATCTTTTTGCAGCCTTTAGCAAGACCCCTTCTTACCTTTTAGCTACACTGTAAAACTGAAATCTGAACTTGCTGCATTTGTCTATTGACTATTCAGGTGTAATGGGTTTTTTTGAGGAATAGATTATTGCACATGGACACAAGGACATTTTATAAATGGCTTTGTTCCCTCTGTAAGACCCTTGGGATTCTTGTTGCTCCTTTTAGGAATTCCTATAAAGCAGCATCACAAAATCAGCAGAGGACTTTCTGATCCATAACAAAGGAAGATGCATGCCAGAGCCTACCTTCAGTGAGAAATAGAAAGAGCATTTTTAAAGAGAGAAATTAAGATTCATTAAGATTTGATTTTGCATTGACTACTTCCCACAATCTTCTCTAAGATTTTTCAGAAAAAAAAACCAAAAAATCTTTGCATCAAGCTTTATTTTTACCCTGCAGCTCATGTTTAAGCTTGCTATCAACTGTGAAATTGGGAGGCTTAATTATTTAATGCTTACATGTTTTGAAGAGAAAAAATACCTGACAAGCAATACAAGCAAGTCTACTACTACAGCCACCGTAAGGATTAAAATAGCTAAGAAATGTCGCTAATTGGAATTCTGATTTATAGTTTTAGTATGACTTAGAATTCTCTCAGACATTTTTGCTGCAAAATTTTTATGTCCTGAACGTCACCTGAGCTAGAATAATTTCATTAAACATGAGAACCTAGAGATAGTTAATTTGATTCATTTGTATTAGAACATACTTTTCCCCATAGAATAGCAATGCAGGTAATTTTTTACCTAATTATGCCATTTTAGTTTTATTATCTCTTATTTTATAAACTGTCATTTGCTTCTACATATATTTACCAGTACAATCCTAATTCCAATTTGATTGAGTACACTGTAAAATGACCTTTGCTGTGAGGCTGCTGTCTCTTTGCTGCAGCAGATTATTTTTGGTAAAGATATTTAGTTGATGTAGGTGTATTTATGCTCAGAAGAGCTCTGCAACACATTGACTTCTCTTCTTTTCCAGGTAGCTATAGATTTCACTGCATCGAACGGTGATCCTAGGAACAGCTGCTCGCTGCACTACATCCACCCCTATCAGCCCAATGAATACCTGAAAGCTTTGGTAGCTGTTGGGGAGATTTGCCAAGACTATGACAGGTAAATAACCACGTTTGATTACAGAGTTGTCTTTAGAAAGTGTTTTCACAGTGTGAAATAATTGACTGCCTGTGGCTGGCTGCAGAGGCTCCATGTTTAGGCACTTACAAGGAATGACTGCATGTCAGAAAGATTAGTCTACCTTAACCTGCTTCTGAGAGTGACACTGGGTTTAGATCAGGTTCATTATAAAGAAAGACACAGTTCTTGGCTGTTTGGCTGATTTGTGTGTTAAGTTTCAGGTTTGTATTCACATGTTAAAATTGCATGTTAGAGTGGATTTTCTGTGTGTTCAAGATTTACAGCTTGGAGCCAGTTTTGCAGATGCTAGCAGCATCCCTTCTGATACACTTGGGAGTCTGTGTCCTGTTCTACTGGAGAGTGATCCTGGGACATTGTCTTTGAAATGGAATTTGTAGTTGCCTAAATTGCTTCTTGATGATGTCTATTTTTAGAAGTAAACCCATGTCTTTTTCCATGTTCTCCTGGCCTGTTGAACACTGCACTCTCTTCTAAAATAAATCTTGAAAGGTAGTGCCTTTAAATAAACAAACAAATGCAAGTAATCAGACCAAATATGCTTTGATTACATTACGTACTTCTGTTGCTTTCAAACAGGCTGCCTGCTTCTATCAAATTAATTGTCCACTATTAATTTAGTTACCAAGTGCATTTCCTTTAAATGTTCTTTCTCTGGTGGTGAGACACAGTATTTACACAGCTGTTCTTTCTAATATTTGCACATATGACAGATATCCACCCACCACTTTTCCATATGTAAATACCACATCTCAAGAAAACAATTGTATTTCCAGTCAAATTTGAGTTATACTCTCTGTATAAATTGTGGAGTGACTTCAGACTATGGTTTGCATGTTACATGTTGCATATACCAACTAGCCTACTCAGAGGCACTTCCATTTGCATGGTAATGAAATATCTTCTCAAAGAATGACAAAAATACAGTTCTGTAAGAATTTGATGGTCAGATTTAGTCAATGAGTCTGAGAAAATTAATGTTTTATTGTAAGTGAGCTGAGAATTCCCCAATGATTATGCAGTAATTTAATAATTACTAGTAATAACTCAAAGTATTAATAAACTTCAAAAAATAGGGAAAGGAGTAAAAAGGGCTGGTTTATGCACACAGAATTTTTGATTTTATTACTTAAGTTGTATTTTTTTAGACAATTAAATAGTTAAGTGGCACAGTCCCTTCTATACGGAAATATTAATTCCAAATCAGGATTTTTCTCTCAATAAGTATATTTCAATCAGTACCAAAAAAAAAAAAAAAAAAAAAAAAAAAAAAAAAAAAAAAAAAAAAAAAAAAAACCAAAAAAAACAAACCAAAAAACCACAGTTATTTTTTAAATGAAATCATCAGCATCATTCTGTTCTATTGTGCAGAAGAAAATGCCTATTGATGCTAATCAGCACAACTGAGGGTCTATGAGCTAGGGCTGAAAAAAAGCCAGTTGTTTTTCCATGAAGATGTCACCTTTTGGGCACGTGTTTGACCTGTACATGTTCTCAAGTTGTAACACTATGAATATATTCCCATGGACAAGTTGATTCAACATGGTCAGTGCTTTCTGTTTGAAATGTCAAGTGAGGACCTTTTCTTTATACTTGCACAATTTGAATCCAGTAAATTGGAAAAGAGAATTTAAAATTTTTCAAAAGAAGGAAAGAAATTAGAAGGAGCAAACCTTCACACAAAATGATCTACAGGTTCTATATAGACCTTTTTTTGTGTTGAGTTGCAGATTTTGTATGTCTGAGCAAATACAACCTACAAAGCAAATCTTCTGTATATGCAATTTAAAAAAATACAAATTCAGTAAAAATCTGAAATGTGGCACAGATCCATAACTGCTCCAGTTGTGCTTCAGATAATGGAATAGGACATCTGTTTCCTGATTAAGACAAGCCAGAGGTAAAAAGAAAGACTTGCTGAACCTAAGGGCTGTTTAGAGCCAGTGTCATCATTTGCTGGGGGACATGTGTTTACTAAGATCAGAATATGATACCACACAATGGCAGTGCTCTTATGTGTAGTTTTATAGTTCATACCCTTCAATTATCTCAAATAGGCAGAACTGGCTGATTTCAATCCAAACCATGAAAAAGAGTGGTTTTAACTCCGTCTCAGGATTAATGTATTTGCATCAAATGAAAGAATAGATGTTGTTCGCAAAATTTTTTTGCATTCCAATTGCACAGCTGTAGAATTCTAAGCACTTTTTCTACTATATAAGCAGACTGCTTTTTTAAATTGTAAAAAAAACAAAAATAAAAAACCTATGTTTATTAATTAAAATACTTCTTTCATTGGAAACATTCAAATTTATTTGTATTTTGGGAGGAATTGGATTGGCAAATAATACATAGAGAGATACACTCAAAATGCAAAATTTTCTTTTATAAACTAGCTAGTTAGATCAATCGAGCCAAATCTTTTCATAATCTAGGCTTCTGTACATATCAGCCTAACATAATGCATCTGCAGGTAATTAATGCTCCAAATTAGGCGTTGCCTCACATCCCTGGTGGATGGAGTGAAAGAAACCCTGCTCATCCAAAATCACTTTTATCTGTATGGCGCAGAGATTCCTGAAACAGTTAAATAAGTAGTGCCGTTTTGCATAGTTGAGCATGAAAGAATAAGGTTTGTTCTTTTATCAGCAATATTCAGAGAATGAGAGAGACATTGATTATTATCCTGATTGTTGAATTGCTGCAGTCCTCTAGGAATAGGCCAATCTGATAATGATAAGGGAAATCAAAGAGCTATTCACCTGCACAAAATACTTAATACTTTATCTACACGATGGAATTGTTTCAGGCTATAACAACGTTTTTCATAAGGGAGAAGATAGAGTATGTAGGTGATATAATCAGTGGCTAAGCAACATCAGCAGTGGATCATAAAGAAAGGAGAGACATTCATTAGTTTTAAGGAATTAGGTTCTAAAATGTAGTTAGAAATACTGGAAAGGGGAAAACACATTAACAATTTGAAAATAAGTGGACAGTTTCATGGAGAAGATTTTATTTTAAGATAAATAACTCATGAACCTCATGAAGTAATAAGTGAGAAATATGTATTTCTGTTTAAATATTTTCAGAAGCTTTCTTTTATTTTAAAAGTTACATCACTAGTATAATTTTACCTTGAAATTGTGCAATTCTATTCCACCTTTTTTAGCATAGAGGAACAGGTGAAAATGATGAAAAATCATGGGGCACTGAAGTGCTTAATATTAAAAGATCTGCTTCTGTATAATTTCGTGTTTATTTTTTTTTACCTTGGTAATTTCTGTATTGAGTTCTCTGTGCCAGAAGTCAAATAAAATGGTTTCTGGTGACCAGCAATACCAGCCTAGCCAGGATCCTGAAAAATCAGTTGATCACTGCTATATATGAGTATATTCCCTCTCCATGTTTTGTACAATGAGTGAGCAGGTTTACTTAAGGCAGATGGGGTTAAACCCAACTCTCTGTGCTGGCTTAGGGCTTCTAACCTTCAATAACTCTGGTTGAACAATGATTTTGGCCACCCATTTGTTTTGGAGCCTGTTGGAGACCCCTTCGAGAAAATGCTGTTTTCAAAGGGTAGGTGGCAGGTGTCTTTGCTGGTTGAATACCCAGGTATGAGGAAAGGCAAACTCATTCAACAGTTGAAATAAAGGATCTGTGACTAAAATCTTATAAAAGCCATGAAGTTCTCTTAAATTATATAATAATTTTGAATGTACCTTGCTCTGCATGGCAGCTCTTCCCCAAAGCTTTTCAATTTGTATCATAAAACTGCACCCTGCTTGGCATGGAACAACACCACCATTTTGGAAGCCAAAGAAGCTTATGGCTAAATTGGGGAATCAGGGAGCATTTGCTTTCCCCTTTTGTCCCAGCATAATGTCTAGCCATGTCCTGACTTTAAGTCAGGACCTGAACTACCTCTTTGTATCTAAAACTAGAGTTCTACTCATGTATATTAATATATAGGTATGCATATAACATAGAGGTACTAAATATACTTATGTATGTACAATATTTAGTGTTAATACAGAGCCATTCAGTAAAAAAATGGATTTCTCATTTGTGCTGTTTACATCTCTCTGTGCAGAGCAAAGCCATAAGTCACAGTAACAATAGTGCACACAGTTTATTAAAGTGGCTGGTGCTTTGATCTTTATGGTTTGTTTTACTGGTGCTGGAATACAGGCAAGTAGCCATGAGTGTATCTCATCTTTCATTCTGCAGTGATTGCTGTTTCTATCAGAGAAAAAATGGGCTGGAATGGGACTGTAAATAGCTTGTTTGTAAGGATAAATGTTTTACTTGTACGCAATGCTAAAGGCTGAAATACTTCCTAAATGATCTTACATTATTGCAGGTTTTAATGATGTTATTGTGGATGAAGCCCATGGCAGGTCTTGCAAATCTGCTCCTCACTTTGAAATCTGATTTCTGCAGTTAGTAGTTTTTCTTTTGCTTGTGCTTATTAAGAATCTCGTTAAATTACATTAAATATTTATCTTTGCATTAAAACTTCTATTCTGAATCAGCAAGACACTAGAGCTTATTATCTAATCCCATTGAATTCGGTCTGACTCAAGCAAATCCTGAGGTATTATGCAAATGAAATTAAGAGTTTTACTGAATTTGAATTTTATTATTAATTGTTTGCCCCACACACAAATGTCCAGTGCCTCTCATTTACCTTGTTGATTTTTTTTTCTGCTTTATGTTTGTACATACATTCAGAGTTCTTCATTGGATTAATAAAAAGCGTTAACAAACAAGTAGGAGAATCAGTTTTTGTGTGGTCAAATCAATACTCATTCATTGAAAAAGACCAGGTTAGATGTACTTTATCAAATGCTTTTACTGCTTTATCAAATGCAAAAGCATTTACTGCATTGGATATATGTGGAACTTCCCATTCTTGAGGGGCCAACCCCATTCTTATCTAGGCACTCAATACATGATTTGGTGTATTTGACCACATCATTTTGTAAAATCCTGTCAAACTGATCTTCGTTTTATTCAAAATCTATCTCAAAATAGTCTTAGTTCTTAATTATTTTAAATCTCTCTGTTTATTTATTCACTCTTAAAGATATTGCAGATTTTTCTTCAGTTTCAAGAGCCCTTGAAGCACATGGAAGATAAACTCTGTTTCCTGACACTAGTGTTTTCTTTTCATTTAGGCAAATAGTCTTCTTAACTCTAAATCCTCAAGTAGCTCCTTGAATGTGACATTCACTCTGAGATCGTATGTTAACAAATAAACTGCTTGTGTAACACGTACTTGACTAGCAACCCCCCCAAAAGCCACTAATGAGCAAAGAGTACATTATTCCTGCAAAGGGCAGGAATTATTTATGTGTAGAGCTCTACAAAATACTTTAGAAAGAAAATTTACATACCAGACCACATTCCACAAAAGACATGAAACTCCTGAAGTCAGCCCGAGTTGCATCATTGCCTTCTGCCAACAGTGAATTGCAGCAGTTGCTGAGTAAATGCAAAAATTGCTCTTTATAGTTTCTTTTTCATATTTTAGGCCTGAACAAGTATGTTCGCTATGACTGAAAACTGTATATAAGCATTCCCTTCCCTGTAAACTGCACTTCAAAATTTAGAAGGAAAAAATGAATGGAGAAAATAAAAAGACCAGGGTTCCCAGCCCAGCACGTTGCTTTTGGTGTAGATCTAAGAACTGAAAAAATTATAATAAAATACAAGGGGAGTTCCAACTGTCCCAGAAATACTTTTCCTGAGGTACCAGCAGAGGGCAGTTAGGGAGGAAAAAGAGAGCAAGGGATGTGTAACACAGTACATGTAATGGAAGTCAAATATACATCAGTGCAATTAGTCCCAAATACAAATACTTAAATACAAATACTTAAATACTGTGGTTTCAATTAAGGCTTTAAGGGGAGAGAGATCCCAGAGTTTACACCTTGCTTTAGTAATCAAAATCTTATTCCCAAGAATCACTTAACCAGTCACTTCATCTTGAAGCTCTGTCTGGGTTTGTGGATGAAGACTCAGAAAGTTACATTGACTGGAAGGATCTGTCTTAAATACCTTGAAGTAATTTTGTCAGACACAAAGAGAAAAACAGAAACTTTTGATTGTGGTAGTAGTATAATAGTAGCTCATTAAAACTGAGGCAAAAGAATAATGCCTCGAATTACTGGCATTATATGTGACATTAAATATTTCATGAACTCCCTACATAGAACTGTAGATGTTAAAATTTTATCTACTCGTGCAGATCAATAAATAAAAATATGCTTAATTATTAAGCATCTCTCTTTATCACTTTAATTACAGAAACAACCTTTCTGGAGGCTGTTTAGCAAAAAAAGCTGATTAGCATATCTAAACAAGTTTTAAAATCTTCAGGGAAAAGACGTGAATCTTTTTATTTAGTGCTTTAATAGGACAAAATTTGCATAGACATACAAAAAAAAGAAAAAGAGAAATAGTAACCTATACAGAAAAACTTGTAGCTTATGTTTGTCAACAAGCTCAGTGCAGGTAGTGTTTGGAAAACCTAGGTCTAGAACTGCACTGGCAAAAAGAAATCTCTAATCATTTCCATTTTCAAACTGGAGTGAAAATCCTTGGATTTAACAGCTGAGGACCTAGACTGACACAATTACAGAACGAATACAAACATATATTCAGTATCTGACCTTGCAGAACCTGTCATTTGTAGACTGCTATCACAGAAGGGTTGCTACAATCACCACTTTTTATCCCAAGAATCAGTGCAGGAGAATTAGTCTCATACACCAACTGTATTGGGAAGATGACTTCATAATGGCTTCTTTTGCAAATGTACATACATGCAGAGCTCTCTGTGTGTGTGTGCATGTATTTAAACACACACACACATTTATACACTTCCATGCAGGCCCTTTATCTGGGAAGATCCTGTCCATTCTTACAGCTCTGTCTTTTCCATTGCCAAGTTTTCATCTCTGTGTCCTCTTTGTGCCTTTTCTTCCAGGAACTCAGTTCCTAGGCTAGTGCACCAGACACAAGCAGTCCCTTTGAAGTTTCTTTTGTTAAGAAAACTGCTCAGCTGCAGTTTCCTCCAAATGCTTTTCAGACCTTTGCTGCATTGTGTCAGCTGCTAGTAACCTCAAAATCTGAATCTTCTGCATGGCTTTTCTGTGTGGTCTTTACAATTTCTCAACTGAGCTTGAAATCTCCTTTGAAGAGCATTGGTCAGTGCAGTACTTGACACTTTACTACAACTGTGCAGACTGGTATTGTAGGGATTTCTCTGTCAAAAGTCCTTTCTGAAGAAAATGTGACATATAAAACCCTGCAAAAATTGCATTCCACCTACTGCTGTAGAAACTAGACATCTGTGTAAATAATAAGTAAATATTCATAAGTAAAAGAGCAATTTCTGTTGTTATTTTCACAGATGCCACTTGATGCTGATCTAGTGCACCTTTAGTCAATGTAATCATTTCCACAATTTCAGAAGTGTGACTTTCCTCCTTGCATTGTTAAGGATATAACTAGTTTAGTCATCCACTCCATTATATTAGGGTATGGCTGAGAAGCACATTAATCACATTTGGAAACCCATCTGTGGAGTAAATGAACACCATGCCTGAGTTGACCTCAGCAGGTTTATGTGTCCAAATGCTCTCAGTTAAAGCTAGGCAATTCTTGTGAATTAAGTTGCATTTATCTATCTTAGTAGCACCTCCAAATTATTGTGAAATTGACCTTGGTCAGAGATTCCACATTATCAGATGAACAAAAGATAGTAGCACATTTCCTCCTGCATATTCAGTGATGCCTATCTGAATGTGTAGTCACCAGTACACTTCAATTATGGTACTGCTCTAACTTATTTTGTTAGTGTACTTCATTTTGACTTAAAGCTGTTGCAGTTTTGGTAAAATTACATCAACAGCTCATTTGATCACATTAAACCACTGTATCATCTCTATAAAGGTTTCATCCTGCTCATCCTAGAAAGTTCATTTGTATCTTGAGAGCATTTGATGAGAAATTCCTCTCCCAGCAACTCTCTGTATATATATATATGCCAATGCAGTCGTGTTATCCTCTCTTCCCAGCACACCCCTTATGGACAGATATTTTCTGATATAAAATTGTCACAAAGCAAGATCTCTTACCAACTCTTTTCAATGTAATTTGTAAAAAAGGACAGAATTATGTGCATATGTGGTGGCAAAGCTTTTGTTCTTGTGGTTGCCTAGTGCAGTACACACTGTAAGCCACCCTTGTGGTTCAGGGGGGCAGGTCCCCATCCACTGTTCAGTCTGGGGCTCTTCACAACCTGTTCCTTACCTGATGGAATTCAGCCTCCTGCCTGCAGTGTCGCCTTCAAGACACGTCGAGTTTCAAACATCTGAGAAAACAGTTTGTGTGAGAATTACCTTTTCAGTGGTGGTACAGTTTTCTATATATAACCTACAGATAAGCTAAATCACTATATATAGAGTTAGGGTTTTGGAGGGCATAGAGACAAATGTCAACCATTAAAATGCAACTGTCTGAAAACTGCCTGGTTTGAGAAGTTAAAGACAACTCGGTTTAGCCTCTTGCAGCATCTCCTTTCCTAGTTTATTCCCAGTTGTAGAATCTCATTTCATTTTCAAGATGAATTTTCCTGAATTGGGTCATTCATGTAGGCATAAATCATGTCATAGCAATTTATTTGTTATCTTGCAGGGAAGCTTGACATTTTGTCTCACCTTCCTGAGTATGTTATTTTATTAGGCTATCCTTCTAGCAAGTGATAGATCTCACTGCCTTTCCTTTTGCTTAACCTACTCCTCCCTCAAGCTCTAATGACTTTCTTTTTTCTGTGTGTATTCCCCAGCCTAGAAATTTATGAATTTACTTGATATTTTTCCCCTGCAGAGCTTCTTTTACAATTCTTTTAATGTTAACAAGGGGAAGTTTAAATCCATTGTACCTGGATTTGACTTTGTTACTTATTTCATGAGTTGATGCCTTTTGGTGGTTAGCTTCAGGGAATTTGTACTCTCCTGCTTCATTAATTATTTCTCCCTCAGGTGAGACAGGCGTTGCTTCATATTTTTGAAACACAATTACATGACAGTATCTATTTCTCAGTATTCAGCAGATTCCAGCTCCCCTAAGGTGCCTGAGAGTTATAGTTAAAGATAGTGAGGGAATTTTAATGTCAGGATTTTGCACCCAATGACATAGCATCTCTGTGACAGCCTAGACAATGTAGTGTTGCAGTGATTTATCATTGATTTGCATGCTCCCAGATCCCTTTTGTGACCAAGATGTATGATAATCATCCTTGCTACTCCACTAGAAATCACTGTGCACTATGGACTGAATGCCAAGCTGTGTTAGGCACAGAGCAAGTTTGATGAAACAAGCAGTAACCTGGCCAAAACCAGGCATGTGGTTGTATTGAACCAGACATAACCACACAGAAATACGTGGTGACAGAGTAGCAGTCCCTTGGGGAAGAATACAGGTCAATGGGTGGAAACAATGCCACTGCTGAACTCGTGTGGTCTTTCTGACTCTGACTGGTTTTATTTAGCCCTCTTTGATCATAGAATCGTAGAATGGCCTGGGTTGCAAGGGACCTTAGGGATCATCTAGTTCCAAGCCCCATGCCAGATCATGTCCTTTCTTTGCCCAGCCCTGCTTGCAAAGAGGGAGCTGAAAATGTTTAAATATTTCAAATTATTTCTGTATCTTCTTTGGAACTGCTGTTAATCCCTGTAAGCTGTTATGATTCAGAATTTACTGGCATCAAGCCCTTCTCAGATAAGTACTAAATAATATACTCAGAAACATGATTCATTCATATGCTTTAGAAAAGAAACAATTCAGCTTGTAGTCTTCCAGTTCACTCCCTGAACATGAAAGATTACGATTTTAATTGAGTTTAGAGATAGCTCTATTTTGTTTGTGGCATTTTCTGTTTTCTCTTCTATCTTTTCCTTTACCTTTTCCTCTCTGTTCTCCCCCTTCCTCTTTCCATGCTCTTTTCTCTTCCTTCTTTCTCTCCTCATATTCACACCTTTTTCAATTACATGTGTAACACACATCTCCCTTTTTAATCTTGTCAATTTGAAATTTCTTTCTAACAGAGGAAAATGATCTGATTTCATCAGGAGAAAAGCATGTCAAGAAGAGCAGATCCACAATTTATTGTTTTAAAACTGGAATTTAAATGAAAAGCATAATAATTGATTTTGCTGCATCCGGTACTTAAAAAACATCTCCCTGGTAGTTCTGGTCTGACCTAAGACCAAAATTGCAAGTGACAGCTTAATATCCAGGGATTCTAGTCTGGTATTCTCCTTTCAAGCTGTAAATTTAAGATTCTCATGTATTTGGGACTAAAAGTGAGCTCTTAGTGTTTTTCTCTCCTCACTCCATGTTTTTTCCTTCCCCTATTTACTGCATCATTGGTACTGTTTGTGCAACTGTGTCGTTCTACCATAAAGTGAGCAGGTTTTCACACTGATGGTCTCCAAGGTCAGTTAAGTAGCATCCATACAAATGCTGCATTGAATTCAGGAGAATGAACTTAAGCACAGCTGTAGCTCATACCGAAGGGCTTTAATGAGAACTAATAAAATTAGTCCCGAACAAGTTGTGAAGTGGCTAGCTAGGAGTTAATCTTTCAGAATTAATACATTCTGAATTAATACAGAATGGCTTAGGCCTTTTTTCTCCATACAATTAAGAACCCAGATTCCAAATTTCGATCCTTAAAAGCAACTGATTTTCAGAGAGCACAGTCCTGGCAACCTTTTTGAATACAGGTATTGCTGCACTGCTGAATATCTCAAGCATTATTTGTCCCTGAGGCTTCTGAGGAGATTTTAAAATGTCTTTAATGTCTGACTAATTAATTTTATCTACTGGAAGAGTTTTCTCCATCTCATTAATAGGAATAGCAAATCCTTTTCAGGATAAATGTAATATCCTGGTTTCAATGATACTACATGTCAGAGGGTACCAATGGTTAATGAGACAAGATTTCGAAATGTTCTTTATTTTGTCTCTTTATAATAAGCGTATTTCTTTCCTTCCACTAGCACTAGGTTCCCTAGTGAAATAGAAAACAGGATCATTATCTGTATCACTTTCACCAATTTATAAAACCGTAGTATTACCTCTATTCATCTCTTTTCCTGTAGGTGCAGTACAGCTCACTGAAATCTCTCTTCTCTGCCCCGTTAGTGTTTTGATTTGTCATTGCTCTTTCTCTGTTTCCAGTAGATGGCTTGAAAGATGGATGTTTAAAACTGAGCAATGTCCCAAAAGGACAATATGGGATATTTTCAGATATTATTCTCTGCTACGTGTTATGTTATATTATAGTTGAGGTTACTGACAAACTTTTTTCTAACTGGTTGTACTTCTGTTCAGAAGACTGCAGTCTTGGAGCCCTGACAATTAATTTCTGTGTGCATTAATTTACATTTATCAATATGAACACTGAACCTGAACCCTCTCCCTGATTTTTCTTGCAGGCTATAACATAGATCTGCTCAGTCGTGGGTATCTTTCAGTAATATATGCATGTTTGACTGAAAAAGTACCAGAAACCATATACATCTATGCTTGCATGACTACTCATGGTCTTTAAATAACTAGGTATAAAATTCAGAGTCTGATGCTTTTGCTTTTTTGATCTTCATGTCAAGTACTTTAGCTTTTTTAAAGTTATGCCACATTTAAATTTTCAAAGGAACCTATGTAAAAAAAAAGAAAATATAAAAAGTGAAGTAGGCATGACAGAGTAATTTTGTAAGCATTCTGCCAAGTCACAGTCCTCTTTTTCTTACTTGATTCTGGAACTTTCAGGTTCTATAGAAGCAGCTTGTTTTTCCAGTTGCATGTTTCTCTTCTGTCCTTTCCCTTTACCAATCTGCCTCCAGCAAGACAGTGCAGGCAGTATCCTTTTGTGTGCCAAGGGCTCTCTGGCCAGCTTTAAACAAAACAAACCAAAGGTCCTCAGGTTGCCTGAGGCCGAGGACATGACACTTCCCATGTCCTTGTGTCTCAGCTCTCTTCCTCCCAGCACAAACTGGTGATGCCCAAACTGCATTTGGGAGCAGTGTCAGGCGCAGCTGGATCCAGCACTATCCCTGGGAAGTCTCTGGGGGTGCTGGTTGGCAGGAACCAGCGCTGCACCAAGGAGGGTGCTCACAGATCATGTCTCTGGCCATGTCCCATTGCTTCAGCCAGGGTCACAGGCTTATTTCCTGCTATAAACTACACCCAAATGTCTGAGCAAGCACTACTAAGAAAAAGAAAACTGGTTCTCACTTTTCTTCTTTTGAGTGAGTTTAAATTACAAAGAAAAGTCATTAGAGCAGATCCCTTTCCTACTGAAATGCCAGGCTAAGAAACAGGGCTAGAGTCTCTGATGCATGTGATTCACCCCTGAGGCAGTAGAAAACCTTCTTGTCATTTTCTGACTGTAATTTAAATGCCTGGATGGCCTAACCCTTGACATAGCTTCCAGAAGCTGGGAAGCTGCTCTGCTTTCTTCTGCATGCTGCCATGATAGCCCTGGGTCTTTTAGAGCAGCTCTCTCACACCTCTATACCATAAAGGATTATCCTAGAAGTGAGAGAGTTCTTGTCTGCCCTTCTGGGTCACTTTTTCCCTGCTGTGTCTCAGTAGTGCAGGACGAGCAGAATGAGGGCAGCAGGCTCAGCTGTTGGATTTGTTTCTCATTTGATAAAGTGAGGGGTGGATGGGAAGATAGAGGGAGTTATATTGTAAACCACCACTAAGCCATTAAACTGCTCACTTACTAAAGAGTGAGACCTCTATATTAGCTAAACACTTTGTTTTGTGTGATAGAAGGAAAAGTATTTCATACATTTAAATTTTTTTTTATTCAGAAAGCTATCAGCTGCAATTTTTGAGGTGTGATCAGGGAATAACATTATGATCTTTTTTATGCAAGGGATATCATGTGTGTCAAAATGTTCCCTTCTTACCTTAAAAATCAAGCTCCAATAGCACATGAGAGTTGATTTCTTGGTCCCAGCAGCTTAAATCAGATTAACAGAGGTATGGACCTAAATTCTAGTGAGCTACCTAATGAGAGTGTGGAGCTATTCTGGCTGAGACCACAGAAAGCACTAAGTACAGAAGACCCCAGGACACTCCTCCTCTCTAGGGCTCATGTACTTACTTCTAAAAAGCAGCCATACAGAGCCCCATCCTGAGGGATACATGATCCTTCTTTACTCTTTCACAATGTAATGGTTGCACTTACTCAAAAAGGAGATGTGGGAGGTTCAGACATAAAGACAAGTGTCCTGACTGTGGAGGTAAGGTATTCTGGGTGAAGAATAACAGTGGGGGCTGTGCCCCTGTGTGACGGGGAATGTGGGAGTCTTGCCACCAGAAGGAGAATCCAGGCTGCTGAAGATATGGCTTATTGCTGTCTCTGAATTGCTGCAGTGCAGAAGATGGAGCTGTAGATATAAGAGTGCCTACACTTGTTTACACTCCAGAAATATTGCAGTAGAATTCAGGAACTGGATGGGTTCAGGCATCTCTCAGTTGTATAACTGCTGCCAACATTGAACTTAGACATTTATGTTCTACCTAAATAAAATTCTAAGTAATATTCTTTTTTAGTCTTTCTTTGTTCTCACCCCAAATAGATTAACTGCAGCTCCACAGTTTGATTTTCTAATCCAGCCATGCTTAATCATTGATGTAAAACAAGATTTTTTTCCCCCCTCTCAGATTCTTTTCTAATTGTTTCTTATTTCTTGCCCTCAAAGTATGCTCCTGAATTCTCTGCATTCATTTGTAAGGGCTTTCCCGCTTTCAGAAGTGTTTAATCAAAGAGAATGCTATCAGTAGGTGGTTAGCATTGAATGTCAGCAGCTACTTCATTTCTGACATCTCTGGGGAAAAAAAATGTTTCATTACCATGCAAATGATGTTAGTCTTCCTTTCCAAGATCCACTGTCACATGGTATAACATATGGTATACAGAACTGTATACCAAGATTTATGCTCCCAAGATTTATGCAGCAGAGGGGACACAGTTCCACTTTCTTGTAAGCCATTCAGTTTTTCTTTAGGTTGTATCAGAAATATCATGGTGCCTTTAACAGCCTATGCCAAACAAAAGAACCAAGCAGCTTAAATGGGTGCTATTATCTTTCTGGAGTATGTCTGGGATGTGAATTATTCAGTCAATACTTGGAGTGGCCATCTCTTGAACTGCAACAAAAACATTGAAGCTGCTGACGTCTCCTGGGAATTTGCAAGAGTTCCAATCATGGTAGTTGGAACTCAACTTTTCCAAGGGCTGTGAAATCCTGTAAGTAGACTAGGATAAATCTAGTCTGATTCATCAGAGAACTGGAGTACAGTTCAGTGACATTAGTGAGACTTCAGGATATGTCTGGAATTAAGCATATGTTTGAGTGAATTGTTAACCTCAAGTGTATGATCAAGTGCTTTGCTGATTCAGGGACAAGACATTCCTTGCAGCTTGTTGTTTTCCACTTTGCCATCTGGGAAGAGGCAGCTTGACAGCATGTGGGCTGTGTGAGACATTATTGCATTTCGGAAAGGGTATTAACAGCCTTGAAGTTTCCAGGTTCTTTGAATCAGGTATTTTTTCTCTTACAGATCTAACTGGGGTAGAATAACCTCACTGTAGTGTCTGAAAGCAAAGTGACCATGCCAAGGCATTTTGGCAGGTTATCAGTCAATCTATGTCTAATTAAAATAATCTCATGTTTTAGAGGACCTACTAAAGAAACGGGTGGGAAGCTTTACAGAACCTGCAGGTTTGGGAGCAAGAAACTTCCCCTTTTGGATATTTTAGGATTTCTTTTTTGAGCAACTGGACAACTGCAAGAACCCAAATTTGTAAAAGCTTTTAATCTGAGTCATATCTTCGCTAGACCTATTTTCTGAGCTGGGGGAGCACATCCATATTTATATGAAATTAATATTGTTGCAGGCTGTTCAGTCAATAAACTCTCTTGCTTCAGCCAGCTAATGCAAAAGAGTGGGTAATACAGACTTCTTATTGCATTTGTGGGAAAATACAGGACATCCTGATCTCTCAGTATTCTCCAAGTGATTTTACCTGCCCAAAAATACTAGGAGCTCACCTAAAAGAGTTTCCATAACATGCCCCCCAATCTGTTCAGTGCACAACCCTACTTCTCCAGTCCAATACCCTTCCAGTCTGCCATCACTTGACTTAAAAGTCATTTCTGTGCTGTCATGCTGCTTTGCATTTCTCATGAATGCATACAGAGGAATAAATGTTTATTGTAACACTATTTCTCTATGGATACTCTTATATTTTTTCATTCTTTTCCAGTGACAAAATGTTCCCAGCCTTTGGATTTGGAGCAAGAATACCCCCAGAATACAAAGTAGGTGCCTAAGTGTAATTTTCTAATTTCCTTGAGTTATGAGGCACAAAATAAGGGAGAAATGGTGAACAGCAGGGCAATGGCAAAGGGGAACAGCTCCTCTGCTTGTTTTCTTCCATCTGGCTTTCTCACCCAGTAATACCTCACTGAAACCAGAAATCAGGCAGGGCTAGACTTAAAGTAATTGTTTGATGACACCCAAAATATTTTATGGCATTGGCAAAGCTTCGTTAGTGGATGGTAAGAGAAGAAATGATGTTTTGAACATCTCTTGTAAAACATCTTCCTGAAATAAAGACTTGAGAAGAATTTTGCTCTGTGGCAAATTTCTGTGCACATGGTCAATAACTGGTAGAGAAATACAAGAGCACGTAGTCATGATAGAGAGAAGTGGTANAACAACAAACCAAACAAAAAAAAATCTATCTGCAGTGATGCTGCAATTGTGAGCATAAATATGCCATCTGGTAGAGTTGGAGTGAAGACAGTGAAGTAAAAGAAGGTGCATCCAACAGAGAAAGGCCCAAGAAGAAATAAGTAGAAATTCAAATCCTTGTTTCATAGAGGTTGTGTGGGCAGAAGAGTAGTTCTGCATAGATAAGTAACCAAAATCCAGGTGAGAACTCTGCAACTCAGATACTGTCTGGAAAGGAGAAGTACTAGCCACCTAATCATGCAGACTTCATCTACTGTCCCTGTGTGCCCTGCTCTGGGCTGTGTCTCTGGGCTGTGGCTGAGGTAGGGAGGTGAACACTAGCCAGGTAAGAATTTCTGAGAGGGATTGTGTGCATTCAGCATTGTAAGGCATGAATCAGCAGATGAAAAAAGGTGCAGTGTGTTCCTCACAGCTTGTAGGTCTGACACCTGCAGAAGAATAACAGTAGTGATGTACACCAAATTTGATACATGTCTTGCAAACAGATGTCTAAGGTAAGTTAATGTATGTTTTAACATTTTAACATTGCTTTCTAAGCTTGTCTGTGCCTAGCAAGGTGTTTTGCCTTGCTTTGTTCCTCAAGGGCAACACCAGTATTAATGCTTTCCAAAATCAGAGACAGCTTCCAGAGCTTTGATATACATTTTATTGTGGTATTATGAGCTCAGAACATCTGTGTCTGTTGTATGTTTGTTCCAACTGCAGTAGCTGACAACCATCACTGCTATTTAAGGTGGTGTGTCAGGGCCCAGTTGTTCCATCATCTGCGAGGTGACCACCAGTGCATGGGGGAAAACTTACAGCTTTTCCAGTCAGAGAGCCATCCTTATCTAAGGACTGCTTGTAGGAAAGTGTTACTGTGTCACCTGAAGTCTTTTCAATGGTTTTCTGGTGACAGAAGCATAATAAAGATCCCAGCACAAAGCTGCTCTTCTCAGCCAAAATAATCAGCTGGTAGCACCCATGCTTCAGATCCCATGAGCCTATTGGCAACATACCAGCTTTGCTAGACTCCAGTATCATCCTTCTCACCTGACTGTGAGAGCACATTTCAGGTGCTAGCTGGAAAACAGATATCTTGCCAGAAAGTAACTTCAGGGGTCTGTGTAACCAGATACTCCTGCAATCACCAACACCAATTTATTTTTTGTTTTAGCAGAATTAGTGTTTGGATAATTTCCTGACAAATACCCTTAAGAAACTCAGAGGCTTGCATTGAACTTAGTAGTCCATGCATGAGTGAAGTGTCTTATCCTGTAGCTTGAGCTCTCCTGAACAGTCTGTCTGTTGCTAACTTCTCAAAGCAAGAAAATGAATGTCACTCAGGGCCTTTAGATTTTGAAAAGTTCAGGAAAATTAAGGGTAAACTTCAGAAGATGGGACTGCTTGTGGATTACATATGTGTGACTAAATGAAACAAGTCCCGAAGTAAATGGCAATGCAGGTAAAGGCCAGAACAACATCTTTAATCTCTGCTATGGAAACTTGCGACAGAAAGTGACAAAGACAAAATTACATGACATCAGCTCACAAACATAATAAAACTTTGAAGAAGACAAGAACCACATTGCAGGAGACAAACTCTTCTGTGCAACAGATGGGGACAAATAATCAGCTTGGTGTCTGTCACAGGCACATCCAGCTGGAACTGCATAAGGGGTTAATAGTCATATGTGCTATTGATCAGTCCCTCCCTGTGATACTCTACACAGTCCATAAAAGCATCTGGCTTCTTAAAATAAACTATTTCAATGCTTTTGAGTCCTTACTTGGCTTTGACTGCACTTCTGAATTGAAAGATGCATCCTTTAAGATTGAAGAGTCAGCTTCATCATGATGCATTATTAAGTCAAGACCAATAAACCTGAAAATCTTTTAGTAATTTAGTCTACACTGGTATAAAGTTAATTCAAAGCCAACAATGATAAGTGTTTGATATGGAACACAGCAAAGATGCATAGGAAATGGAGAAGAAACAGATAAAATTAAAAGTAAAAGAGACTGTAGAAAAAAAGTGCTCCCAAGTTGCTTCCTTAATCTCTTATTTCCTGCTGCAGAAATATGGTAGCATTCTAAACACCACAGCAACAGAGCAGATCTCATGCTATTCAAATGATCTTTTCATGTTTTCAGTCACAAGTATTACAAGTCATACATACCATACATTTGTTTTACTAAAGGAGAGCAGTGTCATTACTGTAACAATTTACATCAAATTTAGGTTGAATGATTAGGAGAACTTCTAAGTTCTGACCCCATCATATGGATAAATCAGCTCCTCATTAATTTAGAGTGTCTGTTTTCAAGCATCCAGTCCTAATGATCTAACCTGCTCATAACATGCTGGTCTCTGCGCTCCAGCATCTGGTCTTTTTTTCCTTCTGTAGACAACAAATTTCTAGGGCTATGGAAGAAATTGCTCCCACTGCCAAGGGTTCCTAAGTAGCCATGGAGCCCCCATACAACGTAAACAACATAGCTTCTTTCCTCAGCTATCAGTGTCTATCTCTGCAGGCTCTTCATAAATCTCTTGATGTTGTACCCCTTTAAATCTTGTTTTTATTTATGTTTTCTACAGAATTTCCATTTCAAGAGCACACTGCTATGTTGTGTTGACTTTATTTCCCCTCATTTCAGCTCCAAATGACACACTTCAGCTGTTAGTAGAAAACCAGCAGTTTCTTAGTGGCATAAAGAATCTGTGGGAGTGAAGGAAGCAAGACATGCCATATATATCATTCCTCATCAGTCTAGAGATCTTTCATCTAATATTCGACAATATGATCTTCTTCCACCAAGACCTGATAAACACATCACCCTGCTCCTTGATCTAAGTAAACCTGTGAGAGAAATATTTTCCTTGTGAGTTTCTATCCTACAAAACTTGCAGAATGTTTTTGGGGTTGTTTTTGCAATGAAAGGAAGCATCTGAGATGTCTGATATAAAGTGAAGAGGTGGCAGATACAGACACAGCTGTGAAAGGTCACAGTGAAGAGGAGGAAAGAAAGCAAACCACACAGACTGACTTCTTAGCAGGCAGGACTCAAAGGAGCTGAAAAGCCACACAGCAGCACAAAACTTATTGTTAAAATGAAAAGCAAGTTCAAATTGTGTCAGCCCCATGACAAGTGGATTGCCATTAATGAAGGCATGTTTCTTGAAGGAGAATTGCAGGCTGACACCTGAATAGCTACTAAACAACTTGCAGTTTGTTTTAAGAGAATCCTGGTTGCTTCTGTATTTTTAGTGAAAACTTCATTCCCTGCTTTTGGCATGAATGTGTGCTGGAGACAAATTCACTGCAGTTACAGACACAGTGCTGCATCTTTACAACCCTAACCTGCACTGGTTTGTTGGACAGGTGAGGGACTTGAGAAGTGCTGGGTCTTTATGATTCCTCCACTTTTCGTGAGATTGATGGCTAAAATATATGCAAACCTGACAAAAAAAGGATCTGTAACAGACCGAGGGACAAAACAGAATTAGTCCCCTTATCTATCCAAGTTGGATTTAGACATGGAAACTTGGGCAGCATGCACAAAAATGAAGCATAAAAGAAAATCTTTGCCAAGCAGAAATTTGTACAATGTATCTTAGTGAGAAACACAAGCTGTCCAGCTCCCAAAGTATTTGATTAATGAGCATTCAGAAAATAATAGCTTTTGACCAAGAGTACTTGAAATTCATTTGTGTCTTAAGCTTTTGCAAAATATGCAGGCATTTCATATTTAGTTTTCTGACTGGCAGTGGCTTAATAGTGTTCAATTTATTCACAGATAAGTGTCTGATATAGTGCATTTTTGCATTTACACTTGTATGCATCTATTGTTCATGGATTTTTGACAATCTCTATTTAAATTATTAAGAAAGCATTCCTCAAAATCTGAATTTGTCAGTTTGTTTGTCAAATAGTCCTAGTACCATTACCATAGAGGAAAGCTGGATCTATTTGGGACATGGTGGTTAATTTAAACAGAATTCAACAATCTAGAGAGGGGGAAAAAAAGGATACCTAATTTTCAGAATTCAGTCATCCATATTCAGCATTTGAAAATAAATAAAATAGCTTCTTATTTTAAAAAAATGGAAATTCAGTTAAAGGGGTTTTAAAAATATGTAGGCCAAACTAGAATAACAAGTTTCAATGCAACTTAAATAGATGCCTTTGCACATTTCAAAAGGTTACCAGCAATTTGCTTTATCAATGGTGGGGGATATATTTTTTTTGAGATTCCAAGGTAGGGAGTTTTTTTTGAGATTTGAGGTTTCTGTCTGATTTCATAAAATATTTTTTTAAGAAATCTCAAAAATTCTCATCAGCTAGGAAATTCTCCTTTCCTTTCAGCCTAAATAAGAAACATTTTTAGCAGGGGCCATGCTATGAGGATGAATTTCATTGCATCCCAATCTGAGGGAAATAAGTTACCTACTGTGTTAAATCAATATGATTTTTCTATAAGAGTGGCCATAAGCATGTGGAAGTATTGTTATGATTCTTCCAAGAGTCTCATGGGTGCCATCACATTGATGGAAAACTGCAGGTGTTTGTCACTGTATATGTACAGACAGTGGAGGCATTGGACAGTGGTAAAAAAATATTTCTATAACCTGTCTTAGCAAAAATATTCCGCACTGTTTATTTAATGGTCATTTCCTCAGAAATGCTGTCACTATAATCTGTATCATAATGTATGGTAGAGCTAGTTAATTTTCTTGTTAAAAACCTTGAAGGAATTACCTGTGAAATATTATGCTCCTGGTGTAGGAAGTTCCTGGACAGCAGTGGTTTAATCCCACATCCATGATGGTATCTGCTAAAGAATATATCTGCAACCCTGCAGAGGGAAAAGATTAATTCAGAGCCAAGTGCAAGTGAACGTCTTTAGCTCCAGGCTTTGAGTGCAGTTCTGTGCAGCAGCCCATGTAACACCAGGCTGATCCCATGTAATCATCTCAGCATGCCAGCATTTCTCTCTCCTTCCCCTTTATGGATTAATTTTATGGATCCATGTTAAGAGAGGGGGCTGAGCAGAGGGTCAGCTCCATATTTGAAACTTAGTTCAGAGTCCATGACACACTCAGGGTTTTGTGGCTGTGACATTCCTTACACATTTCAGGGTTTCTTGACTGTTTATCAATCCACAACACAAACCACCCTGGTAAATGATATAAACATGCCTGTTTCTGAACAGCCAAGTGTTTTCTTGTTTCCCCAGAGAATTTCTCAGTCTTCAGCATCTTAGGCATTCAAACTTTTGCCTCCTTTTGTCATTAGTTCATCAATTCTGGGAGTGTCATTCAAGGGCTGTGCCATTCAATATCAGAAAGATGTCATTGAGTATACCAGCTTTTGGTTCTCTGTCATCAGCATGGTTTGCCCTTCAGTCACAAAGCCCTTACATGTTTAATTAGAAAAAGAAATAAAAAAAGAAAAAAGGAGAAAAATTCATCACCTTGCACTGTTTAGAAAGCAAAAGCATTGAGTCTTTGATCCAAACCACTTTTTGACATGGAAAAGCTTTACATGGAGTCCTATCAGGTAGCAGCCCAAGTTTAGTAAGGCCTTCAGTATGTGGTGTAAGTCTGAAGTCTCTGCTGGTTTGGACACTATTGAGTTCTGGCCACCACAGGGAAGACAGCAAAGGGGCAGGTTGAAGCACAGCTAGCTTTGCTGTGGGAGATGAGTTCTGAGCATTTAGAGAAGCTCTGCTTAAAAAATACCTGCTTACCTTGGGTGATGATTTCCTGTTTGTAAACCACCAATGAGCTGCTCAAAGAACTTCTTTCTTCAAATTATACTTAAACCTTGTTTAAATTGTGATGTATTGCTCAGAGAGCATAGGAAACAAGCCAATGCTTCTGCACATTCATTGTGTTTCCTGTGCTGCCTTCAGGGTATATTTTAACTCTGCTCTTTGTGAATCAGGATGACAATGTATGAGGGCCATTTGCTTTAGGAGGACAGCAGCCGACGCTCAGACAGTATTATTTGTTGGATCATTGTGCACACTGACTAGACTTGGGCTTTCCTTATTGGTCTGAATTGTTTTCTTCATTTTTCTTAAATAATAGCCTGGGTGCCATAGCTCTGAACTAGATAAATTGTATGCATTATGTGATTCTGGAAGAGGTATGTCAACAAAAGCATCCACACCATGCTTGCATGTGAGATTAAAATACTGTATTCATAGCTTTTGAAAATATTTGTATTTTCCTTTAGGTGTAATTTCAAGTGCATTTGGAATAAAGAAAATAACTGAAGAGGACAGTATTGGAAGAATCAGTCTGCAATACATAAACATGCATTGCCATCCTTCTTGCTTTCATAACACAGTTAATGCAAAATACAGAAAGCCTAAAGGAAAGAGAAAGGCTGCTGAACAAAAACAAGAAATATCAATGAGTGAAAACTCCCATAACAGTTCTTGACATATGCAATTACCTTTGGCCTGCAGCTGGTCATGAGACTGGCAGATACCAGCTGGGCAAAGTGCACTGAGAGACATCCAGAGCAGCCAGGCAGAAGGGCTCTGGAGCACTTGTGAAGTGTATCTGGCAGCCCTGATCCTCTGTGCTGCTCAGTGAGGAACATAAATAGTGACTTCCTGCATTATTTCCCATGGTCAAGTAGGATAGACTGAAAGGACCATGTAAAACTCTCTCTAAGACCAATGCTTTGTGTAGGCATGATCAGTGCCTAGCTGGGCTGAGGCAACTGCAGACTTCTCAGTGAGGTTTTCCTTCACTCCTTTCCCATCATGGTAGAAATACTGCTTTATTTAACCTCAATAATGGCAGGCATCATTGTGGTAAGCAAGACTAGCATATGATGGGGAAATTCAATTTCTCTATGAAGAACTCTCTTTGGCAGTAATCAGCCAACTTACACCACTTCACTTTCACAGAAGCTTCTCTGCAGACACATATTTGTGATCACATATGGATCCCTTAGTCACAGACCAATTTCCATACCCTGCTGTCGAAACATCTTAACTAGCAAATGAAACAGCAACATCCAACAAATAAATCTCTTCCTGCAGATAATCCTGGTTCCATTGTACAGGAGGTTGCTTTCCATATCACTAAGACTGTTGGCACTTTTGAAGATCCTAAAGAGATCTGGAAAGCTTTAAATGTGTATAATAGCAGTTATATAAATGCCTTCTTAAATCTGGGATGATCACCTAAATTCAATTTAAAATTATGCAAGTTTCCTGCTAAACTCTCAGCCACTTTTTGCAAGTCATATATATATATATATATATATATGTATCTTTTCACACATTATGCATTGCAAGACAAAATCTGAGCTTTTTCATTCAAGAAAAATTAAAACAAACACAATTAAGAGGCTGGGCTTCAGAGCCAAAGAGATTAAAAGGAATAAAGACATTTCAGCAATCAAAGAAAAAAGTAAAAAGGAATCTGAAAAAGAAAAATGCAGGCAAGAATAAACCAAAGAGAGGAATTCTGAAACTGGAGACTTACAGTGCCTAGCATTATTTAAACATACATAAGTCTTGTATTATTTTCCCAGGGCACCAAAGACAAAATACTTTGTTTTTTTAGAAAATCAGCAACTTTGTTGTAGTCTCAGTGATTTCTTTTAAGAAACAGCTTTGTAGGATTTAATTATAGACAGATTTGGAGAGAGACAGACAGAGAGAGATTGGAATATTCACTACATGCGAAGAAAACCAAGTCTTCAGGATTTTTTTTTATTTATTACCCTCCAGACTAATCTAACTTTTTAACCAACTTAAAATCCTTACACTTCTTACACTACTATTCTGCAGTGGATCCTTGATTTCTCTGGAGAATTACTTTCCCAGTACTCCTTGGCCTTAGATGAGGAACTGTTCACAGAGTGAGGCCAGGATGCAGAAGTGAGCTGAGTTTCTGCTGTCACTGCTGTATCACAACCTGCTTTCCCTCTCCTGCAGTCTGAGATGCTGAGCTCGGGAGAGCTGGCATTTAAATCACCTCAGCAATAGATTTCTCTGCTGTGTCCAGTACTGATAGCCCAATCCTGACACCATGTTTATATGATCTTCTATGTATTTGGGTGGGTTTTCTTTCTGCCTTTTTTTTTTTGGTTGGTTGGTTGGTTTTTTGTTTTGTTTTGTTGTTGTTATTGACAAGTTTGATTCCAGTTTTGCTACTTCGGTTCTGCAGGGAGCTCCATCCGGGACTGTATTTCACACTTAATGGCTGAAAGCTTGAAAGGTCTCGGGTTTGCCACAGAAAAAATGTCAAGAGTGTTTAACCACAAGTCTTCTTGGAATAATTTTTCTGACAACAGTCTTCTTTTCTTTCCAGGTCTCTCATGACTTTGCAATCAATTTCAATGAAGACAACCCAGAATGTGCAGGTAACAATCACAGACTGCCATAGCTTTGCTGTGTGCAAGATGTGCATTCTTTATTGTATCACCTGAGTATTATTCAAAATAGTTTTATTAAAGAAGGCTAGGATTTGGGGACCTGACTGGCTCCAAACCATTAAGCTTAACTTTAGAAATCTTGGAAAGTGCCATACATTAATTTCCTGAAGAGTTGGTGAACATTCAGCACTTGGAATTCCTGAAATCACTATTTCTGAGAATTAGACTAATTGAAAATCTTCAGCTACCTCAACATCATAAGTTGTGCTGCAGAAGACAGGCAGGATAAGAAGGGCAGGATATGAAAAAGCAGGCTGTGAACCTCTGTGATCAAAAATTCCCTCAGTTTAGAGCCAGTTCTTTGCCCAGACTTAGAGCCTGCTGCAAGTAAAGGGCAGGGAAGCAGCTGATGACTATTGTGGTAGAAAGAAATGTACTTTCCTGAAAACAAATGCAGCAGGAGGCTACATTGTAAGATATTGGTATGTTCTACCAATGGTCATTAATCCTTGGTAATCAGAGGCCAGATTTATGAAGCAGATGTTGCTGTATGTGAGATCTGCAGTGACTGATGCTGTCTTTCTAAAATCTCCTGCCACAATTCACTCATTTCGTAAAAGAGAGTAACAGATAAATAATCTCTAAACAAAGTAAGTTAAGAGTCTTGCTCAGGTGATCATTGCTGTCTAAAATCCACAGGTTGTTATTCTCCCTTATCCTTCTGCTTCCATTCAAATACTGAACTGGATATTTCAAAATGCTCTTCCTGTTCAAATTTTCTACCTGCTCTTTTTAGCCCTTTTCAGGCTTATTAGTGGCTTTCTTTTGGGCATGGGCAGCAAGTATGTTCAGGATGAGAACTAAGATGCAAAGAAATGAAGTGAGGAAAAGAAGAGAGGACAAGCAATTCAAGGGAAAGAGACAAAAGAATTCAGAGTTCACGCATCTTAAATGCATGATCTGTTTTTGGTTCAGTGGGCATTCCTGCTTTGTTGTTGCATTTGACCTGTTGGATTGCCCCAGTCTTTGCAGGTCATATGCTTGAAATGCAATTGGGCATAAGTCCTACAGCTGCTTGATGTGCTCACACAGCTTTTTACATTGCTTTTAAGAAGTCCAAAGAAGCAGAAGTTACATGTATGTATCTAGAAGTAAGCTTGTAAGCCAGCTTGATATTGAGACTTCAGGGTAGGGATTGGGGTGGGGAAGCAAAAGAGACCTCAGAGTTCTGTCTAGACCATCATATTTTATAATGTGCCATTAAAACACTTAACAGTGGTCAGCATTAGGTGATAACATTTATGTGTGTAGTGTTCAAATAGAGCTTTGTTTCTCAATCTAACTGCAGGATATCTGTGACCCTCTGCAAACTACAGAGGAAAGCTCTAGCAGTCCATGCAAAGAACACTTATTTTTATCCTCCTCCCCACCCCTGCCTTGCTGCTTCTTTTGAGTTCAAGGCTAATTCTTTTACCACACTGGCATTGTTATATAATAATTTTTTGTTGATTGAAAAGGCTGCCACATCCAGGTGGTGCCAGCAGAGTTTGGACAGACAAACCCTCTGTAAGCAAGGAATTTACTATCCTAACCACACTCTCTATGCAAAACTAACAATGGAAATTAAAGGGGTAAAAAAAGCCAGGAAGGAGCTGCTCTTTGAGGCTTAGCTTATGTCACTTAATAATTTAATCTTTATTTGTATCTTTGCATAAGACTGTTATCTGATAAGTTAGCCCATTGCCTGAAAGGAGTTCTAGGCCTAAGAAAACATAAAATAATCATTGCAGCATGAAAGAATGCCAGGGAAGAAATTTTGCAACATTTGCACCTGTATCCGCAAGATATTAAAAGCACTTGTTTGTCTTAAATGATACCTTTTAAAATAATATCCACCTGAGTGAAAGCAAGAAGAGGCAAAAAACAAAAAAATGTGTTGTTTAATGTGGCTCACTTATCTGCCTTTCATGGGTTCTTGTTTGTTCTGTGATGTTTTCAAGATGCTCTCACTGTATTAGGTGTCACAGGGAACAGTAACATCAGCAAGTCATGTGGAGAAAGGATGCAAGAGTGAGAAGGAGATAAAGTGCTTAATGATTACTCTATTTTACCTTGTAATATCTAGCATCCTTGCCAGAAAATAAAGTGAAATTGCTTAAGAGTATCTTGTTTTAAACAAAAAAAACAGTGGTTGGATGCCAAATAAAAAGTATATGTCTATTTTGCCTTTGAGGAATTAAATCTTTTTCTCTGTGGAAGTAGAGCTTTTGCTGGCACAAGGTAGTGTGAAACATCACTCTACATACAGGGAGTATATATTGAGATGAAGAGCACTTGAATTCGTAAAATATGGATATTTTCACCTGTTACTATTTCCATTCTTGAAAATTGTAGTATTTATAGTCTTATATTTAGTATATTAATAGCATATTAGTTTTATAGTCTTGTAATTAATACTTAGTTTATAATCTGAGGAAGAAAGTAGGCAACAACCTCTTGTCTGAATGAATGTTTCTACACATCTGTCTTAAACCCATATATGTATGCATACATTGTATTTCATTGGAGATGCTGAAAGTGGATTCCAAATAAAAATGTAAAGAATTGAGTTGTGAAAAAAAAATGCACATTGATTCTGCCTAAGATAAAGGAGTGCAAGAATAGCAAGCTACAAAGCAAGCTACACTTACATATCCTGTGGAGTTGAGATTGGATGGGCAGTAAATATTTCTAAAATACATTAATCTAAAATAATTACATAATCTAAAATACATTTAATTATTAAACATTAGTAGTTAAAGCAAATAAGAAATGTCTCTTTCTAAGATGAGAGCAACTTTCTGACATGAACAACACTAAATCTCTGTGGAATGCAGGGAGTAAGGTTTATCTTACATTATTTTACTGCATAAGAAGAAAAGTACAGTGTATCTTATAATCTTAGGGAAGATTTATGACGCCTTCATGCAACATCATTAAGTACATGTCATGAAATCCTTAGCAAGTTTAAAACTGGGAGTTCACAAAAGGTCAGTTTTGCAATATGTAATTTAATCACTGGAATTACCAAGAGAAATTTTGTAACACTACTTTACATTTCAGCCAGTCACAGATATAACTAGAGCAAGTTCTTTCGTCTGCTGGAACTGCAATGGAAAAATATATCTGTAGTCTCTAAAGAGAGAAAACTGTGTTCTCCACTTTTTCATAGGAAAAAGCATGTAATTGTAAAACAATTACAACTCACATTTGTTAGGAATAAGTGTGCACCTCTATCCTGTAAATATGGTTGAGTAAAAAATCCCATGAGTGAGCGAGTCTCCATGCAAACTGAAACTAGCTTAGGATCTCACTGAAGTAATTTCATTCTGCAGCATCCTTTGTAAAGCTTTTCAGTCTATCGCTTTCTTTCCAACATTAGACCTCTAATCCTTTAGGTCTGGTAAGCTGGGAGTTCTGAATGGGGAGGCTAATGTGCATCACTTCAAGAAATCCTTCTTCTCAGTGATTGAAAATACCAATTTCCATTCTGTGATCTGTCAAGTGTATCAGCAGAAGTCTTTGCTCCCTGGTCTGACTATATATCCTGAAATGAAAAAGCCAAAAATAGCTAGTTCTCCATCAAAAATTCTCAGCTAAAGTTCATTTTTCTGTAGGCTGCAAAGCATCTTGCTTTTTCTTTCAAGATTTCACAGCTTTTGGTCATAATCAAATTCAACCTGTGAGTGATTATGCAAAATAACCCTGAAAAATTATTTTCTTAGCACAGGAGAGTCAGGTACTTGAAAAAATGTTTTGAATTCCTTTACAGCTTTAGGGCATAAGTACAAGGGACAAATTTTTGCCAACTGTCGTGATAAACAAAAATATTTATCTGAAGAGGAGAAAGAAGTGTTGTAGTGTTTCTTAATGTGTGTCTAGCCTTTCAGCATGGATCTTAGTTGCTGATCAGGAAGCTATCACATCTTAAACCAAGAAGAATGGAAGCTATGGGATTGCAAGCTCATACCTGAAAAATAGGCATTAAAAGCTGCTGGGAAGGAGAAGCATGGTATAATGAATCTACAAACTAGATTCAAGGCATCCAGAGACAGATCCTGGAAATTATCTGAAATTGCTAGTCCTTGCTAATCATGTAGTATTTTTAATTTTCTTCATTAAGAACCCACCTTTCATTTACGTTTTAAACAAGCCTGATATTGGCATTGTGCTCCACATTTATTTTTCTTTTTTTTTGGTTTTTCATGCCAGGAATACAAGGTGTTGTGGAAGCTTATCAGAGCTGCCTTCCCAAGCTGCAGCTGTACGGACCAACAAATATTGCTCCCATCATCCAGAAAGTGGCAAAATCTGCATCAGAAGAGACCAACACCAAGGAGGCTTCGGTAAGGGAAAAAAAGCTGTGTTTGCCTTTTTTTCTTGTCTTATTATGGATCTCTTGTAGGCCATCAAAACAAGGCCTTTTAATGCAGACTGTGCCTTCACAGTTTTTATTAACTGCCTTCTCAGAAGGCAGCTTAAACCTGTGTCAGCTGGAAGAGTGTATCCAGTATTCATAGCTTTGATTGTCACAGCTTTAAACTCTCCACTGATCTATTTCCTGCTTTTAGGGCTGTTTCATTGTAGCACACCTAGCTCTTCACTGTGGAAATAGAAATGACACTACTAAGCTTACAAAAATGGAGCATTGAAGCCCTAAAAGTCTTGGTTGTACTAGGAGATGAGTTCAAATGATTCCCTACTCACACTACCCAATTTCATGTCTTCTGCAGAGGCTGTAGTAAAATTTTTCTGTTCACCTAGGGGATTTTTCTAACCATTCATTTGAAAATGGTAAGGATATAGTTTTCCGCTTGTTATTCCTGATGAAGTAATTTGTGCCTTTTAGAAACTGGAAGACAGGTCTGTTAGCCTGCACCTGATAAAAATCCCAGGACATATTTTTTGGCCTAAAAGACTTACATAGAGATCATGTTTTAAATGTACATCTTTGAGATGCATTAGGTTTATTTTGATCTTGCCTTGAATACAGAATGGGAGAAAGGGAGAGCAGGAGAATTGGATGGAGTATGTGAACGAGTAGATCTTACCATTTACAAGAGCAGTGTTGTGGGAGTAAAGGATGTAAGAGAGACATTGTGTACTGCAGCACAAAAAGTGCCTAAGTACCGAACAGAATAGAGCCTGTGCATTGGCATGTGCCTCATCACCTGGCCTAGAACTTTCTCTAAGCTTTCTTTATATGCTGAGCCTTTTTAAAGTCGTATTAGGGCAGCAGTTACCAAATATTTCTGTTCATGAGTCTGGGCTTGTAACTGATATTTACAAGATCATGTAACAGAACAAAGGGTAATGGCTTCAAACTGAAAGATGACAACTTTAGATTACATTTTAGAAAAAATCTTTTTGCTGTGAGAGTGGTGAGGTGCTGGAACAGGTTGCTTGGAGAAGCTGAGGTTACCGCATCCCTGGAAGTGTTCAAGAACAGGTTGGATGGAGCTCTGAGCAACCTGGTCTAATGAAAGGTGTCCCTGCCTCATCATCTGTTCAGCCTAGATGATCTTTAAGGTCCCTTCCGATCCAAACCATTCTATGATTCCACTGCTGTTTCCAGAACTTTGACAGTATTTAGGGTCTCAGTCCTAAAATGGGGAATTGCTATGTTTGAATTTCCATACCCACCTAATCCTGAGGTGGCTCACTCTACTCCCAGTGCTGTTTCTCATCTAACATGCCCTACTGAATAAAGTCCTACATTCTATATCTAAGCTTCCCCCTTTCTCTCTGAAAAACAATTTATATTATTCAAGAATGTTCAAGATGAAGTTTTCTCCTTGCATGTTTTGTTTTATCCATGGCAGGACAAGATGATTGGAACGTTTTGAGTTTATACTGCTGTATATACATAATTATTATTGATCTTTAGTGTGTTGGTATTGCTCATGCAGAGTGACCAAATCCTATGATTTGTTCATTTTTCCTATTAATGCACATTTGTTAAATGACTACGGCTTCCTAAAAATTCATAAGGGATCCAAGTAAAGGCCACTCTTCACCATTACCAAGTGAAGAAATGTTATAGCTCATGATCGTAGTTCAGTGGGCTTTGAGGTTTTGGGAAAGAAATGACAAGCTCACCAAATTGCTTGCTCTCCTCTGGAGAATGAGAAAGCCTCTCTTCAGGGCTCTGTATGAAGAGTATGAAGATGGACATATTCCTGCCTTGCTCTCCTCAGGGACCCCATTACTCTGCAGAGGAGAAATTAGTAGCTGAGTAGCTTGGAATGGAAAATTCTATATAGTCAATATAAAGGCTCTTTTCTCTTCAAAAAGGTCCATAAGTGAGTTACCAGAAACACTTTTATACTTTTTAACTTAAAAGGTTAAGCAACTTTGGAATATAAACTAATGATGCAATTTTTCACTTCTTGCCCAACAATTTCAGCAATATTTCATCCTGCTTATCCTGACGGATGGGGTCATCACAGACATGGCTGACACCAGAGAGGCCATTGTCCACGCCTCTCACCTCCCCATGTCAGTCATCATCGTCGGGGTGGGCAACGCTGACTTCAGTGACATGCAGATGCTGGATGGTGATGATGGCATCCTGAGGTCTCCCAAGGGCGAGCCCGTGCTTCGAGACATTGTCCAGTTTGTGCCATTTAGGAACTTCAAACATGTAAGCTGATTTTTCCATCCTTGCCGCAAAAGGGTGAATAGGTATAGTGAATGATTCATGAGGCTGGGCTTATCCTTGCATATGCATGAAATGTTGAGTAAGTCTATGGCATTACTGTGTCAGAAATAGTGAAAACAAAGGAATTAGAATGCAATGTGCTCCATTAGTGAGTTGGTGAGGGTGGGAAAGGAAGAGATAAGGCAGAATCCATGTGCTTTTTGTGGTGCCAGTCCTTGCTTCCGCTTTCTCCTTGATTTAATTTGGTTACTTTCCCTGCCTAATTTTTCATGGTGTCTGTTTTCCATTCTCTTTTGCATCTGTTCTATTAGGACTACTGTATTCTGCTTTCTGTTCCTTCATTTCCACAGGCAGATTAAATGGCTTTGAATTTGTCACAAAATAAGTGAGGAAGTGGAAATAAGTGTTCCCCAGGAAGCTGTTTCTTTATTGAAGTTTGGTGCCTGAGTTCTCAAATGCAGGATTATCCACCCACAGCATCCTGGTTGCCTCCAAACCCTTTCCCAAATTCTGTACAAGAACATGGGCAAGAAAATGGCATTGCTGAGAACTTCCCTCTGCCCTCAGCCAGCTGGTCCTGACTGAAGCCAGTGTGGTGTAGAAGACACCGTAGGAAAGGAAGGAACAGAACCAGCATTAAATTTCCAAATCTAAAGTAGAGCTTGGGTCATTAACTTTTCTTCTAAGTCACCTGCCCTACATTGTACCATCTGTTCCAGGGACTTTTCAGCAGCAGGGTAGGCACAGCATTCACCAGCAGAAGAGGCTTTCCTACACACAGAGCGGTTTTACAGAGCCCTTTTCCTCCATATGGAGACATGCATTATGTTCCCCTGCAATGCTGATCCCATCCCTTTCCTTCCCTTTTTCCATCTTTCTCTCCTTTCCTCTCACTTCTGTTACATTTACTTGGTTATCCAGGCTGATTTTTTGCTCTGTCTAGGAAGGATATCCTCAGTATTGATTTGAGAATTTCTTTGCCTCACAGTGCAACTGACTCATTCTCATCATGAGATTGCTCTTTTCAATCTGCTCCCGTACGCTACAGATCCTTAGATTTGGATATGTCACAGCCAAGTTCTCAACTCTGGGCTGGTTTTGATCTGCATATGGGTTCACATTACTTACATTTCTTTTTTAATTTAGCTTCTTTTTTAGTTTTTCTGGGATCTTTGTCACCATGAGAGCTTTTTTTCCTGTTTGCTAGTTCCAAAATACCTTCATTTTTCTCTTTGCAAGGGCTGTTCTTTTTTTCTCGTTTCAAAATGTAATTTTTCAATATTTGCCTTAGATCTAGACACACTTCTTACTTCCACAAATTCTACTGAGGAGCAAGAGAAATAGACTTGTTCCTCTTTTCCTTCTAGCTTTACGTAAGCCATGGATGCACACAGAAGGGAAAACTCACCTTAAGCTATTAGTTTGGTGCCACCATGCCAAATAGCTGCAGATAGCTGAGTTGTAGACACACACATTTCTGTGCTGACAGGGGCATACAGCCACCTATCTGCTGAAACAAAGTATGAGCACAACCACCTCATAGCTTGTGATTCCTTCAGCACATAATCACAAGTGCGTATTGCCGCACTGTAGTCATTGGAAAAGTGTCCAGAGCTGAGTTATTTATGGGCTAGTGGGAGAGCTACTTTTAATTAGGTGAAAACATGTTTCTGCAAAGAACTGGCAAAGCCAGCTACATTTGTTATTTTTGGTTTCACTTTGTATATCATAATAAAACTAAAATCATCCTGGATTTAATAGATTAATGCTGACAGTTGCTGTTCTGGGCTCTAAATATATTGTGCCCCTGGTGTTAACTTGTGACTGAATCTGTGGCATTGTTATTGCCAGCACTGGTCAAATGACAAGCATATATTCTTTTTAGTTGATTTAGATTAACTTCCCCAGTACTGGGAGAAGAAAGCAATCTTTATGTATTCTTCTTATTAAATAGTGATATTTTTCTCTCTCTTCCAGTAGCAAAGATAACATAGAGCAAATACAAATCTATCTCTATGCTTATCAGAAAAGTTAATAAATCTTATGCAACCTGATATTTAATCTGTTTATTGTGATCTTTCAGCTTTTCAACAAACGTCAGTGTAATGGATGAGTGCTCATAAAAATAGCACTTCTGGTTGAATTTCTTTATTGTCATATCCCAAATAATCTCTCTCTCTCGACAAAGTGACGTTCACAGCTTCCTTGCTTACTTAGTGCAAACAAAAGACCATACATCAGCCAGTGAAATAATTTTTCATGGGAGAAATGAGTTTTGATTCAAAATTATTTTTCCCCACAGAGGAAATGCAGATTTAACACATTTGGGAGATTTTTGTCAGATCAGTTCTGACCAAGCACAAGAATTTACATACATCAGGATATTACTTTTGACAGCTTTAAGCAAAATATATATTTAGGTAAAAATCCCATTCCTTTTGTCAATGTATCTTGTGTTAATTTATTAAGTAGAAAAAAAGAAGTATCTTTTTAGAAAGATTAAAAATCAAATTATGTAAAGTTTATAGGTTTTTCTGATAAATCAAGTATTTATTTATTGCTAAATCCATATTCTATCTATTAATGAGAGAAGAAAATGTTATGTGTGAGCATTTATTTTTTGTTTTGCTGGAAGAGTAAACCAAAATTCCCTTGGAGTCAAACCAAGCAATATTTTTTTTTCATTACTTCTGTTCTCAGGTCAGCTTGGAACTCAAGATCTCATATCTATCTAAAAGAGATCAAAAATAATCTGTGCAAAACCTTCTCCCTTTGAGAAAATGGAAGGAGGGGAGAAGGAAGTTGTAAAAATAACCTATAGAACAAAAATTTTGTATTTATTTTGTAAGTTTGACTTCAGAGAAGGTTCTGAGCCTGCACATCACTCATACAGGCATTTAAAACGTTTCAATTAGTTATTCACATACCTAAAATCTTATACCCACATCAATGTCTTACTGGCTTAAGACTCAGTGTAGACAGCAGGTTCTATTATAGGGGTTTAATCTCCTACACAATACAGTGCAGCAGAAGTACTTCAGTAAAACATCTAAGCTTTTTCTCTCTCTTTAAGGAATATCTTTGAAGCCATCAAAATAATAATAGCAACTGTAGTGACTCTTGGCAAATCCTGTAATTGTAGAGGCTTGATAAAATCAAGGTAACCATTAACACTTAAAAAAATGTCCCATTGTATAGTGCCATTCGCTAAAGGGATACATAACAAAGGAAACATATTTTCCCTGAATCCAAGTGACTTTTTTCTTTCTATAATCATCACCACCCCAGCAATGTGATTGTCCTTCACCTGAAACCGTAGAACAGTGATGCTCTGTCACTGAAACGTAGTTAAAGAAAATCACCTGCCTCAATCCATTCACAGTCATATTCTAAAAAAATTAAATTTTCTGCCTTTGGGATGCATGATATATTTACTGGGCACAAATCTGATGCCATGGGTAGATTGTATTCCATTCTGCATTGTATTTAATCACAAAGGTTAACAGCTGTGACTTCATAACATACATCACAAAGGAGTGTGGAAAGCACAGCTCTCAACCATTGCAAGGAGCAATGCTTTGCACTGTGCATTGTAGTTAAAGGTTAAACATTGTGAAGCTATAGAACTGAATCAACAGTCATTTGTAATACACACCAATTATGGAATCACAGGGGATTATTTTCCTGCTGCTGACTGATCTGATTGTTGTGTATCAGCCATCAAATAAGAACTATTCATCTTGAGGTACTTATTGCTAGGATGCTCTTCAAGCAGTAGAGAAAATGTTACAGTAAAACATTAATTTAATGTTCCATCTGTGTTAAAGATCCAGCAAAGGTAATCCTTACACAACACTGATGAACTGGGTGCGTTTTAGCTTAGAAGTTACTGAGTATAATTCTCACTTATAAAAATGCTGCTTTGCACCATCTGATCCGGAAATGAGAGTGCTTTACCACCACAAAAAGTACATAAGGTACAGATGATCCAAATCACCAGAGAGGAAACCAATCCCAAGCCTGGTTTTGGGATGTTCTCTGCTAGAAAGAGCCCCAGGACAAAGAGACATCACTGGCATGATGAAACTCAGTAAAGCAACAGTTGCCCAAGCTCAGATTGAAGCAAGGAGTCAAGCCAGCTACCCCAGAGCAACACTTCATGGGGCACATATTGCCTGTGAGCACAGTAAATGTTTTCGATTAAACCTCAATGAGAGGCTTTTCAGTTGAGGACTCCTGAAGTGGCAGTGATTCAGCATTTGAGCCCTGACAGAGCCTGTTCTGAAGGGCTGAGCCTTTGTTCAGGAGGAATGGATGTGGCATCAGAACAGAGAAGTGGAGGGGGGAGGAAGATGCACAGCAGTGATTGCTGTTGGCCCAAAGTTCAGAACATGTGAACTACAGAGATCCAGAGAAGCTGATTCTTGCCCAGCAGTGAAGTTTCCTGATTGCTATGGCTTGTGTGTGCAGCGTTGGCTCAGGGCTCTTCCCCCACTCCCTGTTTTTACCTCTGTGTAGGGTTGCATTTTTGGTAAAATAGCACAGAGGCAGGCTAAGGTATGTACAGCTTTGACACAATGGGAAGGATATTTAAAAAAACAGTAATTTTCAATAGCATTGTAGAAATCAGCCATTTGTGTGATTCCAAGGCGTATTTTCTGATTATTTTAGTTCGAGCTAGATGAACTTTAAGGTCCCTTCCAACCCAAATCATTCCAGAATTCTATAACACAGGTTTAGGCAAGAATAGGGCAACTCTGGAAAACCATGCATTTCACTTTTCAGGATTAAAATGAATGGGTTCTGTTCCTGTGTAACACCTTAGAACACTTGCTTCACATAAAGTATGCTCTATGCTTTGCCAGTTTGTTCATGCAGAAATGTTCCAGGCTTTTTTGGCTGCACAAATATTTTGGTATAAATGTCACAGTAGGGAAATAGCAGTTAATTTCATTTGTTACTAATCCCATACATGAGTCAAAATACAAAAATATAGGAAAAAATAAAAAAAACTGTTCCTGGTTTTGCTAGCATTATCTTTTTATTTGACACTAGAATTTCTAATAGCCTGGGGTTTTCTTCACCCTTGGATTAGCCTGCCTACAGTTTACCATTTACATTCTATGCAAACCAAATTTTACGACTCTGTAAGGATAAGGATGCCACCCCACAAAACAGAGTAGGTCAAAAAACAGTCAATACAATTGCTTTGTGACATGGTAGGTTTGAAACTTGGCTGATAACACAACAGATAATGAGGAGGAAAGTGCTCCTTGATTTGGGAAAAATTACTTGGTGTGCAGAAGTGTGATCCAGCCACTTTTGAGTTCCCATGCACTGTCTGAGCTGCAGTCTGCACTCTATGGAGATAAATACATCAATTTAAACCTCTCAAAATGAAATTTAAGTGTTTGCATTTTTACTGCATTTTTGTGGTGAGCTCAAAGGTAATATGGCCAAGCAGGCTGGTTCTGGAGGACTTGGAACCAGTGCTACCCAAACACTTAGAAACAAGAAAATCTAAAGCACGGGGCCAAAGGGTGCATGGGAAGAGTCCAGTTTTGTCACTGCTGAATTCAGAGACTGAGGAATATCCATGCAGTACATGCAGGTAATGGTTGCCCACAGAAGATCCACAGGCCCCTCTGCTTAAATTGAAGCATTGTCAGGGTGTGATGCAGCAATTCTGTGTTGTTGATGGAGGGCAGGGTTTCTGACTGCACTGAGGGGGAGCCCTCCTCCCTGCCTTAGGTGAAAGTCAGTGGCCATCTCTATATCCATCTCTAACTTTCAGGGTCATCAGTTCTTAGTCTGGTTGACACCTGCCATTTTTACATTGCAGGAAGAGCTTTAAAGCCTCCACCAAGCCTAGGATTAAAGATTTATTGTAACCATGCTTAAACTCAAAGTATTTTTTATTGAATTAAAAACTTTCCCAGGCATTGAAACACCATGCCAGATTCAGAAGAGCAGAATGGTGATGAAAGCCTCCCTTTCATAGTGTTACCCATACATGTTCAGCTTGGGGCTCTGCAGGGTTCCTTTCTGAACACTGATGAATGAAGTCTTTGCAGCTTTTATTGTGATATAGGGCTCTCCAGAGTGCAGGGAAGTTCAGTTACCCTGAACTTAAAATAGTCCACATGGACCTGAAGTCACACAGAGGACTTTTGACTTTAGTGTACTTTTAGGCAGCTACAGCTCCATACCTAAACTGACTCATAAAATGAGTTTCCAGCAATAGTGTGATTCACTTTAAGTTTTTCTTGCCTTCCATTTCTGTACCATACTTGATCTCATGGCACCAATGCCTCTAAGACCCATGGCAGTTCTAGCAGAGAGCCAAGTTAATGCTTGTGTTTTCTACCATTTCCTGCAGGCATCCCCAGCTGCTCTAGCAAAAAGTGTTTTGGCTGAAGTTCCAAACCAAGTGGTGGACTATTACAATGGCAAAGGGATAAAACCAAAATGTATGTCAGAGTACGAATCTTCCAGGACACTAGCTCCATGAACCTGCCTGCACTCTTTTACAAAACTAAAAAAAGAAAAATGCTACTGTCTACAACTACTGTATTTAAAAAATGAAACAAAAAATAGCACGTTTTGGTGATTTTTAACTAAAATAACTTTTTTTTTTTTTTTTTTTGCATGTGCAGCCGAAAGGCTTAAATCTGTTAAGCGGTTGTATTGTTGAAAACTTTTTATGAGAAAAAAAATCCAGAAAAAAAAAGTGAACTCTTTACATTACAGCATGTTGCCTTGAAATAAAGTTATCTGTATCTGGTTTTTATACAGGTTTGTTGAAATTTTGCTAAATTTCTTATATTTACACTGTAAAGCATTTTGAAATATTTATTGAAAGTTGATAGCCAAAATGTCTGGTTTAATCTGCTATGAACTGAGAGATTTTTCAAAATGGCAGATGCATGAACTGTATTTTGCATGTTTAAAATAAAAACAACACAGTTTTGCAGTTGTCTTTATTTCTCTCTCTGCCACAAGTCTGCCTGCTTTCAACTTCCATATTCCAAGGGAAGGGTAATAAACTGTTTCAAGACATACCTGACCTGAACCATGGACATTTCTAATGTTAGCACCTTATAAAATGGACACCCAAACAAGCTCACGATGTCTGTGGCCTGAGTAGTAATTTTTCAAAAGTCTGACAAATCCAGCCTGACAAAGTGTTCAGACCATAGCTGTAAAGAGATCTGGCTTGGAGAGCATGATCCATCAGGACTGCATGTCTTAAAACATGCCTATTTAACCCAAACAGTCTGGCTGGCTTTCAAATAGGATGTATTTTATATCCAAATTTATAATCTCTTCTGTTTGGGAATTCTTCTTTTGTTTCATTTGTGTTTTTAAATCTTGCAAGCAGTATCCAACTCTGTGTGGCACATTTTCCAAGTGAAATTTTGCACAGCCTGATTTTGGGACAAGCAGTGATCTGTAACTTCATCCTCACACTGATCACTTGTGTGTAATAGAAGAACTATTTTTTTACCAAAAGAAACAAAATGGTGGTAGATTGCACTTTCCATTGAAATATTTATGTATGTAAGTGAAGAAATTACATCAATGTAATTTTTTGTGTTTGAAGGATATGATTTATTAAAAACTAAGGAGAAAATTTGACAAAAAATAATCTGTGTGGGATTGTCCAAAAGGCACAACTTTGGATGAGTTGTACTCCCACTGAATTGAAAGCATTCTTCTTGTTAGGTCCTGGAGGAACTACTTGGGGCCAATGCTGAATATTTTGGAAACCTTCCCCTGGGAGTAAGGGGTTTTGATTAAGAAATACGTATTTTAAATTAGTTTGTAGGTAACGTAATAGTTCAGAGCTCCCTGATTCTCCTGTAGAGAACTTCCATAGGATCAGCTTTGACTGATGATTTTGTGCTTTTAAATGAAGGCAGTAGGATAGCCAAGATGCATGGGGCTGCCTCCCCAGCACATTCAGTTCTGCCCCATCTCTATCCTGCAGTGCCATCATTCACACTTGCTTGCAAAAATTTCTTCAGCTGATCAGATACTGAGCAGCAGCCAGTATTACTTCATCATGGGTATAAATTGTCTGGAGATGTCCAAACTGATACATCTCAAATCCACATTTCCGTGTAATGGCTGACACTTCATTTCAGAGCTTACCCTGTCAGGCTGCACATCTCTCCCTCTGTGGGTGTATTTCATCTGGAAGCTACTGTGATCTCCCCTTATATGTCATACACCACTCTGCCAATGACTCTTAATTCTTACATACAGCACCTCTAGTTTCTTATTCCCGCTTCCCCCCTATTTTCTTTCCATCCCTATTCTCAAGAGAAGCATTTTCTAGCTGTCAAAGCACAGGACTGAAAAATCAATGACTCTGTGTTCTTTCCTCCTCCAGTACTTCATTTTTTAATGTTTTAAAAGTTCCACACCTCAGATTCCCCATCTGTAAAATGAAGGTCACTGTCATGTATCATAAATATCTCTCAGTAGTATTGGGGGACTTTAATACTCGAAAAGGGATTTGAGATCCTTCCTCAGATGCAGGATGGTGCTCACACCATGTAAAGACTATTACATTACCCTAGGACCTGCATTAAGGGATGTCATGTACAGTTGAGGAGAAGTTCAGCCTTTTCTTTTTTTTCATTTGCCAGACTGAATAAAAGAAAGCTTTCAGCAAGAAAAAATAGGAATCAGATAAATTTTTCTTCTGGTACATGTGATCTCTGACTAAACTAATTTTTGAAGTGTTTATGGTTACATAGAATTTGGGCAGTTACAGCTCTTAATTTCCAGAGGTGTTACGAAGTGCTTCTATAATATGGCATCATGAAAAATGCAGAAATCAAAAGGCTATTGTATGCTGAGCTATATAAAATATCAGTCATTTTCATGTGTGTATATGGTCTAAATAAGTGTGTTTAGAAACCCCAGCTGCTGCAGATCTTTCTGTTTACTTCACACAATCCTGATTATAAATGCTCTCTAGTTAAAAACAAATCATTATCAGTGGTTGGTATAAGTCAGCAATTGTGTAGCAGCCCTCAAGTGATTGGAAAGATACCTTCATGGTATTGAAAAATCAATTGGAAATCTCCTTCACTCTGTACAGATCTCAGCATGTAAGACAAACACGTAATAGTGTGGTGAGTTCATGTAGGATGCACTGAAGACAAAACTGGCCATATGGTAAAGGCTTTCTAATGAGGTTTTGGATGTTATTTTCATTGCTCCAAGCTACTCTCTGCAATAAAATACTGTGGACTTTGTGCAGGGTAACCTCATTAAATATATGAATATATCTCTAAAATGGGATATTTTTCTCCTGTTTCATCTACTTAGGGTTTTAGCAAGGCCATTCTGCCTTTAGGCTGAACTGCTATCAATTTCTCTTGCAGATTTTTTATGCAAATTTAAACTTCTACTGCCTTTTGATGGATCATTTTAAATTCTGAAAACTGCTTTAAAATAAATTACATCTTGTCCTTCTGAGATAACCAATGATCTAAAATATATTCTCTGCCAACTACAACCGTGCCTTCCTTTTTATCTCAAATCCAATTCAGAACCAAAAAAGTCACAGAAAACTCCTATTAGCCCAAAAGACATTAACATCTTTAATTCTTGAGCCAGATGCAGGGATGAGTTGTATTTTTAGTTTGTAGGGAAAACTAAGTCCACAAGAGATTTTAATAAAAGCACTAATACACTGCTAAGTGCTTATTACCCTAAGGTAAAACCTTTCCATATGAAGATTTTACCATGACCATGATATCATGTTCTACTTTTTTTTGGGAAGGATGAGCTGGAAGATTCCTAGGATAAGTTTACACTTCTCAGGTTATGTTTTTCCCTTTATTTACAGAAAATGCTATTTTTGCCACAAGAAAAATGGAGTTTATAGCACCACCTGTCCTCCTTTAGAGGTCTTATTTGTACCTGCAGTCCTGAGCTGAGGAGCTGCACTATACTGGAGACAATTTCAGCAATTAAGAGAGCTATTTAAATGATAACTGCCAGCCCAGCTGCATGATTGCTTGCAGCATTCACTGCAAATCATCAGCTGGCTGCACTCCCACCCCCTCTTTTTTGTTTTTTCTAATATCATTGCAAAGTTGGAGAGATCCTCCAAACTGATCAGGTGAAATCCAGGTGTGACCTCTCCTGTGAAGGCTAACAGTTCAAAAGTGGTGTTTCCACTTCCCACTTTCCACTTCCAGTTCCAAAGACTACCCAAGGCAGAAGACTGGTGGGAAAGGTTTTTATAATGGGTGCTCTTCCTTTCCTCCAAAAAAAAGTGGTAGCCATTTCCACTGCTATGCAGAAAGCCTTTAACTGCTGTGTTCAGGAGGCACTTGAATTCTTGTCCCACTGATTAGAGCAGGCAGTTTGCCATCTGATTGCATTCAGAGTTGCAGACATCTTGATACACCCACTCCCCCTTACACACACAAACCTGAGAGTTCATGCCTCTTTAGCACCATGACAAGCTGCAAATACCTAAAAAACCAAACCAATCAACCAACCAACCAACCAACCAAAAATGTTTATTTTACATTGTGATAAAAAGAGGGAAAGTACAGAACTGAAACTTTTCTGTCAGAAATGTGTGCCCCTGTGTATTACTTCCAAGTTACTGGTGTATGAAATCCTGTGTGTCACCTCAGCTGTGCAGAATGCTACATAGGAAAAACATCATACTGTGGCAACAAGGCTTGCTAGGATCAAGGGAGCCCTCTTCTCTGGCTGGGAGCATCTGCCATGGCTTGGCAAGTTACTTGATCTTGCAATGTGCCTTGATTCCAGACCTCAAAAACGGGGCAAATAGATGCAGTGATCACTGTGATAGCAGAGATAACTACCTAGGATCAGAAAGGGAATATCAGTTGGACTGTAAACTTGGGAGATGCATTTCTGAACACATGATGTGGCCACTTCTTGAAAGGACAAAAAGTAAATTCTGGACAAGGAATGTGTGTGAAGGCTACTGGTAAGTTTTTGCATCACAGTTTTGGGTGTGAACACCAAAATAGCCCACTTACAAGGCTCAAGTGCATCACACACACCCCACACCCCCTATAGTAGGGAACAGATTCCAGTTGACCATGATGAAAGCTCATGTGTCTTTATATAAAGGGATTTCTGCTGAAACCAGAAGGGAATCTTGGGTTCATAGCCCTTTACTATCCCAACTAGCACACTCTCAGCTGTGCTGGTTCCCTGCTCAGAAAAGGAAAAAAAGGGTGAGCCAATCCTGAATTCTGATGAAAGCCAGACCACACCAAAGCCAGGGTGTCACAGGTACCTTCCCTGTGTCAGGGTGCCCAGAGCCCTCTGCTTGACCCACCCACTTTAATTTTACCAGGAACTTTCCCTGGCAACACTATTAAATACATTTCCCGTACGTGCTGCCCTCATGCTGTCACACCCAGACACTCGCTTGGAGCGCACAATTATAGAGTGATGGGATCGTTCCAGTTGGGAAAGGCCTCTAGGATCATGGAGTCCACCCATTATCGCAGCATTGCCAGGGCCATCCCAGCACCGCGTCCTTAAGTCCCACATCCACACGGTTTTTTGAACACTCCCAGGGACAGCGATCCCACCACTTTCCCTAGGCAGCCTGCTCTCAATGCTTAACCACTCTTTCCGTGAAGTTTTCCCAATATCTGATCTAAATTGCCTCTGGCACAACTTGAGGCGTTTTGCTCTCGTCCTGTCGCTCATTTCCATGGAAGCAAAGTCCTGAAGTGGTTAAGCCCCGCACGCCGAGGAAGTTTGACACAGCAGAGTCGCCTCTTCCCAGACACCACCACACCCCCGACGGCATCTGCTCAACACCTGTAGGAAGGTTTTGAGTCCTTGTCTCTCAGCCCTGTGTGCCTAAGGGGTGCTTGCTAGCGATAAACCCCCCCAGCCGCTGGCATTTTCCGTTTTAAACACTTGTGTGTTGGATTTCACTGGCTCACGGCTGGAACGCGGGCAGAGGAGGGATGGAAGGGCTGCGAGGGGAAAGGGGCCCGTGGCTCTTTCTGCACGTCTTCGCCTTTGGGTGAGGTATTCCCACCGCGTCAGAGCAGCTCCATCCATGGGTGCTGCAGCCCACGCCCACGACTTTGGGGTCATTCGGGAGTTTTAATGTCACCCTCGAGCTGGCCCGCCGCGGGGCGGAACTCTCTGTGCGGGGCAGCACGGAAGGTTTCCAGCGGCGGACGCGGCGGGGCCGGAAAGCGGCGGCGGCTCCGCCGGGGTGGCGGCATGGTGGGCTGGGGACAGCTGGCCCGGCTCGGCGGGCGCCTCTGGGCGGCGGCGGCGCCGGCTCCCGGACACAGGTAGCGGGACGGCTGGGAGGGGAAGCGGCTGCTCTGGGGAGGGGAGGGAAAGAAGAAGCGGCAGGAAGAGCGGGGAGCAGAGCGTGGCTCGGCCCCTGTCGCAGCCCCGAGGTCATAGAATCGTAGAATGGCCTGGGTTGGAAGAGGACCCCGAAGATAATCTAGTTCCAGCCCCCCTGCTGTGGGAAGGGGCGCCTTCAGCTAGACCAGGTTGCTCAGAGCTGCATCCAACGTGGCCTTGAACGCTGCCAGGGATGGGGCATCCACAGTTATCTGAGCAACCTGTTCCAGTGCCTCGCCACCCTCACAGCAAAAGATTTCTTCCTAATATCTAATGTAAACCTACTGTCTTTCAGTTTGAACCCATTCCCCCTTGCCCTGTCAGTACATGCTCTTGTAGGTAGTTTTGCCTCGTCTTTCCTGTAAATTCCCTTCAGGTACTGGAAGGCTAGGGGCACCTGAGCGATCCTTTTCCCTCGGCGGCCTCTCCCTGCTCCTGGGCACCGCCCTTGGGAGAGGCCTCTGTGTGCAGCCTGCTGGCAGCGCCTGGGAGCTTTGTTCGGGGTTGTCATGGCTTACTGGTGGAGCACTCCAGCCTTAGAAGTAGCCTCAGTCTTAGAAGTGGCCCCAGTGTGCGTGGGAGTTATGGCAGAACAGGCGTGTTCAATCTTTGCAGCATAATGAGCGACTTGGCCTGCCATGTTTTCGGTCACCTTGGCCCGCTGGCCACGTGCATTTACTACCTGTACTATTAAATGCTCTACTGTTGACATTGCAGAGGATTGGGGAGCATTCAAGCCTTTTTCAGCCCTCATAAAATTTATGGCAGGACACTGAGCTGTTTAGCAGTGTTTGTAGAATCAGAGGGGTGTTGGGGCTGGAAGAGAGCTGAGGAGCCAAGTTCTAGGCTGAAGTCTAAATTCTTTCTCGCAGTGTGGCCAGCCCTGAGGTCAGACCAAATTGCTCAGGGCTTTGTGGTTTTGGGACTGAATGTGCACAGTCCCTCTAGACCCCAGTGCCAGTGTTTGATTGTCTTCAGGCTAAACATTTTTTTCCTTATGTCAAATCTGAGTCCCCCTTTTCAGTTTACAGCATTTCTCTCACACTCCTGGTGTCCACCTCATTGACATGGCCTGCCTTGGTCTTGTCAGTAGCTTTTTCAGAAATTACTCTGTGCCACTTGTGCATGAGACTGTGCATTTCTCCTTTATGAATTTCATGGGGTTCCTTGTTGGCTTGTCCCTCTGGCTGGCAGAGGGACACCCTTGAGCATCATCCACTGCTCCCTTCAAACTGAAGAAAGGTGCACTCATCCCCTCTCAGAGGCCACTGATAAAGATAGTGAACAGGACAAGTCCCTGAATAGACTCTTGAAGAACTCTGTGTGTAATTGGCCTTCTAGTAGAGTCCAAGCCATCAGCTGTGACTCCTTCAGCTGATGATCCAGCCAGGTTTTTGCTTGGCTGATAGCCCACCCATCCATGCCATAACATCCCATCTTGGATAGAAAGATGCCACAAGAGATTGTTTTAAAAAGTCTTCTGAAGTTAAGGTAAACAGTACCTACTATTGTCTTTTTGTTCATGGATCTAGCTGGGGTTTTTTATCTTAAAAGGAGTTGTTGGTTGGTTTGTTGTTGCTTGCTCCCCTTTGGTATAATTCAGAATACTTAGTCAAATGACAGATAATTGTTTAATAAATTAGATGTAACATACATGTTATGAGACACTTTTTGTACTGATAAGGCACTCAAAACCTTTTCCACCTCTGGAAAGGGGTCAGCTGGGCTTTGTAGTCAGACACATCAACAGTTCAACGTGGTGGCATGAGCATCTTTCTGAAGAGAATGTGGAGTTCCTCAAGAAGATAACTGCAGAGGAGTACAAAGCTCAGACAGCCAGCAAGCTGTGCCCTCTGAAAGATGAGCCATGGCCACTGAATAAGTGGACACCAGGTGAGAAAGTATCTCTTCTGAAGTGCCTGTTCATGCTGAAATTACTTGTATTGTTGTGTTGTATTCAGTAACATCAGGATTATGTCTTGTGAAGTATTCTCCTTTTGGCTTTCACATCAATCATTCAATAAATCTCCCAGTAAATAAATAAATGTAATACATTAGTTCTCTAAAAAGCATTTAAAATATTCCAGGATGTTAAGAACCTTTTAAGAGCTTTTAGTTCTTAAGTTTAGTTTTTAGATGAGCACTTGGCTCATCCCACTGCTGTACAGCAACAAGATAATAAATTAAGAATTCATCAAAAAAGTCTCCTTAGAATATAAAGTGTATGAGCTTGAAAATGTTCTTGTTAATATTGCTGGACTCTGAAGAAAAAGTGTAGTATATAATACATCCCACTTCCTGTCTGTGATTACAAATTCTTACGGACTGGAACACAGAATTAAATTTTTCAGCTTTCAAAAGGGTCACATCGTTTGTGTGGCAGACTTGACAGGTTGCCTTTGCAAAGATTGGGGTGGGAGGAACCTCCTACAGTAAATTTTCAACAGTTAGTTTGGCTCTAATACATGGGTGTTGAATTTTGGAAAAAAAATCAACCAAAAGTTGTTGCATTTTCTATCAAACACAACTGAAACAGCTAGAACCTTACTGCTGATGGGGTTAAAACACCCAGCCTACCTGCAAGATTTAGCTGTGTTTTCTCTCCTTCACCTCCTTAGGAAAGATCAGAGTTAATGGGACTTTGCAGATTATTGCATGAACTCTTTCAATTCTTAAGTGTGAAGGTGCATCCATGTTCTGTTTTGATCTACAGATTCCATCAGAGTTGGTGTTGTTGCAGTAAAACTGGGAATGATGCCAATATGGACCAAATCAGGAGAAAAACATGCTGTCACACTACTTAAGGTAAAATAAACCATAATGAATTTAATCTCCTACACTGGATTGTAAACTAGTTGTTTCAAGGAAAAGTGAAACTTACTACTTGTAGGAGGAGTAAGAAATCCTGAAAGAAAGTAAAGATTTCTTTCACTCCTGTATAGTACAACATGCCCATTCTGTTTATATCCAAACTTTCTAGGAGTGGTCTGCCCTGCTGCCTCAGCTATTCAGGTGCTGCAGAGCCATGAGTGGTGTTACCTAGGTGATGCAACAAAGCTGGGGTTAACTATCCCACTTCACTTCTTTTATTTTTCCACCTGCAGGCATGCTGGGATTAGTTTCACCTTGGTTTCTGAGCCTTTGTAGCTCTGAAGCTGCTTCTTCATATTCTCCAGCAGCTGCTCTTGTGATGAAGCCTTTTGCTGACTGGCTGCTGCCATAAGAGGAGCCACTGCTGTGAAGGCCATCAGGTTTACAGGGCAAAGAAGTAGGAGTCTAAAATGAGGGCTCTTACTTTGTGCTTTGCCTGCTTACAATAGGGCTTTTGCAGATCTTGTGTGAAAAAGGTGATTATCATTTTAGAGCGTTTATGAAATTCGTTTGCATTCTACTAGTTTTTTTTTTTGCTAAAATAAGCCTTCAGTTCACTGGAAAAGCAATGTCATTGGTAGAAATGTAACACACTGTCTTACTTGTAGGCTGTATCTTCTGTTATGAAAACAGAGACTGACTATGTTTTGGTGTCTTAAGGTGTATACATCTGCTTATGCTCAGACAAACGCTTTTTCTTTTCTCTAGGTTCAAGATTGCCATGTTTTAAGATATGTTTCAAAGGAAGAGTCAGGTGGAAAAACAGCTAAGCTGCTTGTTGGAGGCAAAAATGTATCTCCTTTTTCTGTAAGTGAAGCCCCTTGGGTGCCACCTTTGGAATAGTCGTTCCTGTTGTGATTACAAAACAAAAGTAGCATAAGTAGACTTCTCTGAAAGATTTATTGGCAGACAAGTGTGCTTTGTAATTGATCTTTTGTCGCATTCACCTTTGCTGTTTCCTAAAGTAGGTGTAAATTCTTGGTTAAGAGAAAAGCAAGAAGAACTTTCTGAAAGTTTTGCCTCATAATCCTCTAGGAAAGCTGTGAGTTTAGGAATTTGCTTTGATGTGTAGTGTCCCATGCTGGCGAAAGAGTTTGAAGGGCCACTAGCAATGGAAAAATGTATGTTCTTCATGACTGTAGTTGAGATGAGGACTGCAAGATACACACCTCAGGGGCCTGTTACTCAGATTCATTAGTTTACAGCTTAGTGCTATAGCTTACTCTTCTGTACTGTTTTTAGCTATAGTTCTTATTTTTCCCCAGGTCTGTCAACATTGTTTAATTTGTCTATAGTTCTGCTGGTAAGTAACTTTAAGACTTATACTTTCAAGAAGACAGTTTCATGATAGTAACTCATCAACAGCCATATCAAAGCCACTCACTTGTTTAGACATCCCAGTAGCTTGATGTGGAATTCCCAGATGTCTCTAGTGGCTGAGGTTGTCTGGCAAAGCTGTCATTCCCCCGGATGAGTTACAGATCAAGCAGGAGCAAAGCATTCCCTCAAAGGATTGCAGTTTCTGTGATGCATTATTTCTGTAAAATATATTTTTTCAATTCTTGCAACATCCTGACACTCATTTGTCTGATTTAAGCAAGTAAAAAAAATCTCAGGACTCATGACTACTAAGCAGATTATCTCTGTTCATGATTATGGCTTTTTGAGGACATAGATTTCCAGTTTTCAAACAGATGGTTGTCCCAGGGCCTCAAAATTAATCTGTGTATTTGTTTCAGCTTTAGTGGAGGTAAGAGAAGAAGGACCTTTTTTCATTTGGTAGATCTGATGACTTTTTTAGCATATTCTGTTGATTTTGATCAGGATTATACTTCAAGGTCCCATTCTTTTATTCAGTTGCTGTATGCCATGTTTGGCTATCACAGCTTCTGCTTTTCAGGTATCTATCCTGTCACTTCAGTCCATTTCCACTTTCCAGGTATGACATTTTTCCTGGAAAAATGACAGCTGTGCTTTTATCTTTCCTATTACTTTGGTCTAAGACATGCAAGAGTCATGGGAATAATGATTTTGAAGTTGTATTTTGCCCATTAGACTCCTTAGAATTGATCTTTTCATGCAGATGATGTTACCAGTAAATCCAGTATGTTGTCAGAGTAAAAAAATGCCAGAAATAAGGAGGTATAAAGAACTTCTTTTTAAACAGCTCCTATGAAAATTTCTTCAAAACAGAGCTACCTAAAAATTCAACTCAAGGACTTTTTAGTAGTATGAATTATGTCAGAGACTTTCTTTGGGCATAACTTTTCCCAAGTTAGCTTCTATTAATTCGGTTGAACTTAGATTCATTTTAATGAAGAAATTAATTAAATATCTTTTGAGCAATCTTTGGTGAGGTCCTGGCCTGAGACTGAACTGTGTAGTAATAATAATAATAGTATACTGAGCTCTATTATTATTTTTGGCATCATCATTGTATAAACTAGATAATTCCTGAGGAAGAATTTGGCATGCTGATTCTGAGCAGTTTTACTTGTTAAGGTGCTGACAAGTGATTTACTTCTGTGGTTTAGCTGCAAGTTTTCTTGTTTTCCTATGTTTATCAGCCTTTTTATGTGTTTCTTTTCTCTTTGAAGTGTCAGAAGTGTTAATTAAAATAAAAGTGAATGATACTGTCTTGTATTAGCATAAGCAATTTCTCTTCTGTTAATTCCTCATAGGAACATCTGTCTTCCTCAGATTCCTCACAGCTACTGATTTTTAATGAATTCAATCAAAAGATTCCTTCAGTAATTTTTCTAACAAAGAATTTCCTGTATTTCTTTGGAGTGTCAAATTGCTTTAAAACTGATAAGGGGTATTGCATTTTTAGCAAGATTCATTTTTCCTTTTTAGCTTGATGTATGTCACTCTGTTACAAGTGAACAGATCTTTCAGGATTTTTTAATGCGAAATTGTGCTCAAAAGTATGGTTCTATCAGTGCTCAAACATTTTTTTTGTCAAAAAGATTTTATATGCTTCCTATAAGTGAGGGCATATTGATCATTTTCCTGTAATACTGGAAGATATTGCTGGTGTTTTTAAAAATAAGAAGCATTTGAGAATTCACTCAGTGTTCCCCTCTTTAATATTGCTTTTTAGGAAGGGTTTGTAAAGACAGCAGTGTTTTGTTTGTAAAAATACATCTCTCTGACTTGGCTGTTTGAAGAGGAGGTGCTGTTACAGTAGAACAGTGCAAGGCTACAGCCTAGAGTAGGACTTCTGAGATGTAAGTGAATTTTACCCTTTGACTTCACCATGCTCTCCTTCAGCTGTGGTAGCTCTTTCCAGCCACCTATGCTGAGCACAGGGCTTGCTGTAGCTTCAGGCAGCACTTTTACATAGGTAGAAATAAAGGATTGATATACAGGCGCTTAGTAGGAAGTCCGTATCTTTATTTTTCATTCTCACATATAGTTCTGCAGATAAGTACAGTTGCTCCACTAATCCCTCAAGTATTTGTGGTGTTAGGAGAGATTTTGTATGTAGTTGATCCTAGTTTTTTAAAGATATTTGAAGTATTTTGTACTGTGACCTCAAGTTAACAAATCTCTAAAGAGACACTTTTCAATCTCAAAGACAGATTCATCAACTTAATTTTTTCTAAATCAGAGATCCTCATCATCTTGCTTCTTCATTCTTCATAAAACTTCCTCTGTTCTAACACTTTACAACAAATGTTTGAAAACAAAAGAAAGGGCAACATGCAGATTTTCAAAACTGTATTGTCAAATACACTAAGTAATGTTTTTAAAGTTGTCCACATTACTTGCTCTTAAAATACACAAAATAATTTTTGAGAGAGGGAACTGCACAGGAGTTTTGAGAAGCAAACCTCAGAGATTATATTATCCAAGTGTGACAGTATTGTTAATGCTGAAATTGCTTTCTACCAGAAAACATTTGAAGGAAAATCAGCTGCATCGCTTTTTTTTCCCTGCGGCCACAATTTTCCTGCCTCACTGTTTCTGTTGCTTGGTTTTGTCTCAGTAGTCTGCTGTTCTGTGAGGTCTTGTTTAAAACAGCTGAGAATAAGTACTTTTAGATTTGTCAGACTCATATGAAGAGAAAATCCCTGCTTTAGTAAGTCAGCAGTGGTTTTGACACCAAGTGTACTTGCTATATCTTAAAAATACATAGATCATAAACTTGTTGTTATTAATTCTTCTTTTTTTGCCCAGAGACTCAAAATTTTCTTCTGTGGAAATTTAAGCATTTCTAGAAGTTTCTGCAAGATGAGAATTTGTTTCCATGGTTTTGTTAGCTAAATAAATTGCATTTATCATGATGTGTAACTAAGTCATCAAAAGCTTTGAAAAAGAGAACCTACTTCTAAATGGATGCAAAACTCATTGTAAGCCATGAAAAAAAATAGCATCTGTCACTACATTCTAAATGATTGGTTTCCTTTTTCTGATCTTCGATATGTTCGTGTATTTCTTGTTTATATTAGGTAGCTGTAGGGTAGCTACTTGACAGAAAACAAAAGGCAGACAGAGGAGTTTTTAAGTAAGCTTTATGTAGAGATAAAATGCAAGCCTCAGGATGAAATTCTAGTATGATGTATCTGTTTCTCCAAGTGATGTTGACGGCCTGTAATTGTTTTCTGTGCTAGGTTGATTTTTGGGTATTTTAAGATGACTTCTTTTTTATGCCTGCTTTTTGTTACAGAAACCAGAGTCTGCACATGAAATTTTTAAAGAAGCTGGAGTGCCACGGAAGCAGAAAGTTACAACATTTAATGTAACAGATGATGCCATAATTAAGCCAGGTAATCTTTTTGAGCTAATGAGTATTATGTGCATAGTCATTTAGCATCTGCCACTTGTAGACCTAAATGAAGTTATATTGACAATGCATATTTCTGTGGGGTTTTTTTTAGGGAAATTAATAAATTCTTTGTCATTATGCACAAGCAAACCTTTTTCATAGGGAAAATTAGAAAATGGGTTTTGCTTTTTAGTTGGTGAGATGTAGGATTTTTGCTTATTCCAGGATACTATGTTTCCATCTATGAGAAAATAAATCCAATCCAAATTTACTAATCTGAACATTGAGTTAAGAAGTAAATGTCTGTAACATTGGCTGACTTATTGGGCATAAATATGGATACAGTTACAGGAAGATCCTTATGAGAGGGACACAGAATTTTGTGGTAATGTTTCTCAGGACCCTGAAATAGCAGTTCAAGTTTTTATTTCTTCTTGCTGCATTCAAAAGTAGGACGATGGCTGCTATTTCTGACAGCTTGCAAAGTAAAATGCACTAAAGCATATTTATAACAAACATTCTCACTGAAAGTCAGTGTTGGAAGTTTGGAGATCAAATAAAAAGTTTTAAGTTTCTGTGGTTTTATTAGGTAGTATATTTAGGTTGCATTTATTTTGTGTTTTTTGGCAATTACAGGTATTTTCTGAAGAATTATGTAAGGTAGGAAATTCTAATGTATTGCATCTTCAGTGCCATTAGTGGAGCTTTTTGCAAGACTTTTTTAAGACAGTGCAGTAACTGATAAAAATCAAGTCTGACATGAGGAGGAAGTATCAATTGATGAATGAGAAGCAATAGTTTGAGATAAAGCAGAATTGCAAGTTTTTGATAAACTGTTTTTGCAATATGTCTATTTTGTACATAACATATTTTAAGTGCATGATTTTGTGCCAGTTGGCAGTTATCTTATCCAAATGTGTGGATTATATAAATATAACATGAAATAATACGAAAATTTTATTCTTGAGACTTATGAGGGGTTTACATCATTTCATTTTTCATTCATACAGATTTGAGAAAGCTTGAAGGCAATTGAAAAAACATGAAGCAATTAAAATTTCTTTTTTTTAAATGGATGTATAACAGACTGCAAACAAGTATGCGGGCACATGAATCTTCAGATTAAAGTTCATTTATAAGGAACTAAGTTATTGGGTTTGCTGTGTTGGTTTTTTTTTAGCTGCTAATGAAAGAATATTTCCACATGGATGAAAAAAATCACTGAAGACAAAATAAATCTAAAACTAATATTTTGATACTGCAAGTACTTAAGGAATTAGTGTAATTACAGTGAGGTGAGTGATGTCACTGACCTACAGTAGCACTGTTTCTGCTAAAGGTTAGAGTGTAGACGGTTCCTCAGTGGAGGAATCAGTACTTTTGCCACAGACTTTAGTTTGGAAACACTGTGTCTTAATAGAGGAAGTGTAGCAAAATTTATTTTTTTTCAATTCCGATTTTTTATAGTAGATGGGGGATTTTTGTGGTTTGTTTGGTTTCTTGGTTTGATATTTTTTAAAAAACCCTCCACCTTGTGAAGTGCTAGTAGTTCTAAATGCAGCATATTCTATTCTCTTGCTAAGCATATGTATTATGGGTCTTAACTAATTAGGCACTTTGAGCTTTGGCAGTGTATGAAGGGCAATGTATCTGGGTAAAGCCTTGACCCTGAAATTGGGTTATATCCTAAGAAATGTGCTTAAATAGTAAATATTTAAATAAATAAATATAGCATCTATTTCAGTCAGTGAGGTTCATAAAGAAGAGTAAATAAGATGTAAATAACAAATTCTGTTTCCTTTCCTATAACTGCAACCTACCCTGGAGGATGATGACTGGGTGGTAGTTTGGGGATTTCAGCACTAACTTGAACATGATCTCTCCTCTTCTTCTGCAGGTACTCCTTTGTATGCTGCTCACTTCCGCCCTGGGCAGTTTGTGGATGTTACTGCAAAAACGTAGGTGCCTGAGGATTTATTGTGTCTTAAATCTCTCTCAAAGAGCTGATTTTATTTTTTCCTTCTAGTTTGGCTTGAACCCATGGCTCACAAAAACCAAAATACAATTGCAGCGGTAGTAACAGATATTCACTCACTGGGTCAAAAATATCAAATTATATTTCTTGATGAGGCTTTCTCACGATTTTGACCAAGGCAGGTAGACTATTAATACTGTTAAGGCTGAGATTCTGCCTGTGTTGTCTCTCACATGCCCATGATTAGCATGGGGAAAGAGATGTTTAATGCAGTATCTCTACTATGTAAAAATGGAGAATAAATGCTGAAAGGCATCGGTTCCCAAAAAGACGGCTTAATTTTAATTTGGTGGAGATGAGAAGAGAGATGTAGACTGAAAGGATAGCAAAAAGATAGTGAATACATTTAGCAGTACAACAGAGCTGTCAAATGATTTTTTTTGGTTGTTTTTTTTTTTGTTTTCCCTCACATTCCAGCTCATGTCCTTGCCAGCAGTGGCTAAAGATCTTTTACTTATAATTTCCTCTCAGACCAATGCAAATGCTAAATTAGAGCTCAAGTAATAGAGGATGTTCAAAAGAAAAACTGGCATCTTGTGGCAGAGACTGGTCCTGGTTCTTGTAGTACATCTGTGATTTTCCCTGACCAAGAGAGCTCCTGTCTGCATATTTCAGTGTCGTGATACATGTAATGGCAAATATTATCTTTGTTTTATTTTCTCTGCAATAGAGATAGTATCCAGCTACAATTGTCTCACAGGTAGGGTGTAATACCTTTAAATGTCCAATACTGTTCATAGGAGTTTGTATATATGGGGAAACCAGCCATATCAACAGAGCTGAGTATGCAATTCTAATAGGGTTACACTTCACTACATTTGTGAAGGCACTCTATTCAGAAAAACAATTTAAGGAATTGACTTGAATTAGTATTTTTTCCAAGTCAGACTTTCTTGTGCAATATTTAGATCTGGCTTACTATTAATTCTGCTTCTAAATTGCATTCAGTGAGCATCCTGTAAGAGACCATAGCTTGTTTGCAAAAGAAAGCACATGATCATTAGGAATACAGTCATTTAATGGAGATTGTGTCAGTCTTTGTTAATGCAGAAAAGCTTTGTTTTTCTAGGAGTTTTTCCAAGAACTAAGAAAGGGATCTTTTAGCAGTGTAGAAGATATTGGTGAACAGCCACAGGGTATTGATTTATATCTTGCTTTTAGTATTTGAAAATACAGCAAGCTAAAAATAAACTGAGTTCTCGATCCTGTTCAGTGAATCTATCCTGGATTGTAATTCAGTATTTCTAATATGCTTTCTCCCGATATTTGTATGATCCCATTTCAGAAATTACCTGTGTGTTTGTACTGCTGATTTGGTATCATATTTCTTGTAATCCTTCTGTAAAGGTGAAGGAAATGTTCTTTAACTAAAGAGAAAGGCGAAATGGGCTTTCTGTCAGTGTGATTCTCTAATCATTCCAGTCTTTCTATATCAAAAACTTTTAACCTTTTTCTGTGGCTCATCACGTTCTGATTTCTACTTTGGAATGCTTCATTTAGCATGTTCCCTTAGCTCTTGGGCAAGAATTAAGTTATGTTACTACATTTCAGTTTTTCTTCTATTCTTTTACTTTGTTCCATGCAATTTCATCCAGCAAAGTCCCATCCAGTGTGGGGAAAGACTTGGAGGGAGTACCTGGATCTTTCTGATTCAAACTGTTTGGACTTGAAAAACAGTGATTCCTAAAGGCATGCTGTCAAGTAAATTTTTTTAGAAATATATTTACATGAACATGTACTTTACATTTCTGAGTTTGACAGTAATTTTGCTTTAATTGGAGGAAACAGTAGAGTGTACAATTTTTAAAATAATGTGGATGAAAATAGCAGTGCTGTTGATAATAGCATGATTAATTGTAGTAAGTCCTTTAAAAAGGAAAGGAAGAAAACTAATGTCACCTCACAGAGGAGATAATATAGTCAAACATAAAGGATATTTTAATCTTTTACCAACTTTTAATTGTTCAGATGAGCAAAATACCCTTTTGTGTGCTTCCTTCTGCCAAAATGTAAATTAAAAATATGCTTCTTATAAACAAGCAAACTTAAAACTTCATTTCAGAAGTCTTGGGTTAGCCTCTTCATTTGGTTACCAAAATGTAGGGGGGTTTTTTATGACTGTCTTCTTTTAATCTTCCCTACAAATGTTTTTGTTAAAGTCTTTTGAAATGTTTTGATTCATTTATACCTCTGTAAAGAAAAACACTTTCACAGGAATGAGAGGGTTCAGTTAAAGATCTATGTATGCACTTCGTTTTTATTTGAAATCTCATAATTGTTCAGCAGGGTATGAGTAGCTTTTAGAGCAGAGTAGGCAGTGTGTCTACATGCTGTCAGTCTTCTATCATGCTGAAATATTTTCCTTAGTACTTATTTTCAGCAATTTAAAAGCTCAATCCTTGAGTTTAGCCCTGCTAAGCTTGGAGCTAAAATGCTCAACACCATCCAGAAACACTTCTGTCACGGGCTGTGGCTCTGTGGTTGCCTCTAGGGATGGAGCATCTCCCCTATGAGGAAAGGCTAAGGGAATTGAGATTGTTCAGCCTGGAGAAGAGAAGGCTTCAGGGTGACCTAGTAGCAGCCTTCCAATACCTGAAGGGAGCATATAAGAAAGATGGAGAAAGAATATTTACAAAAGCATGTGGTGATGGGACAAACGGCTTGCTTCAAACCGGGAGTAGGTTTAGGTTAGATATTAGGAAGAAATTCTTTACTGTGAGGGTGGTGAGGAACATCAGAAATGTTGTCAGTCCCAAGAAAAAGCCAACAGCAGTTTTGTTGGAAATGGGCTAGAATTAAGTGGTGAGTCTGGAGTGTTTATGGTTTATTTGAGTTCTGCTTGATTAACAGTGTAATCTGAGCCTGAATCTGAATTCTCCATTTGCCCAAAGTTACTTGAGTAAGTAAGTTGGAGTACTTTTCCCTTGCAGCATCGAAATAATGCTCTTTTAAATTAACTATGTTTGAAGAGTTACTAGCAAAATAAATTGTTGCTTAATTAGAGTGCTTAATTCCAGTAGCTTTCTAAATGAAAGTTCTCTCATTATGTACTGGCATTTTACTTGTGTCAAACCTGGAAAATGAGGGTTTGTACAAAATTAGGTGGTTGACCTCAACACCTGCTTTCTTTCAGGTAAAACCAGAACAACTGTAATTAAACTCTATTTTTAACTCTACAGAAAGATTATTTTCCTTTTATTTAACTCTTAACGTGTCTTAGTTTTTCTTATCATTATTGCTCCCTGTGATTACTTTCTGGGAATCAGGTAATGATTCACTCAGTGAAGCCAAGTGAACTAAGTCACTAAATTGCATCTGTTGAAGAACAGGGACGTTCTACATTTAAAATCTAGTTTTATAAGTCTCCTCGTGCATGTGGTGTTTTGTGTTCAGATGTGGTGTCTAATGTTACTGTTAGAAAATTAAAAATGTATAGCCCTTGATTCAAACCAAATCAAGAGGTCTAAGAAGATGTTTTAGCATGATATCACATCAGGATTAGTAGGATGTCAAACATTCTACTTCAGTGTAGGTTCTTGGTTATCATATTTCAGATACTGTGACAAACTCAATTCTTTCTGAGTGGATTCTAGTTATTTATTCTGTTAAGTTAATGTATAGTACTGGATTAACATCCTTCTTCCACAGACTTCAATGTTTTTTGAAAATCTCAACTGGCTTAGGTTGAGTTTCAATAATTATTTTTCTTTTATTGGTGATACTTGCTGAATGTATTCACACCTAGTAATTTTTAAGAAGGGCAAAGGGGCCAATTAAGCAATAGGAAATTAAATGGATGATATTAATAGCTGACACCTGGTGTCTGTTCAGAAATCAACAAGAATATAATTTTACATAATATTCATTATCTTTATCAGAATAAAAAATGTTTAAGAAAATTGTACAATGCACTGCTTCTCACAATGCTTCTCTAATTTTCCATGGTATGCCTTGAACAGTATGCGTCTTAAGTTCTCTTCCTTGTTTATATAAGATAAATATTGGTTTCAAAAGCACATTGCATTGCATAAAACTTGAAGAATGTAAAATTTTTCCATTAGAAATACAGATAAATTGTGGGTCATGGAAAATGTACTCATCATATATTTTTTGCATATAGTGGAGAAATCCACCACTTGTCAGAAAACAGATCTTATTCACATCAACTTAGGCTGGAAAAACACTGTTCTTTGGAATGCTGGAGGTGTATTGGCTGAGCTACTAACTGCCAGGTTGACCAGTTCTAAATTTTATTATAAACCAGATGTTAGTAGTTCCTTACTTTAGTTTAAACTTTGCATTCAGTCTAGATAATCTTATTATGTTCTTATTTTGGTTCCAGCTTTATTTCAGATGGAGCATGAGTCAAGTAAGAAATATACACTGTGTAATTTTTTGTCTTCTTGACATGTGTTTAAAAAACATTACACATAGTTTATGCTTTTGTAAAGTAAAAAACTCCAAAATGAAAAAAAACTTATAGCTACTTCTTATTTAATTATTTCAACCATGATGGGTGTGTCATATTGAATAGGAAATTAATGTCAGAAAGTCATAAGGTAAAGTGTTCTTGTAGGTAATTGAGTGATTTTTACAAATAAAAAATGAAACTAATCTGAAACATTATTGAACTATATGATGAAAAAGCCTTGATAGATAGTAAAGCTTTGTACATTATAAAATACTCTTAATTTCAGCATTGCAATATCTTTCCTTGACTTTAGGCAGAATATTTCAGAGGCTGAAGATTTGTTTTCATATTTCAGATCAACAGATGCAAGAGAACTTTCAGGTTTACCAGAGTGCTCTATTTTTAGTCTGATCACACTTTCTATAAATTTTCTAAGGCTTCGGTATTGTGAAATCTGAGTCTTCGTTCACAAAAAATACATGTGTAATTGGAAGGACCAGGAAGCAGCTGAGCATTCTTTATTGCATGAATCATTTAACACTAGCAACTCTATCTTATGATATAATGACCTTTTTTTTAAGATATCTTATAATATTTTATGTGCTAAACTCTTTTTTTCAAAATACATCTCCTGATGTATTAAGTATTTATGCTTTAAAAATTTTAAAGCTTAATAAGGACAGTATTCTAAATTGTTCATGTTAAAAAATGAGTAAGCTGAATGAAATATTGAAGTGGTTTCATGACATCAGAGGTTTATTCTTCTTGGCTACGTTTGACAGTTGTTTACTTTTGAAATGGTAGCTTTCTATGCTTGTGTGGTTTTCTCTGAATTGCAAGGGCATTTCTGCAGCTAAAGAATTTATCATGCCCCATCATTTAAGAAGAGAATTTATCTGCTCGCTCTGTTGACCGCGCAGCTGCAACCCACTTGCAGTTGGTTTTGGAGACTTTGCTAAGTCCCATCTTCCAGCTAGAGATGCCAGAAGTAATCTGCTTGGAAACCATGGCCAGTAATAGGTAGTTTAAAAGAAAAAATATTTTGGCAGAACAGATATGAGTGTTCCTATAGCATAGTTCCTGCCTATATTTCATAGTTACTGCTCCCTAGCAATATGAAAACAGAAAAACACAAGTTTTAAGCCTCTCTTAAAGGGTATTTTCAAACCTTTTTTTTACGACTATTGCTATTTACTACTGCAAGCTTTTAAAGTAAGCTGATTCTATCAGAAAGTGGCATTACAAAGCCTTGCATCCTTTGGATTCGTGTCTTCTGTTCCTGATCCCAGACAACCCAGGGCATCCCTCCTGCAGGTGCCTTAACCTCGTGCAGGTGCCTTAACCTCATGCCTTGTTAGTAGCACCATGCTCTGACCAACTGATCCAATTTCAAGTTAAATTTAATAATCAGTGCAGCCATAAACACTGTGGTCAGACTTCTCCTTTTGGACACAGACCATGCCAGTTTAACACACACTTTATTCAGCTTTTATTTTGTGCAGTACTCAGGTGATTTTTCCTATTGAGTCTGTCCATGCAGTAAATAGAGAATTCCAAAGCCAGTAATGCTGTCATGTGGCTCAAAGATGAAGGACATGGACTCTGAAAATATATTGTATTTGGTACTGTGTTTTAGAACTTGTTTGTTGGATGAGTACAGATTAAGGGAATTATGTGTCATTATACATAAAGCTGCTCTCAAGGATGAGTTTTCTGTAGGATGGAAAAAAATGTTCATTCTAAGTAGCCTTCTCTTTCCTGTCTCAATGCTTAGGCCTGACATTAAGTTAAGGTATATGGTATTATTTGGGGTTTTGACTGGGTTTGTGTTTCTTTGTTCTGGTGCACACTTGGTGACAGATTCATTATGGTAACTTTTATTGAGGACAGTCACATCAAGGAACATTTTATATTGGTCTTCTTGCCTATTTGTCTCTCTTCTAGTGCATCTTATTCTGTAAAGCAATCTTTAAGCATTGTGCTAAAATATGTTTATGGTATAAAATACAGATTTTATTTAAGTATATTCTTCCCTCAGCTGAGTGTTGTTAAAGGTAAAAAAATCATGAGCTGACTGAAATTGTTGGTTATTGCTAGAAACCTTATGTCTGACTAACCCAGGTTTGTTTCTTAATTATTTTTGTTTTCAGAATTGGTAAAGGATTTCAAGGTGTCATGAAAAGGTGGGGATTTAAAGGTCAACCTGCAAGCCATGGCCAGACAAAAACTCACAGACGACCTGGAGCAATATCTACAAATGTGAGGATTCTCATTTCCCATTGAAACATTCTTTAGTGTTTTTAGAACAGCCTACTAAAACTGAAAAATGTAAAATAGCTAGCTGCCACATTTACTCTGTGGTAGCAGGGAATCCAGCAGCAAAGGAAGTTCAGAAACCTGTATAAGGAGCAGTGCTGTTCTCTTAATCCTCGATTTATTAATATTCTGTATTGCTGGTAAATGCACATATTTTAACTGAGCTAATTGGCATATTTTGTAATACAGTGAGAGGAATAGACTTAATACTTCAAAGAGAGTTCTAAGAAGCTTTTATCACAGCATTTATAGATTGGAAAGGATTTGCCTGTTATTTTATCCTGCAGATATTGTACTGTTCTTTGGAACCCTGGTTCCTTTTATCACCTTGTATGGCATGTGTAGCTGCTTAATGAACTCATCCCCATAATTTAGTAGGGAATTATTCCCAGAAGTGTGTAAGCTTCTATGCATTTCTAAGCAGAGTACAGAGTCGTATTTTTACATTTCAAACTATAAATAATACTAGTATAAAAGCTCTTTGAGCAGGTTAATTTTAGACTTTGTCTTATAAAGGCTGTACAATATTTAGACTAAACTAAGAGGAATTTTTTGCAAACTAATTAGGATCAACTGAGTCATAGTACTGAACATGAACTGTCTGTAAATTTCTTAGAGAAATTAAATGTAAAAAAGGATTAATAATGCTCAAGAGAAAAGTAAAAGCAAAAAGGCAAGTCAATGAAATTTAAGTGAGAGTGTAAAAGCGTGCGTTACTGATTTATAGTCCTCAGTTTCAGCTGGAAAAAGAATTCTACACCTGGCACTTGTTTTCACTGAAGAATGAATATTTGAACACTTAAGACTATTTTAGCAGATGGTATTCATCATTACAAGATAACCCCTCTTAATGCTGCATGTAATTTCATAAAGTATATAGAATGAAAAATGCTGTTGGAAATAGGTGTGATGGGAAGGAAACAAGGTGAAAGGATGCAACAGGGGAAAACAATGCCTTGATAGTACTTTACCATCAATGGTTGGTCATCTCACACATTTTTGTAATCTAGGACTGTTCAGTAGGGAATCCTCCCCTAGAACTACATTGCAACTGATTTCCTGAAATCACAATTTTCACAAGAATTAAGAAAAACCCCAAGAAGCATGATTTATGAACAACACAGAGGTGCAGGATACAAATCCCTTGATACCAGTATAGAACTGAAAATTATTTCACTTATTCCTGCCTTTTTTTCCCCACCTGTGTTTTCCAATTTATGCCCAGCCAATCAAAAATGGGGTACAGAAACTAAGGAATACTGGGGAATGGAATTAAAAATTTCATTCTCAAGAATACACACATTAAAAAAGATCTGATTTACATCAGTGTAAAAACTTTTTGATTAGGGAAGGAGAGAAGCTACAGAGTGGGGGTGTGTGTGTATATATATATATATAAATTTTGTGATTGTGGTCAAGTATTTCAGAACACATGCAGAATAAAACCAAAATCTCTGGCAGGAGGTATTTAAAATGCTTATCAGGATTAGATTTTTTTCTTAAATATTATATATTTTCAGCCTTGGAATTACCAGCATATTTTCTCTGGTGCACCTCTTGAGTTTGTAAGTGTACCTCTTGCAGTTAACATGGTGGTTTTGGCCTTGTTTTTATCTAGCAAGCTGCCAAAGTTTATCGTGGAAAGAAAATGCCTGGTAAAATGGGTAACATCTACAGGACATCTTTTGGCTTAAAGGTGAGTTCTGGGAATACCAGTGTGTGTGTATAAGGTGGTGGCATTGCCAAGCAATGGTGTCCTGTCATCTCTGCCTGAGTCCATACAGCAGCATCTTGAAGTAAGCTAGCTGGAAAGACCAGAGCAGCAAATGTGTTCTGTTCTCTCATGGGTTACAAATAACTTATCTGAACATCCTTTATGTTTGTGGTGGTCTGGGAACTGGGATTTTGGGTGATACTTCCACATCCAGTGTGTTTTTCACTATGTCCCTTGACTTCTGCCTTTGAAGAGGGAAAACAGTCAGGCTCTTGGGTGCCTCAGTTAATGTCTCCATGCCTATTCCATTGTTCATACACAACCCAAATCTGAGTTGTTTGAAGCTCTAACTTGATCATGGCTTTTCACTTCCATGTGCATAAAGGGGATTATAGTTTATGCTCTGATTCTGGTTTGTGCATAGCTACAGCAGCTCCTGAGCTATTAAAGCTACTCTGTCTCTGAAGGCAGCCTCTGCAGCTTGCACAAAAATCATATTGACTTCTAGTTTGCCAAAAAATGCTGCTGTTGTTCTGAGTTTACTACAACTAATTTTTTTTTGTAGCAGAGAATGTGTGTGTTCAGTTGAGCACCTGATTGAGTTAAGAAATTAACATATGGTCACAGGAGCATTTTCATGAGGACATTTGTTATATTTTGTCACTTGTGATGTTTTTCATGTTTTCCAACACATTGCTGTTAGAGGGAAAAGAGACCTAGGAGCTTTGGTTGGTGTTACCCTGAACAAAGAGCTGCTTTACCAAATACAGCCTGGTCACCAGCCCTTTAAAATTGTTTCAGCTTCTTGCTTTAGGAAGCTTCTTTGCACCCAGAGTGGCATGTGAGTGAATTTTGTGGCAGGTTTAGGCCTGTGCAGAACATTTTTTCAACCCTAAAGTATAACAGCCAATTACTCAGCTTGGGCTTTGCTAGACTTCTGTTCATAAAACTGGGAATAGTCTCCAAACAGGACTCAATGTCTGATTTTTTTTTTTCTGTCTTGTAGGTGTGGAGGATCAATACAAAACATGATATTATTTATGTAAATGGGTCTGTTCCAGGTCACACCAATTGTCTGGTGAAGGTACGTTTGCTAGTTTCAGTACTGTATTAGTGACTCCTAAGTTCTCTACAAATCAATTTACAAATGGAAAAACACTGGTAGGATGCAATTTTCATTTCTTCTGAGAAATCTTGTACTTAATTATTGTTGAATTAAAGGGCAGTGGAGTCAGTTCTGTGAAAGAGCATGGTCAGCAAGGGCAGTGGGCACTCTAAATGGCTCCTTCTTAGATTTACCTTATGATACACCAGCACAGTTGCTGAACCCTGTGGTATTTCCTGGCTATGTCTAACACCTTTGAATGCTAACATGAGCGTGTAACATGGTGGTGAGATTTCCAGGATGTTATTTATTTAAGTGTTGTATTCATGAGCAGAGATACACAGCAAGTCCTGCTTTAGAGGTTATTTAAACTATTCCTGTACCCAGTAGCAGTTACCTTTTCAAGAAACAGTTGAGGCACGGGAAGAGACAGCTGGAGTTCACAATAAAGATCTGAGTTCCCTTTGGAATGAGTATAAATGTGCCAGTGGTATTTTCTGTGGCAGTCTGCAGGACTAATTTTGAATTTTATGGAGACTGCTTCAGTTTTCTATAGACAGTCTTGAAACAGTGAAGAGTCTAATAAGTGTTTTTATGATGTAAATAATTCACATCAAAGCAAGAAAAGTGCTTTTTAAGGGTAATTTTCAAAGTAGATTTTTCTTTCCAGTTAGGTACATTCTGCACACTTGAAAACATCACTTACTTGGAGGAAGTTGTTTCCATTCTTACTGAATAGAGTTCAGAGTATCAAATGTCTTTGCTATGAAGGACTATAAAGAGTTTGGTATGCATGTACCTGTGTATCTGACAGTTTCAAATCCTCAGAAGTACTGCAGGGATTCAAATGGTCCAGGACATGAAAAGTTGATAAGCTCATCAAATTCAGATGTTTTCAAATAGTTTATTATCTTTTTCGATTTTACTGTGGACATCCAGTTTTTGTCTCTTAGTTGTGGAGCAGAATTCCACAGCTGCTGTGCCTTATGTACAGTAACCTTGCTTTCGAATAGGTGTTTTACCCATAGAAAAATGATGTTTCTCTCACTGCAAGTAAAGTCTCTTTTCCTGGGCAAGATATCTCTGAACTGGTTTTATTTTAAAGTCCAGCCCAAGCTTGGGGAATACATTACACATTCATCTTCCAATGTAGTGAAAATCGTTTGAGATGTCCGGGAAAAGTAGTTTTCTGGACAACTTCTGCAAAATTACTGGGCATGACATCAATTACATAGTGTTAAGAGTGTAGTTTGGCCAGCTTTTCATCTGTATATTGGACTGAATGACCTTTTCTTAACTATGTTCAAACTATGTTTTTCTAATCCTGAGTCATGAACCTGGTTGCTCTATGTCAGTCTGAAATTTAATTAGGTGGGAATTTATTTTACGATGCTAGTTTTAAATTATAATGTATGCATGCAAGCAACATAATGCAGTTGAAAAACTGAGAAATGTTTGATGCCCAGACTGTATTCTTTGAACATTCTCTTAAGAGTTAATTGTTGAAACAGACTGTGCATCTTGTTGTCTTAGTCATGCTGTTAAAATCCACACTTGGTGGCAAATGCAGGTACGCATCTCTCATGTTTTATCTCTAAGGATGCAATATCTTATGAAGCCATTGAGACTGAATACACAACCTGCTTTTACCAGATTATAAGCTTGCATTCTAACAGGACTCAATAAACTATTTTTTATTTCTGATTTTAAGTGAGTTAAGAAAACAAACTTTTTTTACCTGTAATATAAATTGCTTTTAAAAACTAAGCTATGTGTGTTAATACTGCATGTTCTTATGTACACCATGAAGATCTCATTCAAACAAATCATTCTTCCCTTGCTGATCAGACACTGTACACTCTGGTTGGAGAACATACATGGGAAAAATGAGGCTTTTCTTCCCTTAGAGCTCCTTGCTTAAGATAACAGTGTATATGAAAGATTTTGACCAAAGTGCTCCAGACTCAGACTTTCATGACATTTAATAATAAATAACACTGTTTGAGATGAAGACACAGGAGTAGGTATTACTGCTCTTAAGAAATAGGTTTCCAAAAATTGCTTCCAGTCTTATATGGAGATTGAAGGCAGTATGTAGTAAGCAACATTTCATTCCAGTTCCTTGAGCTGGTGGATCCATTCTGTGGCTTTTTCTTTGCATGAGCCATATAAATTACATTACATTCATTTTTTTCCCTTATTTTTTCAAATATATCTGCAAAGAGTAGAAAAGGCTTTAATTATGAAATCAGGTAAAGCAATACTGTTTGGTTCTCTTTGGTTTCTGGAGTTTTTTTCTCCATTAATCTTGCAACACTCATCTGTGGTGTTTTTAGCTTGCCTTACAGCTTTCTTCCAGGATGTATTTTTGTTTGCTTATAGACATTTACTTCCAGTATATTGTTGTATATTTGTTTGGATCTGTTGTTGGGAAGAGGAATTATGGGATATTAGCTGTTGTAATTACTGTTCATTGCACTAAATACCTGCCTGTAATTAAGTAGGAATAATGTCTAGGGAATTTGAATCCATCTGTCTTTGAGCTCCAGAGTGAAATATTGCGTAACACTTTCCTCTTTGTGTGCCTCCAGGGAGAAGGCATTTGTGCTCAGTACCCACTGTGTTGCTTGGTAACCATTAAAACCATAGTGCACCTTTAAAGCATATATTTATTTTGGGTGTTGTATTTTTGGAAACTTCGTGTATCAGCATTGTATTTAGACAGAGATTAAGCACTTAAATTTTTCAAGTTTCGTTTTCAGCAGAATAAAATTGCAGAATACTAGGATTGATAGATTTCTGGTTTTAACTAGAATCAGCTTTCATTTGATATTGCACGCTGAAGTATGCAGATAAATAACTGACATCAGTCATGTTTCTAGCCGACTGGAAAACTATTAAAAAAGCTTACTTTACAATGGATTTCTTTCTAAATTGGAAGGTCTTATAAAATTAAGAACTTTAGGAGTGTGCTGGAATACAGAGTTCTTCTGTTACAAAAATAACATTGCCGAGTAAGCATTTGTAAAATTTGTGTGTTGGGCCTATCAAGATCTCTGCCTCAAGAAACACCTGTTTCTCTTGGGGTATCTTCTTAGATCCCAGGGCCTGCAGTTACCATCTGTAACAGCTTTCTCTTTCTAAAGGTTATGGCTCTGGATTGCTCTCCCAAATATATTACCAAAAAGTTCTCTCTTTTGTCATTCAAGAGAGATGCACAAGACAACTCTCTTTTTAAGTAGATGCTTTATAGTGGAGAGTATTATAGTATATTATAATTCACGATGTTATAGTTTCTTTGATAGTATTTTATACCTGCTCTAACTTTAAGGCACCTGATTTTCTTAGGATATTCAGTGTTGATCACTTTGAGTATATCACTTGCAGTGAACGCAGAAATGCTGTCAGGTCTTGTAGCCCATAGGAGTTGCTCAGCAAGTCAAATGCTGAACTGGCCTGTTTATATGCTACATCTGAGTTAAATTGAGGTATGCAAGTTGCTTTAGTATGATGTTCCACTTGAGTTACTAACTTAAGTCTTGAGATTCCTTATTTTTGTTTGGCTCTTTTTTCTTTTTTTTTTTTTTTTTAAGAGAAGTATGTCGCGATTTGCATCCTAGTTGTTTTGTATCACACTTCCCAGTGTTACTGTGCTGTGTTTCTAATTGTTGATGCCTGGGTTGGGTGCACCCTGCTCAAGCTGAGGACATGCAGGAATAGTGTGATGCCTTCAGTTCTTTCATGTTCTCTGTTCTGTGCTTTGGGCCTCATTCATAGAGCTGTGTGGAGGTTTGGGGGGGGTTTGTATGGTTGGGTTTTTTTAAGACAGAATAAGGCTGGTCAGAAATGGATATAATTCTTGGGTTCAATTTTTATGTCTAGCTTCAAAAATAGCAGAGAAGCTGAGTTAGGTGATGTATGACACCTGGGGAGCTTATTTCTAATAATTTTCTATATTTAAACACATTTTTATACACAAATAGCTTGCGTTCTTTGCTGTGGTTGCTAACACAGCCTGAAGCCCTGGGAATTGTGACTTAAGCATCAGTTTTTAATGCTTGTTTAAGACCACATTAAGCCTTTTGTGGTAATAGATTTCTCAGTTTGTATTTGTTTATACTACTCATTATGCTGTCAATATAGGGGACATACATAAGTGCAATTTACTAATTGTCTGCAAAACCCCTTATGACTGTTCTAAAGATTTAGTGACAAAACCCCTACCAGCTCCAATTTCAGCTTTCTCTAATATTTTTCTTAATAAAATGACCTGTAAGAGAATGCACTGTAATGGTTATACCATCATCTGTATATACCATCTATCTCTAGTATAGTCTACTGTAATATATAGTGCTATTAATACAGCACTTGAGTAAGCCAGGCATTTATCCCGTGAGGTATATAGCAAATGCTTCTATGGATTGCAGTAGCAGTTTGGACTGTGAGCTTGATTCCTTCTGTGGATGAGAGCCAAATTCATTGGATTTTAGTAACACAGCAGGAAAAGTTACTTATTTATTAGGGATGTTTTCAGAAGGTTGCTAGGAGAGCAGGAAGAGCTGTGCTGGGTCACCTGCACTTCTTTTCTGTGTACATGTTTATACAGATAAGTGTAGCTGCTGCACACCAGTGAACCCCTTTATACTGCTGTGAAATTATTGTTCAGGAATCTGAGGTAAGATACAGGGAACCTTTGGTATGCTGGACCCTTCATAAATGTAAAGGGAGTAGTTAAATAATTCTCTTGAGAAGACAGATAAATCATACCATGTTTTAATTGCTAATTGATACTTTCAGGTGTAAAATGAAGTTGAATTCTTCCTTTAAAAATATTAATGATAATTATAATACCTGGTAATAGAATAATAATATCTAACTTCTTTTAAATTTGAAGGAGAGTTTCATTTAGCTTGGTAGTGATGCTCTAAGATAGCCCTTTTTGCTGTAAATTGCATTTGAAAGCTATGAATGTAGAAAAAGAGCAGTAGTTTCACCAGTCAAAAGAAATACTGCATCAATTATACCAACCAAAAGAACACATAACAGAAGAAAATTATTTTAGCATCAGACATGTGCTTCTGGGATCTGTCAAGCTACTGAAGAGTTTGGAAGGGGCAAAATGAAACAGTGTTATACTCCTCTGAGAGCAACAATGGTCTGTTGGAGATGTTTCATGAGAATCTTAAAACTATTTTAAAAATTCTCCATATCACACTGGAGATACTATGTCCAAAATGCCCCTTAGCATTAATATGTGATTCATATAATGTTAAGTCTGGATAGAAATCTTAAATTCATTTAGGCAGGACTAAGATTAGACTGTTGGATTTGCCTTCAGTTAAGAGCAGATATCTTACTACTAAATCCTGTCATAAGAAATTGTTTTAAGAAGAAATTAAAAAAAAAATAGGAGGAAAACAAACATTTCAATTCCTTTCGTTTTCTGGGTGTCTAGAACTGCCTGCAATGACACAGCCTATATGTAACAGCACATACTATTTAATGATGAAAGTAATAAAAAATAACAAAAACTAGGCATGAAGAACATTTAAATAAAAACATTTAAAACACAGGAAATTAGTTAGTTATCATAATAGAATTTTTTTTCTAATCTTTCTAATACTAAGTCTTGTAGGGATCATGGGAGGTTTTGCTGTTGACAGAGAAAGCTTTTGGTGTGTAATAGGATTAGAGAGTAAAGGAGAAATTAGCAAGGGAAATAATAGATAACCAGTGAAGCAATTAAAATGTGGTTTCTTACGGTAAAAGAAATAGGCACGGCGTGTTGAAAGGGAAGGATGACATCTCTGGAGATGCCATCCTTCACATGGCATTGCTGAACCTCTCTGACTCTTTCCTCTGAACTCACTGGTGCTGGAACTGTTGCAGCAAAGGTCTGTGGACTTGGACCTCAGCCTGGTTCATTCCACCCAGATGTGCAGTGTAAATTGCAACCTACAGGTCTGTCAGTTCACGAGGCCGTGAAGAGAACACTTCTGCAGAAGAGGAATGATCTACTTGAAAAGCTACTAAAATCTACTTAGCCATCCTAACCAGTGCAACACTTTGAGCCCCTCATCCCCTCATTTTTAGCAAAAGGTTTTGTTTATCAAGCCTGCCCTTTAAAAAATATCAGAATGTCAAATTTCTTGTACATGTCATCTGCAGGAATCCTCATGGACTTTGGGAAAGGTTCAAGTAATAGTAGATATAAATTTGGTAAATACAGTGATGTGAGAACAGAGTATTCAGTGGGCATAAAATTTTTTAATTTTGTTTTTGGCTTAAATCAGAATTGTCCTATGTGAGGTCTTTGTCCAAGTAAGAGTAAGCATTCTGTTCTTTAAAAGCCCACCAAAAATCAAGAGCAAGAACTTATCCTCTCTCTACTAAAATTTTGTCTAATCTATTTGCACTTTTTTTTTAATCCACTTGAGTAAAGTGCCTGAAAGGGATTATTACAGCTCAGGAGGAAGATCATGTGTAATAACATAGAAAAGAAGAACTTAATTTTAAATCAAATTTAAGAATTTGTAGCTCTTTTTTTTTTTTTATTCAGAGATACCAGCCTTCTATCCTTCTATCTGCTACCACAGACAAACTGTTTTTTGCTGATAATTCTAGCTACTAATTTGCTTCAGAGATTGGAGTTTCAAGGGCTAGATTTTCAATCTTTCCACATGTAGAGAGGTCAGTAAAGGAATTTCTCTGTGGCACCATGGTTCTTGCAAATGAACTGTCTTAGAGGCTCATGTTCGACAAACTTAGGTACTGATTCCTGAGTGAAGAATTTTAGATGTTTAACTCTGCAGTCACTGAGCAGCTCTGCAATAGCCAAAGGGATTCAATACAGCACATGCACATATCTTTGCAAAATTAATTGCCATAATTAGTTTGCATCACACGTACAAACACGTGTCTTGTTTTTTGAAGAGGTGATTACACTGCATAATATAACTTGGAATGTCATGTAGGAACATACTGTGGGAAATAAGCACTGTTTAAAGAAGCTGTACTTCTATTTAAATAACGTTTTAAAATACTGAGCAGTGAATTCATATGAGTGTTTTGATTCACTATAATGGTGAATTCTATTAGGATTTTTTTGTTGTTTAGTTTTGCTGATTTTTAAAATCTCTTAAAGGATGAGTACAAAATGTTAAATTTAATAGCTAGGGTTGATGTTAAAGTAACTGATGATTATACCTGGAATTCTTTAAATAAATGCAGTGTGAATGCTGTTGGTTTTTTCCTATTCATGCAAGCTGAGTTCTTTAAATTCTAGTGTATCACTGTCTGAAAATCTTCTGTAAGATTTATTAATCCTACTCTCCCCCTTCCTGCTTTTCAGGTCAGAGATAGCAAATTGCCTACTTACAAGGACTGCAATAAAAACCCTCCATTCCCTACGTTTTTTGCTGATGGAGATGAAGAACTGCCAGAAGACCTTTTTGATGAAGAGATTTTCCAGTTCACAGATCCATCTGTCACATTTGCATAATGTTCCTCACATTTTTGAAAACACAGTTTTGTTATTTTCATGTACATTGCAATGCTGTATAAAAGTAAGCCTATGAATTGAAGTCTGCCAACTGACTTAAACACTTCCGGTATTGCCATTTTGGTCAGATAATCAGATTTCCCACTGTCAGTCTCAAACCTCTGCTTAAAACAACAGGTGAGTCTGAGGGACAGGTTGTAAAGCACACCAAACTGTGTCTTCAGTGACCTTATGTCCTCTGCTTCAGGCTGTGAAAACCTACACAATCCTGAAAAACTGTTGTTTTGAAGGTGGTTCCAGTTCATTTTCTCTTTTTATGTAAAGTATACTGGGCAACTCTGATCAATCAGAAGAAGGTTCCAAATCTGCCTTGGCATCTGAGGTGGGGGGATCCATTAAGAGTAATCCAAAATAAAACAAGAAAATGCATGAGCATTATTTTTCAGAATGAGCTTGTTTTGCTTCCTTCTTTTATCCAGAGCTCTTGCTCTCCTTTTGCCTTTGTGTTGTTTAATGTAGCAGATACCCAACAGATTTTCTACAGGGAGGGGGATGGTGGCTGTATGTAGGGCGAGGGCGTGTTCAGGTGGGAAACATTTGGTAACAAAGCAGCACTAGAACTGCAGGGGCCGCCTGTTTGTCACCTTTGCTAACAGCTTGTTCTGAACTTCACAGAGGGTCCCTCAAATGCTTTCTGGAGAAGTCTCTGTGCATCTGCCATGGTCTTTCTGCTGGATTCTTATGTTGTTACAGGAGAGTTACTTCAAAGAAAAGAAGTCAAATGTGAGGGGCTTTACTTTATGATAGTGCTCATTTTTCTCTTCTATCCCAGCTTTCAATAGTAGCAGGGATCGTGGCCCTTCTACTTTTCATTTTGCATGATTTACTGCTTATAAGTTTGATCTTTTGGATTCTGTAAATCCTCTCACATAGAGAAGTACCTTCCTAACTGTCAGTGCCATACGAGCACTTTACTCACAAGTCCTGCAGTAGTTCAAGAATTTGCGCACACTGTTACCATTAATACCCTGGCAGTGGTCTGCTTACCTTTGCAGCTTCATCACAAGCTATGAGCTCAAAGGAAGCCACAGGTTTATGGAAGTACATTAAAGTGAGCTCTGTATCATATAATACTTCAGTGTGGGGAAAATCAACAAAGTGATTCAATTCCTGTTTCTTTGGTAAGACAACTTTTCCCTTTCTGGCATAAAAAGTGAAATTCCAATGATCTGATCATGTTGCTCTAGGGAATGACTGCAGCCATTCAGGGAATGCTGTAGTTAATGCTGCCTTCTATTTGTTCAGTTTTAAATTTCTGTTGAAGCCAATATTCTGTCAGAGTAATCTCTGTAGTTTTGATTTTGAAATGTATGCTGGGTGTGAGCTGTATGATTTTTTTGAGGTGCTGCTTATTCAGGTCCCGTTTTTACTGAGATGTGCAGGTGAAACCTTTTCCATCTTTATCAAGAGTGCTTGGACATCAAAGACAAGAGCTTTCATAGCTGCAAAGTATTTTCTGTAGAGCAGTTGCAGAGTGAGGATGGGTATGATCTGCTGATGTGAGCTCATAGTAGTGCAGCTCAGGTTGGAACATAAACATCCATTAGACCCATTCTTCCATCAGGCATTAGAAACCTTATGGTGTTTTACTTTTCCTTATTGTTCCCATCTCTTGTTTTCTGCTCTTCTGAGTAGAGGCGACTTTGAGCATGAGAAAGCCAGGCTGAATTTATTTCAAGGAGCAAAATTGTTCATAAGTGTAATGACACCAAATACTTTAAGCCCACCTACAAGTTTATTCTTAAAGGCTAAGGATGTTTAATAAACTATTTTTAGACTTTATCAAAGGTGTTGGAACTGAATTTATTCTTCAGTGTGCCCAAAGGCTGTGGCTAATCAAGATGTGCTTTTAAGCTTCAAATAAAAGACAGAATTAGGCAAATATCATGTCTCAGACGAGCCAACAGTTTCTCATTTAAAAGGATGTGTAAATTTTTGTGAAAAGGCAGACCAAGGGCTCTGTTACAAGTAGATGTATCTGTGTCTTTTGTTGCTGTGTCTGAGTAATGACAGTTTAGAGCCATCAGGCAACATTTTCTCAGGCAAGCAACAACAGCAACAAAAATAAGTTCTTATTCCATATTATCTGTAGTTATTAAAAAAGAAGGAATTTAACATGTTACCAGGAGTCTGAATGCTCTAGGACAACATCCTACCCAATGTTGGGAGCTGTTATGTTGCCCAATGAAGTAATTGCTGACAAGCTCTGCTACCAGTGCCATTAACTTGTGAAGGTTGCTATAAGATCTCCCCTAAGACTTCTCTTCTCCGTGCTGAATAACCCCAGCTCTCTCAGCCTGTCTTCATAGGAAAGGTGCTCCAGCATCTGATCACCTTTGTGGCCTTTTTCTGGAGTCACTCTAGGAGTTAATTCCATGCCCTTGTGCTGTGGGTGAGGCACTGATCTGGGGTTTGCATGTCCAGGAGCTGTTAACCCTCTCCTTATGCTGTTGTGTTTGTTTGGGTTAGTGGAGTGTTTCTAACATCAGGAACATGCTGCTCTGGAGGAGGATGTAGGGTTAAGCTTTAGCTCAATCTGTGGCTTCATGGCATGACTGCTTTGAAAAATAAATACTCTTCAATAATAACCCCTCTCAGTGGTTCTGTAATAGTACGTGAATAAACAGTGTCAAGCTTACAATATAAGTTGAAGGTAAAAAGACAGCAGGAAGAGGAAATCAAAACACTCATGTATCACTTGACAACATAATTGCAGCCATTGATGATAAACAAGGAGAGTTTACTTCTCTTGAAATACCATACTTTCAAATACCATTGCTCTGTCATTATAGATGAGACCGATAAACATTTTCATTTGCTATTTCCACTTCATGTGGGAAAATGTGGTTTTTGCTGTGTTAGTGTTTAACAAATATTATTCTAGTAAACTGAAGGGGTGACAAGCTTATGTGTAAAATTTCACCCTCCTTACTGTTTCCTTGCTGAATTCTAGAAGTCCTGGAGGACTTCAATGATCCTAAGGCCTTTGCCAACCTTGAAGACTTGATTGAAAGAAAACTGATTAGGATGTAAACAGTGAATTGCATAACCCAAGCCCTAATCAGAGGCTTCCCCCTGGCCAGCCCTGTGCTTGTGAGCTCCAGCACTTGGGTTCCCCTGGAATGCCAAGGTGAATACTATTGAAAGAAAGTTGCTGTCCCCATCCTACAGTGCTTCATAAAATCTGGCTAATAGAGGGGCCCTGTAACCACAGTGAGGACACTGGTGGGGTTCATTAATTTTAGGATTGCCATGTCTGTAGCTATGGTTTGGCTTGGGTCATTCTTCTGATTTATGTCATTCCCCCACCTCCTTGAGATTTTGCATGGGAATCTCTTGGCTTCCTAACTGTAAACATTATTTATACATGGTGTCATCCAATAATTAGCTCCTCTGCCCTTCAGTGCACAGGTTGTTCTTATTAATTGCATTTAATGAGCATCTCTCACCTGCAGAAAATTGCCCTGCTCTGTTGCACACCTTAGCATGCAGCAGAGCTTAGTATGACTTATTTATATAACATGCTTGAAGGCACTTAACAGCTGTAAGAATATGCAGGAGTGCTGGCCTTGGCCTTGGGTGTTCATTGGTTTTGGAGACTGTGCAGTTTTTGGAGGAGGAATTTAAGTTGATTACACGTAGCCTTAATGTTATCATACTGGAAAAATAATTCATTTCAATGGGTGCAGCTTTGCTGTGTCTGGAAGTGTGGCAGCAAAACAGACAGGTGGCAGTTTTTCCTGAGGAATGTGTACAGCCAAGTTGTGTCAGGTTGGAAGGGGGTACCTCAGGACTGGTGGTCTCCAAACTGATGCAGCCTGCTGACTTCTACCTCTTGAAGTGCCCCAAAAAGATGTGGGATGTGAACTGTAGAAGACTATCACACTGCTCCAGTCCCCTGCTCTTCTGTCAGTGCATCTTCCTTGCATCTCTCCCCTCATTTCACAGAAGTATGTGCGTGGTAAGTGGGAATATTTCACTGAAGTGGGCATCAAGAAAGATTTCCAGCAGCATCAGTGCCCATAATAATGTCCTAGTTCTCCCTCAGTCCATTAAGGTATTACATATGTGGTCCCACCTTTGTCCACAACCTTTGTGCATGGTTGATACAGCCTAGAATCATTTCTGTTGGAATACCGAAGACCTGAGCTGTGGTCTTGCTTTTTCATCCACATGGCACCCACTGCCCATGAATTGAAAATCACTGCTTGGGAATAATTCTGTTTGGGGGTTAAATTAGTATTCACTCTCATGGCAGTAACTTTGGACACTACTTTAGACAGAACCCAGAAGAGAAAGTCAGCTGAGAAAATGAGTGCAGTTTTTACTGTGAACACAGAAAATGGCTTGAATTACTTGCTGTAATGTAATGAGTATACACTGGAGATGGGGCCCTCTGTGCTGTGATGCCTCCTGCTGCTTCTCAATTCCTGTGTGTAAAATCCGGCATAAGATGTACATATTAAAGTCAAATTATGCATAAATCCAGATTTGTGGTTTTGGAAGAAGCAAGATTGCAAGAGAGGTTGTTAACAAAAAATTGGCTTAAACCAATTTCATATCAATCAAATTGTGCTATATAATTTGCTTCACATTTCCCTGGGTGACACAGTCTTCCAGTCCGCTAAGTCAAGTTTTCATTTGTCTGTTTTTTATTTCCTTCCTCGTTTCCTTTCTAGTAGAAAGTAGTAGAAAACCTTTAAAAATCTGGGTTTTTTCAGGCACTCAAAACCTTGAAGGTCCCTTGGCAACCTGATGCTCTATCGAAAAACAGAATGACTCATCATTCATAGGCAAGAGTCATTTTATAAAAGTTTCCTTTTTTATTTCTAAAAGATCAAGAGGAAAGATCAAGATTGCTGAATCAGTCTTTTCTACACGTGACCTCTCTTGAAGTGATGTTCCACAAATTCCCACCATATCCTGCCTGAAATCTTTTGTTGTTCCATGCAACAGTGAGCTTCCAGCACAAATTACAGTTTTGGTGCCTCAGTCCTGCTTAATATACATCTGCCCAGCACCACACAAAATATACATGAAAATTTGGCAGTGGGCAATGAGAGATTTACTACATGGTACATATTTCAAAATCATGGTTCTGTTCTCTGCAGCAAGGAAGAAAGGCATTTTTGTCCACTGGTTTGTTCTCAAATTGCAGCACCTCTTTCCAGGGGGAGATTTTTCTATGGAGTTACCATGTTCTTCCTTAGGCTAGCTTGAAATTTTCCTTTATTGGAATATTTCCTTTATTTTAGAGCTGCATGTGAGAAATAGCTTGATAGAAAAGTAATATTTTATTTCGTTGCCCTCATCTTTCATTGATTGAGAGAGAGACACTTTCCCCATATGGCACTTAAAGAGAAAATCAATTGTTTTCTGTGAAATTGCCAGTTGGTTTCTAACCTGCTACTTCACCCTCTAGAGCAAGGTGCCATGAACTGTCCTTCGGCTCTTTGTCACACAATCTTGGATCCATACAGCTGTGGCTGTGAGCCCAAAGGCTATCATCTGCAGGCACAGCAAGCACCAGAGACAGAATGTTTCAAGCCTTGTTATTTGAAGCTGTTGGACCCTTTAATGATGTGGCTGCTGAATCCTGCCTGTTATGGGCTGTGTTGAGGGCACTCCCCCACCCCCATTGTACACACATGGCAGAAGGAGGCTCAGGGAGGCTTTGTCTTCTCGTGCCACTGAAAAGCCAAAGAGTGCTTTTGGAAGCAGTTTGCTGAGTGCCCTGAACAGTGGCTGTTAAAACCATGAGCTATTTCCAGCTCTGACTTAGCAGCAGAATAACCCAAGCACCACAGAGCATAAATTGTGCGTGTCTATGTGCCTGTCCTCCAGTGCTTGCTGTTATGTTATTTCTGACAAGGAGTCTCAGTGACAGCCTTTCAAGCTCCACCTGTTTACAGTTCAGTGCAACTGCTCCAGTTGGCAAAACTGTCTGTTCTCTGCACTCTTTGAAAAAAACCCATATGGAGTCCTGAAACTTCCATGTAGACACATAACAAAAGTGTTGGCTGCTCCCCTATTGTGCATGCCCCCCAAGTCAGATCTACCCTGCTCATTGATATCCAAAATCGGTGCTTTGGTGTGAACACAAAGTTTGCTCTTGTCTGTATGCAGACTGTATTGGAAATACCAGGTAGTGTCATCTGAAGCCAGTGCTTTAACTATTAATTAATTAATGAGCTTTATTGTGGATGATTAAAAGTAATTGCATGTTTTCAAATACAGAGAGATTTTGACAAAACAATTTCATATTTATTAATCATCAGGTGAAAATAATTGCTGTTCTAAAACTGTGAAATCTGGTAATCCAGATGTAAGAAACCTAATGCATTACTAGTGCCCAGTTCTTTAGTTACAAAGTATTTTTCAAACCAGACTCTTACCTTTCCAAATGCTCTATATGTGTGTTTAAATTTATACTAGTAGGTAGGGCTTTCAAGAGAGCACAAGTCTGAGAGGTCAGTATATCACAAGATTCATCCCATCCAACTGTGGACTTGATATGAAACTTGACTGAGGACAAGTGTGTGAGGTTCTGGAGAGGCAGGGACTGCTCTGAAAGGGCTTGGAAGGAGAAGAGAGAAAACACCTGACAGCTGAGGACTGGGCACATTGTTAGAGCTGTGCTGCACCGAGGGCAGCACCTAAAAACTGAAGGAGAGGAACGACAAGGGAGTGAGGAGGAAGATGTGTGTAAGGACTGTGAGCAGCCCAGCACTGCAGGCACTGGGGGTATGGTGTGGAGATGAGCAACTGAGGAAGGAGGTACTGAGGAATTTGCAGAGAAGCAGTTCTGACAGCTCTGACAGGAGAGACATGGCTTCATGCTGCAGGTTGGCAGGAACTGGGGAACAGGCTGCAAAACCAGGATGGATGCGGGTAGTGAACCTAGGAAATGCTTGTAGCTAAGAACTTCATTGAAAGGATCCAGCTTGGGCATCATCTGGGAGAGCAGCCTGACAAAATCAGATAGGTGAACTCTCAGGAGAGCAAGGTTGGAGGGATATGGGAGGAATAAAGATGGCCCACACACTTGGTGAGCCTGCTTTAACCCAGCTGAAAAGATAAGCAACCCTCTTGAAATGAGAAATTCAGGAACATAATCTTCAGAAGAGGAATCCAGGCACTGAATTATTTCCTGAGGAAAGTGCTTGCCGTTTTTCTGCAGCTAGGCTTTCATTCCCTGATTAAGGGCAGAATTTAAATTTAAGCCCCGTCCTTAGCTGGTTTAAGTAATCTCCTGCTTGCTGTGCACTCTTGGTACCAAGAACATTTTGTAAGGGGCCAGCAGGATGTACAGACCTCACATTTTGAAATGCAAGGATGATCTACACTGAGGAGTCCATCAACCTCTGCCTCTCTGTTCTCCTTTCATCTGTCTCTGTTTCCCTCCCTGTGGCAGTGGCTGCCAGTCATTTAATAGCAAACTTAATTACTGCCAGGAACTGGTTGGATGTGTCCTGGCTGGTGAACTTAGTGCAACAGCAGGCAAGAAGCAGAAAAATCAGGTGCAACATGTTAGATTGGTGGAGGAAGGGAAAGTTTTGTGGAAGGAGTTGCAGAGAGAAAAGACTTCATCCTGCATCTGGTAGGTACCCAAAAGTAGCTGCGGTGCAATATTGGAGGTTCACTTGGGATTTAATATGTGCTTGACAGGCTGTGTGATTGATCACATCTGTGCCTTCCTGGCAGTTCTTATACAGCACAGGTTGTGTTAACATGTCCAGAAAGCTGTTGACAGACAAAATCCTAAAAGGTGATATCTTGAAAACAGCTCAACATTTTTCTCTCTTCTTTTTTTTTTTTACTCCCCACCCCTTCCTTGTTTTATTTTTTTTTGCATTCATTTTCCTTTCTTTTCTTTTTTTTTTTCCCCTTTCTTCAGTACCTTTCTCTAACTGCCAGCCAGTTCTCTAATCCCTGATCAGCTGATGTCAGGCAGTGCAGGTTTGGTGTGACAGCAGAGATGCTTGGGCTCTGTTCTGCACATGGAATTCTAGCATTTTTTCTACTGTGGGAAGCAGAATATGCTTGGCCATTTTGTTGCAGAGCTGGAAGATAGATTTTATTTCACATTACTCTAACCTGTTTGTCCTCAGCTGCATTTTTGCCACTCTACTTTGTCCAGTTTTACTTTGTGTTTAAAATAAGAAAGAGCAGGGCAGGATCTGACCATTTTTGCACCTTGATGTGGAGATCTAGGCTGAAAGGATAGTGCAGGAGGGAATCTTTCCCAATGACTTGCAGCTGTACTGATTTACCAAGGAGTGGAAACATCTGTGTCTGGCCAATCTGTTTGGGGGCTATAAAGGAGTGGGTTACCTAGCCACCAGTTACAGGTACTTGCAGTTTGAGTTGGAGCATGAGGCTGAGAGTCTGCTGGCTGTGCTGTGAGGCAGTAAGGGATATGTGGTTGTGCAAGGGGCAGATATGGTGAGAAGATGTTGTGTGAGGGACTGTCAGGATTAGGTGGCTGGAAAAGGGACGGGTTGGGTTTAGTCATGCAGAGTGGAAAGAAAGAGTCAGTGCTGTGTGGAGATGCTATAAAAGAAAGAATCATTACTGTGTGAAATTGCCTATGAAAGGCTTCAGAGTTATGTGAGAGAGAGGTCTATGAAAGAAGGCATGTAGAGTTTGCAAATAAAGGACTGCTGGGGAAGCTGGTTAAAGGGCTGGGGGTGTTACTAGCTGTGTCCATCTCGATATAGAAACTGCAACATCTTGAGGGTTCAAGTATTCAAAAGCCAGACTTAAACTGATCGACCTTGGAGGATTTTACAGGCTAGAGATTGAAGCTCATAAAAATCTAGCTCCCAGTTCACAGACTAAGTAAAGTGAACTAAAATTTATCTTTTAGATAGAATTTCTTACAACATTGGTGTAAAGTCATAATTTTTTTAAAAAATCCCTGAATGTAGAAATACACATTTTTGCATGTTTTTCTGCACAGTCAGACCAAGCAAACCTGCATGAAAGGATTGAATGTGGATGTACCATCTCCACAGCAACAGTAATGCAAAGGAAAGTGGAGGGCAGGTTTTTCCAAGGCAACTCTCCACCTGAGGGATGGGGATAAGTGGGGGTGACTGAGAAAGCAGTGACTGTAAGGCTTGTACTGGAGGACTGCAGGACCACATGTGCTTCCAGCTCCAGAGAATGTGTGCTCCTCTCCAGCCAAATGCTTTCCTGTCACCAGGAGGTGACAGCAGGGTTGTGCTTTCAACCTCAAAACTAATCCCAGTGCAGCCTGGGGTGAGCCCTCCAGACACAAATGTCTTATCCTGGGAGGGTCTCCCTGCTGTGGCACAGGAAAACCTTTGGACCTAAATAACATCAGACTGGCACCTGTCACTTGTGGGGTTCCACAGGGTTCCTTCTTAGGCCATCATTTTCAACATCATCATAAATTACTTGGATGCAGGACTGGAAGGGGTAATAAGCTGATGCAAAATTGGGATGTGTCAGTTGCCTTGAGGCCCTGCAGGGAGATCTTGACAAATTAGAGAGGTGGGCAGTCATCAATTGTATGAAGGTTAACTGGGGTGAGGGCTGGATTCTGCACTGGCATGGAGCAACCCTGGAAGTATAGACAGACTGGGGAACAAAAGGCTGGAGATCAGTGCTGTGGAAAGAGACCTGGGAGCTCTGGTTGATGGCAAGTTGAATGTGAGGCAGCAGTGCCCTGGCAGCCAGGAGGGCCAACTGGGGTCCTGTGTCCTGGGGGGCATCACAGACAGAATCACCAGCTGGCCAAGGGACGGGATTGTCTCGCTCTGCTCTGCACTGGGTCAGCCTCACCTCAAGTGCTGGGGGCAGTTTTGGGAACCACAATGTGAAGAAGACATTAAACTGTTAGAGAGTGTCCAGAGGAGGGCAACAAAGATGGTGAAGGGTCTGGAAGGGAAGCCTGGTGAGGAATAGCTGGTGTCTCTTGGTTTGTTCAGCCTGGAGATGATGAGACTGAGGGGAGACTTCACTATAGTCTGCAACTTCTTTGTGAGGGGAAGAGAAGGGGCAGGCATTGATCTCTTCTTTCTGTTGACAGGACCTGAGGGAATGGCCTGAATACTTTTGACAGGAGGCTTAGGTTAAATATTAGAAAAAGGTTCCTCACCCAGAGGGTGGTTGGGCACTGGAACAGGCTCCCGAGGGATGAGGTCACAGCAACAGCCTGATAGGGTTCCAGAAGCATTTGGACAATGCTCTCAGGCGCATGGTGTGACTCTTGGGGATGGTCCTGTGCAGAGCCAGAAGATGGACTCAAGAGATCCTTGTGGGTCCCTTCCAACCTGGTTTATTCTGTGATTCTGTAAAACAGCCAGACCTTAATGAGAAGAGAGAGAAAGAGAGGAAGGAAGGAAGAAAAATAAAGTTAGTTTTGCTGATAATATATTACTAACAAAAGCGTGAGACCTCATGTATGTACTTTGCATGGAGAGATGCAGTTCAAGCTCTCCTTTGTGCACTAAGGCATGAGTTGCAGTGGCAAAGACTGCAAAAGCAACAAAGCCAAGCCAGTCCTAAGGGACTTATTATTCAGAAAGTCAGAGTAGGCTATTCTTTAGTGCCAAAAAAATTCAGGTCATCTAATTATGGGGTGTGCATGACCGGCAGTGACAGTAGGAAAACAAGTTCTTGTTGGAGAATTTCCCTCACCTCTGTTTTAACCTTCAAGATGAGTTGTATCTTACCCAGTGCTTCAGCATGTGATATGATGATTCAGGTGGGATGTGCAGGAGTTGGTATCAGCTCTGCTGCCCCAGCAGTGAGGTTGCTGCCAGTTATTAACTTTATGGGGAGTCCTGACAGCTCTTTCCTGAGCTCAGAGCTGTTTCCTACTCCTCACAGCCCCCAAATGGCCCCCACTGCCCTGTGTGTTGTCTCGAGGTTTGCTGGCACCATATTATTCACTGGCTCCATTATACAAAGAGGTATGTGGCAACCAAACCATTTAGGCTGTTCCAAGGTGTTTCTGTGCTGCAGGTCCAGGCCAGACTGGAGGCTGGTGCTCCCTGTGGATGGAGCAGCTCATCCTGCACTGCCTATGTTTATGAGGGCTTGTGCTGTCTGTATTCATGGCCTGGATCCAATTCCTTCAGCAGAGCAGGGAATGATGCAGTCTCTTGGTACAAGGAAAATCTAATAGATTTTTGTAACAGAACAGCCATAGCAGAAGCACATCACTGAAGCTACAATAGACTTAGATGAGGAAATATACTTGAATCCTTGAAAGAACCAGAAACCAAAACATTTTTTTTTTAAGTAAACTGTTAGCAGCTTCTCACCACCTTTCCCTTTAATTTATCTTATGTTTGCACAAACACTGTGACATCCAAACAGCATATGAAGTATCTTTTTAAATGCAACTGTTATCCAATCCTAGACCTACAGTCCCATAAGTGTCCCTGGCAAGAAAATGAGAGAGTGGGAGACAAGCTGTATTTGCAAGCTTCATTACCACAACAAATCTAAATTATCAATCCATTCCTTTTCATTGCAGTTTGACCACACTTTTTTTTCCTTATAATCTTTGTCTAATTGAGGTGCAACATAATGTGCAGAGGGTGGCCCTTGACTTACAAGTATTCACTTTCCATACATCATCTGCTGTTTAGGTTGAATGGGCTTCCCTTACCCAGGGATACCTCTGCCTTTTAAGCTAATTTGACCTACTGCTCATTGTTTCTTGAGGGTTTTCTCTGGAAATCTTTATTCTGAGCCTAATACTGCTATTTAATCAATTATCACAGCTGCAGCATCAGTATGAGTGCGAAGTGGCCCTTTCCTTCACTGTGCTTCTGGGGTGGTCTTTGCCTGGAATTTCTTGTACTTCTGGGATGATATTTGCCTGGAAATGCCACGGTCTGCAAGAGGGGAGCCACAGGAGCTGTGCCTCTTTGCTGGTCTGTCCCTCTCTGTGGAGCTGAGCTGAACCACTGGTCAGCGAAGGAGGATCCCAAAGGCTGGTGGCTCCTATGGTAGAGCTGTGTTCTCCAGGGCCTGATGTTAAACCTATATGAAGGAAACCACCAAAATGGAACTACTAAACCATGTGAAACATGAAAATTAAGACCCTGACAGGTCTTCATATTATGCTTGTAATTTGCAGAAAGCACCTAAATTTAGTCTCCTATATCCAGTTTTGCTTATTTTCCAACTGTGGATGTTTTGCTAGGTGTTTAAATTATTTGACTGCTTACTTAGGTACATAAAATTTATATGTAAGAAATTTAAGGCACTCTTGAACAAAGGTTCTGACCTGCTGTGTTGGACTTAGATCTTTGCATTCTGCTCCTCAAACTCTTCTCTGAGCTGGGATAATGTCCACTAATTGTGGCATGAGAGGTTCAGATTAGACATTAGGAAGAAATTTCTCCATGCTGGAAGAGGTTACTAAGAAGCTGTAGATTAAGTGTCCAGTTTAGACCAGTGTGTGAGGGAGAGTCAGAGATGTGGAACTGCTGCACGTTGGCACCGGTGGTGCTCAGGCAACATTTCTGGGATTCGGAAAACTACCCTACACTGTCTATACTTCAAATCTAGGCAGAAAGTTGATCTTCATGGCTATGAAATGGCCAGAAACAAACGACACAAATATTTGTTCTAGTATGTATTCAGAAAATAACGGGATTTGTTTTTGTTTTTAATTAACTGTGCTATCAAAATCCTTGCTGTGCATTGTCCATCCCCAACAAGACAATCTTGCTGCTCCTGACTATAGCTGCAGCTTAATCACTCTCTATGTTTCTTAGTGGAGCAAGCCATGTGGTATAATCATGTTTTCAAACATAAACTGAAAGTTAGCTTTATTTTTGCCAATATTCGTCAGCAACACTTGATGGATATGTCTGTTTCACTGGGTCCTGTCTCCAGGCTTTCACTGGTCTTTCCTCAGCCAGGCTTTCATTGGATGTGTCAGTGGGGATGTGAGTACCTGCTCTGAGCAGGAGGGATGTGTGTACAGGATGGGGCAGTTCCTAAGGGGTTTTACACCTGTAGAGTTCCCAAGGTGTATGATTCTTTGCTAGATGTCATAAGATCTATCCCTGGAAAAATTACTGATAACTTATTTCCTGTGACAGTCCCTGATAAGCTGTCACTTCTGAGCTGCCAGGTCTTGAGTTGTGTTCAGACTCCAAAAGTTTTGTTCCAAGACACCGCACCAACTTCTTCCCCCAGGGAGAACAGCTGTTTTTTCCCCATGTGAATAGGTCCTGATAGCCCTCACAAACAGTCCTGCTGCACTGCACAGAGTGAGGCTGGATGGCAAAGTCTGAGCCACTGGGAATTGCTGGGAAACACCCTTAGCCAAGCAGCGTTGTCCTAGCTCCCGTAACATCTCCAAGTGAGTGTCCCATGACAGGGCTCCCATCCCCAGACATTTTCTCTGGCTCTTCAGTGTTGTATCAGCACACTGGTCCATCTTAGCTACTTCTGCCCCTCACTCCAAATGTTTAATTCTTCCTCTCCTTATGAACCACTTCAGCTTAACATACAGAGGCTGGAGATTCCTTCTCTCTGATTTTCACCTATTACTGGCTGTGAACTATTTATAGCATCAGCTGAAGTCCATTTTTTCCACCCTTTTATACTCATGACTTAAGCAGAGTTCAAATGCATGTCTGCCTGAGAGGTGTGGGAGGCTTTAGAGAGATGAAAATAACAGGAAGGCAGCTGCTGCTTGTTGGCTCTGTTGGTGCAGCTCAGCACTCCCCTGTCTGTTGGCGGACGGACGACTCACATTAATCAAAATACAGTTAATATTAAAAAAAGCGGAGAAACTCTTCTGCCTGGGTGCTAAATTTCCATTCACTCCGCAGTTTAGCTTCTTCCACAGGCTCATCAGAAAATAGAAAGCACTATTGTGCTGCTGATTGCTGGGATTCTTCTTAGAGGAGCAGAAGAAGGAAAATGCAATATAATTTAGGCTCTACAATCTGGAGGTGCAGAGAGAGAAGTCTCAGTTGTTGCTGTGCCTATTATTACCAAAGCCACTTTCAAAGTCTGTAAAAACCTGCACTGCCAGGTGGAGGAGAGGTAGCCCTAGGGGTGCCCATCCCCACATCTTGTCTGCAGAGCCCAAAGAAACAGATCAGGTGTGGGGCCAGATTTTGGGCTTGTGGAGCAGACTTGGGCAGCCCTGGAGGATGCTGTGGGAAAGATCCTGCAGGCTCAGTGCCATAGTGCACACATTGCCCTGAAGCACAGCAAAATGTCATGCTCTGCTGAGAGGACACTGGTTGTCCCTTAGAAAATCTCAGCCAGCTTCAGCAGACCGTTTGTGTACTCCCACTAAAGCCATAAACACTTGGGGTGGGTGTGTTTTCATCCTTGGTTGTTTGTAAAGGCCCTCTGCAGTTTGGCTGCAAATAGCAATTACTTTTCGTTCCTGATGAGAAATGTACATGGTACAAAGTCCTACAGGAAAATGCACTTCCTGCCAAGTCCAGATGGAGGGTTTGGAAGGGAGTTGCAGCTCCCCACATTACACGGGGCCTAAACAAAGCTCTGAGGGAACATGAAGGATTTGTGCCAAGTGAGATGCAAAGGTGTCAGGCAGACTCCTGGTGTGGTGCTGGGGAATGAAGTCTCTCCCTGGCTCTGTGCTGCTGACCCCTCCATCCATCATCACTCCCCAGCAGTCTGACTGGACTGGGAGGTCAGCTTGGTCACTGGAGGCAGCCACCTGATCTTCTTGACGGCTGTGTTTGCCCTGGGAAAGAGTGGCCAAAGCCTGGGGAACGTTTTACTCTTATAGTCTTGTCCCTGAACCTCAAGCATGCAATACAACCTCACGATTCTCAGCCATGCAGAATTTTCAGCTGGGATCAAGGTAAAGTGGAAAGTCAGGCTGTGCCTGAGGAGACATCCTGAGGCCACCCAGGGCAGTGCTCTGATGTGTCCCTGTGTCAGGGCTGGTGTGTGCCCTGGCTGCCATTTTACTGCAGACACTGTGTGGGTGAGACCATGGAGCTGATGGTCCCTGCTCCTCCTCTGCCCCCACACATATACTCTTGATTTGCTGTGTCTATACTGCTACCAGGCTTTTTAATAGCACTAGATGAGAGGGGGACCTATGACTAAATGGTCTAATTTTACATAGCACAGAAATATTGATGAGCAAGATACTTATCAACACACAAAAAAACCACAGGTGATTTATGCCTCCTCACTGACCTGGCATGGTAAAACTGACTTCTCTATGTATTGTGCAACCTTAGATACAACAACAGGTAATAAATTGGTAGCAAACTATGGCTGTATTCAATGCTAGATCCTAAAAACATTTTTGCTATATGGATTAGTTGGAAATTGCACTGTACAGAACTTTCTGAAGAGACGTCTTTAATTTTCTCTGTTGCTTTAGTCATTGCTAGTAAGAGCCCTGCTTAATTATGAATGCTTCATGTTCTCCCAAGGTTTTCATCCTTTCCTCTTCTCCTGTCAGGAACTGCTGCCTTCTGTGAATGTCTCAAGATGCCTTTAAAGGGAGGAAAGCTCTGTGGGACCTTTGCAAGGTTTTAGCCAGGCTCCTTTAGGCCAGAATGGGGTTTCACCCATCTATCCCAAAACAGGCAGCTGCCACCCTTGTGCACTGCAAATGCCTAAAAACTGTCCATCGTCAGTGGAGGGCTCCAGATGCAGATGTACCTGGGGAAGTTGGCTATGGGGTGTCTGCTAAAATGGATGATATTCCCTTCCCATATTTAACTGGGACCTGGTTGGTGTGGGGATTGATTTTTACCACATCCCTTAATGGCAATTCAGTCTAGCTTGTGATCAGAGCTGAAAGTGGAGCTGTGTTGTGACATTTGAAAAGGCTGTAGTGAAAACTCTTTAAATGGTCCTGGGGCACTGAGAAAGGACAGAGTTGGTATTGGTGCAGATGCAGCACTTTAAGGAGTTCAAGTTTTTCTATATAGGCTTCTGTCCTCTTTTTTCCCCTTTTACAAATGACATTTGATCCCACTTATGTGGAGACAGCTGGGAAAACACAGTTGAAGGAGAGTCTTTCTCAGAGCCCTGTGGTAGGAACACACCCATTCAGGATAGAAATTCAGAGAAACTCACTTTGCTGAAGAGGCTCACCTAGATGGGCATGAAGGCAGGCCAATGCCCACTGGGCTGAAGGGCTATCTTTAAGAGAGCTCTGTTGTATAGGGCTGTGGTTCAAGGATCATATTAATCCACACAACAGCTCTGAAGATAGTAGGGTGTGTGCTTCCATCTTGTTCTTATGCATTTCATATTTTTTTTTTTTAATTGTGCAGATGTAGATTTGGAAGCTGTTGTGTGTCATGTCCCCCATCCACCCCCTACCCTCTGCAAAAAACAGAGATGATATTATTTTTCATTAAGAGTAACGTTTCTTTTTTCTACAGGATTTGAGATAATTGTTTATTTCTGCTATTTCTGAACTCTCCCTGGCTAGTTTTGTTTATGCATCAGTTGTTATGATGGTATACAAAAATCATTGAGAATTATGTCTGCCTCATGCTCTTGTTTTTTATTCATGTCACTAATAATGGCACAGGTTCTGATCACAGTGGCTCAGCATTTAGAGTCAGCCATGTCAGATAACATGCACATTTTCTTCCTTTAAAAAAACCAAAACTTTTCTTTGTCTAAGTTCATTGGATCAAATAAAAAAAATACTATCTTACAGCCATCAGTGCCTCTGCTTTCCTCTCATTAGAGTCAGTATAGACACTTCCCTCTGATTCCTGGAGCCTTTGCATTAGGCCATTATGGAGAACAGGGCTTCTTGAAACAAAAGGTGTTTTTTCATTCTCATAACTTACAGTCACAAACTTTTTGGATTTGATAATCAGTTGTTTTGAAGCCAGTTCCAAGAAGACCAGCTCCGAGATTGACGCAATTGTGTTTGGTTTGGGCTGGGTGTTTTTATTTCATGATGATATATTTATCAAGGTAAGGTTTGTTTTCACTTTGGAGTACGGTCATGCTCCCAGCTTGAAGGCTGCCAGGATCAGCAGTGATCCTTGTAGAAGTGACCTAACTGCACAGACAGCCCATAGACCAGGTTAGAGGAAAAGAGACTTCTAAAATAAAGATGAGTCTGAGAAGGATGTATTCATCATCTGGCTGGGGTCACCAACTGCATTGGCCCACAATATGTGAAAGAGTGATTTGCAGCAGCTGATGTTAACCATGGTGAAACAAAGCCCTCCTGTTTGCCTTGTTCTCGCTGTCATCCTCACACTCCCCAGATCTTTGTGCCTTCATTTGACCTAGGTTATTCACAAAATGAGATGAGTCTGAGACTCATTATGCTCAAGGATCTGTCATGTTCTGGCTTGATAAAGAGGCATGATTAATTCAGAAGGTGAAAGGATGTTTCCCAACAGTGTGTGCCTCAAAGACCAGAAACATGGGACAAATTAAGGTGGAGTGGGACAGAAATATGCTGAGATGCTCTGCCAGGGCTGTTAGGCCAGAGCAGCTTCTTTGGCAGCTCTAAGCCACAGCCAGGCTTGGCTTACACAGGACCAGAGGGACTCATCCAGTTCCTTCTCTACTGCCCTGGGCCGGCCACCCACCCCTTGTGCTCTGCAGGCACACACAGGCACCAAGCCTGCATGGAATGACAGAGGATTGGCACTGCTCACCAGCCTGGGACAGCATGTTAACAAACCCAGGCACGTTAAAGGAAAGGCTCAACATATTCCTGGGGAGCACAGAAATTTAAGCAATTCAGTTCTTTTCAGAGTGCCCAGATGGAAAGACCACCTGCCTTCCCTGGGCCATTGTGATAAGATGGCAAACTATCTTGGAGCACCTCCCTGCCGCGGGTGGCTGCTCAGCTGGGTCCTCCACAAGGCTTTTGATGTGTTGGGGAATCAAAGGGAGAGACACAAAGAATAGGCAGAAGTCATACATATGAATGTGCACATACATAGTTGGTAACCTTTCCTCCTCTGATTACCCCGGCAATAAATGCTTGTGACATCAATACTTTATGATTACGAACCTGTGCTGTTACCAGGTGCTGCTTTGGAATTGCAGGTGGGGGGAGAGGAATTAATCACCTTAGTGTAAGGTAGCTTAAGTGACAGCTCAACTTCTATAAAGTTACAGAAGTTGGAGTGAACAAACACCATACAGATAAGCCATTAGTTCTGCAGGAAGTTTCACATAATACATGAAATTTTTATGTGGCTGGTCTTGGCTGGGCATTCTGCTTCATGCAAAATAGCACCACAAAGCACTTCTGTATGTCTACGTGTTTGTGTATGTGTGTGTGCATACATGTGTGCACACATTTGTATGCCATATACATGTTTCATATGCATTTTATGCATGTGTATATAAATATATGAAGAATATGCACCATTATGTATATATTCATACATGCACATGTACAGAATGCAAAAGTGCTAGGTTGAAGTGCTAGGGTGGTTTAACACTCACAGCTATTTTTGGTTGAGTAAATAAGAGCAGGAAACATTTCTAGCATCAAAGTTCTTGCCAGCTGTTGAGATCTAGCCAAGAGCGAGAGGTGTGCGTAAGTTTTGAAAATAGATTAATTAACGTCATATTTTTTACTCCTGAATTATGACTGATTTGGTTATTTTTCCACTCCTCTACATTTTATACCTTACAGTAAGATTTGTCTCCCAAAACCTGGTGTATTTTCTGCAGGTCTGATTGTGGCTGAAGATGCAGTTCAGTGGACATAGGTGCAGATGGGGCCACAAGGACCCACAGAGGGGTAGAGACATCACTGTCGGTGAGAAGAAGGGCTCTTTTAGGATGGATGTGCTTGTTCTCTACCACTTAATGCCAGAAGGTGAGGAAATAATTACCAGGAAAGAAACATGGGTTTAAGATGTCCAGGAATAAATTTTAGCCTGAAAATGTGCGAAGGAGTACACTAAAGTATTTGACAGTTTTAACACACAACTTTTTTTAGGTTATGAAGTCCACCTGGCCGTGTGCAGCACCTTCCAGGGCTGTGTAGTAGCTTCCCAAACCTCATTCACAGCTAACCAGTGCCATGTAAATGACAGGGATTTAGCATATCAAAAGGTTAAAAAGCTGAGAGGAAGATGGCTTCATATAGAGAACATGATGAAATCAAAACACAGAGCTTGAGATTCTGGGGTCTCCTAAGAAGGGAAAATATCATCAGCTCCTGGGACCATTTTAGCTTTGGCTGCCCAGATGTAGAATCATACAATGATTTGGGTTGAAAAGGACCTTAAAGACCATCTAGTTCCAACCCTTCCATCATGGACAGGAACATCTTCCACTAGACCAGGTTTCTCAGAGCCCCATCCAACCTGGCCTTGAACACTTTCAGGGATGGAGCATCCAAAACTTCTCTGGGAAGAGTGTACTTTCTTTACACTGCCAAAGAAGATGTTGTCTTTTAAAACGCTGTGGTACATTATTTCTCTGAAGCTAGAAAATCTCTGCAAGGGGAGATCTTATGTTTTAAAATAGGGCATTTGATCAGTTTGAAAAGAATCAAAACTGAATATCAGATGGCCATTATAAAATCTCCTGAAAGTCCTTAGAAGGGCAGAGTGGCTGAAGGCTTTCTCATTGAGTATGAAACATCCCTAGGCTTTGTTACGGCAGATCCCAGGCCAATTATCCTCTGCTATTAGTTTGAACTAAAAGGGGTCTAAAAATCTTCCCCTGTACCAGCTGCTGGGAGACCACAGGGTCCTTCCCTCCCAGCCATGGCTCTGCTCATACAAACTCCTCACTTTGGGCAGTGAGCTATAAAGCTGGTCCCAGTCCCACATGGGGTCAGCAGAGAAGTCCCTGAGCCATGGGAAAACAGTGGCTCAGACAGGCCAGGACCTGCCAGTGGTGCCATCACAGGCAGCAGCTACAGAGCACAGGCACACTGAGGAGGGATTTACTACAGGCCAGGATTATCCAAAGAAGACCTTCCCACCGAGGGGAAAAGAGGCCCTCTGGCTCTTGGGCTGTCTGCCAAACAGTGCAGCGCTCCATCTACGGAAGCTGAGAGTCCAGCCAAAGGGTTTGGAGGAGGGGGGAGCTCTGGCATTGTTGTTAGGTATTGCACAAAACTATAAATACTATATTTAAATTAAACATCATCATCATCATCTGCAATAAGGAATCAATTGGGAGAGTTGCTGAGTTGCGTTTACTAAAAAACCCTGACCTTTAAAAACCCTCATTAATAACATGATTCATTCCAATATTTAAATAGTGCAGTTAACAGAATAGTTGTTGAATAATGTGCTGTAAAGAAACAGATACAGAGAAAGATTTGGAGCAGCAAAGACACAAGATGCATTGTATTGTGCAGTATTACATTTAAATTATCTTACCCTGGGAGAGAAAAGAGAGCAAGAACTCAAAGCAATAGCAATAAAATATTAAAGATTTGAGAGACAATGTTGTAGGCAGTAGTCATTGCTATCAAAAGATAGACAGTGAGCTCTGGGAAAAAAAAATCTGTTTGGCTGTGGTGAAATGCCAGGTAATTGTCTGTCAGTTTTAGCTGAGGAAATTAGCAAATGACTCACAGACTGCAAGCGGTGGGGAGCAGGGGGAGCCTCATCCATCATCTCCAGAGCAGCCTTCACTTTCATACAATCTCTGCTGTTGTTTAACTGAAGGACCATGTGAAATGAAATGCAAAAGGTCATAAATAAAGTGTTTCAGGAAGGTAGAGATTTAACCCAAGCAGCTGCAGCCAAGCGTGATGCTAATGGTTTGAGGAATTTTTGTTATGGCTGATGTTCAGAAAGGATTTCCTGAAAGCCTGGTGCCTGCCACAGGGCTGGAGATGTTTGTCAGGGTGGGAGTTGCAGCCAGCCAAGCAGAAGGAGCCAGTGCAGACAAGCATCAAACAGGACTGAACTCCGGGGAGCTCAGGGGATTTTCTCTGCTTCCAGAGCAATGAAAATTAGGTGCATAATTAATGGAGATGGCACTATAATCTCAGCTGGTAATTTCCTTGCATTTTAGGTGAAAAACTAAGGCCTGAGCAGTCCAGCCAAATGCTTCTTACTAAGAAATGTATGGCAGGGTGGGATGTGTTGGCTGGATTTTGGAAGAGAAGTGGCTCATTGCTTTTGTAAAGATGCAAACCTCCACTCTTACCTAGGCTAGTATGGGGACTATCCTGGACTGGAGGAGGGCAGAAGGGATGAATAATACCCCAAATGAAAGAACTGTATTAGCTACAGGGAGTGGAAAAAAATATTAGTTTGTACTACACTATAACAAGCCTGATTCTCCCTTTATAAAACCAGTGCTGTTCTGTTGCAGCTCCATTGACAGAAGAGAGTGTAGGTGGACTGGTGAATCAAACCTTGTGTTTATTTGTAAAAACAAAAAAAAAAAGTGATAAAATATTTTCCCTGGCAAAGTAACTAATACAGATTCAATCTTTGAAAATGTGGCTATCTCTGTTTATAGGAAATATAGCAGCTAGATGAAGCAAGGGCCTTTTTGAACCCTCACACCATGTAAATGCAGAACAGAAACACTCAAAATAACCCATATTCCCTTTCTCATAAAATAACAAATTGGTATGAAATTAATGGTATTATTTGCTGCCAAAGAATTTTCCAAGTAGACAGGCAGTCAGGTAAATGCAGTCTCAGACAACATACCAGCAGCTCCTATATTGAATGGTATAGTAGTTTAGCAATGTTGAAAACTGCAGTTGAAAAGAACAGTTTTTAAACTAAATCCCCTCAAGAAAAAAAGCCCAAAATATGCTTCAAATTATCACCTCTTCTTACAAACCAGAAGCAATTATTCTCTTTCACACCAAGGCTGATACACCTGTAGAGGGGATAAAAAAACCTCACCAAACCTCAGTCAAAAAATGTGCCAGAGACAATTCCTTTGATAGGAGGCTGTTTTGCGTGGGGTTTTTTTTGTTTGTTTGTTTGTTTTTTGGTTTTTTTTGCTGCAAAGGATGTAAATGTTATGTTCTGTTCTGAAGTGACTGCTAAATTAACAGGAAAATGTCTGGATGCCTGTGCATCATCTTTCCAAATAACTTACACCCATCTTTTCTATATTTTATCTCTTGTGTTTCTTATTTGTGCTCTTAAACTACAGTCAGACCTCTGAGTAAGAGGTCTTTTCACAGAAAACAGTTTTTACAGTAGATCACATTACAGACTCTCAAATCAGAGGTAAAGATGAAAGCAAATTAATGTGAGAGCTAAGGGTAGAAGCTCAAATGTTGTGTGAATCCTGTTGATCCAGAATGTCTATACTGTGCTTTCTCAGTTCTCTGCCCAGAGCACAATCCTCAGTTATTTCACAAAACCTCATTGATTTTCCTCTGTTCTCAGCACTCTTCAAAGACAGGGGAGAAAGCCAAGCATGGAGTGGATGGTAGGAGGCCAGGCTCAGCCTGGTGCAGAGGGAGTTGCTGAGAGCGAATTGCCTTCTGCCACCTCAAAGATTCCTCCCTTGTTGGGAGAAGGAGACTCTCAGACAGACAGTGTTTAATCACCAGGTGAGAAGCTTGGGATCCATTTGGGGGAGGTCAGTTCATGGTACAAGGCTGGCTAAATCAGCCCTGGGAGGAACAGGTGAGGCCTCTCCTGGTGAGGCCAGGTCCGCTACCCTTGCTGGAAGAGTGCACAAGCTGGTAAAGCTGGGCTGGGCTCCCCCATCTTCTGGACAAACTGCTGGGCCAGCTGCTGTCTCCTCAGGTGTGGTTGTGGTGGATGAATCAGGTAAAAACAGGACAAATAGTAAGTGGCAGCAAAATATGGGAGCAGTCAGTCATGCCAGTGTGGACAGCACTCAGCAGCATTCAGAGACCTCTTGTGTCCTGTGTCCTCAGCCTGCAACCAACCAGTGCCACATCACTGAATTGTAGAATCATTTAATTTGGAGAAGAACTCTAGGATCATCAAGTCCAGCCATTAACCCAGCGCTACCAAGTCCACCACTAAACTCTGTTCCTAAGCACGACATCTACAGGTTTGTTGAACACTTCCAGGGTTGGTGGCTCAGCATGGACATGACCTCCCTTCCCTGTACCCCAGGGTTGCATCATTCATCATTCCCTTCCAGCTCAAGCACGAGTCTGATTTGCCACAGCCCTCATGGCTGTCATTCCCTCTGCAGTAACATCAATAACCTCATCTCATGCTCCTTGCAGTGGTTCCTCAGATGTTGCTCAGAGATAAACAAGGGGGGTAAAAGCCACAGAACAAGTGTAGTCAGAAAGGTGAGGCATGGTGGAAGGTGGGAGTACAGCTCTCTTCAGGGAGGCTGGAAACACCTTTGGTGGACATAATCCTGCCAGCCTGATTTAAGGGACCTGAGCAACACCTTTTCCAAGCCCAGGCTGGCTCTTAGATAGCTGCAAGCACTGAGATATACATTGCTTAGCCAACCTCAACTCTCATTCCTGGCCAGACAACACTCCCTTAGACCTACCAACAGCTCACTGCACCAGGGCAGAGCACATATGGATGTGTCCAGTGGGTTTTACTCTCTTAGGATGGGCATCTTTTCTTGTAACCTGCAGGTGGTCACCTGGTGATTTTTCAAAGGTAGAACATAGGTGTTATTTGCTAAATGGAGGCAGAGCACTGCCAGCTGGAAGGAAGGGCTTGGAAATTACTGTAAACACAAAGTGATGAACAAGTAGGAAAAATGCTCAGGAGACTCTGGGAGGAGTGAGAAATTCACACCTGACCCCGTGGTGGGGGTGAATGAGTAATTCCAGAGCCAGTGGGGCAGGAGTCGGGTGTCGGGAGATACACTGGGCTCTTTATTTCCCGACTCTTCTGACTCAGGATCAGCCTGCTGCTGCCCAGGGACCGTCCTTTAAAGGCATTGCCTTTGGGCATCACTCTTTTCTGAGTGAAACAAGTCACAGTATTTCTCTAACACTGCCAGAAATTCAAAGCAGGTACTGTAAGTCAACAAAATGCTAATTCCCCAAAGGTTAATTAAACTGAGCAGGACTTGTAGATGAAATGCAGCAGCTGACTGCTGCAATTAACTCTGGCATCATGGTTAGCATTAGGTGGCATTCCAGTGAAAGGGAGCTTCTCAGATGAGTTATTTTGGCACTTAGTCCCTTGAGGGAGGGCTCCTGTATATATCAGTCATTTTGTTCTTGCCTGACTTCAGGAGATGGAAATTCGTGACACCCAATCCAGTCAACTGAGGAAAGAAAACGTGTTGCTTCTTTTCAACCTCTCAGAACAGGCACTCATAAACACTGAGTTATAGAGTATGAGGCTCCATTTAAAGCCAGTTTTCTAACCTAAATGCAACAGGTAAATCCTGTGTTTTACTGCCTTACCTTCCTGGTGAAGCTGAAGAGAGAAGACTGTTTTGTGGGCTTGGGGAGGCTGTGAAAAAAAAGAGGGAACATAGAGGAGGGTGGGAGTTTTACCCTTATGATATTGATGTTTGGTCCCAACATGGGCATCCCATGTTGTCTTCCACAGCAGAGCTGGAGGATGTAATTTCCTGAGCTTTGAGCTGCCTTTTGGAGGCCTGTTGAGACCAAATAAATAGCTATTGTCCCCGGGAGGTACCTGCCACATAATATCATCCCAAAAGATCTTCGATTTACTGCTTTTATAGTACAAATTTGAAATACAGAAATAAAATCTTTTATAGAAATATGTGGAACAATTACATAACAGGTGCATGCAATTACTACATTGGATGATGTGACATTTCAAAACAAAGATTTAATATGATTTTACAGTTTTAACGGGGGGAAGGATGTTTTTTCTCTTAAAATACAAAATTTAAATTTATGAGTTCAAAACACACCCCTCTCCCCTCCTTCCCCCCCCCCCTTTTTTTTTTTTTTTTTGTATGTGTGTGCTTGTGTGTAGGATTTTGTTTTAAAATATAGGCAATGGTTGGTCTTTCAATTCAGGTCACACCAGTTTTTGGCTGGCCATCTGGAGATAATGGAATTTTTTAAAAATAAAAAAAAAACTAATAAGTAATCTCATGAGCAAAAGTATGAAACATGTACTAAGACCTTGTGCTTTGAGGTAAAGACCTCTTTTCTCTAGTATGAGCAGATAGTTTAGCTGGCAGCCAGGAATATCCAGGGGCAAAAGTTTTTAGTTTCTTATTTCATTACCAACAATCTTTTTTTATGATCTGGAGGTTTCCTTCTTCATCAGGGCTTGTCCGCTTGAAAAAGATTTCTTCATGATTCTGATGTATGTTTTTGTGCTCCCTTTCTGGCCTTCCTTCACTGATGTACAGTCAGACTGTCCTGAGGTGGTCTTATCATGAGGGAAAGGGAATGAATAGCATGGGGAAAGGGAGATGCCTGGCTGGAGAAGTGAGAATAGTCTTTATAACCATGAAATACAATAACACTACTCTGATTCCTCTGACTTTTAACTGGACAAAGCTTCCATGCTTTTTACAGCCCATCAGCCCATGAAAAGCATTACAAGCTCTGAAGTCCTCAACTTTGATGCTTTTTATGTAACTTCTGTGCTATAGATGCCATGAGCAGCTATCATTGAGGTGATTAAATGGTAATAGCGAGCAGTCCTCATAAAAGTCTGATTCCAACAAATGTCACCACAATGTTCAAGACCCCTGCCTCGCCCTTGCACCAGCCTGCCATGTGGAGACAGACCAGACCTCTCCAGGAACCTGTGCACCTCTTTCCTTGAATCTTAGAACAACATCAGGTCACTGACTCGATAACCATCACTCCAGCCTCTCCTGCTCATCTCTCTCCTTCTGCATAGCTAGGCAAGGATGCAAATAAAGATACAGCCTTCATGAGAAGGGGGCCTGAGAAAGCTGGTCCAGGCTCTCCAGCATGTAATCTGGTGCATCCAGCAGTTTGTTTTGCTCAGCCAAAGGCCTGGAAGGTCATCAAATCCCAACAAACAGCCTTCAGTGGTTTGTTTTCTGCATTTAATTTGCCCTCTGGTACCATATTTCCCTTGAATCATATTTTCCTTTGGACAGATCTTGTTCTGAAAAAAATCTAGAATTAGTCATATCTACCTAGGGGGAAGCAGGGTAAGGGCAGGTATAGGATATCAAAGAGATGCCATCAAACTTATTCTATGTATTTTCCCTAGAAAAAGGTGTTCCTGAAAAGAGGCATTCCTAAATGGCCTCCCAAAGACCCACAGATTTCCATTACAGCCAACTTACGTCCATATATCTACCTATGGATGGGGTTGGATGTCTTTATTAGCCAAACACATTCAGCTCCTGATTGTGAAAGCTTAGTAAGTTAATAATGTACTCTTTATTTTTAGATCTATCTATTAACACTCTACATAGCTCAAATGGCATATGGATGCCCAAGAGTACAAAACATTCATAAGCCTTATTCCTCTGCTTTTTGATAATCCCATTTCCTCCTGCTGAGAACATTTTCATCCTTGTGATTGCTTTTATGTGGCCCCATTCTCTTGCATGAAAGCAGATACCACAAACAATATTTGAGGAGGCTGAAGGACCAGTGATGTGAAAATTGCTTCAGTGTTAATCCTGTTTTCTAAATAAAGGCACATTTTTTCCTGAACACAAGGACAAGACAGCAGAAGGTGAATGGTGCTGATGCTTTTATTCTTCTGCAACAGCTTCTTCAGTACGTATCTGGAACTGCTGTGAGGAAACAGATTTTTAAGTCATGAAGCTACAGGTATAAGCATTTTACCTATAGGCCATTTCACCTTTCTTGATGGTAAGGAAAGAAATAATGATTTTTTACATACATAGAGATATGAAGAGAGAGAGAGAGAAAGAGACCCATGCATACATGCACTGCAAAATGAGATCTTTCTAAAAAGCACATGACTTTAGTGTCTTTTCAGCAGATAGGCTTGTTTTGGGCAAGAGGCATGATGTTTATTATCATCCTTCTGTCATGTGCTAATCCTAATCATATCCCCAGATGGTCTTTCTCAGGTTATTCTTACAGTCAAGTGGCACTGACTTGCTGCTGCTGTATTTCAGTGTATAGCAATTATGTCATTGCTGTCATTCATTATTATTTTTATTTGTTTGATACAGTATCTGTTAACATGGAAACTCTGTGTTTCTGTCCACTTGCTAAATATCTCTACTGACACCAAGTTTTCCATGCCAGGATGCAATATGCATTTTGATAATGCCTCCTTTGCATGCCATGGTCCTGATGGATGGAACAGTCTCTACATTTTGATGTGGGCAAGAAATAAACCTGCCTGGGGGAAAAGGAAACACAAATGAGAGCTAATAATGTAACACCATTGCCAAAATTCTAACGCTATTTCCCAGTATGCCATGGAGATGAATTACAGGTAAAATCAAAGGGTGGTGTTGCCACTTCTGTAGACTTCTAGCAATAATTTTTGAAACTTGAACAGCATTTTAAAGGAAACTTAAACAATGGTTTACAGAACTCTAATAATGTTTATCCATGTTCCTTTAAGAGTCTCTGCAAGAACCATTCTTGTCCATAACACACCCACAGAAGTCTACAACTTACTAAAATCTTGGAGGGAGGAGTGTGGTGGTCCTTTTAGGTGCCAGGCAAGCATTGCATGTAACCCTCTCTTTTAGGTTGCTCTGCCTCCCCTTGCCTCCTAGTTTTCTCTGTTCTTTGCTCAAGAAACACAGTCCTTCAGGAGCAAGATTGCCATGGATACAAGGTCCCACCACCCTCACGCAAGGTCATCGCAAAGCTTGGAATCCAGACACTCAGACTGAAATTCTTGAGTTGGGTAGTACAAAGTCCTGTTAGGAAAGGCAAGAATTCTTGTGGGACCCAAAAATGGGGAAGTCTTCCGGCTCCATGAAGAAGTCTTCACTATATGTATGATAAATCCTATGGGCTAAAATCTAGGCAAGTTAAATCTTTGAGCTTTCTCCTTCAAGTCATAATGTTCCAGAAGATGTTGGTTTAAGATGAAGATAGCACTCGGAGTTCATGAAATGGGAGAAAATAGTCCCTGGGTCTTGGGGAAACTGAGTAGTGAGGAAGGGGGTGAGAGGAAAAGTGAACCATACTGAAAAAGTTGCTGTGTGATATCCTAATGAGTATCTCTTTGACTACTGCATCCTGATTTCCTGTGGCACATAACTGTTTTCCTATAACTTTCTTGTAACTTTCTTCTCTGGAGAGTCTCTAATGTTTAAAATAGTGACAGAAAATTAGTGAAGTAAATTTTGCAGGCAAAGTGATTGTGTGTTTCTTCCAACTGTGTTAACTGCTTTACTGACAAAAGGACATTACTTTACATATTTTCATTACTATTTTCTGTTTTCATGCAACTTGTAGAAAGTTAATGTTAAAGTTTCTGAACAGCTATCAAATCTGTTGCGCACTCACACACACCCACCATCAAAAGTTATCAAAGGGGGCAGACTGAGCACAACTGTGCAAGACTTTATTTGGAAACCAAATAAAAACCATTTAAATATGGGACAGAAGCTCTCAGAGTTTTCTGACCCAACAGATTCAATATTGCAGAAGAGGTGATTCCAGCTGAAACACTCCAAAAATGCTTATATAATCTGCCGGTTCTTAGTGCATGTCGTCTTGGCTCCCTCAAGTGGCTGGTCCCTGAGAGTGGACACTTTCCTCCTGTTCACAGCACGACTGTGTTTATCACAGTGCAGGGATCTGAGGTCTCTGCTTCAGGGACCACAGCATCAGGCCCTGCTGAAGGGGAGCATGTGCTTGTGTGCAGCCATGGCATGTCAGAAATTGGTATTCACCATAGTTTTCTGGTCTAATCATCCATGAAAAGACTGAAGGGAGCAGGACAGTTTATATATCTTTTCACATCCCTTTTTCTCTTTCTTGACATCCTCTAGAGGACCACCTTGGCATTAGTGCTTTTCTCTAAGTTCAAAGACAGCTCCTAATGGTTTTGCTGCTGATTGTGGTAAGCCTTCATTAGCTATCCTAGCTGAAGTCTGCTCTAAAAAAGGCTGGCTGGGGATGCATGAGACCACATCCTGGCATTAACCTCCTGAAGTTCAGCAAAAACAGATGCAAAATCCTCCCCTTGGAACTGGGGCTGACTGTGAGGAGCAGCTCTGTGGTAAAGGAGCAGATGAATGTGAGGTATTGCCAAAAAAAATACATGTCAAGGCACAGGCTGCAGTGAGGCATGTTTTGGACAGAGAAAAATTCACTATGAGAGAGGTCAAATGCTGGAGCATGAATTTTACAGTGAGTGTCTGGACAAGGCCCTGACTCTGACTGACTTTGGTTACCCCTGCTATGGACTGAAATGGGTCCAGATGATTCCAAGCTTTCTGACCTCTGTTATTCTATAATCCATGAAACATGTGCAGGGTCTTAATTTTTCTGTTGTTCACTGCAGAATTGCTTCAAAAGTAGCTACACACCTTGGTGCAGACCCTAACACCCAGCCAAACAACAGCCAGGCTCAACCCTGCTCTTGACCTTCCTCCCTTCTCTGTCATACTGTCAAGCTTTATCCTAAGTTCTTCAGCTGGGTTTTGACCAAAAATACACCAAATCTCCAGTGGCTGAGGCCACAGAGTTTTACTTTATCACCTCATCTTAATATTCAACTGCTTTTAGTCCCATGTCCTGACCCCTCAGCACTGCCCCCACAGCTCAGGCTGGCTGTGCTGTCCCCATTGCATGAGAGGCTGCCAGAGCACTGGGCAGCCCTGAGTTCCCAGGAAATGCTGCCACAGCACAAACTACACTGGACAAACAGACAAGTCCTCCAGGGATGTTTTGTCACATGAAGAATGAGGACACAAGGTAAATTCACCTATTATGTTTTTTTGCAGGAAGTTCCAGTGAAAGAAGTGAGTCACCTCTGTCCTGGTAAGCAGGAAGGCTCTTTGTGTTCCCTGATACACCAACTTCTGGTGAGACAGACCTCTGAATTTATCTTCTTCTGAAAAGAAAACTTTCATATGTCACCTTTAATTTATTAGGTCTTTCCTCAAAGAGAGGCCTCATCCTACAGCCCCTTGTCAGCCACAATTTGTCTTCTCTGTTTTAAGTTTTCCATGTCCTTACAGGCAGAGGTTTTCTGGATTTCTTCAAGGACATATAAAGATTTCTCACCAATGCTTAGGTGTTTCTTTACTCTCATGAAATAGGAATGCAGCTTCATCGGTTCAGTTTGAAGATCAGATGGATGGTAACAGGAATAGGTACATAAAGCAAGGAAAAAACTGTAATACAAATGCTGGACCTGAACTTAATTTGCCCTTTTCATATCATACAATAAGACTTCCTGAGCATTTACTAAATAGCTTTTTAAGCTATTTAAGCTATTTTTTAAGCTAATATGCACAGCATATCACTGCACATGCAATGTCACAACAAGCTCCAGGACTTTAGCATGTGGTTTTACATGTGCACAACTCCCCAAGACCTTTTTAAGAAGTGGCTTCCTACTTCATTTAGAAAACACAGGAGATGCTGCAACAGGTGCTTTTGAGTTTTCTCTTTTGTCCCTTTTTTTTGCTGGAAGAGAACTATGTATAGACTGAAAATATGTGATGTACTTCTTTAATCAGTGTGGGAGTTGTCCTGCTTTAGCTCAAATTCTAGTTCAAATCAGTAGTGAAATTTGAAAGCAAATATCCTGATTTTCTTCACTTTCTATGGCTTGCTTTGCATCATGGCATGATTACAGGATGCACAAACTGGAATTTTTTAGATGAAAGTAAACTGGAAGACATGGGGATGTCCCTAATGAGTTCCAACCTCTACTGACATGACCAGACTGGAACTCTTCCGAAGTAAAATACTCTTATGGATACTGCCAGCTTTGGTCCTTGGTAGCAGTTCCATCATTCAGCAGATCTACTCCTATTGCACTGCTTTATGTGTTAATGTAGACAGCTCTTTGTCCACTGAATTTCTCATTTTGGTTCCTTGTGCACAGCAGGATAGCTGTGACAAGCTGGATAGCATCTTACTCAAATAGTAAAGGTGAAAGGTTTTATTTAATCTTTTACCTCTCTACTCTTAGGATACACATGTGTCATCAGTGTGAGTGGGAGCTTCAGACAAAGTTTATTAGAGAAGCCCTGCCATTGAGTCACAAGGGGCAGGAAGGATCTCTCTTGCTTTCTAAACTTCTCATAGAGGAGTCTGCGTGCAGCTGGATCCCATCTTAGCCCCAGACTTTGTCAGCAGTTTAAATTACTTAATCCAGAAGGATTAAGCATGGCAAATCAGATATATTTATATAAAGTGAGTTATTTATTGTGACTAATGATTAGACAAAAAGATCTTAATCAGAATTATTTACTACGCAGCTAAAACTACTAGTAGTGTATAGCATAGGATAGGATAGTGCACTACACTAAAGCAATTATATTAATGTGGTGGTTTATATTAAAGCAGGCAAGAAACAATTTTTAAAATAGAGATGGATGTAATACACTCATTCCAATGACTATGGGCTTAATCTCTTTTTCACCCAGCCTTGAGGGTTATCCTTGGGGGGTATCCCCTACCCAAGGGAGGGAGGAATCTCCACACATTCCAAAGAGGAATATGTTGGAAGAATCAAACCATATAAGAGTAGACTGGACTTTTATAGTATAAAGTGATTGACTGCCAGTCTCATATCTTTGGTTGCCTTACTATCAGGATGTTAATTTGGGGTTGGTGAGTGAGACAGGTTTCAGCATAATTCAACACCAAAAGTAGCACATGATCCCCCCTCCCAGCCCACCACTGGTAGTTTCCAAAACGGGACAGTTTTTAGTTGTTTGACCACAATGTAAGGGCAAAGAGTCTGCTGCAATGTGCTGATAGACCAGTAGGATTAGAAATGGAATTAAGTAACTGCACTTTTTAAGAAATGTTCTGCACTTTTTAAGAAATTAGGTGATAAGACCTGGATATTTTCAGACATAAATATAAGCTCTTGTACATTTTGAGACCTCTCATAAAATTGACATGGTGTTATTTCAATCCATTAACTGTGGGGAGTTGCAGTGTGTTTGCTGAGGACTTGCACTACACTGATATACGCTGTACTTGTAATGCTCAGCCATTTGGAATATATAAAGAAATAAAATAATTTTGCCCCAAACACCTGGCTTTGGATTTTGGTCTCTGGCTTTAGACTTCTAAGAGGAAAAACACTGGTCAGCATCCCCTTAGTAGTCTTCCCTTGCTCTCTGCGTGCAATTCACCAAAACAGAATAATGCATATAAAGGCTGGGACTGGGCTCTGCCACTGTAAGAAAGGTGAGGGACATTTTATTCCCAAGCCTTGGACAAGCCTGCTTGGGACAGTACGGCCCCACAGTTCCATGCTGCAGCCTGGGCTCAGGTGTCCAGCAGCTTTCTGTGTACCTGCAGTGGAGTGTGATGTCCCCCATCAACCAGAGTGTCCCATGAGCCTGTGAGTGCTGCAGGGAGTTTTCTCTAGGCTTTGCTGTTGCAGAGGCTAACCAGCCACCTGCCCAATCCACTTCACCACTGCTAACAAATCAGTTAAAAAAAACTTTCTAAGGTGTGATCAAATTTCTATGGACACACGATACTGACTCCCTGGAAAGACCAAAGACATACTCTAATGTTGCCAGCAGCCTTGAGTTGCCTGGATATGGGTTTAAAATCTTTCCTGAGAAGTCAGGGGATCATCAACACTTGCCCGGCCAAAGTAATTTCAAAAGGCAGCCCATGAAGAAGAGCCTGAGCATGTAGTGCTGAGCACTGTCATGCAGGAAAACAGATAAAGTCAGATTACATGTAAAAAGCAGCTCAATATTACTCTTGTATTTGTCATGAGGTCAAATTCCTGCCATTTCTCACCCATTTGCATCTTTGTGGTGAGAACAAAGCAAAGATTAGCTCCCACTCTCTCCAGTAAGTCTTACAGGGTTTTGTGTGGGAATAGGTGAGTGTGTATATCTTTGCTTTGCTTGAAATGCCATCTCAGTTATTTATTTCCAAATGTCTTCTTTTTTATTACATGCTCCCTATTCCAACATGAAAAGAACTAATTTACCTCTTCAGCTCATCCCCTACTCCCATCACTGAGGTGAAAGGACAACTGGTTGTTCAATCATCTTGCTAATGCCACCAGGCAGACCACACTCCGCTCTGTTTTGGCAGGTCAAAAGGAATTTATTATTTTCAAAAGTGGTCAATGCATGGGCTAGCAGAAGGTCACTCCAGACATTATTCCAATGCATAAAAACGTGAATACTAGAGATCCCACCAAGTCCACACACACCTCCTGTGCAGCAGTAGCTTTTTTACAGTGAACAGAACACAAACCAAGCAAGACCATAGGAGAGAGAAATGCCTCCATTTTTGACCTCCTGAAAATGCAATCGTGGCTTATTCCTGAAGCCATTTAACCCCTTAGACCTGAGTGAGCTCCTCAATACACATCTGGAACAGTTGCTGACATCAGCAAAAAGAGAGAGAGAGAGCAACAAAGGTGCAAATGTGCACCCAGGATCCCAGGGGAGAGAAAGGCTGGCAGCAGTGGAGACAGTGATGAGGTGGGAGAGAGGCAAGATCTATTTTGGGGGTAAGCATATGAACCCTCCAGTGCACAGCTTAGGTGGCAGCGAGGGGTGCATGGCTCTGCTGGGAGTGTCTGTCTTGTGTAAAATAATGATGGTGGGATATTGGATATGAGAGCAGAGAACTGGTCACCATGATAATCTGAGAGGGAAAACCAAGGAGCAAAATAAATAAATAAATTAACTTCCTAAAGCAGCCCAATTAAAGTGGAAATACACAGTACTGCTACTACAGTCACATGGTACAGTTCCTTGAAGCCCTGTGAGAATCAGGGTGCCCTGAGGGCTGGGGAATTGTCCAGTATCCCCTGTGAGACAGACACAGGTGGAGCTTAGCTCCTCACAGGATGACAGATAGCTTTGGGTTTTTTCCCCTACACGTAGGTGGTTCTCTCTTGTCCCCATCCTCAAGAGACTGAAAGGCAGGGACTGAGCAGAGAAGTTAAAATTGCAACTAGTGCTCTTGAGAGCAGGGCTGGAGAGAAGAGGCCCCAGGGCCAGTCAATAACAAAAAATACTGAGAAATATCCAGAGGCTCTATAAAAACCTCCTGGAAGCTGAGTCAGTCCGAATTACAAATCCTTGTTCCCCATTATAAACAAGAACATCAATATTTCTGCTGCAAATGCAAATTCATGAATCCAAAGCAGAAGGAAAACAGTAGATCTTTGCAATGTGCCAAAACACATTTTTCTTACATCATAAGTGTATTACTTTCTTCAGCGGAGTGTCAGATGGAAGCAGAGCCTGGCCTAGACCTGGCACATGGAAAGAGCCAAGTCTCATTAAAATGCACACTGGGTACAATTAAACAATATTGATGTTAATGAATATATATGTGGTACCTGGGATTTTAGGCAGACTCTCTCTCCATCTGAGGAGCTTGTCTAAATTCGCTGTGCACATACCTCAAGTGGTTGTGGCAGCCTGGGAGAAAGGCACATTGCCTTCCTGCAAAACTGCCATGGGACTGTGCCTCATGCCTTACATGCTAAAATATGAAGGCAGTGGGATCACAAATACCCTGCTACAACCATTACCAACCCTCATTAAAAGCTGAACTGTGAAAATGGAACAGTTTAGTGCACCAGCATGAGCACAGAGATGTTAGCTTCGAGGAATGAAAAAGGAGGAGGAAATGCTCTTCATCAAAAGGCTGATAAGCATACTTTTAGAAAAAGCAGATCAAGGTTGAGATGCACATAAAAATTACATAAATGCAGAACTAGCCAAGCTTCCATGTGGATAAGAGGGGGCAAATGTACTTTATTAAGTTGTTTCTAAAATTGGAGTAGATGAGATAAGCCTTGAAGGAGGCACTCATTTAAGATTGATGTGGAATAAGTGCAGAGAGATAGCTGTTGAAAGGACTGCCATAAACCACTTCTCCAAGTTGTCATTCGCTGACACTTCCCAGTGTTTTCTAATAAAAATAATCTGTTAAAATCAGACTCTGGAGACAGCTTGTCTTTGGCTGCCAGTGTAATTTCTCACAATTGTTTCACATAGTAAATGCTTTTGGAATAAGTCAGGGATTGTTTGAAGAAGAGACAACTTTGAGGCAGATTTTGAAGTTACTGTTATTTATACTGGCAAAGCACTTTATACTGCTTTAAAGCAGAAAAAAATGGCTACAAGGAAAACAGTTAGATCAGCTGGTTAGCACCATTAAAGTTACTGATAGTCCTTCCACAAAGATATTCACAGTACTGTACAGCTGTGCAGAGATGTAGCCTCATACTTGCACGGGATTACATCAGTCCTGGAGACAATGAAAGGGTTATAAGTCCAGAGGAGAAATCAACAACCAGGAACTGCAGAGTCCTGTGCAGCCCTGATGGCAATACTTGCTGAAATCCTGACACAATTACTGTGAAGTTTACAACCCAGGGCAACAAAGGCTACATCGAGCAGGAGAGGGCAGAGACCATGAGCAGCCTGGCAGGCACAGAAGTATCTTTAACTTTTCCACATTAGTCATGATTCTGACTTTTTCTAAGCCTTCTTCCTGCCTTTCATAACCTTGAAATGATTGCCAGCAGGATGCAACTGCAGGAATACTTTCAGCTGTAGATCTGTGGAACAACCATCTTTAATAAAAATAAAAAAGAAATACTAATATTTTGATAAGATTAATATAAACCACATCGCAGATATCTGGAAACAGTTCTGCTGTTTTTCACTGAAGAAAAACGCTCATCATCTATGAAAATATTATGGTCAATTCTAAATGAGGCTTTTAGGTGCTTCCACAAAGTGCAGTATGTTGCCTTGTTACTGTAGCAGAGTACACTTAAAGAAGCTTTTATGGGCATTTTATGTGCTGAGGGACTTGTTCATTATGAGCTATCCTCAGCAACAGCAAGATGTACTGGCTAATGCAACTCCAGCTGCTGCTGCAGAACCTGGGAGGTGTGAGGCTACTTCAGATCAGTGTACACCCTAGAAGCCAAAAGAAGGTAAAGGACAGCCTGGACATTCTTTGCTTTGGGGATTACCCTTGGAGGAAGGGAGGGGCTGTGCGAGTAGGCTAGCAGGAATTCACTTTACAAATTTCCAAGTGGTCTGCAGGCTTGGGTTTCAATTATTAACTGGCTCTCTATGGACAGACTGTGGGTACCCAGGTGTGGATCATGCACCTCTACCAGGGGACATCCATGACTCCAACCCACAGCCTCTCCAGGACCTGCTTGCCCAATAATTTCTTTGTCCCAATTTGTTATGGATGTATCTTTTGTATGGCCCACGTGATGTTTGCAATGTGCTCTGTGTGGATGAAAAGGAGCTATATAAATGCAAATTTAATGTATTCATTTATTCTATACTGAAGGTTGTACTGAAGGCCAGGTAAATTACACCCACGGCTTCTTCCAGTCAGCTCTTAATGTCATCCACTTCAGGAACAATAACTTCCCATGGAATTTGTTAAACATGATTTTTTTTTGTTAGCCCTTGTAGACTATTTTTAATCAAATAACACTTCTCCAGGTTTTTTCCATCTGGCTGGACCCACTAGCTGCTGAATTCAAGGACCCTGATTCATTAGTACCTGCGTCATTTGCCTGACCTTGCCACGAGACCACAGTGGCAGCTTAACAAGGTCCGTCCACCTAGCACAGCCCCCATTCCTCACAGCTCATTGCTGAGATCCCCAGGAGCTGAATCCTTGCCCTCAAACTTTAACAGTCTGCAACAAGAGCAAGTCCTTCATTACTCACTAGTTTTACCCAGAGTCCCTTCATTATTTCTTTTATTCCCCTAGAAAGTGTAAGGCTGTCCCCAGCATTGCTCTCATTATCCCTGTGTGAACACTGGAAAAAGAATGTATTTACATTTCCTGACATGCTTAGTATTCTTGTCATCGCTGTCTCCCTGAGCCTGCCCTGACCTTTGCAATGACGTTTTCAACTCTATTCCCAACACCTTTTCTTTGCTGCTACTTCCTGTGCAATTTTGGCTCTATTTTTCCTGCTCTATTTTTGTTATTATTTTCTTCTTCATTCTTTTATGCTCTCCTGGATAGATCCCTGGCCATAATGATGGCCTGGTAGCCCTTCCAGACACTGCTTGCTCCCTGCCACAAGCCTCACTGTGATCTGTAATGCTGCTGGGTACTGAGTACAGGGAAATTAGGGTCTGCTATGAGTGATGCTCAGCACATGGAAGGAAGTTTGACTTGTGTAACTTGGGAGAGCTCAGCTGTTCCACTGCTGGGATGTATGTGTCACTGGCCTCATGCAGGGATGAGATGTCAAGAGAAAGAGTAAGCTTTCAGCCACTGTCATCACTAATGCTGTTGTTTCAGCCTCAGGCTAAATCCAGCTGCAAGATCTAATGCTGTGTGCACCTGTGTCCCCTCAGCTTGCCACACCTCTGTGCTTCCATGTCCCAGGGCCCGCAGTGCTGCACACACTTCAGACCCCCAGGGAGTTTATAAGATGAAGGAATACAGCTTCCTTTAGGCTTTTTGGGAAAAATCATTTGCACTGGTTGTGAACCTCTGGTTTTATTTTGAGGCTCAAATTCTTAAACCTTGTCAAGTCCTTCCATGGATTTGTCTGTCAAGTCAGTATGGTGGAGTCAGACCTTCAGTTGCCATAAAGAAGTAAAGTTTCAGTGAGGGCAGTGGATTTGCAGTGATAGACATTGGCATAGCTGACAGTGCACAAGAAGAAAGTTTATTGTATACCTGAGAATGAAAGATACATCCTCTGGAAAGCAGATAGAAAATCTATCAGTTACTTACTAGGACATCCTTATCACCACAGCTTTTCAGTCATCCCTCCTCCTTTACCAGTGTAAGAGAACTGATGTGGTTCAGGATGGCATCTATTCACTATTTTCATTATTTATTTTCCTCTTTCTTTCTTTTTGTCTAGCAGACATTGTTTAACCAGCAGTGCTGCCAGAGAAAAGTGGTACTCAGGATTTGTAACCTCAGTGAGTGAGTTCCTCACTGCTCAGAAAGAACAAATGCTACCCTTGCAAAGGTCTCTCCAAATTCCTGAAACAGACACCCTTAATCTCTGGGAGCATCTTGGGGAAGCAGCCCAAGAAAGACAGATGCAGAACAATGCAGTTTACAGCCTCACTACAGCAAGTGGGGACCCAGCTAAGTACATTGGCTCAAGCAGCACAAGGTTTACAGTGAGGAACAGTGAGGAGAGCAAGAACAATATAATTTCATCTAGGCAAGCTGAACAGCCAAGGCTGTTCCATTGCTGAAAGCTGATATTATGGTGACACAGTTAAAGGGACAAGTCATTTTTTTCCTTGAAACCAAACAAATTGCTTTTAACTTCTGATGATTTTTGTACCCTCTTAACTTATTCTCTGTGTTCAGGAATAGATGGAGTGCAACAATGCTAGCAGCAGTTCATACATCTGACTGCTGCTATGGAGGAAAAGGGGTTGAAGGACACAGGGAATTTGATCAACAGTTCCTTGGAAAAGAGATATGGCAAACAGAACAAATAAATCCAACAGACATAATGCACCCACCAAAGAGCATGGTGCCATCCTGCCCAAGCACTTTGTCTTTGATTATGTGACTGCTTTTATCTCCCTCTGGATTAGTGAAGGACGTTTGTGCTGGCCACATACCAGTGTCCACACATGGCTGCCACACTCTGATCAGACACTTAACACCAGCATGGTTTGGTGAGATCCCTTCAATTTTCCACACCAGCTCCAGTCTGGCATCACCATTTTGTCCAAAGCCTCCCTTCTCCAGAACTCCCTGGGGTGAAAACATTGAGAAAGTGCCTGTTGACATCTGCTCAAGCAGAGAGGGATGCTTGAGAATGACCAGCAAACAGCCATGGGACATACTTTGCCCAGGGTGGACTGACCAAACAGAGGGGTGCTAGCAAAGCAAGGAGCAGCTGACAGAGTTGCACAGGTCAGTACAGGTCTTATAACTCAACAGAGTGAATCTTAATTTCTTCATCTAGATCAGTGCAAGAAAGCAGAGGGAAGCCAACCACTGTCCTAGAAGCTGCCTCACCAAAAGAAAATGTAGTAAAAATTGTTTAAACTCTAGCTCAACCTTACAAAATAGTTGCAATGGTTACTGCTTACCTATCTGGCTGGAGATTTGTTGTCCCCTTTAACAAAATATTAAATAAAATATCTCGTTTTTTCTTTGCAAGTGGAGAATTAACTCACCAAGTAGTAAATCTTTTCCTTGTTTCTGGCTCATTCTGTTAAGTTTGAGTGCAGCCCTTGTTGTTGCCAGTTGAATTCTGGCAGATGGGTTACACTTGGAAAGTGAGGTTTCCAGGACTGAGCAACAGCTGAAGTAGGAGTGTGAATACTGAGATTGGCAATCAGGCAGTAAATCTTTTATAAGCTGTCACCCTTAAAGATTGCTTATTTTTTTATGGAGCAGTGCAAGAAGCTTCAAATGTGCTGCTGTTTCATGGAGACCACACACACAGCATGTCCTCTGCCAACTGGCCAAATCCAAGCAGAAGGTGCTATAGGCTAGTTAAAGCTACCAGGCTTTATGGAGCTGTTTTTTCAGCTGCCTTTTCCAGTTGCCTGTTCCTCAGCTACAAGAGGAACTAAGGCTTTGCTGCCTCCTGTTCACACACATGTGCACCAACACACATACACACACACACATGCACACTCACACTCCTGCTGTCTCTCTCTCAGGGTCATTTTCTCACTTGAGAGTGGCTCTGCCTCATTGTGTCAAACTTCCTGATTTGGAGAGNTTTCTCAGAGGAAGTTATAAATGTGCTGCCTCAAATCCAGATATTAGTGTGGGGAGGGATGTTTGTAGCATTTACTCTACAAAGAGCCTCTTTACTTGGGCTGCCAGGAAAGAATGCCTGTTGCCTTTCCCTGGACAAGAACACTGGAGCTGAGAAGGAGCTGAAATGCCCATGGTTCAAAGAAAAGGGCAGATAACAGGCAAGGAGCCTGGTCTGGGCTGCCTCCAGTAGCCTGATGTACATATGGAGTACAGGTAACAAACATTTGCAATGCTTAAGGTATAATATGCAAGCACTGTTCACTTCCCATACATTCCTCTTTGATCTGGTAGTCTTTATCTCTGGCTTTAGGAGATGCTCAACCTGTACTGGGAGTTAGCAACAACTTTAGCTCCTAGCATTTGGTCAAGACTTTGTCTCAAGGAATAGCCATGAATTGTGGATGGATTTAGAGGTTTTCAGCTTGCCTGCGAGCAGTGAGTGTATTCTGGCAAGTTATTTTATGCAACTATTCTGACCTCCACAGGGGATACTCCATTCTTTGCCTCTGTAAGGAGCCAGGGACATTGCAGATAGGAGCTGGTCTGAATTACTGAAACTAAGAATCAGAAGAAACACTGTCTTAAACTGGATAGGCCCGATCTAATTAGTCAATATAAATTAATTAAGCAGATAATCAAAAGAAGTAATAAGAAAGTAATAGGAACAGTAAATCTGAATCAGGTTTGTGGCTCTGAAATGCTTTTCAAAGTCTGAGTCATGCCCACTGTGGAGATACTAGAGATATTGTAGTTAGCAAGGGAACTCTGTCTGACAGCTTGTCAGAGGGCAGCTACTGAGAAGCCTTCCTGCATTCACCCAGCTGAGATCTGCCTGCCTCTCTCCTCAGTTCTGCTCAAGCTCACACACATCTTCCAGCCCCAGCTGAGAATCATTCTTCTCCAGGGTCTCTGCATCTCTGTGGAATCACGTTCTTGTGTGCTGTCACCTCTGCATGCTCTCCCTTCCTGACATGAGTTGAGGCTTGAATGCTCCTCAGCATGTGGGCCTCTCAAGGGAGGGGACCTGCATGCAGGGATGCTGAAGTGAAGAAGGAGGAAACACTTTCTTCCACCACTGTCATTTCAACTTCAAAAACATCTTCTGAGTCTTAGTCTCTGGGGAATAGAGCCAATTAAACAGCAATCTGGAAAGCCTAGCAAGCATCTCCTTTCAATGGAAGTCCTCCTCTGAGTGACATGAGCTGAGTGGGGGAAGACTAAACAGACAGGAGCAGCAGCAAGTTGTTTCTAACTGAGTAACTTCAGCTCTTCATATTTTGGTGCACTGTCATTGAAATGCAATCAATTTCCAGAAGCAAATACACTGAAACTAGAGATGACTTTGATTTCTACTTTTGCAATCAAATTTGGCAACATCTCTGAACATATTTTTCCCTGATTACGTAAAGGGCACTGTAGCAGAATTCAGAAATACAGTCAGTCTGTATCTTTCTGCTTGGGCAGTCACTTGGTTGACACTCTCAGTGGGATATTCCTTAGCAGTACACCTCTTCAATCAACTAACATTCATCCAAGCACTTTCAAACACAGAAAAGACCCTGCTGATGAAAATAACTGTGTCTTGCTTGTTGCTGCATAAAAAATATACCTGCAGAGCTGCCTGGAAAGCCAGAAAGGATACTACAGAATGTTACTGCGATATACAGGTTACCCTGTACAGATCCTTTTATTTCACCCACCAAGCTCTGCACTGAATCAAGTGACTGGAAGTTGGCAGCTACCACGATTCATGCTCATACCAGTGGAAGGCTAGAGCCTGTTTGCCAAGTTTTGCTTTTCAGACCATCCTTAGATGGTCTTCCAGGCTTAGAATCAATGTCTTCTCTGGTCCCTGTGGTTAAACATGCCAACCTGAATGTGTCTGGAGACCTTGTCAGCTGTAGGTTTTGTTATGTGCTTTATTTCTAATTCCTTCATTACCACCTCATGTTCTTGCTTTCTCTCCCTACTGATGAGAGCAGGCACATTTGTCTGATTGTCCAGACAGCACCTTTAACTTTCTCAATTGCCAACATCCCTTTCCTCACTCCCTCACCTCTTCAAACTTGTGCACTAATTGCTGTCATGCAATAGCAGTTCAGTGCTTCTCTGGGAGACAAGTGATGCACATGGGCTTACCTGTGCTGATGTATCCTGCTGGTTTGCCCTCTTGCCACATCACTTCTTGTTCATTATGGACATTGTACCACCCATCAAAAATTGTTGTTTCAACTCTACACCCTTTGGAGATAGCTCTGCTGCCAAACAGGTACACTGTTAGTGATACACCCTTCGGGTAAAGCAAAGCTTATTTAATGAGAATAACATCTCAGAGTACACTGTTTATCCATGGTGCCTTTTTCCTAATTTCCCTTTATGAAAGAGCTGATATTTCATTGACAACCATTTGCTGAAAAACTCACACTGAAGCTTCCACCTGACACTGGCAAACCTAAAAACAAAAGAGGTCATTTAAACAGCCTTACAGTCAGCCTGCTGCCAGATCAGGGGCTTTATTCTAAATTCAGTTGAAATTCCTCATGGTGCCAATACAATGAAAGGCTCTTGGCTTATTAACAGGAAAATAATTGTCCCTACTTCAGTGTATCCTATTACCCTGGAAAGGGAATTCAGGCAGTCTATTATGTTTGATGGCTGATATTAAACTTGTCAGACCCAGTGTAAACTAAGACACATTTAGCAATACTAAGATATTAAAGAAGGGCTGACACTGTGAAATCTCTTATTCATATTTGATTTGCTGAGTAGGATGAGGAACACCATTTTCTCTCCAGTGTCTTCCTGTGCCCTGCTCTGGCTGGAATCAGATGACTTAAGGCATGGCCCTAATGCCAACAGCTATCAGAAACATGGGGTTACCCATATCACCCCTCTCTGAATTTAGAGAGCCTGGCAGGTTTATGGTATTACTGATACTCAAAAGACTTGATTGCTCTTTTATTTGAAAGAGAACTTAAAACACTGACATACACCCACAGGGATTGCAGCACTCTCTTCTCTTTTCAGAAATGTGTCTCTTTTTCAGGAGCCCCTATCTGCTGAAGGGAGGTATCTTCATTTACCAGGCTGGTTTCGAGGTCTACAATTCTCTTCAAGGCATTGCCCCTTCCCCTCTTTATCCTCTGCATATCTGGAGTTTCTGCCTCTCTCTTTGTGCATTTCATTCCAAGAAAAAGTTTCCTAATACATCTTTACCCACAACATTCTTGGAAATATAACCATCTACTGAGCCCAGAGGGGGCTGTGTTGTCCAAGTGGATGAAGCATTCCTTCCCACCCAACCCACCACAGAGAGAGAGCTGTGGCCAGCAGCAGTGACTGAGAAGTCAGTGCTCTATCTGGACAACCAGTACAAAGTCACAAATCCAAGAGTGAGAGATTGTTCTGAGAATAAAACTCACCTCATCACCAAATGAGTTTCTGTTTTGTTTTCACAATGAGTATTAAGGACAGTGGGTTCAAATGGGTGTTTAAAGGCCACATTGGGTGGACAGTGGCACGTGGTGTGCTGCTTTCAGTGCTCTATACCTGCAGGCTAAGTAGTGCAAGGCCAGTTCCCACTGGGAACACACACATCTATCCAGCAGGACTGCTGTTCTGGTTCCTGGACAATGAGCCAGAAGACAAGCAAGTCTGCTGACATACAGAAGATAATTTGAGACCCTCAGCCTAGCTGCTCACTCATTAATCAAGACAGATTCACAACCTACCTGGCTCCTTCTACCTGCTCCTAGTCTATAATTAGCAACTCATGCTTAGGTAGCAGTCCCAGCAAATTGCTTCCCATTTTTGGTGACAGTAACTTGTATCTGAGAGAAGGATATGACAAAGGGAAAAGGAAAAGGGATAAATGGCTACAATAAGGCAGAAACCATTAGCATTAGGCAACAATAACACTTCACATCTTAGTACCAGCTCTGTCTTCGCTTGTATGAGTCTCTGGTGCCTTGCTGGAATTATGGACAGATGTTAGCAGTGGGAATGCAGGCTCCTTTTACACAATAGCACCAACTTTGAGGTTTTACCCTTTGGAAAAAGCCTGAAAACTGCTGGGATGGCCCTGGACCAGGGTGCTGGGCTGCACAGACCAGCTCAGGGCTGTCAGGCAGCAGTCCACCTCATCCTCACCATCTAAAACTGTGTGCTTCACTGTCCTTGCCCTGTGATCCAACAAAATCACACCACTTGCACCCTTGAGGACATGCTTCTCTTGATCATCTCCTTTCACTGACTCTGCAATGAGACATCCTGGCAAAAACAGGATCATGTTCTGCCTTAGGGGCACTGCCAGTGTAGCATTGCCCATGTGAGGTCCAACCACAGCATCTGCAGTTCTTACAGGTGGGAGATGGGACTGAGACTCTGCTTTTGGCCTAAGATCCTGTTGCTAGTCGTCCTGACCATGTTCCATCATCTTGAACCTAAGATGTGGTCCACACAAGGAGCTTTGTGGCTCTTCTAGTTAGTGACTGCCCAAGGAATAATATCTTCCTACTCTTGGGCAATTTTAAATGAGTTGGTGCTGTACTGTGGGAAAATGGAAATGTTCACAGGTGTTAGAATGCCTCTCATTATAATTCATAGGAATTGTCATTAAATCAACACATCCTCAGGTTCTGCAAATCCCTGAATCTGTTGCTGCAAAAGAAAAAGTCAAATCTGTCTAGGCTTTTTGATTGCAAATGAGTATATTGAAAGTGTGCTTCCTTCTCTGAGAAATCAAAGCCTGTTTGATTGAAGCTCATTTTCACATGATCAGCTGATGCAGCTCACACTTTAGACATTTTCAAATTCACTTTACTTTCCTAGAAAAATACATAAATCTCGAAGAAAAGTGTTTTTCTTCAAAGTCATCTGTCCAGGCTTTTAGTCTCTTATATTTTTTGCTGCCAGACTTGGATTAGTAAGATGAAAAAATTGTATATTTTCTCAGATGACAATAATGGGATGACCTTTCTTCTGAATATAAATGCAATAATAAAAAAAGTGGTTTGATGTCAAAGAATTTGACATTCATGTCCTGATAATACTAAAATACTGTAGATTTTTTGTACTAATAATGGCTAAATGATGCTTCCCATTTTTCTTATTGCCTTCCAGATATTTCATTTCATAGCAAGAATTCTGAAAAAAACCTGTCCTTTCTTTTGACAGCTGAAAAAAATTGGTTTTTATGGCATGTCTCTCTGATTTTTTGCTTTGCAGAGTCTCTTTAGCCAGATGGATGGTTTTGTCTTGCCATGAAGCATTGCTTGATGCTCACCTTTCATTCCTAGGTAGAATCTTGTTTGTAATTATTTCAAAAGCTCAAAACAAATTTAAAATATAGGAAACACTGGAAAGCATAAGGGAGAAGTTCAGCCTTTACAAAAGGGAAGGAAAGCAAAAAGAAGGGATGTGACAGAAATATAGTTCTGGTGTCTTTTAAAAGAAGGCTGCTACTAAATACATAGAAAGGGTAACAACTTATCCAAAGTGTCTGAATAATTTTACCTATAAGCTTTCTGCCTGTCAGGAATTTGAAGGGAGAATTTTCTAAGATGTTACAGGAATGTAGACACACAGTATGCACTTAGAAGAAAGCTTTTTTAGAGTCAAATGCAGAGAGAAAGGAAGAGAGGAAAAAAAAAGAAAAATAAAGAGAAAGAAGAAAGAGAGAAAAAGAAGGAAGGAAGGAAGGAAGGAAGGANAAGAAAAATTAGTTTTCATCATGAAAACATAGATGTACAAAATGTTTCACTAAGAGTTACTATAAACTCCAGCAGAGCAGAAGCCAAAAGAGAAGCTGCACAGGAGAGATCTGTCAGATTAGTGCCTGCTGACAAAATGTGCAGCATGGAAAGAGAAAGAAAGAAACAAAAGGGCAGAATTAGAGACATTAACATCTGGCCAGAGTTTTCTGCTGGTTCAGGTTAAAACACCCCACAAATGCCCATCCACCAGAGCTGCAAAGTGAAATTATGCAAGTTTCTCCTCAAAATCACATTTTCTGCCATTCAGCTCTTTTTATAGGAAGCTATTTAATCTATGTACATTTTAATTAAATTTATCTTTTGATGATATAAATCTATATTAATTTATTGCAGCTGACTGGACCACCAGGCTAAGGCACTGTCTCAGTGGTTGCAGGTCTTCTCAGACTCCTGAATGCACGTAGCTTCAAAGGTGGGCTTCCAGCTCTGAAGACCTACCTCTTTTATGAGCAAAGAGTCCTTGTGCTGTGTTTTGCTCTGTACAACAACCCAGTGCTCCCTGTTTCCCTGGCAATTGTGCAGCAGTGAGACTGGCATTCACAGCTAAGCACATGTCTAAATGCTTGATGGATTTAGGGCTCATTTGGTCTACTCTCAATTGGGTCTTTCTGCTCAAAGTAATGCACATTCACTCAATGCAGTCAAAAATAATCTGGGCAGACATCAGAAAGAGCACAGTGCTAAAGAGCCTCTGAAAAGCCCATCTGCACTGACCTGGTGATGTGGACTGGATTTTCCATACAGTGGTAACTAACCAATATTTATTGATTTATTAAAATCAATAGGTTTAATTACACTGCCGATACCAAATAATCTATTTTTCTGCTAGATGATGCTGAAAACAACTTCAATTTTAACAGCTATAAAAATCCAAAGAGGTGGCAGGCACACAGCAGCGCTGGTTTCTCTTATCACATTATTCTTGTGGTCTTTTCCACAAATGCCTGGGTGTCTCTTAGGTATTACTTTTTAATCATCTACCCTCATTACATGTAGTGTTTGATCCTTTTTCATTTTCTAGCACAAACCCAGAAAGAAGGCAATTAAAATTCAATAATGGTGCAGTGCTTAGACACTCATTAAGTAGTCATTAGGTAGTCTGGAGACTCATTGTCTTTACAAGGGTTTCCTCTCCGTGAATCTCCTCTCTGCAGTATTAGTTCAAAACAGCAAGCACGATGTGAATGTGAAGCCAGAGGGTCCTTGAGTCTCCTAGCCCACCTGGATTGCAGCAAACCTCGGGGGCTCCTCCAGCAGCACCAGGGAGATGCTGGAGCTCAGTCCTGGGACTGCACTGGATGCTTCCACTCTCACTGTGCTACCTGGAAGTGATTCCTGTCATCCTCAGGCAATAGAAGGATCACTTCAACACCCTTGCTTATGCTTGTTGGAATACCACCCCCTCCCAGAAACACAGTCTCCAGTTGCCAAGGCAGTTTGTAGAAGGACATGCATGAGTAACTGGAAAAATTAGGCTTCTAGGGAGTCAGGAGCATTCGCTGTCAGCCTCAGGAGCCAAGCTCCTGCCAAAAGAGCATTCAAAACAAGCAGACTTCGTTTTGAGGTGAGGAAAAAAACACAACTCACTGGCAGAGACAGGATGGCAAAAGGATGCCACTGATTGTCAGATGCCTAAAGGCATCAATAAAATAATGCTCACACTCAAAAACTGTCTTACAAAGCAAGAGAAGCAACCTCTTTTGATTTAAAGGATTGCCTCTGGACATTAAATAACAGCATCTGTTCTACACACTCTGAGCACCTTAAGTTTGCTTTGCTTTCTGTCCTTGAGGATTTGGGGAGGAAAGAGGACAAGACAAGACAACTGAGAAAGTTCAAGCTGGGAAGATTCCATGGCAGTTCTATGGAGCATTTATCCAGAACTCACTGACAGCAGAGGGAGAAAACTCCAATGCATTATTTAGGTCTACTTGCACACTGCTGACCCTTTATAGATGCAGATCAACAGAGCAGCCTCTGCCAGAAAGAGACTTCCATATGAAAAAAACTGAAGTAGAACTCATATTAGAGATGCTGAGAGGCAATAACACAGCCCAAGGGAATATCTGCATGCCATGGTACAATAAGGCAGTTCCTGAGGGATCAGCAGATGGCAATGGAGAGAGGAGAGCAATTCACAGATTCCCAGCTTCTTCATAGCACTCGGTCACCTCTAGGGCATGAAGCTCTGGCACAGAGTCACCTCATCAACAGTCCATCACACACACACTTCCACGCACAGTCACAGAGTCGTATTTCATTAAATACTGGTTTTCTGTATTAAAATCCATTTCACAAGATTGCATCCTCCTTTATGCCTTGACTTACCCTGGTACCCACAAGCCATGGCTGACTGCCTGGCACAGTGTCAGGTGAGGATCAGGAGGAGTGCTCACTTTGTGGTTGGCTTCCTGCTGCACTTTGCTACACAAGCTCAGGTTACTTCTCTGAACCATCTTCCACTCATATTCCTGCTGGACAATTCAGCTGGGAGGCCTGGGAGGTTGGGATTGCCTTGGAGGTCTTTTGTACAGTGTCTGGTACAGTACCTGATCAAAACATTCAGGTTTTTTTCTACTCAAGGTGCATTCAGCTGTGTATTTACCTGCTCAGAAGAATTTTTTGAAGCAGCTGGCAGATATTTCATTTATCAAGAGAGAAAATGTATCCTTGAAGGTTTGGTGACATGCTGTGCATCAGCATATATACATGCCCATATGTATATAAATATATTTGTGTGTGCATGCAGAGATGTAGAGGGAGATGATGACTGATGGGTAGACAGTTCATGAGAGAGTCGCAATTCATTTCTCTGTGTAGATACATGTACATAGATACAACATTCTCAGCTCCCTAAGACAGACTGCAGTTAAACATATCAATAGGCAGGACAGTTAACTAGTACAAAGCAGTAATGTTCCCCTTCGTTTGCCATTTTTCCTCAGAGGTATTTTTTCTTATTGTTTGCACACCACTGCCTTTGTACTTTGATTACAGCTACGCATATAATTATAAAAATGACAACAAAGCTGAGCCCATTTCATCTACGGGAGGATAACCACAGTGTGCGCATTTCTGGCACATAGCAAAACATTGGAAATCCCTGGCCAGGTGTCATCAAGTGGAATGGAAAATATTTACCCAAGTGGTGTACTTTTAAACCAGCTGACTAAATGTCTGTTTTCCTCAACTGCTCTTTCTGCTGGAAGTTTTCTCAGGACCTGTTTTCTGCTTTCTGACCTAATGGGGAAGTGACCAACTGCACAGTGTGAGAATACTGAAAGTCAGGAGGCTGTAGTTAGCCATTCATGAACATCTGAGGACTGAAACTTGTCTGCAGAGCTAACAGAGCAAATTATCTGTAAATACTAACTTTCCAGCCATTGTGGTCATATTCCAATCCAGATAAAAGAAAACTGGACTCATAGTTCTGGACCAGAAGCATTTGCATGTGCTGTGACCACTGACATCAAGGTTTCCTGTTAGGTTTTCATTCTTAGCCTCATTTTAGGTAATTCAGTGGCCTCCAGAAAAGGCCATTTACTGTCTCTTTATTCCCCCAACCATAAAACGGTGGCAAAAATAAGTAGGACTGGGTGTGGTAACTATTACTATGTAACTCTAAGTATATGAGGAGAAGGTGTAAGAGGAAGGAATCTACACCCCTCTTCATCCTACTCCATCCCTTCCCCACTCTCTGTGCCTGACCAGTCTTACATAAATACATCTGCCCTTGCTGTTAACCAGCTCTTCTTCTGTGCATATATCCAGCACATCTGGATAGTTATTACCAAGGCAGTCATATTCCTGAACAGGAATAATCATCAGCCAAATCAGCATCTGGAGACTGTATTTTCATTAGACTTCTACTTACTACCAATAATCACATGCAGAAACTTTCTGCTGGACTTCTCCCTCCTGAAAAACAAGAGTATTCAGTGGAGAGAGGCTAAGGATTTTTCAGTTAGGCTATGTTGTGCACACATACTACAAACAAAATATGAAAGATGTATGTGCCTCCATGCCTATTGATCCTGTTTCCAAACAAATCTCCTGTTTGAGCCTTTCCTCTCTTGCCCACTAAATTCCCTCAGAAAACAGTGGTTGCACCTACATGTCAGTCTGACTTATACCAAAGATGAAAGGTCAGCCTTTGCATTATCCATATGGCTACTTTGCTCCCTCCTACCCTTTTTTCCACCTGTGTACCTGCTTGATGCTCCATTGCTCTGGTTATGTGTGGAGCTGGAGGTCTAGCCATGGCCAGGGGTGAGCTCCTGCTGTGCCAGATGCAGCTTTGTGGTTTGGCTGTGAGAGCATCTTGGAGCTGGTCATCACAGGGCAACAGTCACAAAGTCAGGTCTGCGAGGAAGGAAGGTCCTGTCCTGCAGGCAGGATTTTCAGGCACGGGAAACCTCTAGTTCATCTTGCCAAGAGGGGATTCTGATGCTTTCTAGAAATTATCTGGCAGAACAATCACCTCTAGGAAAGGATTTCCTTTTTGTTTCCTGAGAAAAATTAGAATTGGTCTGCCTCCTAATCCAGCTGCCAACAAGGAACTGACAGTTATGCCTCTTAGCAGAAAACTCAGATGTTGTTTTTCCCTTTATAGTTCAAGCACCTTTATACCAGGTTTAAGACCTCAAAGCATTAAAAAAATACTCACTCCACTTCCTTTGTTTTCAATATCTCTTCATCAAGCAATTCATCTTGTAGCATTTTTAAGTGAATCAATAAAAAGGGAGCAAGGTTGCCTCATGCTTGCAAATATGTAGGTTAAATGGGACTTTTTATGAAGATTTATACACAGCAACTTAATGCCTTTACATTTATTTCCTCACATTTACATCCAGTAGTTCTGTTGTGTTTTATTACTGAAGATCCATGATGTCAACAATCTTCCTCCTTCCTTTTAGATTTCTACTAATGGCCACCAGCAATGGGATTTTGCAAGCTAAACAGTAATGTAAAAAATTCTGTCAAATCCATGAGATGTACTTCTGTGCTTTTACTATAGCTCAAATTGCAAAAATTTCCTCCTGTGTTTAATATGCGTACTACATTGGCTAGTTGTGGTATGATTCATGTAAAAAAACCACAAAATGAAACAAAGTATGGTTTAAAGCCTATAAGCAGTAAACCAGTAACCTCCAGATCCTCACATACCTTGAAGGTCATTCCCTGCAGAGAGCAGGAAGCAACTAAGGAACTGTAAAAGGTACTGTGAGTTCTTTTTCCTATGCAATAAATGAAAGAAAATACTGCTCATCAGAGAGCAACCATTTCCCTGAAGTCAATCTGAGTGACTAAACAATGTTTTTCAGGTTTTAAAGGTTTCTCTTTAATGATCTCCTGAGTCCTTGACTGCCTTAAGGAGCTTGACCCATTCTTACCCAGGTATTTTTTCTTGCAAGCTGCATGGGAAAAAAAAGTCTTTGTCACTAAAAAAGGAATTGACTGCTTACAGAGGCTGTTTTTGAAGTTTTTGTGATAAATCACCTTGAATTGCAGCAGAGGTAAAAGAAAGAATGAAGATTATCTTCTACTGACATTATTCTCACCAAGTCAGTTACTCATTGTTTGCTTTTGGACTTTATAGTCCCAGCAAGCACTCCTTCTGTATCTCAGACTTCAGCACTTCTGTTTTAAAATGGTCTTAGGTTATGTGCAGAAAATATGGAATCAGACACACATACACAGCATTGAGAAGGATGGGGAGTGTAAGTCAAGAAGAAACAATCAGAAAGAAACTGACAAAGAAATATGTTTCCCTACCTCAGTGAACATCATAGTGGACTTCAGTCTCTGGCTTGTAACACTGTATTCTAAAAAAAAGCTGAAGTTAGAAAAAGCTGAAACATACCAAAATCTCCTCTTACTTTGAGCGGGAAGTATGGTGCCACATTATCTGTAGCTGGACGTGCCTTTTGCTTCCTCTGCTTATGCTGCTGCTAACATAGATTTTGATGACTCTGCTTGCCTTTTGCTTTGTTCTTAACACATGTCATAAAGATGGCCATGTAGCACTGCTTAATTGACCATCAGTACTGGTATACTTCACTGTAAATAACTCAGGTCAAATGGAAATGGTTTTTTGATATTCTTAATATGATTTTTTTCTAATTTATTTAATACAGTCCCGAAGTCCTTTAAGACTTGTGGTGAAAAAGCAGGAAGCATAAGGATTATGATAATGGCTCAATGCCTAAAATCCATTTGGTCTCCAATTCATTTTAGATTCCTTTACCAATTGTATGACTTTGTTAACCTTTAGTCTTTTGCAGATGGAGGAAGACGCTCAGAATGAAGAATAAGGAAGGAAGAGGTAGAAGGAGAGCATCAGGTATATAATCAGAGCCATCAGAGCCTGATATACAGTTGAAATACGCAGGAGTGGGATGCATATGACGAAGGGAGCATAAACACTAAGAAAGAACACTAACAGTAACAATGTGCGAGGCAGAAAGAGAAATAATTTTATTATTCCATTTTTGAAGAATTAATTTAATCCAAAAATCTTTACACAAGTACAGTGTATGACCAGACATACTTCTGCCATTATGAATATGCAGACCTATCTCTGTGTATGTGAGTATGCATATATGTATATAAATATGCACATATATATGTATTTCCACAGTTCCTTTGAAGATTAAATACTCAGATTAAATACAGCTCTTTTGAACAATCAATAATAATAAGACAATTAGGGGCTGAGTGGCCATATATATACCTATATGTTTAAGAGTAAATCTGCCAAATTACAAAAATTATGGGCTTAAATATCACAAGGACCAGTTAGTGCAGAAATCAACAGCAGCTGGATTCTAATCCTGCATCATTCCATCAGAGGCAGCTTTGCCAGCGATGCTCTGAGTGCAGGACTGGCGTCCAGCCACGGCTCAGAATACCCTTCCTTATGCTTTAAGTGGCAGAAAAAGGGGACAAGGGTAACTGTGAATCCTCCCTTCCATGGTCACAAACATTTGTTCTTCTTCCTGCCCCTGGAATTCATGCCATATTTACCCACTTCTTACTGCAGTCTGGACTCTCAAATGGAGCTTACCCACATGCTTATGTACTACATTACCTTCAGCAGCGTCCTCCAAGTACCCCCTGTACTTGCCTGCTGGCCTGAAGGAGGCTCCTTCCCCCTCTGTGCCATTTGCAGCTGCTGCTGACACACTGTTAGGGCTGAAGATTCAGCTCTGAAGCCTGGAGCTGCTCCTCGAAGTACAGCAGCTGATCGACTTCGAAGCAATCACTTGCTCTAGAAACCAATTTCTCCAAACAGCTCCTGATCTCCTCCTCACTGGCATTCTGCTGCCTCGCTTGCTTGAGGCAGCTGTACACTGCCTTGAATGCCTCCACTCCCAGCTTCCCAATGGCAGATCTGGGGATACATATTACAGAAAAGGTCAAGTAAAAGTTAATTTATGGTATATATTAACACAAGCATTAACTAGTGCAGATTTATTCTGAATGTTGTAGGTTTGATTAAAATAATATCATGATCCACCTTGTTTACCTGACAGTAAAAGGAACTAAAGTTTCCTGGTGAATTTCTCCATGGTTAGTTGCTATACAAAGAGCCCAAGAGTAAAAACCTGGCCATAGCAAAGTCATGGGAAGCATAGCAATCTTCATTGTTACAATCCAAGAATGCTCTTCGTGCTGAGTCTGACAGACTCTTTTATCTACAAGTCTGGTAAACACACGTGTATTACTACCTCTGGATTTTGTCAAAAACAAAAGGAGCAACCCCAGTCAGCTGAACACCAGTGGCATTTTATGTGAGCACACTTTGTTATTCATTGCTTTATTTTCACTTCTATCAAATTCAAGAAAACCATTATACAAGCTCAGCATGAGCTAACTTGACACTTTTTTTCTTTTCTACAGTGCTCTCCTTTTATCAGAACACAGATCTGTAACTTGGTGACAAAACACACACTCACATCATCTTAATATTGATTTATAAAAAAAGACCCATTTGAAAACTGCAAGACAATGAACAGCATTTCTTCCTCTTAAAGGAAAAATATATTTAAATTCATGTATCACAGGTAACATAAAATTTTTCACTCAGTGATGGCTTCATATTGATGAAAATACCAGGGTAATTTTCCTTCAGTGTGTCAGAGATTATCTGCCTGCTCTTCATGCTTCTGACACAGGATTTGTTTTTTTTTTCACTAAACCCTTACATGTTACAGAAGCTGGTTGTATTTTAGATGAAAAGGAGGTCCTTGGAAGGGGAACCATGTCATATGGTGCCTGCAGTAGGCTCCCCAGCCAGTGCCTGAGGCAGCAGGACCTGGGACACCCTCAGCTTGTGGCTGTACCAAGGATGATCTACACCAGGGCAGAGAAGGGGATCAGAGATGTCAGAGATATCTATGCTTCCCACAGCAGTTTAAACAGTTAAACATATCTCCCAACAACTTCACAAACTGCAATTGTAGTTTTTCCCGGTTTGTACTGATTTTGCTACATGTCTAACACCAGGGCAAGGTGAAGTCTTCTCACCCAATAGCATAATCAACCTAACGGTGTAGTTGCTTTTTATCAGTGGTCATCCTGTTATTGCTGAGGAAAAACATCATCATAGTGAAATGTCAGCCAGTAAGAGTTCCATATTATGTAAATTCCTCAATTCTTAGGAAAACATTGCAAAGAATTTTATTTTATTGCTTCTCAAACTTCTCTCATCCCACTTGCTCCATGCTATTCTAGCACCTCGATCAAGGTGTGAGTCCCCCTTTGGCTCCAGGTGACCCCTCTGCTGGCTCCTGACACAGAGGCAGATCAGGAACCTGGGGCAGAGAAAGCCAAGACCCAGGATCAGAAGTCACAGGGCCAAGCTGGAATCTCTACAGGTCTAGACCTGACTCAGTCCTGCTTCCTATAACTAGAAATTACCATTTTATTTTCTACCAAGGATGTTATTTAGGAGAAAATACAAACTGTCGGAAATCATTAATTCTTGGGCACTGGAAGCCTAGGGATGGGATTATCACTGAAAGCTAAATGAAGATTTGTTTGACAAAAAATATACATTTCTTCATAAAACATAATCAAAAATATCACTATTTCTGTCCAACAGTTAAAAATCAATACATGAAAAGCTATCCTGAAATCAAAATCACTGCTACTTCATCAGTGCCTTTAATGACTCCTCTCTCCCTCTTAGACAAGTATGTTTAATTTTTTTGTCACTCCTGTCAATTTAAAGATGAAAAATTAAGCAAACATATACCTTGGGAGTATTGCTTCTGCTAATAAATGTGACCTGCAGACTTGAATCTTCTCTGTTCAGCTTGGCAGAGCACGCAAATCAGCTAATCTATGTAACAGCTGATACAATAGAATTAAGGAGAAAATGTTCATAGGTTGAAAATTACAGGATAGGTAACAAAAATTATAACCTGCTTTTACAAAAGAAGACATCAGGCTCTGTTTGGACTTGAGAGCTGCATTAATTTGACTCTACTAGCACATCAGGCATCACAGAGGCAGAAGTGTGGGATCTGAGAGAGTAAATGTCAAAGAGGCGTCACCAAGTCAATCTATCATCCTGATGGAGGGAAAGGGGAAGGCACAAAGGGAGGTTTGTCCATTATGGCCCTGATCCTGTGCTAGGGGATATTTGTCCATCCATGTAAAATCCTAGAGGGGCACAATTACAGATTGCTGTTTTACATGAAATATGGGATACCTGCATTAATGTTTTGAAAATAATTAAAGTCTTAACACCAAATATGCTGTAAGAACAAGTGCATAACTCCCATTTACAGTCATATTTGGCCATCCAGGTTTTCTGATTTTACTGGCATTTACTCTCTTCATGCTATCCTATAGCTCACTCACCTACAAACTCACTGTCAGTCATCTCTTTTTCAGCCAAGACTACATGAGTGAAGGGGATACCTGACATCTGGGATTTCATTACTGTGAAAAATTGTGGGCCAGACCTCCATCCCACACTGGCCTAAATTGTTTTTCAGTGTTCTAAAATCCAAGGAATTACACCAGTCTCTACCAATCCAGGGTATGGCTTTGCATAATACTCAGTAATGTGCTTAAGTGTCGTATCTCAGATTGTTCTTTTCTTTCTTTGTCTTAGATGGAGGGATTTAGTGAGCTAACTTCCCCCATTCCTGGCTGCACAGAGCAGTCCCAATGCTCTAGGCAGAGGAAGCACAGGGTTGGAAGCATGCTGTGACCACCAATCCACTGTCTGCACAGCAGATATTGCCAGTCTGGGGACACTGTCACCCACAGAAGCTGTGGCCTGAAAAACAGTTACTCTTGTTGCCAGCTCTTGTGCAACACACAACACATGCCTGAGAAAATGAACTGCAACAAGACCCAAAGGCCATATTGATATTTGATTTGTGGATAATGATGGAGCATGGGCATAAAATAGAGACTTGGTTCTATCAAGGATAAGGCACTTTTGAGTATGGGAGAGGCAGTAAAGAATATCAGCAAAATCACAGGCACTGCTGGAGGGAGCTAAATAGGAGCCTTGATAACTGCAATTTTTAGACACAGGGTGTCTAAAACCATTCCAAGTCATTTAGTGGATTTGAATTTATCAGGCTATCTGGTGATTCACAGTTGATTTTCTACATATCAGTGCAAAATTACTAACATTTGACAATATAATAATGTTGTATTCTCAACTGGCTGAGGAAGTTGTAAATCTTTCCCTAGGTGAAAAAAGAATTCTCTATTATCCCACAGGTTTTCATTTTGACTATTCTGGTACTAACTACATATTAACATCTCCTTTCTGGCTTGGAGATTAATTACAAGACACCTACCTTTATGCCACACTGACAAAAGCCATAAAACAAGATTAATGCTGAAGTTTGTGCTCCTCCATGGGCATTAGCAGCCAGGTTAATATCTCTCAACAACTTGTCATGACCTGCCTTGAAAGATAACTATGTCACAAATCAGCAGCTAAGGGGTTTTTCAGCTTCTCTATTTCCAATGTCATTTAGTATGATGGCAACTATCATTTAAAGCCATCCTGGTCTCACTGGGTGCCTTCATGGAGCTGCGTGTGGTCCGTGCAAGGAGAGGCTCTGCACATACCAGAGCAGTAACACCATGAAAGTACCTCTGGATCAGGCATCAGCAATAATATCTCACCTCTGCCATGACAGGCAACAAACAGGCTCCTAAGAAAAACACAGAAAATTCAGTTATTTCAAAATACCAGTCACTAGTGCCTACATCAATGCAAACCTTAATAAAGAAACTTTCTGGGCATGGAATACCCATTCCACCGGGCATTTATTTATCCTTTTGAATGCAGCCAGGCCACCTGCATCCTCCACTAAAGAGCACATTATAAAGTAGAGAACAAATCTGCATTGATTTTGGCTCACGGGGCATAAAAGCAAGTGTAGGGATCTTTGAAGAATGAGTTTGGTAGATGCCTCTAGATTCTGTTCTTTCTAACTCAAGGAGCTAACCCCGTGGAGCAGCATTACTTAGGATTCTCATCAACACATCCAACAATGATTTGTCCCTGACTCAATGCAATTTCCAAACATCAATTTATTAACCCCATATTTCTCTTTGAAACAGTACAATCCTGCCATTTTACAGCTAACCAGTAGTGATATGTATCTAAGCAAAAAAGATTGTTACATTTATCTCCCAAGATGACTTTGCAAAGGAATCAGGAAATTACATATCCTTAGTCTCATACAAAATATTATTTTCTAACTGTACCAAAATATCTTAAGATCTCTGCTACAACATCTCATGGTTCAGTAAACAATCAGGTTTATCTCAGTCAGAACACAAAATATCTCTGTCCTCTCAAGTTATCTTTCTGTCATTTGGTTTGCTGGCATTACTGACTATGAATGATTAAAACTTTGACAGTTGAAAGAAATGGCTCTGGGTTCAAATCTTCATTTGCAGCATAACTTCTCTGTTGCTGTTTAAAGATCCCTTGGGATCTGCTAGGAGAAGGGCATAATAACTTCCATGATTCAGGTTTTAGGAACCTATTTCTAAAGGCAGGGCAACACTTTTCTAGTTCTGACAGTTGTTCAGTCTTAGGAATGTGAAAAAAATGGCTGTCTAAGAAAAGGGCTTATTAAAAAAAAAAAGGTAACAGAAAGTATTATTATATAAAAGCTAGTAAGAAAAGAAATACAAATTACTAATATTAGCCCCCACCTTCACCTTCAAGCCCCAATGGACTTTGTCTATCCTCATATTACAGCTGAATGAAAATTTCTTCACTTGAAAACACAATGATAGTTTTCCTAATTCATCCTTAATTACTTTGTAATTCCTGAATTAAAGCACCTTAATTTGATTGCAAACAAAACTCTCTGACATCCTACTTCAGAGACCTGCAAAATCTAAAGCATATTTAGGACATGTTTTCCCATGAGTTACAAAGGATCTTATTTTTAAAAGATGTAGACACACAAGTGAAGAAATATCAACAATAATATTCTCCATGCACCTCATATTCAGAGATAAATGAATTTATAAAATAGGAATTGAAGCTGACATCTGCTCTTGGAAGAGCCTTAATTAGAATTTAGAGCTGCTAGTTGAATTCTAGCTACCATGAATTCAGAAGATGCTTTATAATAAGAGAAAATGTGTGTCTCTTTTAGTTTTTCCCACAGAAGGAAACAAATTACAACAAAATACAGTCATTTAAATCAAACCTGCATACTGCAATTTTAAAGTGTTCCTATATTAAGAAATTTAAACTAGCAATACTAAAAATAAGAAAGAAAATATGTTTGCTTCTATAGAGCTATTCTTCATGAGGTAAGGTGGGTGAAAATGACACTGTTTCACTGTGGCCATGAAGAATTACCTGAAACACACTTCCTTGGGCTGCAGAAGTTTGATACGCAGTCTGATTTCCCAATCTTTCTATAATTAGTTTAAACAACATTCTGATTTTTAACAGTGCCATGGCATTCAAAGAATCTTTGAAAAGTCATCAGTTTAATTCCTTCAGCATCACTGATCAAGATGAAGCAGGAATTCATGGCACACTTAACAAACACCTGAAGCTATTTGCTTTATTTATCAATTCATTTGTTTTAGACAGATGTGTCTGAAGAGCAGCAAAATATACAGTTACTTCTTGAATGGGGGCATGTGAGGATACAGGTAGTTACCTCTGAAAAGTCAATAATTATTTGCAGATCGTGTAAGAATTTAAGAATATAACTGCATTCTCCTTTGCTCTTCTGTGTGGTAAAACAGTGTGAATGCTGATTTCCTTTTACATGGCTTAATATTGGGAGGAGGTTTCTCCTAACTTATTATTTCATACCAAAATAGTTTTAAAACCAACAAATTTGCCTATCAGAGAAAGGAAAAGGCATTTATGCATTTCAGTGAAACAATCAGAATACTAATGATTACTATTTTTTTTCTCAATCCAAGCATTGTCTTTATCCATATTCTATTAAGTGTTACTACTGGATATAATACAATGCATTGTATTAGTTAGCAATAAGTCAGCCTCGTTAAAAGGTTGCCAATGAGTCAGGTGCTTCAATGGAGAGATTAATGTAATCAGTTGGTATGGAGATGAGCAATTCTTGATAGAAATATCACAAACATCACAGTAATTTACTCACAAAATTTCCAGCTGGGCTTGAGCACTGTACAGCCACAGAGGGAGGTGGAGCAGTATTCAAGCTCTGAGGTATGCTAAACACCCATGAAAGGTTACAGTAAAAGTAAAAAAACTCTTAAACAATCCAATCAAAAAGACATTTTAAAAGCTAAAAAATACCCCAACTGCTGTGGAATGTGAGATGTCCAATTATGGCAAACATTAATACAGATACATAAAATAGACACTAACATATACATAAAACAGACACTAACATATACACAAAAAGACTCCCAAACTCATTTGCATACAATTTTATGCAAACAGTTTTTCAAACATCAACCATTTGGGTTTAGTTCACATCTTTTTCCACTCAATGGGGCCTGAAGCTAGGTGGATTAAGTCCACAACTTCTTTCCGGTCTCTTTTCACATCTGTAGCTCTTTAAAAAGTTCCTAGCACAAAACAGGACTAAGGCAAATTCACATTTTGGCAGAGCCATACAATCCCATGATAACACCATTCTATAGAGAAAGAAATAAAAGCAATTACCAACTATGGATAGTAGATCTATGATCTTTAGAAAGGCCTAGAAAGATTTATGCTTCCAGTTTCTTTTGGGTCTGCATCAAAATAAAACAAGCTTCACAGAGCTGTTTAGGCATTTAAAGACATAAATAGAAGTCTACTACTTTTTTTTTTTTTTCCTAAAAAGCAAACATTTAATATCTTTCAAAAGAGAGCTCTGGTCATTCCTGCATCCAACCTCTTGGAAAATTCCCTACCTATATTTTTCTCAAGTAAACTTCCCAAGGTTGCAATGCTACTTCTAGTAAACACTGTCAAAATTCTTTGGGTGGTTCCATATTGAAAACAGACTATATAATTAATGCTGCATGAAAGCATTTTTGAATTTGCAAACTATTGACAAAAATCAAGGTGCTGGAAATCTGAACAGCTCAATCTATGCATTATGTATGCACAGCACAAGAAAACAGGCAAGCTGTGCTTTATGTGCAAAACAAAAAGAAGTCTAATTCTCTCAATGTTTTGAGTGTTTGGGGCCACTTGACATTTTAAAATGAATGAGTCTATGCTTAAAATTTTAGGTGTTTTTGTACTGAAATGCAATTTTCCAAGTGAATAAAACTCTAATGCTAAAGCAATCATAATGTTACTGTCCCCTTTAAAAAAAAAAAGTCCTTAAAAATTCAGAATAACCGAATGACTCATGGATCTGTGACATACAGCTTGGCAGAGAAGCTGAAAAAATCTGTATTTTCTTTATATATCTAAGCAAATTCACAAAATATTACACACTGTTTTAAGGCTATGACCTGAGGTTCAAATAATATGCAAAGTGGGCAAAAGATAAGCATCCCAAGAAAATGCATCAAACTAAAACTGTGCCCCAATACTCACTCACACTAACTACCAAGTTTGTTCTCATTATTCATTTCAAAGTGCATCATAACAAATGTAAAGCTGCTAAGAACTGCTGAAATTATGGTGTTGGCAGGTGACGTGCTCTTCCCATCCTCAGATGCAGGATGGAGAGGAGCAACATAAGAGACAAAGTGCCAAAAGAGAAGTAGCCCATTTTTGTCATGGAAAGGGGAGGAGATTTACCCATTCCCACTTTCTCTTTCAGCCATTGCCTTGGAACAGCAATTACTCCTGAGCCAGGAGCATTCACTCACTTCTGCCTGACAGAAGTCAAGGACCAGTATCCCAGCTTGGTCACATACAGGCAGGGTTCAATCTTTCAGTGTTTCCACTGAGTTTACTGCACTCTCACTTGCTTGTAAAACAAACAGCAAACCCAAATTTGGGTTTGGAAAGTAATGGTGCAATTATCTTAAAATAGATTTTCAGTAAAAGAAAGAGAAAATCATGGACTAAGAATTTGTTTCCATAATGAACTCATTAGACTCATTTGAGACTGGCCTTTAAAAATGAGGTATGAAAAACTGTGACAAAGAAGATGAATATGTAAATAAAATTTTGGTTTAGCCTATGAGATACAGAAAACTATAGTCATGCTGTAAGATGCCTTGGGGTCACCACACAGAAATTATTACCGGAAAATAGAGTGTGGGACAGAACACTGTGGTGTGTGTAAGAGAAAATTCAATGCTCAAAATAATTTCAGAATCAATACCTTCAAGAGCATTCTATTCACCTGCAAAAAATGTGGTAGCTCAGACAGTGTCAATAAACTTCCTCACCAAATATGTCTTTTGTCTGTGAGAAGACATCTTATTCCTCAAGCATGTTTACATCATGACACCTTCAACATGACAGCCAATGGCAATCAAAAGGCCAGTGATTTGTTTTTAAATCAAAATCTTAAAATACAATTAACTTTTCTCTATTTGTTGCTTTTGTCTTCATGAAAGCTGTCCTCAATGATGTCAATAACAAAACTAGTTTCAGTTGGCTCCGAAAGGTCCATTCTGCATAAATTGAAACACTACATCAAGTAAATACTTTCTTTAGTGCAATAATTCTTTTTTAATTGCACAAATAAATGCACAAAGTCTTCTATATTTCTGGTATTTTAGGACTACTTATCTCAAAGAACATCCAGTGACTACTGAACAACCTCAAAATGACCTTTATTTCTGAATTTTTAAGATGAACGATGCACTTGATGGCAGCATCACAAGCACAAGAAGCACAGATACATACTGCTCATGAGTCTAAACCAATAGTGTTACGAGTATTCACAGGAGCAGAATAAAAATATCACCCTGTTCCTTTTCTTCATTACTTCTGAAAGACTGCTTTACTTACACTCAGCAGGGGATGAGGAAGTCTTTTGCCTGATCGTGGTATGCTGCTGTGCATAAGACTTTGGGGACTGACTAAGAGGTGCTTACTGCTGGGCTAAAGGATTTTAATTTACTTAAAATTTGGGGCATAAAAGCCTTTTCCTTTTACTGCCATACATTTTATTGAATTCTAAAGTGCATATTAAAGTTCATGCCTATTTAAATGACTCATTGTAGATATTCATGGATATCTCCACAAAGGAGCACAAAATGATCAGTACTAAGTTTTTTTGTATGGACCTCAGGGGAAAAAAATTAATAGGTGCTACTAAAATTAAATCTGACGGGGGAAAAGTGCTTTGGCTTGAGGAGTTGCTTCTGAAGAACAGTGTGGTTCTCTTCTGAGATGCATAGTTGGAAAGTCTCTGTAGGGGAACAGTCATTTGTCTTCATGATCTCTCCATGAAGATAACTTGGCTCTGGATAGCATGTGGCACTAACGCTTCTCAGACTCGGCATGCACCAAGTTACCTCGTACCATCAAGGATGGGAACCACCACAAGAATTAGATTGTAGTCAGGACAGAAAATGCCAGGGAATGGCTCCTTCCATTTCCTGCATCTAACATGATTCCTTGGTTACAAAGCCCAGTATGAGGAATAAGAGTTTCATAGCTCCAATTTCTGTATTTGCTTGACTTCTCACTGATGGCATGCAGAGCTGGGAAGGAACATAATGATAACTTCAGTGGGAACTAGTTAAAAAAATTGAGATTTCTTATCAACACTGCAGATCCTAATATCAAAATGCTTAGCACTGAAGTGGAAATTTTTGTGGAGACAATGAACTTTGCTTGAAAGGTAAAGATAAATCTCTGCTCTTATAAAATTTATAATGACTTCTGATACCAAATATAAAAAACTAGAAATTGTTGTCACTGGAGTCAGCAATTTTATCATGACTTTTACTGAGAGGATAGTGATACACATTGATGTGATGTGATCAACTAGAACAGAGAGTGCAATGATAATTGGGAAAAAAAAGCCAGGAGAAATATTTAGGGGTTGTAGCAGAAAAAAAGCCATTTCTTTTCACTTAAAATAGGAGGAGACCAAGCACTACCACATTCAAAAATATCAGTGGCTTCCTTCTATATTCCCATAAAGATTTTTAGCATAGCTTCCCTCTCACATGAATATCCTTGTCAAGTCCTGCATAAAAATACAGTAGAAACTTCCTAAATTGACACTCTGATACACAGCAAGTCAAAGAAGGCATTTAGTGAATTATGATGCAGTAAGTCAAGCAATGAGCACATAACATCTTGTCAAGTGACTGCTGTGCTATAGTTGTATGCAAGCCAACATCATTCACATGTCATTGGAGATGGCTAAAAGGAGCTTTCTCTGTTAGACCCTGTGTTATTTTAGATTAATCTTATCAGAGCCACTGACACTTTCTTCCAATAATGTCATCTGTAATGTGTGGGCACAAAGTTTCTTTATGAGCAGCTCATGACGTAGGAGTCTTCCTCATCAGAATCTATTGCTCCTAACATCTGAAAATGGTGGAAATCCCAAACCTTCATAGTCCCCTTTCTAGAGTGACTTGGCAACCAAAGAGATTTCACTGCTCCTCCACATTATCTCCCCTGCTCTGCTCTTCTCTTCTCTTTCCTTTTAGGAACTCCAGCTACTCAGTTTCTGTAAGACAAATCCCCTCCATTGTCTCTTTCATCAGAAGCTGTCATCTGGAAGACCATACCCCCCCCCCCCCAAAAAAAAAGTGTGCATCTACCCGAGTAAACCTGAATAGCACAAGTCTAAATTATATTAGCCTTGCTTATTTGGCACTGTTATGTGGATGACATTCAAGAAACACATCATATGAAGTTTGCTGAGGGATGAGCAGAGAAGCTGTGTCTTTATGTATTGATTCATAGCCACATGCACTTCCTTCTCACCACTGAAAACCCCTCTGTGGCCTGTGTGCAGATTGGCCATAGGTCAGAGTTTGCAGGGATCTCCTTGACTACACACATGCTGGGTACTCTGCTCATTGACTTGTTTCTTAACACTTTACTTTCCAAGCAATTAAGTCTTTTCTCATCTTTACATATTCATAAAATGAAAAAATCATGCTATGTTCTGGAGAAAAGACAATAATGTGAATCACAACAAACCATGTGAACCATGAAATACCACTGGAAAAACAGAATTTGAAAGAAGTTACCTAATCATACTTCAGCCCTAAAAGCAATGACCATGAAATTCAAATATTTTAACTTTTATCCAGAAACCATGAGAACACCAGGTGAAATCTGTAAGTTTAGTCGGCATTTTGACTAAAAATCTCACCTTTTAAGTAGCTGGGAGAACACAATGCATTAATTTATTTTTAAGCAGTTTCCATGAGAAGAGAATGGAAAGCAGTACAAGTGGAAGGCTGTGAGAGACCTGGAACTGGTTGCACAATAAAGGCATGAAGTGAAACCCTGGGAGCTGCTGCATGAAATACTGTAAACCCAAACGACTTCTATCAGGAGCAAATGTGATTGGTATTTTCCTGAAGTACATGGTGATTTGTTTTAAACAGTAATTGTTATCAATGCTGTTGGAATCGTACTCATTTTCTTCAGAGAGCTCACTTAACTGCTAGCATCTACTGTTTCAACTTATTTGTATTCCAATAACATCCACCACATTACTGGCACTGTCCACCCACGCAAGAGAAAAAACTGCCCTTTCTTCAAGAGTTTACACTCGGAGAGCAGTTGAATCTTGCAGCATTGCAAAGAATATTTGAGCTCAGAAATAATACACATCACTATGATTATCAGATCAGCACCTAAATTAGGATGCAATAAATCTTGGAAGGCCAGAAATTACTGAGTCAAGATAAAGGCTCAAGATACATTAACCAGTATATTCTAGAAAGGAAGCACAGATCTTTTTTTATTAAGACACTAGAACCTTTATAAATAAAGCTGGGATTTCAGCAACGTAGACAATGAGTTTCAAAGGGAACTGCCCATGTACATTCCTCTGTCTCACTTGAAAATCCCAGACAACAGCAGCAATTTTGTTTGGTTTAAAACATCATATCACCATGGGAAACAAACCCACTTACTTTTCATTCCAGGCAAGAATGAATTGTGGGTGAGGGAGCAAATGTGATGGTAATGTGTACATCTGCAGGTGATTTATGGGCATGGGTTGTGCTAATAAAGAAAGTGAAATTCAGAATGACACAGAGAGCAAGAAAGGCAAAATGGATCCTGGAAGGATGTCAGTGATTGTGCAGCGTACAAGAAAATAATCAGAAGTGAGGGTTAACTTTCATCCACTCTGGAAGCAAGCAGGCAAGTCTCTAAACACCTTACCATCCACTTCTTTTTGTTGATGGGATTTTGGGATTTTATTTGCTGTGCTTTGCAGTTTTACAAATCCATATTCTTTGCCTGCACATTGGTAATGCATACATATGCTACTTACTCCCTCATGCGTTTCAACTTGGTCTCAGCCATTGTATTGTTGAGAGCTCTGAATCCCTGGGGCACCCCTGGAGACACTCTGGTGACAGTCCTCGAGCCTACAAATCAATGCACAGACACACAACCTTATTCACCTTCATACCCCCAGCTCTATTGCAGAATCAAGGGCAGACAGAAGGAGGAAGACTATTCCTGTTTCTCACAAGGCAGTGCCCCATTAATTAAAGACGAATTAGATTATTAAATGTACATTAAGGGCAACTCTTTTCTGAGGGACAAGTAGGTTTATAGCTTAAAGGCACCAGAATTGTAGTAACAAGGAATACACACAGAATTACAACAGAAAAGACAATCACTTGAGGAAGTGCTGGCACAGATAAATATTCAGCAAAATTCAATTTGCTTAGACAATATGCATTTTCTTCCATTGTTTTTTTACTTATTTTTAAGAGCAAGAATATTCTTCCTAACCAGCAAGTCTCTCCTTGGAAGTATTTATCTTATGACATCAGTTTCTCCTTCAGATAAAGGTACTCTTTTTATGTATGAATATATATATATATATAAACATACCTGTATATGTAAATACATATGTATGTGTAAGAAATATACATATGCATAAACACACATGCCCACTCTTTCTGTTTGCAGGCCTTGGGAGCTGTTGCAATATTTCAGGACTTAGAGCTTACATACCACTGAGGCACCCATCCACAGGAACACAAAGTGCTGAATCACAGAGGACTGTCAGGGTATCAGCTCAAATATGCTGCAATTTCATGTAGTCATACCAAAATACAAGTCTGTGTTTTTTCTAAGAAATTAATATACTTTTTGCCCTGACTGCTCCAATTGAAAGACAATTTCAAAGCCTCACTGGTAGCTAGTGGCTAAAATCTCCCCTCTTATTTCCTGATAAAATTTCTTTATCAAGCAGTTCATGCTAATTTTCCTCCTGTGCCAGTCCTTTCCCTTGGCTTACACAGTTCTTTCCTTTCCTTTTGCATACTCCTTTAATTTCTTTATGATTGGAAGAGATCCTATTTCAGCTTTCAACTTGTTGGGCTGAAAAAGCAGCTATTTTACCTTCTTCTTGCAATTTGTTTGGCATTAGGATTTCACTTCCCAAAAGAGGAGATGTATCAGGGTGTAAATGTGTGGGCTGTGCCACACAGGACGCAAGTTCTGAACAGGCATGGGAGGGCTTTGCATAGGATAGGAACAAGACAAAAAGTCAAACAAGTTAACACAATGTCTTGTCTAAATGAATACACACTCCCCTCCTACCAGGGGTTTTTAGCTTGGACTCAGCTGGGGTTTTGGCTTAGTTTGGATTGCATTAACAGGGATCACATGCAGCCAGAGGCAGCTTGCAGCTCCCCTACCTCTATGAGCTGGTATAGACACCCCCAGAGAACACCAAACGCTTCCCTGGAATGTGTAATCATGGCTCTCCCAACAGCTAAGCTCCTGTGACTTACATGATTCTAGACCCTGATCAAATCCACTTGAATACTGAGATTAAAACTTTCCATTGTGAGTGATCCTACTGAATCACTCACAGTAAATGTCTGCTGGATTCAGAAGTTTGGAAGCACAGAAGAAATGGATTCCTGATTCTGTTAGCAGGATGGACAAGCAATTGCACATTTAAAAGCATTTTCCTAGCTTATATTTACACCTAATGGCTAGGAGTTATCTGGTGCCTAGGTATTACAACTCAGATATAGTTATTGTACTTTAAAAGATGGGAAATGACAAGCCCAGTTCTTACTGGCAACCAATTACTTCACCCATTAATGCAAAAAACATTTCCTGTAACAGTGCACATGCATATCCATACGTTTTTACATGGAGTCTGTAAGCATTCAGCTCCTTTAATGGCATTGGAAAATTCAGCTCCCCTCGGGACAGGTCTGAGGAAACCCCAGGTGCTGTGCAAAGCAGCGCTCCTGACTTACTGGGCTGCACGCTCCTCTCTCAGTTGGCACAGTATTAAGGTCCAGATGTAGGGCTTTGGTGCTTTGAAACCAATTAAAAATTGATGCCCTGAGCACCAGTGGCCTAAGGAAAATATAAACCTTGCAGTCTCTTAAGAAAGAGTACATTTAACCACAGGCACCAGATAAATTCTGGCATTACTATTACAGGATATATCACTGTATTAAGAGCTCAGCATATTCTTTCTGTTTAGTGAATTCAGTATATTTATTACTACAATATTTCCTTCTCCTCTGACATTTCATTATTAAAGACATCCTTCTTGTTTGATCTGGTTTGGTTTTTTTTTTTCACTGGGATTTCTGGCTAAATAATTCATATTATGTCTACTTTACACATTGGCAGTTGGCCAAGAAAAACTTAGTCTCTACACGCAAACTCTCTATCTTTCTCTCCATTTAATATGATTTTTTGGCCACTGCAAGGCAGCACACCCTGCAGATTGTAAGATGCTGCAAAGGTGTGGTTAGTCATTAAAAAATGAGCTCTCAGTGAAGACTGCTAAGAGTTTGATACATTGATGCTACAGCACACCTCAACAAATGTTTCTGGGCTGATTCATAACCATACCAACTTCTATATCAAAGGTATTTTCTTAGAAGCAGTTACTTGATTAATAATATATTTTGCAACCAGCTTCAGGAAATTTGTGTACCCACATATCAACACAGAACAAGGAACTGTCCTTCTTCAAAAAGTTACCTGATAATTTTTTGCATTTTTTATCCAATACATCGTTCTTGATCCATTAAACAAAATCAAATGAAACAAGAGCACTGACTTTGCAAAACCAGGCACTGTGGTTTTCTAAACCTTATTTCAAAGTCTCCCAGTGTCTAACCCAGTCCTGAGAAACAGCAAAGGGCAAAAGACCTTTGTCCTCTCAGGTGACAGAGCACAATTTTGAGGTTTTCACTGAGGATCTGTAGAAAAAGGAATTTATTTTCATAGATGCATTATCTGGTAAGAGCTTTCATAAATTATGGTCCAAAGGCATTTCTACAAAAATTTCTGCTAATGACCAAAGAACTGGTCACAGATGCACATTTACTGCATCTCTTCCATAAGAAGCCATCAATAAGCTGTTATCTCCACTGAATCACAAACTTCTGGTTTTATTTCAGATTTCTTTTCTTTAGCTTTCACTGCTACATATGAGATCCAACAATGCCTTTTTATACAAGTTATAAAAGATTAGAATCAGATATGTTTTCCAGATTCATAAACAATACAAAGTGACCCAACTGCCCCTACCCTTCTCTTCCTTAATGCCAAGCAAATTTAGTAAATTTTAAGATTAGTTTTTCAAACTCCCTTATCGTTTGCAGTTTTTTCTTGGGATCTTCCCAATTTTTCAGTTTATGAGCATGGCCTATCTTATTTCAAATGCACTTTGCATGGACCTGTATAGCCAACAGAAAAGCAATTGTGTACCACAAAAGCCCTGGTACGTGGAGTGATTCTGTGACCTCTTGAGGAGAAAACTCAGTTACCTCCCAAATCTTTTATAAACACTGAGGTTTATACTAAACAAATTCCACCTGCTGAAAAACAATGCATATTTATTAGATCCTTTTATCACAGCCTTTGCTGATATAAAAAAAAAATTCTATTTTTTTTCTTCTTGGTTGTTCTCTAACGACCTCTTGAAATGACTCATAATTGTTTTGCAATACTTTAAAAATGAAAGATCCTTCAAGATTTCTGTCCTGCCCAGATTTCTGCTTCTATTGCCCCATTATTGCCATGAAATCCATACTCTTTCAGGAGTAGCCATTATAATTCTGTTGTAGCTCTGTGGCCCAGGAATATGGTATTGCCACTGCTTGCACCTGGCCACACACTTGGAATCGAGTCTGCAAGGCCTCAGGCTTTGATGATCTTGCATTTCCTGACAGAAATTTTGATTTAATTGCTTAAGCTATAGCAGCAGTTCTTCTAATACTATGCAGGGGGCTGTTTTGTTTCATTTCCCCTAATTCTTGTAATATATAACCTGCCCTTTAAGATGTATAGCAATATTCTGTGTAGAAAGATGTATTTATAACTAACTTAATTCAATCAATGTAGAGAAGTACAGGCCTGATACAACAGCAGATGCCTTGAAAAGTGGGAACAAAGGATGAGGTGTAAAGGACTACAGGCATGGGGTGACAAGAAGAGGGGCTCTGGCTAGTACTGGAAATGCTATGGCTATAAACAATGTGCTAGAGGTCAGTTAAAGAAATGGTGACCTGGAAGGGGACACAACTAGCTTCAGGGTGAAAAAGGCAGCAAGTATCTAACCTAGTAAAATGCACCATACACAGAAAATTTTGATGAAATGGGAATTTGGAGCCCAGTGAAGAATATGCAAGGTATTAAGGAACATTAGCAAACACATAAAAATTACCCCAACTTCAGGTTTATAGCTTGATTTTGGAAGAACTTAAAATAAGGAAAGTTTGAACTTTCTCAGTGACAGTGGGCATACAAAAATAAAAGGGAACCTGGAGGTTTGTATCTTATTATTATCATATGTATTTCTTTGGAGAAAATCATACCTAATTACTACCTTAGCTTGGAGAAAGGCTATATGTTTCAGCACAGACCGGTTGAAGATTTTTTTAATGATAAAAGTACAATTTAATTCTTTAATATTACAATTTTTTAAAGAGGCATCTTCTTGTCTCTAATACTGAATGAAAGAGATTAAGATAAGGGAGTTTCTAATACTAAGATTGCTTTTAAAATGCCACTGTTTGTCTTTGGCTAATATTCTTGTTTATTCTCAGCAGTCTTAAAGGCAATTCCTCTCATTTAATTAAATGACAGAATATTGAAGCACAGAGCAAAATTTTGGTCTTATTTCAACTTCTGCAAACTCATTGCAGACAGTAATGCTGCAAATGCACAAATGAGTGCAGAATTTGGAGACAGGAGGTTCTCTGTAAGTGTGAAGAGAAACTGGATGTAAATTTTCCTTCCTTCAGTCCTGAGGGTCCCCCTGACATGGGACCCAGAAGGTGACCAGTGGCTACAAGAATATGATGGCTACAACTTTGATTACTCCCTTTCATCCTTCTTTGGCTCTCTCTTTCCACCTGTCGAGGCTCAGAAGCAGGAGTGAAAGAGAGCTCAGTACTGGATGAGTCTCTGGAAGGAGGACTTCCTAGGAGTCTCCTGTGTTGTGGTTTTAGATAATACCAAGTGAGGTTTATCCCAACTGAACGAGTGCAAATGAAGTAGCTAAATGAGGCTGCAGTTCCCATGGGAGCCTTTGGGAACTCAGCTGGCCTTTCATGCAGCTCACACTCAGGCTGCTGCTGGCACAGTCCCACCCGGTGGCCTCCAGGACAGTGACTATGGCAGCCACAGTAAACAGCCTTCTTTCGTGTAAGTTTTCTTTTTAGCTTTTAAGCAGACCACAAGAACCCAGGCTTTCAATCTCTAAATCTATAGACAATATTTTGCCAGAGATTTTAGGATTAAATTACAAACTTAAATTCTTACTGTTTTCTTTGTACCTGTAATGAGATACTGTTACATAAATGTTATCCAAGACTTGATCATAATTTTTTAAAAATTAAATATTTTAATTGATTTTCTCTTATTGTTACCAGGATTAAAAACTATAAACCAGCTTACACAGCCTCAAATATTTTCCTCTGGAGAAAAAATTACAGTAGCCAAGTTTTTTATAAAGTTTTTTTTTTTATAACATTCTATACTTCTGACTATCAAGCTTTCTGGCTTTATTATTTTCAACAAAAGCACCTAACTCATGCCTTTTCTTTTGGCATTTTTATACTTCTCTGCAGTAGATTAAGGAAGTAATTTTAAAGGAGATCACATTTTTGAGTTATTTTGTTGCAAAATGGAAATAGTTGGACAGTGATGAATACAGACTTCTAATAACTGCTGCTGTCTAAAGAAGATATATCATCTTACCCAATGAGCTGCTATTCAGGACACTCTCCAAATACTCAACCATTGCCTCCATATCACTGTCCTGTGAATAAATGAAATAATGGAATAGTATTAGTATGAGCACAAACTTAAATACAAACACTATGTCCCAGAGGTACAATCCCGCAAACGTGGAGGATATCACACCAGAAAGTGTCAAGACTAGACGATAAAGAAGTTACGTTACCCAGGACATTTTCTTTGTTTTCTTCTCCTAAAACATCAAGCTTTAGAATGATACTATAACAACTAAACAACTATTTAAGTCAGATTCCTTGTAGAAAAAAGTGTTTAGAAAACTGTGCATGGAATTTAAAGAAGATATATTTACTGTGGAGGGTGGTGTGTAGTCTCTGAAAATATACCAGCATATTATCATCAGTTAATCCTGGAATATCTAAAATAATATTACATTGAAAAAGGCAAGTATATACTTTTTAACTATGACAAAATTTTTGATACTTATAACAGCTGCCCACAGCAAATTAATACTTATCCTTCATGTAATTCCATCTACTTACATGTCTAATAACAACAACTAACGGAAAAATTTTTAATTAAGAAGAGATTTTAACATTTTTATATTTCAAGTGTTCTGCCATCTAACAGATGGCTAACAATTTTGCCATGATATCTTTCATATGAAATGCTGTTTTGTGTACACAGATGAAATTTAAAGTTCTGGCCATTAAGCAATGATTGTTGTCCAGGAAGTATATCACAATTTTATGAAAGTCTAAGAAAAACTTGGACTCTGAGTGCATAGAAGCTGCTGCCATATCATATTTAACAACACAGCATTTCTTGACTATTTAAAACTGACAGTCAAAATCTTGACCTTGCTAAAAAATAAGTCAGAAATATATGTATATTTTTTTAAAATCGGCATTCTATGCCTTTAAGACTTAAAACAATGGAATAAAAAGAAACAATATTGACCTCCACTTCTACAATGGACACCCTACTTTATATTCTTCTGTGATCTTACTCAAAATGCTCATTCTAAATTTTTCTAACTTAGGAACAGGACAGCAATGAATGTTGGCAATGACCTCCAGCTGGTTAGGGACCTTCTGGTGCAAGTGGGAGCTGTTATGGATGAGCATAAACTAACTATTCTCCACCCCAAGTTCCTTCACAGGGTTATATTTGAAACAGGCTCTGCTACTTTAGCTGAGGTTTGCAAGGCAGGAATCAGCTTCTTGGTTGGCCATTGCAGCAGGTAACCCACATGCTCATAGGTTTGAAGGAGCCTCTTTGCTCTTTTGGAGTGGTCTGTGGGGTCCTGATTGGATCAAGTCAGCACAAGGGCTTCCAGTTCTGCAGCCAGGAAATGCCAGGGAATGCATTCATTACATTAATATACATAGTACCTATTGAATATTGAATTAAGACAGACTTAGTATTACAGATGCAATTTCTTTGTACTTCTAAAAAAAGAACTATTAGGACTTCATTAAAAAGTTATACAATCTTTTTCATTCAAAACTAAAAAGTTATTGTGATTTTTCTGCTAATACTACTCTGTAATTATTTTTATTTTCATTATCACTGAGTTAATCACAAATCTACAGACAGATAGACAAAACATAGTAAATAACCATATACAACACTATTGCTTTAATAAAACCTTAAAAGAAAAAATAGCCTGTAATTACCAAACCTTTAACTTCTCACAACAGGACATCATATTTACTCCAATTATAACAACAAAGCTGGTTCCTTCTCATTATGCTGTAAGGCAAAATATATGTTTTCACCTCTTTGATCACTCCTGCCTTTTTCCCACTTGGGTTTAGCACTGGAAGAGGATTTAGCTGTTTCATTTAATATATTTCTTTAATCTTTCTCTCTCTCTCTCTTTTTTTTTTTTCCAAAGAAAGCAAAGCCCTACGGAATGGAAAAGGACCTGTGACAAAAAACCCCATTTCTAACAGCCATTCCAAAACATGTGTTAGGAATCCAGTGGAGCATCTTTGGGGTCACAGCACACAGACCACTCAAAGCTGCTGGAGCTATGATAATTTATGTCAGCTGATTGGTTTGATAGTCTCAGAAGAACTTGGAATTTGAAAATAGGAAGCTACTGCATCACAGTACCAGACTTTTTCATAATGAAGAGGATAAATTTGTTATTATGGTCACTGAGAAAATCAGTAAGAGCATGGTGATGAACTGCAGTAGAGAGCATCCACCAGCATCTCAGCTAAACCAAAGCCAATGGAAGCTTCATTACACACTAACTTTTCAAGATGAAACCTCTGTTAAGCACCACACATTAAAATGTTTGTCATTCTCTTTTATGATTTCTCCCTAGTTAGAAACTGGTTCTCCTAGAAAAAAAACATGTGGAAAAGAGCCACTGGCTTGAAGAGGTAGAGGTCTGGAAAAGTAATTGGCAAATTGCTGCTTGAAATCTGTCATTGTGCATTTCTGCTCCAAATGAAAGGAACAAAGGACACTAAACTCCACTAAACTGGAAAATGTATCTGAAATCAGATAGGCTGTACTGAAAGGTATCAACATGAGAAAAAAACTGTCTCAGCTGACACCCTAAACCTTTAAAATTAAAGTGTTTTAGTGCCTAACTCTACCTTCCTAAGTGGTCTTACATCCCATGTGAGGCTACTTCTCAGTCTGTCTTGACATCTGTGGGAGCCTAATATAGATTGAATAAACAGCTCACATCCCTTTCTACATCTTGCACCTTAATATGTTGTTCATAAAGATGACTTTTCTGACCCCCATGCTACCGCATGAACATTGGAAATTTTTTAAATCCTTGTTTGAAATAATGGGGTCACCAGAGAGCACCACTAGATGTGGCATTTCTGCACTCTCTGCAAAGAAGTAACTAGTAAAACAATCTTGGGATTGGAAATTAAAGAGATTTGCAGAAATTACCTTACAAGCCCTTACTGTGTTGCAGTAGAATGATTTCTTTTTTAGCACACACCTCCAAAAGCTTGGTTTAAGGTATCTTTGAAGAAAGGGTTTAAGAATATGAAGTAGGAGTTTTGGTATTAAGTAAATGACTGCAGCAGCAAACTTTTGCTATTCTGGTAGGATTTGAAGCTTATTATTAATACTGAGCATGATCCCACCTACCTTTGAGTGGGATTCATCTCACATAACCGTTGATATCCAAAGGAAGATGTGGTGTGCATATTAATAACCGTAAATCCCTTTATAATCACCAAAGAGGGACCTCTCTGCATATTCCATCCAACCTGCATTAGATGTTTACTCCCTAACAAAGCTTGCTTACTTCCCCTTGGAGTACTGCCTTTCTGTTTGCTGAGTTCAGACATAGATGTTCAGATTTACACAGCTATGTTCAGTCTGCTTTCATCTTGGACTTACTGCAGAATTTTTCACTTGAGAAAGCAAAAATTGCCTGTTTTCACTTCCCAAGAAATAGAAAAGGTAATTGTGTCAATACCAGAAACACACTTACTGAATATCTTAAGGTGCTGGGGTCAACATGAGAAAAGCACAGATAATTATCTTCTTTTATAGAGAAGAGGCAAAGTCAAATGGTCACAGGGGTGCATTCCAGTCAGTCTGTGCAGGCCTGTCACAGAGGGTCAATGCTCTATGTGCTGGTAAAGCAAAGCCTCAGGGCCACTGGACAAAGGGGTTACAGTGGGATGGCTCTTCCAGCCCACCATGTTGGTTCTTATAATGGAATTTTTAGTCAGTCCAACATGAGGGACTGTTGCAAATCACATCTGAATGCCAACACCTAATTTATTCTGCGTTACTGAGAAATCTATTTTTGTATTCTGCCCTTCATTAATTCTAAGCAGCAGTCTGCCTGCTCAAAAACACTACTGATTGACACTTAATGATACCATCAATGAAAGTTGAATGAAAATTTTAAAAGGCATTCCAAAAAAAAAGAAAAACTGTCTCAGTCTGATGAAAATGAGCAGTAATTTTGTTTTCAAGAGTATCTTGTGGTAGACTTTCTGGGCAATGGTTCTTTGCATGTCCATGTAAGCACAAACCCAGAAAACTGAAAAAAAAGTATTGTCTAAAACACTGTTTTACAATTGAATAACAATTTCTTTAGACCACTACTGCACAAACTTCTCCTGAATTTTAAGGCATCAAGTGGGTTTAACTTGAAAGTTAAGAGGACATGTCCAGATTGAATGATTGAATGATGTTTCTGAGTAAACTTCAAGTTTTACTTGTGGGAAAATCTCAGGATCCCCTGCTACTGTAGTGGAAGTAGAATTCTGATTTCTCACACTTTATTTTTGCTTTAAAAACCACACCTCAAAGAAGCTATTAGTTCAAATTTTTCAAAAACCACAAGTTATTTATAATTTAGTGAAGAGTATTAGTCTACTTGGCTGGTTCCCTGAAATGCAGAAGACATCACACCCTGTTCTGCAAACTCTGCCCATGATCAGAGAATAAAGTAACTTTTACTAGGCAGAACCAGACAGTACTATTCAGAGGCACTGTAGACCATGCTTGAAACTGGTGGCCCATGGGAGAAATTAATAGTTCCTGAATGCCTTAGGAAGATCCATTTTCAGAACTGTCTCAGGCAGTTAAGTTTATTGATTTTACTGAGACTCGATCACTGGAGACAAGATTCATCTCAGCTCATTCTGATCAGATCTAAATTAGGTGCCTTTTCCAATAATCTTCAACCTTCACAGTGCAATCCCTGACTTTCTTGTGGCTGCCTTAACTGATAAAGCTACTTTAAGCCTTTCAACAATAAGTTTTCTCTTCACTGACACTTTCTGTGAGGTGGGAAAGTCTACAGATTTGCTGATCAAGTCTTGCAGCTGTTTAGGGTCATCGTTCATCACACTGTTCTAGAAAACATGTCCAATATAGGCAGGAACTAGAGGTGACTATTTTTGCCTCGGAATTAAAGTTGGAACTTAAATCTTATGCTTGAAGTATACCTTCAGCTTTAATTTAATTTAAATCACAGATAGCATTTGAGAGTATCCCACTCTGAGTGTTTTAGAGTCACAAGGATGTTTTCTGACAATGATCTACCTTAAGGCATTAATAGGAGTGTTATCTTTAATCCTGAAAGAATGCAAAAACCTTTCTCATCAATACCTTATAATATACATATAATTAATTCATGCTACTGATATGTACACAGACTCCTAACAAAAAAAAAAAAACCACAACCAAAAAAAAAAAAAAAAAAAAAAAAAAAAAAAACAAAAACAAAAAAAAACAAACAAAAATTCAGCAATGTCAGTAGGACATTGGGAAGGAACTCAGTTTTCTCATGGAAAATGAGCATCAAGTGTATACAGTGTTCTCAAAGGTCACATATACCTGGTGATTTGTCTTAGAGACTGTCCATGACAATTCTTCATCTTCCTCTTCACTGTCTTCTGAACAAGATTCAAACTCATCTTTATAATATTCTTCTGCAATTTCTGGGTCTTCAGGGATATCTAAAGGCAATTATGAGTTTAAGGCAGACATAGAGAAAGAAGTACGATCTGAAAAAGATATAAATGAACTTTATAGCACCAATGTTATGTCAACAGCAATACATTCTGCAAATGAAAGCATAGGATAGGTTCTCAGATTAAAACACTGGTCTTTAATGATATGATAAGCAGTGTTAAAGCTGTCTCTGGCAAAGGGAAAATCCTCACCATGTGTGAATTAATGAACTTAAAGGATCTATATTTATATTGCACTGAAATCTCTGCAATAAATCAGGCTGGAAGTGACCCTATGGAATCATTTAGTCAAAGCAGGACCAATATTGAACTGAATCCAGCTTTTGTGAGCTGAAATTAGAACTCAGTTTATTTTTCTCTAACACACATAACTTGTGATGAATACAACTTCTAAGCTAAAATGGAAAATAATATATATCAGGTACATGTTTAAAAGATATGAGAAATTAAATCTATATATTTTTACAAACTTTCTTGAAGCAAAACTATAATAAAATAAAAGAAACTAGTATAAAGTCAAGCTATGCATACTTTGGTGTCATGCTCTCACAACTTATTACTATCACAAGTTTTAGTAACAGCAGTGAGTACAATATTAATATAGCCTGTGAGCCCATGAAGTACAATAATTGATATTAAAACTCAACACATTCATCACAGCTTGAAAGACACTTCAGCCACTCTGCACTGGGTGAAGTCCTTTAGCATACCAGACTCTGTACGAAAGAATTAGTGAAACAGTTTGAAGTCTGATTGCACTCCTTCAGGGAGATATTACTACAAGAAATGTTAGTTGAAGTCAAAAAATATTTAATGTTCAGCTGTCATAAGTCATCACTGTCATTGTCATAATTTTAGCGAATGCTAATTTTAACCACTCTCCTCAATTAAGTCTGCCCCTTCACAGAAACAAGAACTATCTTAAATTTTACTGCATTGAAATAAATTAAATTCAAACAATATGACATAAAAATTGTTAATCGATTTTTTAATTGTTTCTCATGGATAAAAATCCAAAAGGATTCTCATGGATAAAAATCCAAAAGGATTCAAAGAGGGGAACACAATTAAAATCCGTTAACAGACATTTGAGTTTGGGCAGGAGCATAATTCTAAACTTTAAGGTGAAAGAAAGAAACTCAGGAAAAATAGTGCAGCTATCTTCAGCATTAGATGGTTAAGCTCTCTTGTTGAGATATAAGGTCTACTATCTATTTTCTCCAAAGCAATTTCAAAAATACTTCCTTTCTTTATAAACCCGATTTAGCTCCAAAATGCTGACACATTTTCACTTAGGTTTCTGTTTCAAGATATTAATGGAAGCTGCATAAAAGCCTCATGCTCCATTGCCACAATTTCTAATCCTAATCCTTCCTGTTTCTATTTTTCACCTTTCTTAGTTTGAAAAAACAAACAAACCAGCAAACAAACAACTAATCAATACCTGAGTTTCCAGAAAAAGAACACCCCAACCCAAAAACACTTTCTCACAAAGAAAGCATTTATTTAATTGATAGAGTTCTACAAAGTGTTATTTGACAGAAAAGTCCAGTACTTCATTAAAAAGGGAATGTTAAATACCATCCTTTCTATGTGGAAAGAACACTACAAAATTAAGACACATCTCCTTTTCCACGTGAGGTGATCAATTTTTCTTTCTTTCAGAGAGGCTGTCATATCAGTAATTAGGATAATTTTATTAGGTTCATCTGCATTCTGTCTATGCACATTCAAATTCATACAAAACAGCCCATTTATTATGTTGTAATACAAAATCAGACTATGCTGGTTTTCTGAGTCATCTTCTCCTCCCACATTCTGCATTTGTTTATTGCTGTACTAAAAATTGCAAGACTCTTCTTTCCAACCAAACAAGGTATCAAAATCAGTCCTTTTACTCATAATTGTAACTTTAAAATGTCTGATCTGGCTACTGTAAAATCTATACTTTGTGAGCAGCCCATGGCCATATTAAACTGGTGATGCCCCTGAACTATGCAGAGAGGCTGGCAGTGGCTGTATTCCACTTCCATGCCAGCTTTTGCATCCTTGTTGGAATTATTCACCTCACCATTTCTGAAATTGGTTTGACAGATGTTCATAGACAGCCAGTTAATCCGAGCTTAGTAATACAATTTGAAATGCTAGTTCAGATGCTCGAGATGTTCCAGGGTATCCAAGTTTGCTGGCCCCAACTCAGAAACCAATTCCAAGCGGCATTTCTGAAAGAAGACAGCATGTCTAGGGCAGCAGAATTTGGCATTAACTAATAAAAGTTCTTCAAACTTCTTGGTTTTATGACTAGCATCTTTAAAGAAGGAACCTTCAAAGCATTTATTCATTTATTTAAACTGTTTCCATATAACAATTCTTTGCATCCTACCAAAGAAAAGCCAGCTCACAGTCCTCCATGTATTACAAATGCACAAGACATCTCTGGTTCTCTGCAGAATTATCTGAGTACAGAACAGCTTATTGAGCTGAGACCCAGAATCAGATGAATTTCAAGAACAGATAAGGTGGATTTAGCACAGCAGATACCGTAAGTCAACATGGCGAGCTGTACCTGTGCTGGCCTAGTGAAGTCCAAGTGCAGATAGCTTGAGTGAGTTGGTATTTTCAGCTCAGGGCAGGCACTGTCAGGGGAGTTCAGGCCCTGTAAGCTTCCATTTCCATGTCTGCAGTCCTTCCTCTAGAATATTTGCTACCTGAGTTTTCCCATAGTTCCATTTGATTCCATATACGCCTCCAGTTTCCACAAACCAAGTGACAAAATGCTGGTTACTTCTCCCATTCTTGAACATTACTAGTGAAGTTGCACACTTATTAATGTAGCACAGAAGAAAATTCTTTGATTTGTGCTTTCAGAGAAGTATTTTCAATAAAAATGTTGGTCTTTGGGCTAGGCTGTTTGACATCTTTTTGACCACTGCAAAGCCCAGCATGGACTCCAGTGACAGGACCTTGACCCCGTTCTTTGTTCTGATAAATAAAATGGTTATTAAGCCTATTTGTGCCTGGGAGGTACTTAGGTAAAGAAGTGGTGCTAGTAAGAGCAGTGTCAAGTCTATTGTGTTGAAAGAGGAAACAAAACTGCTGCTGAAGAACCCAGGGGACTCTGCCTCTGTTTTGACAGCTGTTCTGACATCCAACTGAACATCTCTGATACAGCATACTTATATTCTCCATAGGAAGCACAAGGAAGGGTCTGTACAGCTGCTTCTGCCCCCTCACACTCCCACATCTCTCAGCTGGTCTCTGAAAGCACCTTGTGCTTTATCCAGCTGTGTGTATTGCACCAAGGCCAGTCACAATAGCTTTTATTTGCTTACAAAGCAGTGAATTCAGAACAAACTCAGCTGTTGTTTTAGTATTGCTAGATGGTTTAGGCACAGCATTGAGACACTTGATACTTGCTATTAGATATTCAAAAGAAAAAAGCTTTGAATAAAAAGATTCCTCTTTAGATCTCTTTCTATACATTAACATGATATTGATAGTGGAATGAAGGGTAAAACCCCGTTATCTAAAAAAAAGTCATAAAAGTATGGTTATCTCCCGAGAAGACAAGCTAAACAGAAAACAGATGAATGTGATACTTGCAATATTTTGCTTAAATCCACCAAAGGCTTGCTTCAGGTAGCATGGTAACTCAGCAACAAAAATTTTCTCCAAAGAGATGAAAATACTTTGATAAATATCTTTAATTTTCTTGTGCCTCAAACTCATACTTGCCATTGTTGCATTGATGTAGTATTCCTATATTCCAGAGTATGCAGAAGACAATAAGTAAGGACACTTTTATAAAAAGAAAAAAAAAGAGCAAAAGAAAAAAAAAAACAGAATGGTGTGACATAAGTAAATGTTCACCATTTGTATTCACAGTAACAGAGTCACACTTGACTCTTAAGGACTATTGAACTATTGTACTTTTTTGATCCAAAGGCTTCATTGCATCTCTGGAAAAAGCTATAGATTTTTTCAGCTGCCTCATTCCTACCTTAAGGAAGAAAATTGCTACAGTTTCATGTTGTTACACTCCTAGGTTTGCATAGTACCACACACAGGAAAGTGAGGAGCAAATCACTCAACTGCTCTGACACATACTGTCATGAGACATAATGGACTTCTAAGATGGTGACATGAGCCAGGACACCAGAAAGTGGTGTTACCACGTCTCTTCTAGCACAGACTGACACACAGAACTCAGAAAATTGAGAGAGTGGACCAGGACACAGACCCATGCACTGGCCCCCTTGCAAAACTTTGTACATGAGCCATGCTGGGCACTGAGGCAAGAGCAGGGAAAATCATTCCTCCACCTTCTGCACAGTCTGCTTCTGCGCTGTACTGGGCTGCAAGACAGTAGCAGGACCCTGGAAGGACCCTGTCAGTAACACAAAGATGCCCCTGATCCTTTCCTTTCTGTGGAAATGCATCAGCAAATACCAGTTTGATCCCATATGAGCAGGTGTTTCTTACTGGAGCAGACGCCACAGTGGCACCAGGCTGGGCACAGTGCTGGGTGCAAGAAGGGGCTGTGACACCAGGGTCCCTTCAGCCCTGAGGAGGGAAGGCAAAGGGAAAGCCTTGCTGCTCTCTATGACTATCTGACCAGAGGATAAAGGGAAGATGGAGCCAGTCTCTTCTTTGAGGTGCATGATGATAGGACAAGACACAACAAACATCTGGAACATCCTAAATTCCAATTTGACATGAAGAAAAAAAAAAAAGTAAAATAGTGTGATCAAATACTGGAACAAGGCTTAAAGAAGCTGCAAGAGCTCAGTCAGCCCTTGGAGGTACACCCCTGAATAACCTGATCTGAAAAAACAGCTTTGAGCAGGGAATAGGACTAGGCTGCCAGAGGTTCCTTCCAATCTAAATTATTTTATAATGGTGTGGCTATTTGATTCCTCACAAACAGTTCAGAATCACCCCAGATCCATTTGTGTGTGTGCACATATTTAATGCAGAAACTCAGGTGCTGGCAAGAGGAGCTGGTGCACGGGGCTGGGCAGCTGTTTTCAGAACTGTACATCAGTTATCACAGAGGGAGAAAACAGAAAGGGATTTCTGCCTTCAAGGAAGAAAGCATAAAGAGCTGAAGCACTGTCAGTAGGAGAGAAGTCTGAAACACAGAGGTATGTTTCCCTGAGCTCCATTATCCTGAATGAGAAATTTTTCCACAAAGGAGATCAAGGGCTCTCTGACCCTCTGCAGCTCAGGACAATACTCATATGATTATAAAAAAATAAAATAACTCCTTTATTATAATCTAAAATCACTCAGATTGGTTTGGGGCTTTTTTTTCCCCTGTGCAAGACAAAACCCTTCAACTTTAAAAGTTTCAGTCAAAGAGAATCACCATCCTTTGGTCAGGTATAGATATATGGATATATGCATTTTCAAGCTCTGAAGCTTCATTGCTCAGAAAGACAGCGGAAACTTTTGTACATGCCTTCTAAACTAGGCTGAAACAGACTCTCAGAACATACATTTAAGAAATGAACTAGGGGATATACAGGACTTCTGTTCCCATGAAAGTTCTGTACAATCCTTCTGGATAAGCACAAAAAGACAAAGTTGTTAAAAGAACCATCTTCTGACATGGCCATGTGCAGCTTAGACATAAAGTAAAATGAGTTCTTCTAAATGAGAACTAGTAATATAACCAAATTTAAACATTAATAGTTTATAATTCTCCTCTTTGCATTTCAAAAGAAGTAAAAGGCTTTAATTATTTTGTGGGTGTCACTGGGTGAAGAACTACCTATTGTGAAATGGCTAGAAAAAGAGATACAGAGGGTGTAAATCAGAGTGGCCTTCTGGAAATGGAAATCATCTACTACTTGATGTTAGAAAGAAAGTAGCAAGTTTTAAAGTGTTTATCCAAGGAAAAAATAACTTTTTTAAACCAAAATTAAATTTCCAAGAGAAATATTTTATTTGAAGGACACTTTTTTTTTCCTAAACATTCCACCACCTGGTATTTTATCAGTAAGCACAGAGACAAAGCATGAGAGGAAAAAAGAAGTTCTTAAAAGAAGTGATTTACAAAAACCAAGAAGAAGAAAAACTTTAATCACATTTTTCCCTAGTTTTCTGAATAATTTGTTGTTTTTTCTTCTGATTACCTAGTTGTCACATATACAGAAATGGGATGTCTGGTAGGCAGTGACAATGAAGATGAAGCCATGCTGCCTTTCAGACATGGTTTAAAGTTCAGAAAATCTAAAAATCTTCCAAATATTCAGAAATCTTCTTAGTAATGATGGCTGAATAAAGAGAAAGAACAGCATAGTGATTTAGTTGATAACAAGGAGCATTTATTGAGTTTTAGAAGCCATTTCATTTATGCATAAGAATACTTATTATTGTAAAAGTTGCCCTGCTATTTGCACTGCTTCCAGCAGAAACAGACCAAGAGATGTAAATTGAAGGAAAAGTGACTTAATGACATCAACTTAAAACTATCTTACTCCCTGAGTTATTTTAAACTTCTTTTTATCAGTCAAAGTATATTTTCCAATAAAAAAACCTCAATTTTCCTCCTGAATCTGGAAGGTACCGACCTCCTGACACTTTCCCTTTCCATCTGAAAACAGTGTTGGGAAGGAAAAAGTCCACATGTTAACACAAAATCTGCCCCTTAAGATACTTGCTTCTTTCTGCCTGAAATTTGGTTCAAGAATGCCATTTTTAAGACTTGAATTGGGGGCATTTTCACCACCAGAAGTTACAGAAAGAGAAGAAAACAAATGGGAAAGGCTCATCTCCAAACTTGGTGCAAGCAGTTGTGCACACAAGAGTCTGGATGTAGCAAAGATGCAAAATGCATTTAATTTGGATATAAGCAATAATATGTTATATGATGAACAAGAAAGAAAAACAAGCACATGATTGCAACCAAGCAAAAAGGTATTGAGCCCTTAAACACCTAGAAGAAATTCACTTGAGAAAGCGCATATTCACAAGATCACAGGGGCACACTTTGCTCTGTGAAGCAGAAAATATAGCAGGAGAATTCAACTCAGACCTTCACTGCTGTCATCTTCTCATTCCCTCCACCTAGCTGTCTGACAGCCTCACGCACTGAAAGCTAAACTGGTAGAATCTGCAAACTAATTCAGCATTTACAGCTTCTGCAGAACAAATTCTCCCTCACTTGGAATTTGCTCCAGCTTCTTGCATCACCATATAACTTGTCTCAGCTCCTCAAAAATGCTCTCTAGTTTGATAAGTAAGCCATAAAACTTCAACTGGGGCTGGACTGTGAGTCCTTATGAAATGTTTTTCAGCACCATCCCCAACCCGTTCACTGATGCCTTGTTTGCAAGCAAAAGCCTGGTGCATCTTTATTTACATCAGTTTGACCTCATGCCTAATGCAGCATAAAGCTACGTCGCTCTGCATGTAGGACAACTTGGAACAGAAACTAGCATCTTTCTAATGAAGTTTTAAAATACTGATATTATCTGGAAGTACCTGCTATAGAATCCTGTATACAGTATATTTTTTTTTACTTACACAGTCTCAGTGCATTTGCTTCCAATTGCTTCCTAAATTCACAGAGTGTTTCATAAACATTCTTTAACATAATGCTTTGGAAGGAGTGAAGAGAATTCCTGTGCTGTTTTTAAAAAGCCTTGGCCAGAATAATTTTAACTGTAGTCATTGATCAAGGTGAATTTTGAAGTAGACTCTCTTTATCAATGCCAAATTAAACCAGTATGAAAAATAGATTGGGAAAAAAGTAGGAGCTATACAGTCTCTCCCCACACTTTGGAAGTGTTTGGGTTTTTTATATAACTGCTGTGTAAAGACTTCATTCTGCAGGCTTTCCTCTGTGAATCTGCAAGAGCAAGACTTCTTGTAAGAAGTAAGCTAAGAATTTTTGTGAAGCTATGAAAGATTTTAGTAGCTAGGCATGTTGAAGAGTACATAGATTTAGAAAAGGTTTCCTGAGGAGCATATGGCTAGAGTTCAATTCCTGCTCTCCAAAGACAATACTTCAAGGGAAGAACTCCTTAAACAACAAAAAAGATTTAGTCAATTATTTAAAAACAAAACAAAACAAAATTTGCAAACTTCAAACTCCATTTGCTAGAATAAATCAGATTTAGTTTTCCTTTAATTGAATCTAGGACAAGTTGGGCTCAGTGTGAAACTGAGCAATGAAAACAAGAGACAGATGAGGAGGTCAGAGTGGCACACTACTCCCTCAGATCCTGCGAGAGACTCAGGAGTTTGTCACCCCATGTTCCAAGGACAAGTGTGGGACTGGTAACTGCAAATGCCAGAACTAAACCAATGGGTTTCTCTCCGCAAGCATCCCACGCTATCATTGCAGTAAGTCAGGGCATATGCCAGAGACCAATGGTTAACCACAGCAGCACTCACAGCAATGCTGTCCTCTTAATTGAGACAAGATTTCCTGGTTACAAAGGATAATGTAACAAGAATAATGCAGAAAGATGCTTAATGCCACTTATTGTAAGTACTATTCTGCTTTATTTTGACTTGCCGGACTGCAAAACAAGACAAGACCTGATTTTCCTTAAAGTCTTTGAGCAGTGTGATCACTTGTATGGTCATCTTTCAGAGTGTTACTCAGTTACCCATGAGTATGAATAAGTACCATTTTACAAGCCCCAAAACAAAGGGGTGTGTGCATAGATGCTGGAAGATCTGCTTAGAAATATTACAGGTTTATAACCTCCCAAGATTTACCAAACTACCTTGAGAATCCTTCAACACAGCTCATAAAAATAACAGGCTACAAAAAAAGCACAGTATTTTATAATGAGTGAACGTTTCCTATTTGAGGGCCAACCGAACTTTGACCACTTGAAAGTCAAAGCAATGTATCCATAACTTAAAATTAGCCATGGAGACATAGAAATAATGTATACAATTACTGTAACATACTTAGCTATTTTGAAACTGTAATGAAATCAGGGATTTGCCTAGTGTAATGAATTGCAGGATATTAAGCTAAGGAATTTAACAAATTATAATCTTTGCAATATACAGAAATAAAAAGCAATATAATACGGATCAGAGAGATCATATAATATGTCCCTTTATTCATATGGCTTTAATTTGCTACACTATTTTTCTGTACAAAGAATTTAAATATCACAATTATTTAACTGAAGCTCTTCTCCTCTTTTAACTTGACTCCTTCCCACACAAAAATATGTCTATTAACTGCAGTAGCAGTTTATACAGAGCTGGGAGTCTTACAAAAATGGATGTGAACACAACAGAGGCCCCAGCTGGCAATCCAAAAATGCAGGATATAAGATTTTGTTAGTGCCTCATATGTCCAGTTTTGTTTTGCTTTGGCTGTCCTTCATTCCAGGCAATGAAGCGGTATGATGACAGCAAGCCCTTAAAAATACAGATATGTGTATAATTTCTTTAATACCTTTTTTAAAAATAAATCTTTTCCACCCTTGTTTACCATGTCTCATCAGCTGTGAAATTGATATGAATATAAAGTGGCAATTTTAGCCACAAATTCCCGTGCATGGCTTTAAGTTTTCATGTGTCTTAGAGTGTGGCTTGTTGAATTTAACACTCCTTATGGTTCCTGTAAAAGCTCTGGGCCTTTGGTAGTGAAGATAGCTTTGTATACAGTTTATCTTTCAACTGTAAACACTGATCCAAACCAGAAGGATCAACAATGATGGTAAGGAAATGGTAGATTTGTTGCATCTGTAATTGCACTGAACTATCTAGAAGCACTTCTAGATACAGCTTGTGATTTTGTAACCAATTTCAAGGCAAGCTCTAGTGTAGAAATTGAATCAGAAACCCTGAACCTTTAGCTATTACTGTTGTATAACAGGATTATGCCTTGCTCTTCATGCTATTTTCAGCTGCAAAGATTGAGCTCCTCTACCTAGAGGATTTTCTGTCTAGTAAACTATGAAAATTCCACACTACTTTGCCACAGAGGTGGGTACAATGCATGGCCTGATACAGATTTCTCTGGATTCTTTACAGTAAGTCCCCATAAGTAGTGTTTCCTAATTTATTCAATATCTCTGCAAACTTAGGCAAGTCAAAAGGAACCAAGTTGTATGAAGAATTGAGAGGAACTATGCTATAAAATCTGGCTTCATTAGAAGACATTGCAACCAAGGTGAAGCTACCTGCACTCAAATAATTAATGTGATCTGCCATTACCTAGCCCAGTGTGTAGTAGCACACACAAAAAAGATGAGGTGGTCTATCAGTGGAAAATCTAGGGCAAAGATGACTTTCTGCACCCTAAAATTTCCATATCCAGTTCTCTGGAAAAGGGGGTATCTGCTTATCTGGTTATTCTTTTTGAATCAGAAAAGTGGATGACGAGCTCAATCAGGTAAATTAGAAGATGAAGATGAATTATAACATAGTATTAGGAAGCATTGCATTACTTTTGTGATGTAGCTTTTTAGAAGGAGGCCCCATCATTAAACATTAAACATGTTATGAACCTGCCCAGCTGGAACTGCCTTATTCTAACTGGCAGAGGAAGACACTGACCACATTAATCCATAACAAGGCCAGGTTGTAGGTCATGGATGGTCCTATTATTATGTTGATAATTTTTTGCTTATGCTTTATAAAATGAATGATTTTATTCCAGCTGCAGTCATTATCATAAGTGGAAATGAGCAGTTTAATATGCAGAGTTCTTTTTCACAGCTTTGTTGGTTTTTTCTATTAGATGAACTGACCTCTGGTTGCCACCACTACAATACAATTTGCCTCACTGGTATTTTTCACAAACCCACTGTTGAAAGATAAGTACATGCACTGAAAATGCAGTAATCTCCAGAAAAATGCACATTGGCCACTCTGTCCTAATCCAGATGAAGATAGCTTCTATAAAAAATGGGTCAAGAGAGGAGGGGTGTGTGTGGGTGTGGGGAGGTGTGTGATGTTAAGCAATTTATTGCTAGGTGGCTTTTCTTTTTGATGATAACAAGAGAAGATGAATAACTTATTTTGTAGGTAACCCTCAGCAAGAACAGGAAATATAGGAAGTTTATCCTGACACATTTTGCATTGCTCATTCCTGCATCATTGCCATGACTTGCAAAATATGCTTTTTAATATTCAGAAATAATTAATCAATAAAATGAACTGGAGAAATGAAGCAGAAAACAAAACATCCAAATCAAAATAGAAAGAGAATTAAGTTATTAATCATTAGCTATTCCTAATACTAATCATTAGCGATTTCATTTTATGCTGCTTGTTGAAAACAAATGAAGTGTACAGATCTATACATATATCTATATATATGTTCAGCACACAAATATTTAAATTTAGCACTGACAGTGGCTCAGTGTTTATGTGTACTATCTCTATACAAATCTTATTTCAGCTCTTTTGTCTCTTGCTTGTACTTGGAGAAACTGAAGATGGAAGAGACACAAAGATATCTACAGTAACCCAAATTGTTCCATATATTCTTAACTGCTCCATCTGCCATAGAGTTAAATTATTTGTATGATGACAATTCCATAAATTCCTGGAGACATAAGACAGAGATATCAACATTTTTCAAATAGTATTAAACACAACTATAAAATATCTTTCCATAAATATCTCATTAGAAAAATATAAATCAAATTTTGTTTCCAATTAACCAATCTAAAAACTTATTGCAGATTAAAGCTATTACATAAAAGATTTGCAAATGGGCAAAAATACTTTTCATTTTCTTCTATTTACAAAGGTTTAATATTCTAAGAAACACGTTAGTGGTCTAAGTAGCTGAAACAATACAGTAAGAACATTTACTGTTCCAATGATACAACCAACATACTTCAGTTACTTACTTAATATGGTTAATAGGAACCATAGAAGTAAATTTTTTCTAGTTGTTTCTTAGCCAGTCCATTGTCTATTTTTTTACACATAAGGAGAATACTTGTTTACTTTAGCTAGCATGACTAAAGATGCAAAACTGTTCAGAAACTTCGAGAAATAGAAATTTAAAGTGTATTTTTAAAACTTCACTACTGCAAGTAATGTTACCCCACCCACCTCTCTGAAAATCTGCAGTGTGGAAAAAAGTAATAGCCAAACCAAAAGAATCCTTTGTTCTAGTATGCATGCCAGCTGGAGAGACCAAGTCCCAGAAGCAGAATAATATAAGAACAAACACTAGATGACCTTGAGAAATGGAATAATGGAAAATGAGGAAACTCAAAGAAGAGAGCTGAACTCAAAGAACTTAGGGCACTGAAGCCAAAATAATCTATTATAAATGCTGAGGTAAGAGCTAAGAAGGAAAGAAGGACGGAAGGCCCAGGTATGCTAAAAGTGACCAGTCTTAAAACATATGTAAACACAATATAGAAGTTCATAGAGGTTTATACACAGGAGGAGAGAAGTACTTAGGCTGCTAGGCAATAAGGCAATGCATCTTAAAAATGCTTAAAAAACAGTATTTATGTTGCCTGAAGTATTTCTCTTTAGGAATAAGAATCAGGTAATTTCTTTAAGTTCTCAAGAACTTGTACTAGCTGTAAACTGTCTTGAGGAAGCTTTTCTGTAGTTCAATGAGTTCATCTCCACATCAAAACTACAGGGTCCACTCACATCTTTCATATTCCAGAAAATAAATGTGCTTGAAGACTAACAAACTGGTCAATTATAGGTGATTTCAAAGAACACTTTCAAATGTCTTTCAAGTGCACAAGGCTACTAGTTAGAATAAAAAATATTCAGAATGTCATTGCTGATTACATAAAACAAACATGGAGAGAAGATCAAACTTCCTAGGGAAGTCTATAGCAGTTGAATGCTTTTGTCATTGCTAAAACTGGTCCACTGTGAAGTCCAAAACCCCAAACTGCCATAGTGGGTTTTTTTATCTAACTACACTGCCTTGTTTTTCCCAACTTTCAGTTAAGTGTAACTACCACTATTAAATCTGACTCAAGATGCCACAGTATTCAAAACTGCTTACTAAAGCTAAACCTTAAGCTTTGTATTTGACACCTTCCACAATTACATTGAACTGTGATTCATAATGATTTAGATTATTTTCAATAAAAGAGGAGTACAAGGTGTTTTATTCTCTATTCCTTTCCTTAATCCATTAATAACTTGGTCTTTCAATACTCCAAACCCTGCTCTTCTCTTCAGCTCATGTAGCAAATTTTAGAAGGACTGCAGGCTGTGAGCCACCGATACTCTGACTTTTCCTCTGTACCTGCTGGGTGTGGGGTACTCTCCCTAGCTGTTCCTCCCTAGCTTTTCTTGAGAGGATTTTTTTAGGTCTGCCCTGATAATTTAAAACTTGCTCCTGCCTTTTCTCTCCTTCTTAAGCAGTTTTTAGTTATTAGTTGTAACTAGGGAGCTTGTTAGTCTGGTTTTCACATGCTAACTTCTTCTGTTAACATAGTAAAGGTCAGCAAGATTAATTAATATGAAAGACAACTTGCTAAAACATTTTTATAGACTTGATTGTAGTTTTTTTCTTTTATTATTGTATAGCCATTGATCAAGAACAAAATTCTATTGGAAAATCAATAGCCAGAACAGTTTCTACATTTTCAAATACAAAGGTGCAATTAATAACTTAATAATTAGACATGTAGGATATGCATGGTTGCACTGAAATGCTTAAAGAAAAGAAAAGCATGAATACTGAATAGAGTAAGAACAAGCTGTGACATCAGCTTCAGGAATAACAAGGTACTCACAAAGCAAAGAGAAACCATGTAATTTCTCTTGCCTGTCCATAACTCCTTTTTATCATGAACCTACCACTCCTCCGTCAGAAACTCTGGCACAAGTAATTAAACATGCATTCAGTTTTGTACAATGGACTGACCCAGCTTTTGCATCACAGATATAAATGCATCTCATCCTGTCATTATAGTTTAACAGTTTAATGACCTCTAAAGGCAGAAAAATCCATTTATTTCCTTCCAAGCACGTTGTTCTGTTTCTATTTAGGAGTCTTTGTATGCTTCTCCCAGTCCATCTCTCACCCACGTTTACTGCTTTCTCTCAGTCCTCCCTTTGCATGTTTCCCCACCATCCCCTCAAGATATATTTCTGGCAGCTGGGTTCTCTCCTACACAGGTCATCTCTCCTCACACTGTGAAACAGCAAGCCAGCCACAGACACAAATGAGGGTACAGTGAAAGAAAAATGCACCATTTCCTATGAAAAAAACCCAAAACACCTCCACCACAAGCAAACTGATTCTGATGCCTTTAGTTTAATAACCTATACTTTCACAGATGTATGTAAACCAACACTAAAAGACAGTGCTATTAGAGAAAAGTAGTCTTCCTACCTTAAAGTATATTGATGCATATTTGCAAGATTCTAATCTGATTAAAAATCTTTCACCATAATATTGCTCACATAATGATTTTTAAATATGTAAGAGTAAGACACTACTCCAGAACATTGTAGATAAAAACATATAAATGTGATCTTAAAACATTCTTCTCATTAAACACAAGATTCCAGTCTAACCCTTTTCAAAAAGCTTGACTATTTTTTTTTGTCTATAACAGAAAAATACATGTTATATATTCTTTTATATTATTTGTTTATATTCTTCATATTCTTTAGATAATAGTTAAGCATTTGTGGACAATACAGATAAGCACAGTTTAAAGAGTTTCCATCTGCTTCTCTCATTGTTAAAGAAAATGGCATCAAAGGGTACCAAAGGTGCAAAGACTTTGAATTCTTGTACACCCTTTTTTCCTGGAGAGGAAAGCTAGGAAATCCTTTTCTGATGCCAGTCATTTCATATGTGGAAAGTTTAAGCTATTTCCTTCTAATTCAGCATGTCCTTTGGAAGATGTATATTCACCTCTATCTCTGCGCCCAAGTCACTCAAACTTTGGGAACGCAGACCCCCCTGCCGCATAACCTTACTATACATTTGATGTACATACATTCACCCAGATTACTTTCCTTCTCTCTTCACCATTTTTTAACCCATACTATTCATTTACAAATGAATATAAAATTTTTTACAGATCTGACCATTTTCTAAAGTGCAGTTTCCCCACCGCATATGAACTACAAGGGACGAATCTTTCTTTCTTGATAGGAATTGTCATTTCAAGATCAGACCTTGAATCCTTACCATGGTCTGTAAGTTCAGATGTGCCAAGTTCACTCATCCCATTTCCTCGTGGTTCATCTTGTCCTGTGGACACATAGTTGCCCGTAGTGGCTAGCTGAGAATGAATGAGGTGATTTGGAACCAGGTGTTTTGAAGTCTGCTCATCAGATTCCTTAGTCAAATGATGAAGCAGCATGGAGAAACAGGAACAGAGCTTTCAGCAGGATCACAACACAATTGGTTACCCTGATCTACACAGTTCCTGGGACTGGTATTAGGCAAATACTAAAATAAAATCCTAACATTTTTGTAAATGATCAGTAGTGATTCAGCCATAAGAAGAAGCAGGTTTAATATATTTTTTTCTCTAGACACAATGGAAAATTGAAATCAGAGGACATGCAAAAGAAAAGATAGAATACAAAGCACACAAAAAATTATTTCTGTGATACATTCACCAACTACTTCCAAAGTGATCCTTTTCTTTCTAAATAGGATGTGGTGCTGGAATTTAACTGGCTCATCTTCTGTTGCAGATAGCTTAAAAGCAAAGGGCAACTTATTCTGGGAGTCATTCCAAGGCTTCATTCTTACTAGAAAGCCAGTTGAAGTGTTACTATGCTTAACCAAATGCAAAGAACTCACAGTCGTGTCAAATTAAAATGTTTAAAGGATTACAATTCTAAATATCTTGAAAAGAAATGTATTTTGAACTCTGATGTCATATAGTCAGTAAAAACATTTCAGAGAGCAGATTTAGATTCAAGGGCAAATTAAGGAAGGGTAACTTAAAAAAATAAAACTATGCAATGAATAGAGAGCTTGTGGAACCATATCAAATAACTGAATGTACTTCGCCTCATCACAGATCAACAGGATCAGCTAAGCAGTCCAGATTTTGATGCAGTTCCCAGTTATTAGTCTCAGAACAGGCCTGTGCCTCTAGTGCTAAAGAAACCATATGGGAAACAGAAAAGTGATATACACTGGGTGCACATAAATGAGACCTCTAAAACAACAGCCCATACTTACATGTAGGACGTTGACATTCAGCTGCTGAAAATTACGGGACCTGAATTCTTGCATTCTTTTGATATTTTCTTGGTATTTTTCTTCTACCAGCTGCCTGTAAATACAGAACACTTGTATTTAGAATGTGATATCAGGGCATGCACAAAGGGATCTTCTAAAAGCAGACATAGAAAAACAAATTCTGTACTGAGATTTTCATGTTGCCAAATATTCATGGCATCTACTCAGGTTTTAATGAATGCAAAAAAAGATTTCAGACCTTATTTCCAAACTCTATTATGTTTTACTTTCACAACTTGTGTAACATAATTAAGAAATAGTAAATAATTAGTCCCAGTCCTTTGCAGTTCTTCCAAAGGTCTTAAATAGTTAGGGCTTTATTCCACCATGTACTGCAAGGAGCTTTCAGCTGTAGACAGGCATGCAGCATTTGTGTGCTATGAACTCTTCCTCTGGGGCACAGTTGGCAACCATGGTTTTCTGTGTGGAACAGCTTAAGACAGGTGCTACATCAAGCAGTTTTTCTAGCTTCCATTAATGTATTCCCTTCCCACCCATCTCTAGATTTGCACTGCTGGAAGTAGATCTCCAGTATGAGAAGGTATAATTTTTGCATAGTTTCCAACATTTTCATCCAGAGTCAGCTGACAATGATCTAGAGCTCAATGTTGACCCATTTTAAAGATTCATGACTGAAAACAAGGTTTGAATATTAATGTTTTCTTCATATCACAAAACAAATATATTTCATTTTGGTTTTGGGGGAAAGAAAAGATATGAAAAATCTCATGAGAAAACATCAAAATGTGAGGACGCAATGAAAATGAAAACCAAACTAGAACAATCCTACAATTAGTATTATTTCCTAATCTCCATTCATTTTTAAAAAGTGAAAGAGACAGACTTCCTATTTACAAATTGCATACTAGTACAAGAATTGGCTTACCATATTACGGAAAGCACCATGCAGAAAAGGTGTTAAATTTAATACTTTCTATACAGTGATTTCAGTTCAAGGAGAGGGTTTTTTTGAATGAGAATCAATTTATGTAGCAAATGCCAGTCAGATACAAGTGCTCTTCAGACATATTTTCCAAAAGGTCATGAAGGTCTTAGTTCTTTGCTTCAAATGTGTCATCAAAACAGTATATTCTGGTTTTTATTAAAAAGCCCCAAACAAAGCCTTCCAGTTGTTTCTCATATTCCATCAGAAACCATACCTAATCTCTTTCAAAACATTTTATTATGTCTCACTTAATAAAAAAAACCATCAATCATAAAGACTTTACAACACTTCCATTATCCCTGTTTGATCCTTTGACAAGACTACCTATCCTCAGAGCTATTAACTTCTATTGGAAAACCTCTGAGGCCAAAATCATTGACAAAAGCTGGATTGTAACTAGATGTCCAACTCCTCAGACCGTGCAATTCTCAACATCAACAGTCACTAAAAAAAAGTCTCCTATTGCAACACATTTGAAAATCTCTCATATACTTCTTTAACCAGAACCATGGTACTTGAAGCACCAGCTTTGGGCTGACATTCTAATTTTTTTTCTACGTAAATAATTAGTGTGATTTATTGTCATCCAAAATGCTAACTGACTTTGTGTAGCTGAAGACCCACACTATTTTTATTTCTACCTTGACAATTCTAACTCTCCCATTAGACTGTTGGGTAGGTAAAATTGTATGGTTAGGGTACAACTTACTTCAACTTCTTTGCTTTCTCATCTGCAGCATTTAACTTCCTCAGCCGCATTCGTTCCCGTGGTGTCATTTTCTGAACTTCAGAAAGTTCCTGCAGAGTTTGCAAATGAACTTTCTTCTGCCTGAAATTGAATGCAAGCAATCCCATCTTCATATAAAAATGTAAATATTCAGGATTTCGACTGGCTATTGAAACAGTGACATTAAAAATGGAAATATTAGAAAGTCTCTGGAACTATAGCAGACTAAATAGACTTTCATTGGGCAAGCAAATGCCTCTTTAAATTGAAATATTTAAACTTGGATTTGTGAAGAAGGTGAATCATTTCAGGTGATGATGGAAAAAGGTTGATTCATCTCCTTAAAAGAATAAATATTGAAGCAGAGTGAAATATTTACCATGTCAGGCATCATTATTGGGCATATTCCAAGTATAAAGACAGTCTTTAAATGAGAGCCATAATACTGCTTGTACATTTTACATTGATTGTTACATGCTGTCTAGAATAAAAGAGAATATTTATGTGTCCTTAATGACGGATATAATTATCATGTCATCTTCTTGAATTTCTGGTCCTAATCAATAACAAGAGTTCACAGGAAAAATGGTATCCATAGACCATCTCTGAAAGCTGAGCATTAATTATTGACTTATGTATTTCAGCTGTATTTATCAACGGAGGAGAGCAATATTAGTCCTTTATCAGAAAAAGGATCCTAATCTCAGATTTTTATCTCACAGCCTACAATAATCAAAACAAAAATTAAAGCCTAGTTTGAAATGCCTTGGCAGTCTCCTTTTATTTACACAATATATATCTATTATACCATGTATTTATAATACCAAGTATTCATTTCAAATTACTGTTTTTGCTCTTATGAGATAAATTCACTTCTAATAATCTGAGAGGCCAGATTTGTAACCATACAAACTGTAACACTCCTTATGGACTATCATTTTGAAATCACGATTTTAATAAATGAGCAGAGAAGAGATTCATTATGTTTTTCAAATAGTGCAAAGATATGAATATTAGCTTGAAATACGAAAGACGAAGGACAAAGACAAGAAGATTTCAATTATTCATAAGAATGGAACTAACTCTTCAAGTATGAATAATGTAGACATATTTCTTGTCTCCTGTAAAAAACTCTAATTTAAATTAAAAGAATCTCATGGGGAAAAAAGCAATTTTTCATTCAAGTTGAAACTGAACTTGTACAGCCTTATAGTTACTTAAATATTTAAAATTTATTACTTGAATGGGAATAGATTAAAATAAGCCATCAGAGGCTGTTACTAGAAGAAACTAGACTCAATCTTTTTGCTTTGTGTGGCAAAGAGAATTCCTGGTGAGAAAAAAGGAAACAAAAATATAAAGTAGCAATGGTTGAGGAGAACACCACAGTGAGCAATTGTTTGTACACTCACTGGGACTAGAATATTGTTGCAAGACAGCAGATGTGGGGAATTCACTACGTTTACTTTTTTCCTCCTCCCCTTTTTTGTTCTCTGTCATTTTTCAGGTAATTTTAGTTCATTTTGCCTACCTCTTTAGACTTGGGATTGCAGGAATTATTTGGCATTTTGCTTACCAGTGACAATACAGGTCGCTAATGTTCCCATAAGTACAGCGAGAGTCATTATAAGATTATGACTTCTTGCATATTCCAAACACTTGGCCAAAAATAATCACACTGTAGCACAAGTGAGGATAAGTTGCAGTAAAGCTTCTCCTAGGATTTTTTTTTCTCTAATTGATGCCCTGAATTTTAAAATCTCAAGATAAATTGCCATTCACTGCTTCACGATTCCTAAGAACTCCATACCTCTGCACAGAAGCAGACTGACTATTTCCTTCTAACAATAGTATAAGAGCATGGTGTTTGTAGTTAGAACACTTGCTCTTCCTCTTAGAGACTACAAACTTGATTTTGAAAAAGTATACTTACAGATTCTGGGGTATGCATAAATGTCCTCCCCACATGCTAGCTCTGTCAGAAAATGATGTCCATTTGGAAGGTGATGAGACTCAATACATTCTAGCTAATGACAGTGGATCAGGTACAGAATACAATATATATTTTACAAAAAATACAAAGTGATTTTATCGGTCTCCCCTAGAAGCATGAGGATATTTGAAGTCTGGATATATACTCTGCAAGCAACAATACTGCTTCCTCAAAGCAGATATAATGGTTTTGGTGCCTATAGGTAATCCGAAATCTTGTTCCCACAAGATAAAGGCAAGAATTAAAAGTTCCTTGAAGAATTTCATCTATATTTCAACAAGCATTAAATACTGAATATAATTCAGATAGAGTTGGCTCATCATCTGGGGAACATTTCAGTGCCCCAAAACTATTTACAGTATATCTCTAAGGAATATCTCTGTAGTTAAATATATTTAATCTGAAAAAGAAGGAATCCTCTCAAAGTTAATTGAATTAACTTGAATATATCTATTTATTGTTTCATTTTACATCAAGGCTTGCAAAGTTCAGTGAACTATTTATACTAAAGGTACTTATTCATACTACAATAGAAAACCTTGGCCTCACAAAAAGATAGAAACTCATCTGTCAACAAGAGACAGATTAAAGACAGAAGTGACGAGTAGAAACCCAAAACAAAATTTGCAGAGATGAAAGCCTACAGATACACTGACAGCAGTTAAACTGGGTAAAATCATATATAAAAGGTTTTGCTATGCTGAATTCAACTGTCTGTACTCTGCTTTCTTCCCACCACTGACAGCAAACTAGACTTTGTTTGGAAAAGCTGAAGGTGGTCACCTCTCCTGAAGGGAGGCTTGCAAGCCACAGAATCGGCAGCATCTGCAAAGTGATCACAGCTGCAAAAGTGTGGGTCCTGTACAAGAGCAGAGGTCCCAAAAAACAAAGGTGAAAGTCCTATAGCCTCAAAGGCACTGCCAGTTCTGGATTGTTTTAATCTTTGTTGCTGTTACCTAATAATTCCAAACAAATATCAGAGAGCTGTTAAAATTTTGACAGTTCTTTAGAGGAAACAAGAAACAGAGATGCTCATTGCTTCCTCACAGGACCACAAACTTCTGGTTTTGCTCTTGCTAGCTCCCAACAGAACAAAACCTTTACAGAAAACACTGGGATGGGAAGCAAAGGGGAGGACGAGTTGCCCATGAAATTGCAGAGCTAATTTACAGAGGCAAAATGAAAATGTCCACGATGGAATTTGCTTTAAACATTGCAGCATCATCATTTAATGTAATTAATTAATTCAATATATATTTGGTGCCTAAGAGAGAGATCGTGTGTGAAGACACTGCTGATGTAAGAGCCAAGAAACATCTCTTGATTTTTTACTGAAGTTACAAGATAAAAATTACAGTATCCAAAAGAGGCATTAGCTTAATATTAGTTTAAGTGCATATGCTTTTAGTTTTGTGTCATTTAGGAAACATAGCTTTCACATTCCACTTTTAGTAGATACAGAAACAGCAGCACTATAAATGATGACGACCTAACTAAAACGACAGCTTAAATCTCCAAAATTTCAAGACAAATGTCATTATTTACATACCAATTGGTATTAACATAAATATATACTGTACATGCATGTGCAATTTACACAGTCACATAATAAAAATATTTCATCTGCAAATCTTTTTTTTACTCCCTAAATCTTGCATCTCCTTAATGGGAGTGGTTGCTCTTTTGTATTTTTGGGGAATAAGTTTGTCTAAACATAAAGCACTATGAGATTGACACAAATTTTAATGACGTTATTTGGCAACATTGTCATTTCAGATACTACTGCCCATAAAACTGTCAAAAAGTACTTACACAGTACCAAAAATGGGAGCAGTTTCCTTCTGCCAGTTAAATGCCTTATCTTTCACAGTCATGTTTGTGAACTTGTACTGTATTTTCTGCAAGGAAATATAACAGAAGAGGTATCAACTTGATGCTAAAGTTATTCCGAATCTTTCAGCTATTACCCAACACAATCCTGATATAAAACGTGACTGAGCAGTTTCCTTCCCTACCTTCTCAGAAAGCCAAATAACACAGGCACTGAAGCGTGGGCAAAAAGAGCAAAAGGCATTCGTTTTCATTAAAACTGTGACTAACCAGAACAGTTACATATGTACCCAGGCCCAAGTGATCTACACTTTTTAAGCATAAATGTCTGTTTTTCTTATTACTCATAACATTTAAGAAGGGATGCATTCAGCATGTCAAGTGATGATGGCTTCATTCCTCAGTCATATTTGTACTATAGCTCTGAAAGTCACCTAGATAAATGCTCCCATCAAGAGCTATCAAATTATTTTTCCCAACATGTTTTCTCTGCCTCCATTTTGCTTTTGCAAAATATGTACTCAAATGGCAAGTGTACAGCTGCTGCTTTTTCTGACATACCTTCAGTTGTTCATCAATATAAGGGGATTTTAGGATCTCTGCTGCTGCTGGTCTCAATGAAGGATTCTTATTTAACATGCTGAAACATTAAAAAACAAAAGTAGTAATTAAGCAATTGTCCAAACTTACTGAAAAACCTACTAAACAAGAAAATAACATACCTGCATAGCACAGCATTCAGTTTGCTTGGATATCTCTCAGGAAGAGAAGGTGTTTCACCTTCCACAATTTTTAACACAACAGACAAAAAATTCTGTCCAGTAAATGCATGGTTCATACAGCACATCTCATACAAAATACATCCCAGGGACCTTAAAGAATAAACAAATAGGAATAGTATGTATTATTCATCAGTCCTAATGGCCATCATAAAAGGTCACCAAGTTGAACATTTTAAAATAAATGCTCTCATAATAATTTTATATATTCATAACAGTTTGCATTTCAGCTCAGTTCTGTCTGACAAACGTTTTCTTAAAATAGGGGAGTTGAGTTTTGCAGGCCTTGGACAATGCTCATCTTTTTCTCCAGTCAGAGGTGGTGACTTGATCAGTGATTGACTTGATCAAGGTCATGGAAAATGCTGGTGAGAGTCAGATATACGTTGAGGCTCATCTAAGCAACCAGTTTAAATATCTTTATATTTGACTGTGGTACTTAAAATTTAATCTGTGATTCCAGAAGAAGTAAGAAAAAAAGCACAATGGTAAGAAATACGTATGGGTGAATGGCTTTCAGGAAAGGGGTATAAATATCTTTGAAAGCAAATAATGAAATAAAGTTTCAATTATTCATTTAGGTTAAAGAAGAGGAGTTGTTTTGGTCTATCTGACAATAAAAGAACAAGATCAAATAATTTTAAAGCTGAAACCCAGGCTCTACATTCAGAGCGAATAAGGAAGAAGAGAGAGAGAGTAGGGGGAGTCCACTCACTGGTACTTTTCAAGCAAGTATGTGAGAACCATCAGCAGAGCATTTTTGCTAAGAACCAACTAAAGAACAACTACTGAGGTAAATACATAGTTACCTAGGTTTTTTAAAGATTTAACTGCTTTCAAACTTTCAAAATCAGTAAACAGTAAGACACAGATGATAATTTGCATTTATGATGTATGTTCAGACTTTGAAACAAGATAATTACTACATGAGAAAATACTTAAAGCAAAAAGAACAACAAAAAAACCCTATCCACACAGCATCTGAAAGGATCAAATAAAAATGGAAATCAGCCAGAGAGAAGAAAAAAGGAAGGAAAATCCCAACCTGACAGACTGTACTATAACTTATTTTTACAGAATCAATCTGTTTTGGAAGCTGCTTGATTCTGGCAGCTAGAAATTGTTTAATGAGCCATTAGGAACATGGGATTTGACATATCAGGGAAGCTGATTTATTCATCTAGTTTAGTATGCTGACTACACCTGAGGTGGAGAAAGATGAAAAGAATGCCCAGGGCATTCTGCTGCAGCCAGGTCTGTGAACAGGCTACCCAGAGAAAATCCCATCTGTCCCATGAAAGAAAAAAAACAGAGGAAAAAGTAAAGAAAAAATGAAGGAAAAAGAAAAAAGTTTCTTTCTGCAGGATGGAAATCTTTGAAATTAAATAAATATCTCCTAAGCTGAGAAATGCTGCCCTGGGTTCCTGAAAAAGGCTATTTCTTCCCAAGAGAGCTGCTCAGCTGCAAACACCTAAAGAAGTAACAGACAAGCTTTTGGCTCAAAACTGCATTTCTCAGTTGTGTTTTGACATTTCTCGTCTAAGCACCTTGTGAGAAGCAGGAGCAAATTGCTTCCCAATTCCCGTAAGCAATCTGTACATGATCCAAACATATAATTTAATTACTTTTATAATCTTAGCCTGCATAAGTGCCATGTTGTAAAATTCAAAAATGGTCATTAAACCAGCCAGCCAGCACATTTGGTTTGACAGCTCCCTATATTCACGAATAGGTCTGATGAAGTTCCTGAACAGTGCATAATTTCAGCAAAATTGTGGCATGACCAATTCATGTTGAAGCTACTTATGCTCAATTACATCATAAAATCTGGATTTTATGCATCTGGACAGGCTTCAGTGTGTTCTTCCCAGTCTCAACTGACAGACCTCTAACTTCTCCCTCTTAGGAGAAACCACCCTGAGGTTTTTGGTGTTGCTTACATAAATATTGTCATCCTTTTAACATCTTCTGATCTTTTGTAAAAAACTTTACAGCTCTTCAAAGGTTATAAGACCCAAATTAGCTTTAAATTCAACTTCAAAAGTCAGATAATGTAAATGCATATACCTTTATGGCTTATATCTCTTAGCCTGATCATATCAGAAGGTCTTAAGAGAGTGTGAGGAATACGTCTCTGAATTTAATTTCCTCAATATTCACTCATCAGCTCTTCAATGAGAACTCCCTGCTGCTGTCTTCCCCAGCCCCATCCCCTCAGCCTTCACGCTGCTTCATTTTTTGATTGTTAATATTAAAGAAAAAGATGAAGTGGGGGAAAACTACAGACAAGCAAGCAGAATAAAATGAAAGCCTCAAGATCTGTGGTGTGGGTAGCCCAATTTACCCAAACACAACAGACAAACCATCTGTCAACATCTGACCGTACTTGATGGAAGACAGAGTACAGTGGATTTACATGTGATTGTGACATTGCTTTGTCTCTGCCATAGCACTGGAAGCATGGGAATGTCAGACAAGCCCCAGCAACATTGGTGTCACCACAGGGCGTGTGAGGGCAGGAAGGGACATCAGGACAGTGGCACAGCAGCGCCTCGGGGTCACGCTGTGCTGGGCTACCAGTGAGCCCCAATTCACACACACACATCACTGACTGACCCCCGAGCCAGCCTGGCCTCTTGGGCTCTCTCTGTCTCAGCTCAGCTGCCAGCACTGCTCTGACTCCTCTCCGTCTGATGGATCTGCAGGGGGAAGCAGCGATGGGAAGAAGGGATGGTGAACTGCCGAACTGAGATCAGCTCCCTGAAGAAGCTTCTCGTCTGGAAAGGAGGAAACCCCACACTGTGTCATCTGCAAAGGTTTTCTCTCATGGCCCGGCCAGTCCAGGCTCAGGGATGCTGGGGAAAACGTGAGTCAACTTTAATTTGCCTCCTGTGAATTTAGATTTGATATAAAGCATAGAATAACAAAGAACTCCAGTCCTGACATTTCAACTGAAGAAAAACATAAATGCTGCCACTTCTCTGAGCCCAACTGCAGAACTTCCATAGCAAAAAAATGTAAAAAATGAAGCTTTTTCCCCATCTATCAACTTTGGTCTATAAAGGACAATACTTCTNGAGAGAGTAGGGGGAGTCCACTCACTGGTACTTTTCAAGCAAGTATGTGAGAACCATCAGCAGAGCATTTTTGCTAAGAACCAACTAAAGAACAACTACTGAGGTAAATACATAGTTACCTAGGTTTTTTAAAGATTTAACTGCTTTCAAACTTTCAAAATCAGTAAACAGTAAGACACAGATGATAATTTGCATTTATGATGTATGTTCAGACTTTGAAACAAGATAATTACTACATGAGAAAATACTTAAAGCAAAAAGAACAACAAAAAAACCCTATCCACACAGCATCTGAAAGGATCAAATAAAAATGGAAATCAGCCAGAGAGAAGAAAAAAGGAAGGAAAATCCCAACCTGACAGACTGTACTATAACTTATTTTTACAGAATCAATCTGTTTTGGAAGCTGCTTGATTCTGGCAGCTAGAAATTGTTTAATGAGCCATTAGGAACATGGGATTTGACATATCAGGGAAGCTGATTTATTCATCTAGTTTAGTATGCTGACTACACCTGAGGTGGAGAAAGATGAAAAGAATGCCCAGGGCATTCTGCTGCAGCCAGGTCTGTGAACAGGCTACCCAGAGAAAATCCCATCTGTCCCATGAAAGAAAAAAAACAGAGGAAAAAGTAAAGAAAAAATGAAGGAAAAAGAAAAAAGTTTCTTTCTGCAGGATGGAAATCTTTGAAATTAAATAAATATCTCCTAAGCTGAGAAATGCTGCCCTGGGTTCCTGAAAAAGGCTATTTCTTCCCAAGAGAGCTGCTCAGCTGCAAACACCTAAAGAAGTAACAGACAAGCTTTTGGCTCAAAACTGCATTTCTCAGTTGTGTTTTGACATTTCTCGTCTAAGCACCTTGTGAGAAGCAGGAGCAAATTGCTTCCCAATTCCCGTAAGCAATCTGTACATGATCCAAACATATAATTTAATTACTTTTATAATCTTAGCCTGCATAAGTGCCATGTTGTAAAATTCAAAAATGGTCATTAAACCAGCCAGCCAGCACATTTGGTTTGACAGCTCCCTATATTCACGAATAGGTCTGATGAAGTTCCTGAACAGTGCATAATTTCAGCAAAATTGTGGCATGACCAATTCATGTTGAAGCTACTTATGCTCAATTACATCATAAAATCTGGATTTTATGCATCTGGACAGGCTTCAGTGTGTTCTTCCCAGTCTCAACTGACAGACCTCTAACTTCTCCCTCTTAGGAGAAACCACCCTGAGGTTTTTGGTGTTGCTTACATAAATATTGTCATCCTTTTAACATCTTCTGATCTTTTGTAAAAAACTTTACAGCTCTTCAAAGGTTATAAGACCCAAATTAGCTTTAAATTCAACTTCAAAAGTCAGATAATGTAAATGCATATACCTTTATGGCTTATATCTCTTAGCCTGATCATATCAGAAGGTCTTAAGAGAGTGTGAGGAATACGTCTCTGAATTTAATTTCCTCAATATTCACTCATCAGCTCTTCAATGAGAACTCCCTGCTGCTGTCTTCCCCAGCCCCATCCCCTCAGCCTTCACGCTGCTTCATTTTTTGATTGTTAATATTAAAGAAAAAGATGAAGTGGGGGAAAACTACAGACAAGCAAGCAGAATAAAATGAAAGCCTCAAGATCTGTGGTGTGGGTAGCCCAATTTACCCAAACACAACAGACAAACCATCTGTCAACATCTGACCGTACTTGATGGAAGACAGAGTACAGTGGATTTACATGTGATTGTGACATTGCTTTGTCTCTGCCATAGCACTGGAAGCATGGGAATGTCAGACAAGCCCCAGCAACATTGGTGTCACCACAGGGCGTGTGAGGGCAGGAAGGGACATCAGGACAGTGGCACAGCAGCGCCTCGGGGTCACGCTGTGCTGGGCTACCAGTGAGCCCCAATTCACACACACACATCACTGACTGACCCCCGAGCCAGCCTGGCCTCTTGGGCTCTCTCTGTCTCAGCTCAGCTGCCAGCACTGCTCTGACTCCTCTCCGTCTGATGGATCTGCAGGGGGAAGCAGCGATGGGAAGAAGGGATGGTGAACTGCCGAACTGAGATCAGCTCCCTGAAGAAGCTTCTCGTCTGGAAAGGAGGAAACCCCACACTGTGTCATCTGCAAAGGTTTTCTCTCATGGCCCGGCCAGTCCAGGCTCAGGGATGCTGGGGAAAACGTGAGTCAACTTTAATTTGCCTCCTGTGAATTTAGATTTGATATAAAGCATAGAATAACAAAGAACTCCAGTCCTGACATTTCAACTGAAGAAAAACATAAATGCTGCCACTTCTCTGAGCCCAACTGCAGAACTTCCATAGCAAAAAAATGTAAAAAATGAAGCTTTTTCCCCATCTATCAACTTTGGTCTATAAAGGACAATACTTCTTGCACCAGCTGCTGCACTGTGAATACTCCAGCCAATTTTGAAAAGCCAGGTGCAGAATGTTTCAGTGAACCTGAAAAGCGCCGTGTCTCTTTAGAGCATATCGGTAAAGCAGCATAAATTAAGGTCTTTTCAATGAATTGAACTGAGAGGATCATGATAACAAGGTGAGATAGCACTAATTATCTTTTCCATAAGATATTTTACATTATCTTATGTTTAACACGGGAACACTTGGAAGTCTGAATTATTGTGTGTGAATTTTTGAGTCCTGCTAGAGATCAGAACGACAAGTCTGAAGAGAGAATGCCACTTCAGCTACATATAAAAGACTTGGGCAGCTCCTTGAAATTCCTCAGGGGTCAACAAACAGTGCTATTTAACATCTCTGTCAGCAACATGGACAGAGGGACTGAGCATATCCTCAACAAGTTTGCTCAGAAGCTGTGTGGTATGGTCCACATGCTGGAAGGAAGGGCTGTCATCCAGAGGGACCTTGGCAGACTTGAGAGGTGGGCTCATGCCAACCCTATGGAGTACAAGGCAAATTGAAAGGCCCTGCACTTAGGCCACAAATACAGACTGCGCAGAGAATGGATTGAAACCAGGGCTGAGGAGAAGGACTTGGGAGATGTTGCTTGATGAAAAGCTCAACATGACTTGGCAATGTGTGCTGATAGCCCAGAAAGCCAACCACATCCTGGGCTGCATCAGAAGCAGTGTGACCAGCAGACTGTGAAGAAGGAGGCTCTTCCCTCTACTCCACTATTCTGAGACCTCACATGGAGTACTGCATACAGCTCTGGGCCCTCAAGAGGAGAAGGATGCAGATCTGTTGAGGCTAGTCCAGAGGAGGAATACAAAGATGATCTGAGGGCTGGAATACCCCTTCCATGAAGACAGACTGAGAGACTTGGAGCTGTTCATCCTGAGGTAGAGAAGGTTCCAGGGAGACCTTTGAGCACCTTCCAGTACATAAAGTGAGAGAGAGCCAGAGAGAGCCTTTTTACAAAGGCATGTAATGACAGGACAAGGGGGAACAACTTCAAGCTGAGAGAGAGTTCAAGGCCAGGCTGGATGGGGCTTTGAGCAACCTCATCTAGTGGAAGGTGTCCCTGCTCACAGCAGGGGAGCTGGAATGATATGATCTTTAAGGGTCCTTCCAACCCAAAACATTCTATGAGTCTGATTCTTCATGAGCAACCGAACTTCCTGCACAGGAGCCCAAGGACTTAGTCTCACCTGGAGCCTCCAGGGTGGGCTCCCCTATATGCTCAGTGTCCTCTTGTATTTTGGCCCCTGTTAAATGGGGACAGTGGGAAAAAACATCAAACAGAATCAGTATTAAAAGATTAAAAGATGAAAATATCAACCAAACACATGAGCCCTGATCAGAAGAGTTTCCTGGCTCAAAAAAAGAAGAGGTTTGTGGGCTGGGGAAGTACTGAGTCAGGGCACACCTCCTCCTGAGGGCCAAGAAGCTCCTGCTGAAGGCAGTTTCACCCTCAGATGAGTGCTCTTTGTAATGCTTTGGAAAGATCACAAAATGCAGAAAGTATAGCAGAAAGCTGGTAGCTACCGAGTTTGGTATAGGGGTCATTTTTTCTGTGTTTTTGTAAATTTTGAAAAGGTGATCAACACATGATTTATAGAAGTATTGGACCAAACTGTGATTATGCTTACTCTATACAACTTCAATGACCTATATGGATTGACACTAGTAACCACAAATAGAACTTAAACATGTATTTTACTTTTTATTTGCACTGCACAAAAGGAAATTATTCCTTACAGTAGAAGAGCACAAAAGGCAGGCTTCCCCGTCTATTCATTTGTTTTGACATCTTTTGAAATCTTCTCCCAATATATTATTATTGACTGATATTTGCTACATAAGAACAAGAGAGAATCTGACATCAAATCCACAGCAGTCAGCTACACAGGCCATGAGATGAGATTCCTAAGATATCCGTTGACTGAATATGTCAACTGTGAAAAATGGTTGCTATCATTTGAAAATATAGATGGCTGTCCTCCACTTTTAGAATTATATCCTGCAGCCACAAGTATATTTTGAAAAGGCAGAACTGAGACAAAGCTAGAGTAAATTATCAAGCAATCAAACTATATTCCAGGGGCCAATTGTTTTATGAAGGAACTGAAATATTTATAAAAATTAATCTTCTAATATAGATAGAAGGTAGATATACATACCTACAGAAGAAGAAAAAACAACAAAACACCAAATAAAAGAAACAAAGCCCCATAAATAAAATACTATGACAAAATTTAAAAGCTCAACACTTTTAACTATAATCTTAAAACATGAAATGCTTTAGGAAACACATATAAACAAGCCAGATATTTTTGCCATTCCAAAAAAATCATTCTTCATCTTAGCTTGGAAGAGTACCTGCGCACCTAAAAGTTTCCTAAAGTCTTTCAAGAGACCTCAGCTCCTAAACTTGATCATTTAATCATCACACCAGAAGTCCCAATCTCAAGAATTTGTGCCATCTAAATGCAGAACTGAAACTTTTCTTTCTACCTTTGAGCCTCTTCTAAAATTGAGTGTCTTTTTTTTCTGTTCTAACATCGCACTTATTCTCATTTTCAGCTCCACTTCCAAATACTTTCTTGCTTTTAACATTTGCCAAAGTTTTTAAATATAGTTCCTAAGAAGGTCCTTCTTCTCTTCTCTCAGCCAGAATCACTCTGCTCATCCAGCTAAAGTTTCACAGGAAGTTGCTTCTCTCAATTCATCTATCTCAATACGAGCAAAAAAGAGATTTCCCCCTTCCTAGAAAAATCTGAACTTTGTCTACAATCATCCTGTATCACATCAGAGATTGGTCCTGAATTCTCCTCTGAAGTCACAGATAACCCAGAATAAAAGCCAACTACATACTTCTTAACACAAAGGGCAAGGCTTCAAATTGCAACATTTGATTCTAATGTCCTGAAAAAGTTTTAGTGGAGATAAATGCCTAATCCAACCAAAATAGCACTATGACTACTCACCAAATGTCAGATTTTGTATTATATCCCTGGTGCTTCAGTACTTCTGGACTCATGTAGTATGGTGTCCCAGTAAAAGTAGTTGCAAGATCACATGAACCCATCAAAAGACAAGAAACTCCAAAGTCTCCTAAAGATATCAGTAGAAACAATAATCTATTAATATAAGAATATATCTATTCATATAAACTTTCTTTTGTTTATTGTCAGACATGATAAAGTGACTGTACATCCAGAAAATTCTGCTAGTATCTATAAAAATGACAAAAAGTATTTTCTGTAATTCTTCAAAATAAATATACCACAAAAAGCACAGTATCACAGAACAACATGAGTTTGAAGAGGCTTCATAAGGTCATCTGATTCAAATCCCTGGCTCAGAGTTAAATGGGGTGCTCAGGTCCAGCCAAGCCTGAAGCATCCTCAAGGCTAGAGATTTCACTGCCTCTTCTGTGTCGAATAAATATTTGACTGCAAATCAAAATGCTATTTCAGACATGATTTTCTTTAAATCTCTTTATTGACAAAATGTCTGCTGGACTATTCTATCCCAGGAAAATATGCCTTTAAAAAGTATGGAAATCTCACCAATTTTAAGAAGATTATCTTTCAAAAATATATTCTTGGCTTTCAAATCCCTGTGAAGTATCCGTCTGGAATAGAAAAGGAAATTCAGCTTCATCCAACTGGAAGCATTCAGAGTCATGTATTAAGTTTTTCAGGTATTTAACTTCTGAGCTTTTCAGAAAGGCCAGCCTGCCACTGCTACAGTCTAACTCTGCCAGTTACAATCCATGGACAATGGCATTAAGGAGCTTCAAAGATGTGCACTCACAGGCACCCACATGCAGGGTGAGAGCCTAAGCAGGAGGATAAAAATATACCTGGGGATCCCAGCTTAAGAATACAGACACAGACATAGTATGAGCTGCAGAGGAAGGGAGAAAGGCAAGTCTTCCTTTTGACTTGCCTTAAAAGCATTACATCTTACTTTCTGCCAGGAGAATAAATGCCTCACAAGAGAATAACGGATGAGAGACACAGCAATAAGAGCTTCTCAAAGCTAAGGGAAGACTCCCACAGAGTAAAAGACAAATATGTATATAGCCTAAGCCAGTAGTTCAATTTTTTACAGTAACAGTGTGGAAGATGAAAGAACTTTACAAAGACAAAGATGAAAAGGAAAAGAAACAGAACTATTAACTTTTACAGACTTATTTTTCTACCACAGTTTGAAAAAAAAAAAAAAATTATAGGCTACACATCATGTTAGGCTATAGAATCTTCTTAATTTCTGTAAGTCTTACATGTGTGACAGTAATTCTAGAGCCCCTTAGGAAAACAAAGTATCTCTGCAGTATACAAAACATATTCTAAATTAATTGTTCATAACACTTCCAAAAGCATTGTTGCCTATAACCTCACCTAAACTAGAATACATCCACTTTTGAAATGATTACTAACACGCAGGAGTAGTCAGAACACAGCCCTGTTCAGGAGGAGGTTAGAATAGGATTTGGTATGTACTGGCTATAGAAACTGCATTTACTAATGCAAATACAATAGTCATTCGGTCATTTAGATCATGTAAAGAAAGAAACTGATGCTCTAAGGTTTTTGAGAGCATAAAAAAACAAATATAATACTCAATTTCAATTTTTGAGCAATCCTCAAGAATTATCTCAAATTTTAATTATTAAAGTCTTAGGCATTGACATTAGTGTCTATATTAACATTAGAAAATATGCATTCTACAGCACAATTTAAATACCCATTTTTGTCCAAAAAAATTTCAAATTTTTTTTTGCAAGACAAGGAAAAAATGTGCATTCAATATACTCAGTTCACAAATGGAAAAAACCCATGAAAAATAATACTAGAATTCATTGCAGTATATACATAGACTGGGCATGAAAAAGAAACATTTATATTTTTATGGGTGAAGGAAAAGAGTTCTTCATGGTTCTTATAGCAATCTTTCTTCACTTCTTTTTGTTCCATTTTTTTTTGTCCTGAAAGCAATACCTTTACTTTCATTAGAAGAAGGTTTGCACATTGGGAAAAATGAAAGCTTTATTCAATATGCCTCCATCCATGTTTATAAAATATTGTTTATAACTAATTTGTTCTCTATTTGACAACTTCTGTGAGCAATACACATCCACTCATACAATACATTAGTAAAGAAATTAAACTAAGGTGGTATTTGTTATTCTTTCATAAGTGTATATATATGTTGGTATACACACACACTTTTACAGAAATCTTACTGTGTTAATTGAGATTCATAAGGACTTTCTTACCATTCATAACACAGATCCTTTGAAAAACTTGCTTTCACTGAGTTAAATTATTCTTGCACATTGTTGCTGAGAATTGGTGGATTTCAACCTTCTTTTAATAATATTCCTTTGTAGAAATATAACCACTGAGTTTTTGTACCTGAAATTTTCTGAATATCTATTATTTTAATAACAGGTATATTGAAGTGAAAGAATGATCCAGAAAGCTTTCAGTAACATATCATTCGAAAAGGTGATGAAAAAAAGATGTTTGGGCAACATTAGTTTGAATTACAATGTAATGTTACTGTAATCTTGCAACATGATGAAAATGTTACATATTTTATTTGAATTACCAATAATTATAAGATGCTTTCATATATTAATGACAAGGAAATATTTGGGGTGATTTTTTCACTACAATGCAACTTATTCTGCTATCATATGTCTGAAGATAAACAAGGTACCAGCTGAAATCTTACCTGAAAAGAAATCTTTAATACTAGTAAGAAATTAATATCAAACCTGCACTGCACAGCTTAGAAAGAGAGTAATTTTTGTTTTTGTAGGAAAAGACAGACCTATAAAGGCAACATGAATTAACTGGGCCCCAGCAAAACTCTACTTGATGGACAGTGAAGTGGTTATTGAGTGGTTATTTGGGGTAGAAACTAACACTTGAGAACAGTTTCAAATCTGGGCTGTACATGTACCCATATTCTGTAGAGTACCTGCTTGCTGGCTCATAGCCACAAAAGAACAGGACAAGACCTGAGCAGTGTACAGCCTCCTCAAATGAAGCTTTGCCTGCAACAGAATGAGCTGCAAGTGAAGCTGAGGGCAGCTGAAGTATATTGCTGCTGCAAAATCATGCACAAATAATTTCTCTTTCCTCTCTCTGAAGAACTCTGCAGAAGAGTAAGAGGTTCTGTGTAAGTCTGAACCCTGTATTATCTGCTGTTTGCATAAAGAGTAACCTTATAAAAATCTGTGTTCATAAATATTAGCAAAATTATGGGTAACATAAAAGTCGGCCTTATTCAAATTGAGGTTAAATTAATCAATAGTCTCATTGTCTGATTGCTGTGGGATTATTTTGTGCACTGACATGCAATGGACTATGTGTACTAAAAGAAACTGCAGGATAGTTTCATGCTAAAAATCTCCATTGAGATAAGACCACTGAACTGTGTTGTCTCTCTTTTACTTCTCCCTTTCTTTATATCAAAGACAGATAAGGATTGTTTATTTCTAGATAGCTTTGTTTTCAAGTTTCAAATTTAAAAAAAAAATAAATTAAGCTTGCAGCATAGGAGTTTTCAAAAAGTGTGGAAGATCAACTAAAGTTGTGCAAGGAGGACAAGTGACTAGTCTAAAACCATAGTTTAAAACCATATATAATAATTTTTGCTGCTCTGGAAAAAAAAACCTCACATCCACAGAAGCTGAGCTAAACACTTCAAGCTTCTAATTTTAGGGGAAAGCTTTCCTTGCATTAGAACATAATTCAAACATATATCAAGCTTTTTTCCATGTCAGTGGAGAAGAAATCATGCATGACTCCTCTATACAGAAACAGAGGGCTGTTATTATGTTTTAGTATTTCAAATTTCTGTAGCTAGTTTAAAATTCTTTTAAGCCTAACCTTTTCCAGTTAAGCATCTGTTTGACTCTATACTAATAAGAAAAAATATATATTTCATAATATACATCCAGCCAAATAACACAAAATACAAACAAATATATATAAATTAAAATTGTCAAGTTATTTTTAAGTATATGGAGAGGTACTATTAGCTGGGTTTGAAAAGGAGAAAATAAAATCCTGTTTGGAAAATCAAATTGCTTTAATTGGAGAACTAACTGACTTCTCAGGAAACCAAATTTTATATACATATATACCCAATAAAGTTTATTTTTAGGATCTTATTTGATTTTAAAGATTTGCTTGAGAATAAGTAGAAGATAAGTAAAATAGAAAGAAGAGATAAAAGAGGCACAAGAAAATATAGCATATGAAAGACAAAAATAATAACTCCCAGAATAAAGTAGTTCAGTTGGAAACGGCCTACAATGAACATCAGTCCAAATGCAATGTTAATATTATTATGCTGCATTATTCTGCACAATGCATCTTCTAAACACATATGTCTAAAAAAGGATTTTGCCAAAAAGGGACTTTTCAGGGCACCAAAACTTTTAATGATAAGTTGATGAATTGAAGTTCAAGAGAGGGAAAAAACCTAAATCACACTGATAGTTTAGTTAAACTGTCAGGATTTTTATTTCCATTTCCCTATGTCCTTTTGGCCTGAGGTGAATGCTGAAGAGCACAGCATCTCCAGACAGTTCTCTTTGTGTTCTCCCATCACTGGCAGAGCAGTATTTAATGTACAAGCCCTAGATAAACTGGCATTCAGGAACAAAAATGCTCTTGTGTCTTGGGCAGCAATTCACTCTGCCCTTTTCCCTCTACAGTCTGACACTGGCAAAAACTCATTAGACATCCATCAGTTTAGGTCAAACACACACTTAACTTCAGTTCAACTTGGGAACAGTTGTTCTTGATGACAGGTGACCTCTCTACCTACTGCTTGGTTGCACCTAAAATTCAGGCAAGCAAATTTTGCCCAAGCCCTACAAAAGATGACACAGAAAGGAACCAGATAGGCATTGTACATGTGCAGCACACTGGCAATATGGGAAATCTTTCCATCATTGCAGTCAGCCTGCCTAAATCACACTTCAGGCAAGAGCTACACTCATGGAGATGACCAGGTAGGTATTCATCTATATACACTACCCCTGCTCCAACCATGTGTAATCTCCTCATATCTGGACGACCTGCAGTGATTTTTTAAGTTAACCTTTGATGTGCTGTTATAAGTGACATCACTTTTCAAAGAATGCATGTATGTAACTCCACTGATTTTATTGGGAGTCCATCAAGCATATATATTGGATGCTTCACATGAAATATGTGCACAATGTGCTTCTTGATTCCCCTTTAAAAAGATTAATTTTTTTAACCTTTTAATCCATTTTCTTCTAACAATATTGAACTATTTCAAATGGTGCTCCATTTTCCATTTGGCTCTGAAAAAAAGTGTGTCTAATGCTGGAAGGCATTTACCATTGTCCTGCTAAAAGATGTAATGCACAATGTTCCTGCAGGGTAGATAATTAATTACATTTGAGGTATCTGACACAAACTAACTACAATGGTTGGGTGAGCAGAAATTTCATTTCTGTTTGAATACCTCCAATTAGTCAGTAAGTCCATTCACTCCCCTCCCAAGCTCAATGCTCTCATATCAAATGACTGTACCTGTCATGCATATAGTTGACTCCGAGTAATAACTGTATAAACCAGTCTATTACTTGACTCTGAGTGAACATCTTCCCAGAATCTTTGTACTCTTGAATTTTTAAGTCTAGATCTCCACCCTGAAAAATATCACAACATATTTGTACATTTAAAGTAAGTTTTCAAAAGCTATCTCCTTCATCATAGTACAGGACCCCATTTCCTTGGGCCTTCAGGCATCCTATCATGTAGGTCTGTAAAATCAACATGTGCACATGAATTCTGAACTCTCCCAACATCAAAAGCATATACAAGTGAGGATCAAAATGGTATCAACCACTTTAGCTTTGTAGTTTTCTCTTAGTGTTATACAAGATCATCAAAGTTTCCAATTGCTGTTCCTTTGTGTCACCCAACTTCAGCATGTGAGCTGGTCACCCCAAACCTTTATAGCCAACATAAAGGAACACACACCTGTTTAGTGCAATTATCTCTGTCATCTAGTTGTCTACCTTTGGAAGGGATGGCTCATGTTGCAGAAACACTGTTTCTCTGCAAAGATTTATGATGAGGGCCTACATTGACTGGCTATGATATAGACACTTTGGTAAATAAAATTATTCTGCCCCGATTGGCGTGAAGAAGTTAATAAATTTGAAAAAAGCATTTCCACTCCAGTCAAACATTGCACACTCAAGCAACATTCATTTCTTATGTTATAATAACTATGTCAGCATGAAAGAAACCATGTTCTTCTCCTAAGAATTAAAATGAAGTCTCTTTAATTATGCTACTTTGCCCTCTTTCAAACTTTTTCCAGAAACAAAGCAGATTTAAAGCCTCAAGAATATGTAGCATGTGTTATTGTGATACTTCATTAAAACAATTGATCTTGAAGTAGCACTAGGAATGGAACAATAGGACACACAGCAGGAAGTGCCAATAAAACAGAAAATATGTCCAGAAAAAGACTACTTGAAAACTGCAATCCGGATATTTGGAAATACCAGCTGTACAAAAACACAATGAAAGGGGATTTTGAGACTTCCAGGAAACCAATTCTTCTTTCTCAAAAATATACAGATGGTTGTCAGCTGATTGTTTATCCCGTTTATAAAATAAATTAATTTTGTCTACAAGAATGCACACACATTAATGGCAAGCAATGCATTGAGGCAGCTAACCCCAGAGCAAAGGGACTGTGAGTCTTATTACATTCTAGTGACTAATTACCTTACATCAGGATAGCTTATTAGCCATAAATCTTTACTTTTACATTATACATTCTACATAAAATCAGAAGTTTTATGTGCCATATACAAGAAACTATTTCACCTGTACAATTGTACCAATACCATCATTTCCCATCATCATCCCTTTATTCCTCTGTACTGTTGACTCTCAACATTTTATGATGTCCAGCATTTCTTGTTTTTCTGTTCCCAACACCACAGTGCTTCATAGTGCTGCTACAAAATAAGCAGATTCTGTCCTTGCAGATCTATATATTCATGTGCTTCTGACATGAGTTTACAGTAATTTCTATGGCCTTTCTGGTTCTAAGTTACAACATTCGAAAATGAGTGTGTTAAAACAAAGCAAATCTGTTTTGTCATCTATCAAAAATGTGTTCTCTGACAATGTCCTGCAATTTTTAAATTGAAATGTCTGAATCATCTCATACACTAGGGAAGGGAATATGAGTCCAGCTCTCCATCTGCCGCCCTACTGCAGCCCAGAGAGAAGCTCTTCTGGGAACTTGGAACTCTCAGCAGCTGCTTCCCCTTTGCAACTCCAAATGTTCAGCAGCTTCTCCCCGGTTGCTTGCAGCAGAGAAGAGGAAGGAAAGAAAAATTGTTGCTGGGTACTCCATTGCGTGGCAGCCAGATGGGCCGTGACTGAGTCTACTCACGCACCTCTAAAACAATGAGTCATTATTATAAAATAAACTGTTCCAGACAGATGCCCCAGACCATCCAGAGCCCAGGACTGAGGGGGTGCTCATACATGTGTCAGCTGGCTGCTGGCCTCAGGGGACTGTGTACTATCCAGGTGAGGACAGATGAAGCGCAGCAGGCTCCAATCACCGTTTTTCCCTGTCCCAGTGTGTCCCCTCTTACAATTGCCACAAAAAACACAAAGAAAAAAAATGTGCAGCACCTATAGAGTTATGGCAGCGAATACTCTGAAGCTGAGGGACAATTCCTGCAAAAGGTCTAAGGAGAACAAATGCAGTTGAATAATATACTACATGTGCCTTCACATAACTGCATTCAAGGAAGGAAGAGTGGTATCAATGTCCTATAATTAATTTACCCTTGATTTTGTGTCTAAAAAATGGAAAACAAAAACACATCATAAACAATTTGCTGAAATGCCGCTGCTGGGAAACTCTGAAAAGATTTGATAACCCAATTTCACTTTTTGGAAGGTCAGTCTAATGAAGTTCATAAGGAATTCAACAATTTAACAAATTAGGTACGTATGGAGTTTCCAAGCTGCAGTTTCTATTTAAATATCAGAGTAGCAAATACACCAGTACATTATTTTAAAACAGCTTAGCATCTAGAGCTGATAACGTGAACAGGCATTGACTGTTTTAGTTATTCCTTTTGCTCAGATTTCCTTAGCATATGTGTACTCACATCACAGCTGAGACTGCAGTCAAGAGACATAAATAATTGTCTGGGGGAAAAGTACAAGGAGTTCTGCCTTATAATACATTAAAATGATGCAATTTTTAAAGTAACTGCTTTGTAAAAACTGTATATTATTGAAGTCAAACTTGTACTACAAAATGAAATCTAAGGTTCATTACGGCATTTTTGTTTTAAATCAGTCTTAGCTGGTAACATTTATACTACCCATAAGATTTTGATTTGGGAAAAGTGTCTAAGAAGCTCAACAAGTAAGAGCAAAACAGAACAAATATAATTTTCTACAATTTTGATTGAATTCAGTTGTAATAAAAGATGTCAAGCTGAGCCATGGAGACCAATGTTCTCTGTTTTTCTTTCACAGGACAAGGTAAAGCACTGGGCAGCTGCACTGAAGGTTCACTCTATGCTACTCAACCAGAATGAACAAAGCACCGTGGCTAATGAATAAGTCACAGTACTTTGGAGAAAACAGAATAGTGCTCAGGGGAGTAGCTCTGTTTCCATGCCAACTTAATGTGTGCTCTTTGTTTTGAGTCTGCCCAAGAGTAGCAATTACTGCCAATCTGGTAATTATTCTATGCATGAAAAACTGAACATACTAGACTTCCAAGCAAGGATCAGGTAGCACTACATTTTTCTCATTCTCAATTCATGCATGGTCTAAACAGGCATCTTTTAGGTCACAACATCCAAATCCTACCACACACAAAGGCAAGTTATAGATAAGTAAATACAAAAGTATACCCTCTGGAAATACTCCCACTAAAACAGAAAATAAATTTTATAGCACTGTTTGCAACTTTGCTTTGTACTTTTTCTTGTCTGAATATTTGATGAAATATATTGTAATGACATAAATGCAACGGTATCACAGAACACATCCTTTGGGGAAAAGTCAGAAGCACATCCTGTTGGGCCAGGTATCATCCTGACCTCACCTAGCAGACTCAAAACTGAAAAGATTCAGCCAATGAATCCATCTCCTCTTCCTTCACTTGCCTTGCTGTAATACATTATCACCTGTTTGAGGATGTGACTCCCAGATCCTAAGGTAACTAAAAAAAAAGAAAAAAGAAAAAAGGAAAAAAAATAGTAAAAAGCAGTGGATAGATAAGAGACACTATAGTGCTGCTGAAATAGGCTCCCTTATTCTTACATGCTTAACTGATCTGGTACTGGGCCACTTTGTACTGCTAGTAAAGAGAAAATTATGAGTGCATGGGAATAACTGGACAGTTACAATAATCCTTCAGTCCTGAGCTCCAGATTTCCTCAAAGAGTTGACAATATTCTCAAACCCCAGCTGTCAGACATTCAAGGAATGGCACAAAAAGCTTCTGCATGAGTATTAAAATAGTATGTGAACAAATATTCAGATTGGATCACAGAATTGAACATTTCAGATTTAATTTTTAAATATCCCAGCAATAAATATGCATTTAACTGTCATCAAAGAAAGCTTCCAAGGATGAAATAAATGACAGGAATGGTACTTGTTTAATTATTCCCATGAGAGCTAAATTCTTGAAGAAATGTGATTAGTTAAATCAAATCTCATTGGTGTACAGGTAACCCAGTAATCTAAGTTCATAATCTTCCCAAGCATTTCAGCATGTCTAGCAGAGCACTACTGAAGAGTTTGTTTCACAGTTTCATAAAAGGATCACTTTATGTGTGGCAGATTTTTTTTTGAAAGAGCATATCTATATTTAATACAAAGTAGGCGCTTGTTTTGTATAAACTACTAAAAAACTGGCTTAAATATGCTTAAATTCTTATCTGAAATCTTTAAGACAGGTTCCAGAAATATGTTCTTAAACCAAATGCTGGATCCAAAAAATTAACAGTAACTATACTGTAGACCATCCTACTTTAATATATGTTGTATCCACTACACTCTGGTCTTTGACTCATACTGTTTTTCATTTTATAAAGCCAATGTTGCTGCCAAACCCATCGTCCATGTGATCAGGCATAAGGCTCTTGTAATCACCTCCAAATCACAAGTTGTCGCTGTAAGGCTAGGGAGCAGCGAAAAAATACAGCAACACAGGTTTCATTCAGAAAGTAAAAGAAGCGATTTATTGCAGGAGTAGGCATATTTTTACAGACTGGTTCATTGAACTAAGGATAGAATAAGCTCATTGGTCCAAGGAAGGCAACACCTCTTCTAAACATGCTCTTACCAAAACTACAATCCTCACGCCCTCCCCCTGTCCACAACACCAGGTGCTAAACCTTGTTATTAATTCCTTCCCTTCTGTTTTCCTCTGAGTAGCTTGGGAAAACTCAAACTGCTGTTTTCCCTGGCTCTCACCAGCATCCACAAGTGAGTTTTCCCCTCCTCATTTATATCAGATTTTATTTCGTGCCCCATGCCCACAGTCTCATCCCCTCTCACCTATCAGTAGCACATCACACACAACTGGAACAACCTTTTGGAGTTCTCGCACAGATCTGGCAGTGTGTCTGAATTTAAGCCTTTCTTGTAGCACTTGTAACACCAAATGAACTTGTACTTAAAATTATCTGTTTCTTTTTCTTTGATTCATTTGTCTATGAGTCTCACATGAGCAGGTAACATTCCTTATCTGAAAGGAACACACGTAACAAGTAGCAGGTGATGCCGCAAGCAACAAATTAAAACTAAAATTCAAAATAAAACATTTTTTTAAATGGCTTCTTAGAAGATCCTATTTTAATACGCACATTTTTTCAAATTTCTTCAGTCTCACCTCACAATACTCAGTGATAATGCAGAAACTATCTCGCTCCACAAAGCTTGCATAAAATTTGACAATGGCTGGATGGTCTAATTTGGAGAGTAGCTGTGCTTCCAGATTTGCTTCAACTGTTTCATTAGGCTTTAGGTTTCCAACAGAGATTTCCTTTAGGACCTTTCTAGAGGAAAAAAAAAGAAATCTTTATATTAATAAAACCAGAAAAATATAAAAATATGTAACATTCAAAATTCCATCAAAATTTCCTTAAATGCAAAAAAGTAACATTGACCAAGTATAGGCAACATGAAATTGATGACGCAAATATGGGTAAACAATGAGAATGCATTAAAAGTCAAACAAATATGCTAGTCACCATATAGATTAAGCAACATTATATTAAAAATACTGTTTTGAAATATTTCTTCCACTAATTACCTACAGCACTATTTTACTTAGAACATGTTTTCAGTGCTATGATTACTGCATAATAACAAACATAAACAAAAAATTAAATCTAAATTATTTCAAACCCACTCAGAGCATATGGCCAAGGAATAGCAAGAAACTGCATTTGCAGCTTCTGCCCAAGTCTGTCCAAGGAGGCATGAGAAAAATCACAGAGAGTAATATTTCTGTGGCTGTTTTTCCAGTGATAAACTCAGACCATCCTTTTTTTTCCCTAAAGATCAGCCTGTCCTTCACCTGAGCACATAAGTGAAAAATACAAATCTAGATTTGGAGCTAGAATCTAATTATACTGTTTCAATGAATTCTAATTCTTTAGTGTTTAACGTTTGTTTAGGAAGACCCTAAACCCTAAAATGCTGCAAAAATGTAGGGATTTTTAATGTTCTCCAACCTTAACACATGAATGTGCACAGGAGAATTTGTAGCTCAGAATTAGCTCTATACAGAAGCTGGATTAGGGCTGTTTACTGTTAACTTGACCTGGAAAAATATAAGGAAAAATATAGTGCAGGGCACTATAAGAAAGCACATTTTGCCAAGATTTTCCTGATGAAATGCTTAAAAAAGACAATACAACACATTCAATTTTCATTTACTTTACCAGTTAATGAAGAATAGATCATAAGTCATTTCTGAAGGAGATATTGAAGACTATTAGAGAATACAGTGTTTCTTTACTGAAACAAAGTGTTGAATTTCCTCAGACTTTTGAATACATGAAAGGCAAGTTTCAGACTGAAGGGAAGCTCTCACAGTGCTTTTAGTAATTTCCCCATTCAATAGAGAATGGTTGTTAAACATGACAGTGATAAAACGACAATAATTCACATTATCTAAGGGAGAAAAAAAAAGCTGTGTTTCTTCATGAGAAAACTTTTTCCTAAATCTGAACAATCAGTTTGTGACTAGCAATGTTTGAATTTTAATATAAACTTGCCTAATCCCCATCAGGAATTGTGATGAAAAGAAACATGCCCTTTGATCTGTTTCCATCTCTGCAGACAATCTTCGTGGAACACAGACAGGCAATACCTACTGCAATCTCCTCATCTTCAGCTGACGTGGGTCATTACCCCCTCCTTCAGAAAAATCATGTCACAGAACTGACAAACAGGATGAGTCCTTGTTAAAGACCACTTAACACAAGTTTCCTGCATACCCAAGACAGCAATAAAAGGCTGATGTGTTGATGCATACGATAGCTTGTCATCTTAGTCACTCAGCGATGTTAATGCTGTCATCAGCTGTCAGACAAGATGACAGGTGTTTTTCTTATTTAAATTAATTCCCAGAAGAAGAAATCAAGAAAATATACTTCTTGTAAATAAGGTATTGGTTTTCTGCAACACGATTCTAACTCATACCCACAGCTGGAAGGCATTTGCTTCTGGAAAGAAAACTTGTGGATGCAATCAAGATTAGGCGTATCTGCATGCCTCTGGTGTATGTGTGTACTGTGTCTATATGTAGATAAGGTTTTATTTTACTGCACTAAATATGAAGAACCTAACTAGACTTCTTTCTGCAAAGCTTCAGTATTCAGTATTTCAGTAAATACACTTAAAAATGTAAGATATGTACTAAAAAACTCTGCGTTAATTAAGTATTGACAAAGAAGTTATGTCAGACTCTCAGAAACCTCACAGAGAAAACAGAAAATTCTCCAGATCTCAAGTGGCTCTTTTCTGTTAACTTTTGAAGAAAAGCAAGGAAAATAAAAGTCAGCAGTCAGAAATCCATCTATATAAATTAACTATACTTTTTAATACATGAAACTAAAGAGTGTTTAAATTCACCCTACACCATTTCAGTATTTATACAAGTAAATTCTACCCAAACAGGCAGCTAAAATGGGCACATTCTGCACTTTATACAGCTCCTAAGATAACTCAAATTTGGCACTCCTGGTGAAGTTAAATATGCTGATAGATCAATCTACAAATAAAAGCTTTGTAATCATAAAAAAACCAACAAACCTTTCTTAGCTAAACCATCCTGACTGCATCTCCTCTCTACCAATAAAATCCAGGTCTACATTTTGAAGGAGACAAAGCATTTCTGTTTCTATGATCCAACCTGCAGTTTATGGTTGGCTAATAATAAAAAGTGAGCCATCATTGCTCATAATTGAGACATGGTACTTGTAGATAATCTGCTGAAAATCTGCCTGCTTTGTGTTATTTAACCATTTTTTGTAAACTGTTTGAAGTACATTGAACAAGCCTTTTGAAGAGTGTTACATGAACATTTATTCTGGATTTTGAGAATAATACACTCTCTTGTTCAGATTTTATCAAGACTTCATCTGGAGCATACAGAGCCACCTGAAAGTCGAGTTTTTTCAAAAAATCTGCCCCTATATTTTCTGCCACTTAGGTTCAAGTATTAAGCAGGATTTAAAAGGTCTAAAGGTGTTTGCATGAACTAAGAAATCTCAGATTTATCACACAAATAAAGAAAATAGAGATCTAGATGGGATAGATAGATAGATAGATAGATAGATAGATAGATAGATAGATAGATAACCAGGTAAAGCCACAAAAATGTGGATATCTTCCAAATACAATACTTAACTACCCCTTCTGATGGAATGCTAAATGAGATATGCTAATTTAAATTTCAATATTATTATAAATTTGACTAAATGTAAAATATGACACATAAGCAGATCATAGAATCGCTTAAGTTGGAAATGACCTTTAAGATCATCAAGTCCAACCACAAACCTCACACTGCCAACTCCACCACTAGACCATGTATCTGAAGATAAGATAAAATGTCAATGAACACACAATTAAAAAACTTCATTACAGAAGCACTAGCAGATACCTTAAATACAACAACCTCTGCATTTTAACTGTGTGGAAAAAGCCTTACAATTAAATCAATAATGGAAATGCACTTTAAACTTTATCTCGAACTGACCACAACTGAAAGTGTCTTGTAGTGAAAGCATTCATATCTGAAGAGCAAAAAAATCCAAGTGTCACCATGTACATCCATCCTGGGGGAAGCTGGGTCTGGTACAGGTAACAACATCCCTCCCTTCAGGGTGGGAAAATAACATGGAAGATGAGCCCACTCCAACTTCCCAAAATACAGAAAGCAACATCCCAACCTTCACAGTGCCCAGGCCTCAACAGGCCCACACCCCTTCCCTGGAATACTTTCTCTGGTAACACCTTCTGATTTTCATTGGCAAAACCTTGCTAGCTTGTGCTGCCACACTTTGAAAAGCAGCCACACATTGGTCTGGAAGCTCAATAATGGGAAGCAAGTGGGGCTAAAGAGAGCAAGATGTAAGGCAAGAGAAGAGCAAACATGAAGGTGGAACCCTCCAGTATTCAGGCATACAGTGGGAATCCCTTTATGAGCTTTACTAGTGACTGACAATACACCACAGCAGTATTTATCTCAGTCTATTTGCACTGATCTAAAATTGAATGTTTTACAACCCATCTGGTATTTGTTTACATCAGTGACATACTTTATTATTATATAATTTGGTCTACTGGATCAGATACAAATCTTAAAAGGCAGTGTTCCTCAAAATGTACTCTATTTATTGAGTAAACTGCAATACGAATTATTGTCTAGGTAAATTTGCTTGCTGAGAAGGAAGTAAAAGAAATATAGCTCTTTTAACGTCAAGAATAAATAGGTCTGGTGAAATAGCAGAAAAATTGTGATCTAGGAATATAAGAACAAAAGTTGAAGCTATTAATTAAACAGAAACTTCATTTTACACAGGCAGTTCTTCAGTTAATTGCAGTTAATTATAATTTCATTTGAGTTGCCACTATGGAGAATTGTAGCATAACCCATAACTGTGAGCTGTATTTCTATCCATGCTGATCTTTGCAGGACTACCACTACATCCTGGTAACTCCTCAGTACAAGGACCAGGTGCAATACTGTAAAAAATGCATCACCTTTTACTGGGTCTGTAACTGGATCTGAAATTGGTCACAAACAATAAAATTAAAGGAGTGCCTGTCTAATAAATGATGCCTTTTATTCCACTTATCAAATGGCAAACAGAGAAGGTACAGCTCTGCAAATGGGGACCAAAATGAAGAAGAGATGACAACCTTCATGCAGAAACTTTGTATAAAGCTTCCACACTATAAGAACTGTTAGGGAAATTTGGTAACAAAGGCACCATGTGTTTACAGACAGGGTGAAGTCACCCACCATTGCTACTTCTTCTTTTGTGCAGTTGACAGCTTAGCAACAAAAATTCAAATAGTCATTCTTTACATTTTATCAATCATATTTGGAACACCAATGTCTGCATTGTCAGATAATCTATCTGTTAGAGAAAAAGGAGGATGGTAGAACCATGAAATACAGTAAGTCAGCATACACAAATCAGTCCTACCCAGAAGAATTCTTGATTTTAGCTAAGGAAAGAAACACAGTAAATTAAGGGCACTTGATTTCTATGGGAAAATCAAGATGATAACTCACTTTCAGTGAAAAGCAAACCAGTGCTGTTTGGTATTCCTCCTTACATATACATACTTACTCATTATCATTATTATTTCAGACCCAAGTATTACTACAGAACTTCTAAAATTGAATTTTAGCTTCCCTTGCCCACTGTGGATTTATTAGTCAAGTAATAACCCCTTTTCAATAGCAAGTATCATTGCATAGCTTCTTAAATAAAATGCTGCACTCCTTTTGTTGTCCTCCTGGACATTACTGACTTCCTAGTAATGCCAGAACAGTCATCAGCAACTTGTTTTTTCTCTTCTACAAAGCTTCCTTTTCACACTGTTCATGAACATTCACAGTCACTGAGAACTAATCCCTGAGTTAAACACTATGAATTCAATCGCTATATGAGCATTGTAATATCTGCAGATGGATTAAATATAATTTCATTTTCTGAATAAGCACTTTAACTAATTTACACTCGCTTTAGTATCTTTGAATGGCAATGAGATTTCTTAAATTTGCAAATGAAATGGATGATCCACTTTCCATTTCCATCAGCAAGTCTCAATTATAGTACCTACAAATATTTTTCAAGATGCCAAATTTTCGAATGCTCTAACATATGCACTAACACTGAACAGGCCAACTCATGATGAAAACAGTTTATGCTTATTTGAAAATTAACAGTTCCTAATTAGTATCCCAAAAAATGTAGAATACATTTTCTAGAAAGAGAATACTGTTGAAATAAGTTAGCCTCAAGGAACACAGCTTACACAATTTTCTTCTGCACTGAGTAAACTCTCATTTATACAAAGGGGCATAACTTAAACTATTTTTGGTCAACCATATGTACCAATTTTGGAAAAAAATCAGTAATTATAAAGCAAAGCAGAGCAATTGTGTCATCTTCCACAGAACTGAACCAGTGATTAAATGAAATTATTTATTTAGATATAAAAATGTATTTATTGTGAAAAATTCTTTGAGATACTTTTGGTAGCCATCTACATTGATTAAAAATGATGGAATAAAAGTAGGCATTGATTAATGAAGGATGAACTTTTCTCTAAAGCCATATTTTTGAAATTAAAACTTTCCTCCTAGAGCTAAATAGAAAAATAAAATGTTAATACATTTCTAATCCATTCATATGTTTCAGTTCTAAATCAAGCACTAATAGGTTGTGATTGAACAGAAGAAATTTGTGTCTTAACAGAAAAATTACTAAAAATTATGATGAGATACTAATACCTGTGAATGTACTTCTATTTAGCAATACTTTCTGGTTACATGTTGTGTTATCCCCCTCTACTGTTCATTCAACCTTTTTCCTACAGCCTAGTCTAGCTTAAGAATGCAATTTTAAGCACCATGCTGTCCCTAACCTAAATGGGATTTTTGAAAAATACAAGGACTAAATAATTGATTTATTCTCTGTATCTTTGAAGACTTCCATCACACAACAAATCTTCTAAACCAGCATTGTGATTTCATTACACAGACAATATATTTTACAGTTAACTGCTCTCTGCTAATTAACATTTGCTTTCAAACAAGAGGAAACATTATTACAGAACTCAAGACTGAATGCAGCATTTTGTCTTCAAGGTTTTAAATATGATTAAACATCTCATCATTGCCATGTTATAACTTTTCAACTAGCAGCCTTGGGCTAGAGCATCTGCCAAAAATAAATTTTCCTTCTGTAGGAATTCATTTGAATTTTTAAATTAGTTGCAATCAGAAATTTTGAAGAAATACCTTCATTTCATGATCAGTATTCATTAGTTCACAGAAAACAGACTATTTTGAACAATAGGAGTTGTGAAGGGAAACCAGACATACTAAAAATTGCTGTAAGAATACATTCCATAGAAATTCAACTAAAACACTTGTTAATGCAAAATTTAATGGGTTCTCTTCTGAATTTAAATATATTTGTAAGCAGAATTATGTTCTTTCATTGTTGCAAGGATATTTATGTCAACAGCATTGTCCCTCCAGTGTAACTAATTCCCAAAAGTAATTTAAACAGTAATTACTGCAATTTTAATGAGAAAATTCACTCTCCCTACATGTCTCTTTCCATCAGGCATCCCCTTCAATGTTTATTTCTGATATGCATTCAAGTATCTCTAGTACCAAAAAAAAAAACAAACCAAAAAACCAAACCATGGTTTTTAGCTTACAAAAGCACATTACTAAATAGTCTGCAATCAAAGGCGAAGGAAATCAAGCAATTCTGAGAAAATTAATTGCATATAACAACCATTGTTAGACAAAAATCTTTTAATACTTTTAAGCTCTCCTGAGTACGATCCCTAGTCTTAACAATCTGAAACACATGTAATTCAAAACTTAAGCAACTACCCAGCAACATTAAAAAGTTTTAGAACATTTGAAGGGCACACCATGGACGTAAGGGAAACAATGAATTAGGAATTACAGTTACTAAGTCACATAAACACAACAACAAAATAGAAAAAAAAATAGGGAAAAGTACACTGACTGCTCAGCAAATCCAGAATTTATTCCACTCACTGCAGCAGTTTTGTTGTTACAATGTACTGAATGCAACAAAAAACTGGAGGCTCATTCTGTGTGGAAGAAGTTCAAACCACCCTGATGCAGACTTAAGAGGAAACACCTTGCCAACAAGGGTAGCCCATAAAAAAATACAGTAGACAGGCATATTCAAATATTCCCAACATCTTTAAGGCAGGTGGCCACAGTTAAAGCTAAATAATAATACTGCACCTTTCCCCATTTTCTTACTAAAACTAGCTTACAAATGCAGGAAAACTAGTTTCAGCAAAATGAATGAGACAGGAGTGATCTCAAGGCATTTGCTTTTAATTACAAAATCATTAAATTCTGTCTCTGCTGTGCACCTCAAAGAAAGATAATTCACCAATAATGCCTTAAGCACAGTTCTCCACCCAATGTTGAAAATATGCTTGTAAACAATTCTCAAAACAATGAACTCAACCACCAGCACTGCTCACTGCCAGCACATCAGACCAGAATATGGTGAGTGCTGTAGCACTGAGCTCCTGGCAGCTCGGCTCTGTGGGGGACAAGATTTATTGCAAACCCAAGTAGTATTTAAGGCACGCTGCCTCCAGCTTACATACATAAAAGACCTAGTTAGAATCCTCCCCAGTCAAACAGACAAGTCCCACCAAGAATGAAAACGTAGGCTCCTTAGTTTAAGAAAGGTGTATTAAGAGGAGAGCAGTAAAAAAAAACAAAAAAGAAACCAATAACGATACCACCAAAGCTCATAAAGGTGACTGAGCAAATGTAAAAGTTGTATCAGACAGCACTGAGGAGGATTTCACAGACACTTGTGTTACACAAGCCTAACAAAGGATCTTGACATGTTCCAGTATGGATCTCTTGCTTCCAAAGAAGCCACAGAATGCTGGGGTTTATGCTTTCAATTATGAGGGAACTAGGAAATTTAACACAGTAATTGCCTGTGCAAAGGACTGCAGCATGGCTGTGACCTTAAATTGCCAAATCCATCACCAGCACAGGTAGGGTGAATCTTACATCTTGTGCTTCAATGCCAAGCTACCCTGCAGCACCCACCAAGCCTTATCCAGCACAGGATCTTCCTAAACTTTCTTACATTGAGTTGGAGGAGCCCTACTGTGCCATGCTGGGCTGCAGGAAAAGCTGGGCACTGACAGGGATGCAGGAGGTAGGGACTAAAGCACCCTTGCACATGGTTTCCAGGAGATCTGCTTTGGGTGAGTCTGAGGTCATAAAACTTGTCTTTGAATCAGGTCATAAAACTTGTCTTTGATCATATTAGCCTGCTCTAGAAATGATCTGAAACCATTGTGGCCACAGCTGGGACTGCCTGCTAAACTTGAAGCAAAACATTTACAGTTTCACTCCCTGGAAACCTCCATTGAAGTTGTATGCTGAACTAAAGCATGAGAGCATCAGCCACCCTTACAGGGGTTCAGCAAGGAAATTTCTTGGACACTTAGCTCTAGGCCTTGACTCCTGTAATATTGCTCGCAGAATATGAAACTCATGCTTGACCACTCAAGTGGAAAGCTCATGAAGGCTCACTTCTCAAACTGTTCTAGCTAAATCCACAAAGTCAGTGCCTTTATGGTCTCTTATTTGGGCCAAGCATGACCGTACCCAGTCAGTAGGCATGGCATGGTAGTTGAGCCTTACATGAAAAAGGACAGGTACACGTGACTGAACCGAGCAAAAGATGGTTCACTAAGAAAAGCTTATTTTAAAATAAGCCACAATCAGGAAGGTCTTACAGCAAATGCACCTTTGATCAGTTTTCAAGGAGACTGTGAATATTCCTTCACAAATCTAAAGTGCCCTAATAAATTCTAGTTTTAATTTCTAGTTTTTATTATTAAATGAAGAAGAAGAATAAAGGAAGCAGTGTAATAAGATGAATATGCACACAACAACTGGCAGGGTGTAATTTGTTTGTTTTAATCAATTCAGCATCAAATGACCATTTCCTTGGAATACCTTCAGAGAAGCAAATAGGCAGCAAACACAGGGATTTGACACCACAGCAATCTGCTGATTGTCACTTGGATATTCATAAGGAACAAATCTCTCCCACCTTTAGATTTTATATCATTTGTTATAAGAAATCATAAATAATTGAAAGTCACATGATAAATTATTCAGCTAAGTGCACAGTTTCCAAGGAATCCTAGCATGAGTCTGGATTAAAGCTATAATGCAAGTCAGATGCAGAAGTAGAGCTGACACCCCACAGTTACCACACAGTGGAGCAGTCCAGGGAGTTTGGCACTTGTCAGCGTGTCCTTTCCACCACAGTGACACGTAAATACCTTGTGAATATTTATGAACTAGAAGTCCCTGTTGCCTACTGTGTACTTCAGCTGCTTGCCTATACATGGTTATGAATCAGTGGCACTTAACCCAGAGCTTCCCTCCGCACAACTGATTAGGACATTCATTTTCTTTAAGTGATGGCACTGTCCTTCAAGACTACTGCTGAATTTATCTCTGCTGTAAAAGACTTTGTCTTTAACTATAATTACCTGTTATCATTAACTGAGAAGATATTCAGGGGGACTAGCATAGAAGTGACTGCAGGAATATTACTTAGTTGTAAAAATGCTGGTACAATCCTGCTACTTTCTTTATACCAACCAAGTTATCTGCTTTGGGTAGGTCTAGGTCCATAATGTCCAGGAACAAATAAATATCAAATAATTCACAAACTAAGACATCCTGTGCAAATTGTAATGAAGAAGCTTGTTTTTATACAGATATGTCTCTTGTGCTTAACCAACTTTAGGGTCTAAGATGTGAATTCTGATTCTAGTTTCTCCCAAAAGAAGGGGGGAAACTGATAATCTCTCTCCTGTATAGATTGTTTAGTACATGAGAAACTTTGTTCATAGTGAAGAACCTCCCAGGTTCTGACCTTTCTCTCTATAAGGGCATTCCTTTTGTTCTCTACTCTGCTGCTTTCACATAAATTGCAGGAACTTCTATCTGAGATATTTAACCCTCTGTCATACTCGATGACAATCATACAACAGGATCTAAAGTTCTTACACCAGAAAATAAAATCTAAAAAAAAAAAAAAAAATTGAAAGGCAACAGGCAAGGAATGTGTCATACAATGCAACACTTAAGCAATACTTAAGAGGGACTTATAGTAAGGGACCTACATATGCTACTATACTTGTGGTACTTCATAACCTTATTGTTTACAGAGTAGGCAAGTCAACCATATTGTAGTATGCTCTGAGAAAGTCAATAATCCTAATCCCATCCATACAAAGAACTGGAGAGAACCATGAAGCTGGCATGTACTTCTTAGAAAGGCAGGCACTGCTGGCCTGAGCAGCCCTGAAAGCTTTATGCAAAATCTGTTAGTTTGAGGTATGTCTCAAATAACCAACTCTCTCTCCTTCCCAGCTGAAGCAACTCTGTGCATAACACTTCACTCACTACAGGTATGATCCTTGAGAGATAACAAAACACAAAGCACAACCTAAAACTGTTTCTAGAATCATGCAGAAGTTTTTCTGAGCATACTTGAAATTACATGATAACCACTCTTAGCCTCTACATTAACTCATTTTGTAGACATTGCACTAATGAAAAATCAAGAAAGAGATCTCTGAACAGTTTCTTATAAGTATGTTACTCTTCTTGGGAATTTGTATTCCTAAGAATTAGTCCTATGGTTTTTCACAGTCCTTTAGACTATAACACTTTTCAAGAAACTATCTGTGGCTGAGTTTACACTCTACGTAACATTTGTCTCAGCATGATCTAGATCATCTCTGAAACAATAAACATAGAATTCTAATTCTGCTGAGGTCACAGTTGTGTTGTTTGTGGGGTTTTTTTCAATCAAACTGCCTTTAGAACTGTATTAAGATCATTCTTTTGAACCATGTAAATTTTCATTCAAAAATACATATATAACATAAGCAGCAACCAGTACGGTTCCATATGAGATTAGCTGAAAGCAGTATTGAGAATGTGGCTTCCAGCATATTTTATCACCTTAAGAAACCAGTATTTCTAAATCCTACACTCTGCTCAACTGGGATAGTATTTTTGTCATCCATTAGCGTAAAGGTGGTAGAAATTTGGGGGCATCCTCTCGTCGATTCACGCTTGAGGCATGGAAGGAATTAACTGTGATAGGAGAGCACCCCCTCGTGATGGAAGGCTTAAACACAGCACTGAATATCTCAGAGCACTTGGACTGGTTAAATACCGGTGTATTTCTATTGTACTGTGGTCACAAAAAGAGACTGATAAAAAAATTAAAACCAAAAATATGTAATTTGATATTCAGTCTCTGTCCTGAGGACACACTCAGGCTCATCCCTAACAAAACACAGGCATGAAATGCTGCAGGCAGTGAATGTTTGTTCAAGGCAGTCACTCAAAATTCTTAAGAAAAAAAATAAAAATAACCACTTAAAAGCTTAAGACATGCTCCTTGTTTTTGAGGTTTGGCAGGTTGTGCTATAGCAGCAAATGTGTGCGACCCACATTTCATTATACTGTTAATATTCTAAGAGTGAGTTTAGTAACAGCTGAGTTCTGAAGCATCTGAGAAGCTCAGGTAGTTCCTATCACCCCATGTGCATGACAGACTATCAACATAAAAATAAAATGAAAAAATAATGTTTATTGGTTTTAATGAAGTATTTCATTACAGAACTTTTTTTTTACAAAAGAGTAGATAAGGCTATGAGACAGTCAAAACTGTTTAAGCCATGTGAAAACAGCTAAGAGTTTAGTGGACCCCTAAACCTAATCCAAGGACCTGATAAGCTGTAAACTAGTGTAGAAGGAAAACAATTTACAGAATTATGTCTTAGTTGCACACTTATTAAGGCAATACTGTCAATAATCTGTGGCCATAAGTAGCAAAAGTGAGGTACTCACTTTTAAGTACTCATTAATATGTCCATCAATAACACCCCTACTTAAAGGAATTATGTATTTCTGGCTGAGGAGAAACTTGATAGATGTTTCTGACTTTAGACAAAGAGCCTCACAAATATTTTTGGATAAAACAAAAACATTTATAGTTAAATTTCACTTGGTGTAAGTATCAAGGTAGACAAACACGGTTCTACACATCAGGAAGCCCAGCAACAAACCCAACATCAAACCCACATACAGGCATGTCAACACTCTGAAAATGCTCTTTTGTCATTGTGGCTTCAGGATCCCAAAGAGTTTATCAGTAAAACTGATGAGACTTGTCCAAATTCAGGCAGGCTAAAAAAAGAATCAAGATTTGCTGGCAATTAAAAAAAAAATTCCAAACCTTCTACCAGTTAGGTATACAGTAAATAGAAAGGTGTTTACTGGAATTTCTGCAGCTCTTCCTTCTCAGGTTTCATTTAGACAAATCAGTTATAAAAATTAGGTCATCGATACTCTAGAGTTTTTTTTGAGACCACTCCAACAATCTGAGTCTTTACAGTAATATAGAATCAATTCCTGAAGGCATCCAATTAAGTGTTATCAAAACAAGTCTGCTTCTACCTTACATCCTCACTAAAGTTAGACAGTTATGGTTGCAACATAACACCAAACTGAGAGATGAGAAACAAAGAAAATATCTACAATGCAAGAAATATGGTCCCAACATTTTTATTTAAAGCATGTGAAGGATTATTTACTTACAATTCTTCTCCTTGTTTTGCCTTTCTGTCATTAACCAAATACACACTTCCAAAGCTCCCATTGCCAAGTTTCCTCTGAATAGTGTATCTTCTTGCAATCACAGCATCTGAGCAAGCAGAATTAAATCTGGCAACAGTGACATGCTTAGCAGTTTCTTGAAATTTCAGCATCTTTGTGCAACAAAAACTACACCAAATTCTCAAGAATGTAGCTTTCAAATCCTTTTATTCTTCCATGGATGGTCACAGAAATCACTTGGAACAGAAAAATATTGATTTGTCAATGTATTATTCTTATTAAACTTCTCATTTAATTCTGTACCAATGTTTACAGTACCCAGCCTGCAGGAAACACAAATTAAGTGGAATCATTAGCTGCTAAACTGCAGGCACCAGACTTGATAAACAAAGTCCAGATAATGTAGATGTGACATAGTCAGTCTTCCTCTAAATCAACCTTAAATTAATTCACTGAACTGATAGCACAGTTCCCCTAGATATGGCACTCTTCCTCACCACCTGTCTTTACACCACCAAAAATATCTGCATTTCAGGGTACTAATTTCAAGATTCTTCTACATATTGACACATAACCTCTACCCATAATTTGAGTTCTCTCCCATCTCTGTTTTCTCTGCTCTTTCATTTACCCCTCAGATTTCACCATCTGTTCCAGTGCTGACCTCAAAGCTTCACTGTGACTCACTACTAGTATCTTCTGGGAATTAGTTTCACAGAAAATCTGCAAGACTTTCAATAAAACCCAACTCTCCCTAAAGTTCGTTTCTCCTTCACTGTGTCCTTTCATGACTCACCTTTTCAACCTTACCAACAAGTTAGCTTTGGTTGGGAATTCTTGTCTAACTGAGATCCTAATTCTGCAAACATAAGGACTGCAAAGGCCAAGTTCTAGCATATTTATGGTTTTCAATAGCTCAACATGAGTTTAAAGCAATTTTGTTTACTCAACCTTCCTCATTCCAAATGAAAAAGGGGAGATGTTTCACTGCACATCATAAACCAATATTGCTTTCATTACTTTATCTTTATGCAATGCTACGTACATAATTTTGCTCAAAAATCCTTTGGAGCAAGTAAAGGTCTTGCAAAATCAGTGCTCCTACTGTTACCATCCATCAGCACTGCAGAGCAGCAGGCCCACACTGGCCTTGTTCACCACATGATTCCAAGGCAAGGGCATAAACAGCATTTTCATTGTGGTGGTGGTGGTGATTTTGGAAGAACAAAGACAAACTGTCTAATTTTAAAAGCTGTACAACTTCAGTCACTGGTTTCTCTTCCAAATGAATGCAGAGCCTAAATTAAGATTACAGATTTGTATCTTGCAGCAACAAGCTCTGTGTGTGTATAGACATAAGAACTTGTTTTCATACCCATCTGCTGAGTTGCTGTCACACAATACCAAAAAGCCTGACACTGCACTGTCACCACATTATGAAACACAGATAAACTTTAATTACTACATGACATCTTAATAATACAAATCTTGCATGTTTTTTAAACTACAGCACTCCTAATACTGTCTCTTTATTCTCTTTCAGCAACACTGACAAAAATTTTGAAATGCCAATGTTAAGGAGATTGTTAGCTAGAAAATGATTTCTCTGTAACTTCAAATCTGTCTGAAGGAGCCCAAATGGATCATTTTGAGGTGTAGAGGAGGGGAGGGCATAAAGATGAACTCCATAAAATATTATACTGCCAATTCTAGAAAGTTTATGCAATTTTCATTTACTGTTTTTTTCATTTCTATTATCTTAATTGCTGTTTTATGTATGCCTTCATAAATTTCTTTAGAAATAGCTGCACTTAGAAAAACTGCTGAGCTATACACACCTTTTTTTTTCCTTCTGAAGTCACTTAACACAGCTCACCTTCAGATTTTCATACTTACTTGGGCCTAGGAATACATGACAATCCTTTACACCACAAAACCATGCTTAAGATCAAGTAACTCAATGAGTTTTAATTCTGTGCTTTATTTCTAGTAATGCCTCCCATCTTTTATTCTCTATGCTTCAAGTTCCCTCCCTATACAATAATAGCAATAATTATCATGCAACTTTGTGAAATGCTTTAGTGTCTACTGCTGAAGAGTGTCATAAGGCAGGGACCAGTGATTGCCACTGTGGCACCGCAGGTGCATTTTAATGGCACAGAAGAGGTGGATTGCTGAGCACTGCATCTGAAAGAAATGCCTTTTAAGAGCCAATAGACCTTAAAGATTGACTCAGTTGTAAGACTGATGGATTCTTCAAGAAGTATATGAACCTCTCCTACCTCACTCAAAGCTTTAGTCCAACCTTCCTCGTGCTCCTTTCCTACTGGTGTCCATCTCCCACTAAGCAGGTGTTTCCCAAGAAGCAACAAGTTGCTTCATTAAAGTTCAGAACAGCTAGAGATAACACAAAGCAATCCAGTCTCCAGCTCTCTTTTCCTCAAAAAATCTCATATACCCTATCTTTAGCAAGGAGTTTCCTTTATCCTGTCCACCATTCCCAAGTCCCATACCAGAATCAGGCAGCCTGCTGATGCCAACCTAACTAATACAACTACATTCTCTGGATCACTATTTTTTAATATTTTCTTCCTTGGCTAGAGTTAAATCTTTCTTTTTGTGCTGCAAACTCAAGGAAAGTTGCTGGTTAGGGTTTCATAGTTCCACCTACACATGCTAAGCGCAAACAATTTCAACTTCTCCCTTCTGACCTTTCTTAGTTTCTGTAGGAAAGATTAACCTTCAGGTCTCTTTAGCAACAGCTAAGATACTCTAACATTCTGTGCCTCCAAGATAATCCCTTCTTTGCCAGTCAAGGCCATTTTCCAATTTTATCAGGTTTTCTTTTTATTCCTTGAGAATCATTGTGTTACATTAACATTTGCCACCCTCCACCTCTGCAGCACAGATTCTAGTCTTTATATTTAGCTCTAAATATGTTAAGTATTTACTACCTTGATTTTTTTCCTGCCAATGACTTCACTGGCCCGCTCCTTTAAACGTTTTGAATATTCAAAAAACGAGATTTTCCTTTTTTTCCTTCATGGAAAGAAAAAAATTAACTTTTTAACATTGACTCCATTATTATTTTCTGCAACACCTTTGTAAACTTACCCAAGGCTAAAGTGACATCATCTCACTTAACTCAATTTTTTACCTAGAGAAACGATAACTAAATTTTATTATTAGTGCTGGTAGCAAAGAAGTTTGAGGGTGATGGTAAAATGGGGTCAAATGTACTCGACTATCAAATTTAGTACCTCCCTGACGCACATTCGGGAAGCCGAGATCCCTTGGGAAAACCTCAGGGATGTTATTACCTTGTTACAAGACTGTGTAAGACTCAGAACACAAACTGGCACCCACATTCCACCAGAGCAAGGGGAGAGGGCGGCGTCCCGTTCCTCACCGCTCCGGGACAAGCGAGAGCAGGTGCCCCTCGTCCCCGCCGCGGCAGCGCCCGTCCCGACGGCGGGGCTGCGGTGCCTGGGCGTGTCCCGTGTGCCCTGGGGCTGGCCCGGGGCAGGCAGGGCGGCGGCGGAGCGGGATGGCCCGGCGCTCGCAGCGATCCCGGCCCGGCCTGCCCCGTCGCCAGGAGACGGCGCGCGCGGCCCGAGCGTCGGCGGGCGGGAGGAGCCAGAGGAAGCGGATCCGGGATCGGAGGGCGCCGCGTGTCACTGCCGGCACCGCTTCCGGCGCCATGGGCGTCCAGGGGCTCACGGGCTTCGTGGAGGAGCGCGGGGTGTTCTTCACCGAGCTGCGGGTGCGGGACACCAAGCTGGTCATCGACGGCAGCAGCCTCTACCACCGCCTCTGCTTCGCGCCCGACGCCGACTTCCGACGCGGCGGCGACTACGGCGCCTTCGCCGCGGCCGTGCGCGACTTCTTCGGCGTTCTGCGGGCCTGCGGCGTCGCGCCCTTCGTGGTGCTGGACGGCGGGCGCGGCGCCGAGGACAGGAAGCTGCCCACGCTGCGGGGCCGCGCCGCCGAGCAGCTGCGGGCGGCCCACGGGCTGTCCCGCGGCGCCGGCGGCTGCCTGCTGCCGCTGCTGACCCGCGAGGCCTTCGTGCAGGCGCTGGGCCGGCTCGGCGTGCCCTTCGTGCAGTGCTTCGCCGAGGCCGACCGCGAGATCGCCGGGCTGGCCAACCGCTGGGGCTGCCCCGTCCTCTCCCTCGACAGCGACTTCTTCGTGTTCGACCTGGCGGGCGGGTACTGCCCGCTGTCCCACTTCCAGTGGCAGAGCGTGCGCGCCGCTGCGGAGCCGCAGGGCTGCTACGTGCCCGCTCGCTGCTTCTCCGCCGACAGGTTCTGCCGGCACTTCGGGCCCCTGAGCAAGGAGCTGCTCCCGCTCTTCGCCGTCATGAACGGCAACGACTTCATCGGCCTGGAAGCGCTGGAGGCGTTCTTCAGCAAGGTGCGCCTGCCGCGGGGCTGCGCGGCGGGGAGGGGCGGGAAGCACCTCCGCCTCCAGGGACTGCTGCACTGGCTGGCGCAGTTTGCGGACCCTGCCGAGGCCGTCGACAACGTGCTGAAATACCTCAAGAAGCACCAGAGGGAAGAAATACGGGAGCTTCTTTACACTTCAATGGAGGATTATGCTCCGTCTGACGTGAATCTTGAGGACTTCTTTCAGAAGGGGTGCTATGAGTCCGAGGCTGCCAGGAAAGCAGACGTACCACAGTGGGTATTTGATGCTTTGGCAAAAGGTAAGCTGGCCCCATTCGTCATCAATGCCCTGATACTTAGAAGTACCTTCCTCCGCGTTCAGGTGGAGAACATGCAGAGACCCAGTGCTCATAGCACAGCTTTGCCCATCCGACAAGTTATCTATGGACTGCTTCTGAGAGTATCTCACGGTGCTGAAGATGCTTCTCCATGTAAGCAGACCAACGAGCTGCCCATTGTATGTGAATTTGACAGATGCCAAAAGACACTTAAAAAAACATTTGTTCAAGCAGCAAGCCTACCCTCAGATTTTTGTGATGATCGTTTTCCTTTGGACAAGTTAATGGAGGTAAATGGTTGTCACAACAGATCACAGTTAACAGTGTTTCACGAGTGACACAAAAGTAGTTGGGACTCACCTTTGCCATCACACTAAATGTGATGTCTGAACTAAACTACCTCAGTAAGTAGCTACTTAACACAGAAGTATCTGTAATATTTAAGAAGCTACATCAGGTTGTCTTCATCTTCTTTCCTTCCTGCTCCCCCCTCCAAGGGTACCAAGACAAATTATATGAGAGGTTGTAGTGTGTGTATATGCAACACTCCCTGCATTTTCCATTGGAAGCCCTTATTTCATCCTATGTATTTTGTTACACTAATACTTGCTTTTTATGGGAAGCAATCCAGTTTCATGTAGTTTAGGAAAGTCTGATTTTAACCATACAAAACATAATTTGTATTTGATCAAGGTGTAGAATGTTTCAGAGCACTGTTCTGAAACAAAATCTGACCCTTGCCTTTTTACTAGAAGTCGTTATTTCACGTGGGAATGTTGCAGCTGCCCAGCAGTTTTACCTGCCCCAAGTATGCTCCTGCTAACATGAACCTCTGATACTTGCCAGACAGAGCAGAACAGCACATGAAAAACACCTGAAAATCACAGGAACGTTGTACTAGGTTAGTTCCAGTCACCATTGTAGCACTTCTGTGCAAATTAGGACTGTAACTCTTGCCATAATGGGAAGTAATCTCCCATTCTCAAAGTTGCATTACTGAGGTTTTGTATGCAGAAATTTCTGCAACGTCTAGAAATACAATCCACGTGTTTTAATTCTGCGTTTTTAAGGCACATGCTCTATCCATTCTGGCGTTCAGAGTGACTGTTAACACATCTCTGTGTGTGGGCAGTGCTGAATGTTTATCACTTGCTTGTGGCTCCTTTGTAAGTCTATCACTGCTACACACCAATTAAATGCTACAGATAGCTATGAGTCCAAAGTACAGGTTACTTTACATAGGTTATTTGCACACGCCTTTTAAACAATACGCAAACTTAAGAGTTTGAAAAATCAAGTTTCATGTTAAGAGACATTAATGACACCTTACTTCAGCCTTGGTGTGTGTGTGTGCTGTTTTTTAATGAATTTGAGCTTTGCTACTACAACAGTTTTCTTTAGTGAATATATGGGAATTATCAATTGAACAAAAGGTTAGAAGAAAAAATGTTGTTCAGCATTTAAAGTGCTCCAGGCAAAACTGACTTCAGTTTCTCTTCTGCTGTGGGAATGTCTGCCTAAGAGCAGGCAAAACAATCCTAATAAAGGTTTACAAAGCACTCAGATTGCAGCTGAATAGCCTGTTGCAATTCTGCATGCATGAAGTTATAGACAAAGCTTATAACACCACTTTCTGGAAGTTAAATGACTCAGCAAAAAGGGAACATGTGCTAGGAATTGATTACTTATTAGTTACTTCTATCTTTCGACCTGATGTTTAACTGCGGTGTTTATAAAATTTTAAGTAGTATTTAAAAAAACTTCCTGTTCAGAATATCTGTGACACTTAAATAACTTTTTATCAAAAAGCAGTAGCTAATTTAACCTGGAACTTATTGGCCTTTTAGAAATTGCTCATGACAGATCAAGTCTCTTACCTCCAATTTTAAAATTTATTTTCAGGTGCCCGTGTCATGCCGTCAGATGCTTTTGCTGGACACTCTGGGAGTGAAAATGAGTTTCCTAGAACCTATCCCAAGTCATTTACAGCTCGCTGTTGCTGTAACATGTTACTGGATACGTTGTTCAGAACCAAAAGTTAAACTGAACCAATTAAAGGCTCTGCTTCTAGTGATAGTTTCTGGAGAACTGCAGAGGATAACCGATGATCCAGGTATGTCTCCAAAGAATAGAATTTTAGGTGTTCAGCTCCTACAAAAATCCAGGCTGTAATTCATTTTCCCACACTTACAGGGAGTTGTCCAAATTTAGAGGAATTAGTCTTGATTTACACTGTATCCTGAGGTGTCACACTCTTTGTATTGATATGCACAAAGAAAAAGTGGTAACCATCAGTTTAACATTATATATAGGTAAAACAGTAATCACACTGTCAAACATTAATTTGCATTTATAGGTACTTTCTTTAGGAACAAAACATTAATTCAGATATAAAAGTTACAAAAAATAAGCTTAACATACTCAGGCATCAGAAAACTACTGTTGAAGCATTCCAATTTTTTTTTCCTTTTGAGTTTTTCTAAAATCATTTGTACTTAAAAGTGCTGAGTTGCCCAGGCACACTTTTTCTGCCTATGCATTGCAAATTTGAAAGTGTTAAATAATCACAGAAATTGCTTCACTAATATTTATACCTCTTAGGGTTATGGACATTTCCTCCAGGAGTCCTTCATTTGACGGCAAAGATGATGCATGCCAGGGTTATACAGTTTCTTTAGGTTCTGACAAGGTTTCCAAGTGGGTTATAGTGAGATGGAAGGCTTCTTTGGGTTTGATCACACAGAATCAATTAGGTTGGAAAAGACCTCTGAGATCACCGAGTCCAACCCATGACTGAACAAAAACCAGACCATGGCACTGAGTGCCACTTCCAGTCTTGCCTTAAACACCTCCAGGGATGGTGACTCCACCACGTCCTTGGCAGCCCATTCCAGTGTCTAATCACCCTTTCTGTGAAGAAATTCCTCCTTACGTGTCCAACCTAAACTTACCCTGATGCAACTTAAGGCCATTTCTCCTTGCCTTATTGATTGTTACCTGGGAGAAGAGACCACCCCACCTGGCTACCCTCCTTTCACCCTCCTTTTGTACTGTTCACAGCACAACATTTATTTCCAAGTTATTTTTTTTTATTTATAACCTAGATCCCACAGTTCTGCCTGCTGAAGATGACAGCGTTGCATATAATGAATTTCTAAAATGGAAGGAAAAGAAATTGCAAAACAACGACTTTGATTTAGATGCTTCACACAGTTTTTGCCAGTGGCAGTGCTGTCTTCAGATGGGATTCTATCTCAACCAGCTACTTGGTACTCCTCTCTCTGAGCCAGACCTAAGTAGGTAAGGTTGTTCCAGAGATCTGTTTTCCACACAAGCCCCTGATGGAATATGTTAACATGTTTCATTTTCTGTGCCAAACTCTTTTGGCCAGTAGTTACAGTAGAACTCCCTTCTTTAAAGGATTTATAAAGAAAAATACTCTTAGCATAGGAGTTGACTGTTGGATACTGTATGTTTTTGTCATCAAGCAATGTGGTTCTGTACCTGTCCTGTTGAGGTGCAATTCTAAATGCAGATTCTCTCCTTCCTTTGAGCAGGCTTTACACTGGGACACTTGTGCACAGACTGTATCAAGAGCTTAAATCAGCACCTTCAGTGGAAAACCTCTTTGTCTTTTCTCCAAAAATGGCTCAGCTTTATCTGGTTTTGTTAAATACAGTGAAATCAATGGTATCTCCAGACTTCTTTCAGAAGATGACCAAGACCAGATCAGAGTCCTGCAAAAAGAGGAAAGCATCTAATAAGAAAAAAACAGCCATCCGATGTGCTGTGCCAGAAACTCAGCATTTATGCAATGTTAATAGGTTTGCATCACTGGAAGTGGATGACTGAAAGCATTATTTTTGGAATAATTTCTAATGCCATGCTGATGAAACAAGTAACATGAAAATATGTGACTGTTGGAATTTGCTCAACTGTTTTCACACAAGTTCTTTACCAAAAACCTTGCTTCAGGGGATTTTTTTAAATTTGCCTTTTTGTAACTAACATTTGTATAAAAGAAATGCTGTCTAAAAGTTGTGTAGTTTTGGGTTTTTTTTAAGGGTATCAGTCTCATTGAAAATGAGAGCAAAGTTGTTAAGCATTTCAAAGCAGAACTATTTTAGAGGAATTCTTTTCCTGAACATTTATAGTTGGCTCTGCCTCATCTACCTGAACACTTCACTTACAAAAAATCAAACTTTAAAGTTTGTGTTTGAGGAACAGTCTAACAGGAGGACGAAGAGGAACAGTGGTCACAGTCTAACAGTTGAGATTAAAACAGAAATTGACAGATTTAAAAATATTGTAAAATCAGTCATTACTGGTGGAGTACTTTTACTTGCAGGGAGAGGTAGCTTTGCTCAGTGACGACTGAGTAAGTTGTGCTTGCAGTTGTACAGGTCCTGTCAGTACTCAGGGAGAAACTTCAGATTTTATTTCTTCCCCTTCCCCCTGTGATGTGCATTACATGCACACACAAAGCTGTTACATGGGAGCAAGTTTCTACAGGTTTCTTAATTCTCAGTAGTTGTCACAGTAATTGTGTACAATCCTCTGCTATTAAGCTGTTGTCACTCTTACTCTTTCTACAATAGCTATATTAAAAACCAGAGCTGTTTTGACTTCCCCTATGTACACTAATTACTTGACAAACCCTTGCTATCACCACGGTAATACTGAAAATCAATTTAAAATGTTGTTTTTAAATCCTGCATGATGTATTTCTCAGTGCTTTGCATCAGCAAACCTGCCAGCATAATTAGTCAATTTATATAAATGCTTTTCTTATGAAACTATTAGTTTTCCCTATGTAAAATATAGTTACATTTAGGTTTTTTCAAGGATCTACATACCTTTTCTCACGTTTAGGAAAATCATAATTTCCACCTCTAATCACCGAAGTTTTGCCCATAACTTACCAGAATTCAAGCTTGATTCCTGCACTGTGTGCTCAAGTTTTCAGTTCTGCTTATGCTCCCTCTTATCTCTGTTCCCATGGAAGTAACTCACTGTATCTTAGGATTTAGAGGAAAGATCTCCTCTACCATACAGGTGAATGTTGATACTGCACAAATACAGTCAATGAGAAAAGATCTGTAAGATGTTACATTAAAGAGAAAACTAGTTTTGAGATACAGCCTGTCATAGCAAGATGTAACTTTTTTTCCAGTACAAAAGCTGCTATTTACTGAACTACCAGCAGCTGGCACCCACCACAAGCCAGCGTCTCACAACCCATTTCTCTATAGGTTTCTATGTACTGTAGCCTACAGCATCACATTTCCATCTGATGACTTTTATTTACAAGTTGAAAGGGGTTAAAGTTACTGACTTTACTAACTTAAACTGAAATTCTTAATTGTCCAAATCATCCTCTTCTCCATTATGGTCCCATATGTTTTATTTTACCAAGCTTGTAATTCCCTGGATTTTTTAATCATCAGAAGTAGTCACAAGCAAAATAAGTCCTAAATACAGCTGTGTTAGATTCCACTTTGTTAGTGCTGGTGAGAAGAGAGATCTTCATTTACTCTGAATCGCACATCAGAAAACTGCTGTAGATCATATAAATTCTTGACATTTGATAAGAAGTCATATTTTCAATTAGATAATTCAGAAGACTGGAATACAGTCAAATATTCCACTTTGGAATGAAAGCAGTGCTATGACCACAAGGCATTTTGAGAATACCTTTGGAAAAGCTGACTCAAGAATTACTGCAGTGGAAATATGTTCTCAGTGCAGAATTCAGCTGATCTTTATTGCTGATTAAATGATGCACACATTGCAAAACCCAGTCCTGTAGGCTGAAGAAAATAATTACTGATTCTAGAGTTACCATGCAGAATTTAAAGTGTTAGTTTTCCTTTCTGACTCATTATAGGTCTTCCATCCTCTTTGTAGGAAAATTAAAGGGCCTTTACTTATTAAAACCGAAATTCTCTATTCCATGTTTCAGCAGAAGCAAGTCAATTCCTCAGTTGTTTCTTATTTCCACCCCATAAGAAATGCCTCTTAATTTTAATGGAAAGTTCTCACTATTGGTTCAACTGCTCTGGAAAAAATCCCAAACCTGATATAAAGTGATAATGAATCACAAGAGCAGCCAAAATAATGGCAATGGAATTCACTCCAGGCATTTTTTATATCTAATGACATTGAACTAGATTTATTACTTGTTGGTATTTTGCCTCCCATTTGAAAACTCAGCACCAAAACTTCTGGCAAATTTAAGTGAACTACATTCAACTAAGTTCACCCTGCAATAAGGCAAAATTGTCCTTAAGAGACTGAAATTTTATTTGTCTGGAATGACATACCTTATTCAGAAAGTGGGACTTGTGCTGGGGAAGGGGCACTAACTTGACAATGATACTTCTATGCTAAGACAACGATTTAGCATTCATCTGTATTTATCTGTACCTACCTAGATTTCTGGGACTCCAAGAACAAGATTAGAGCACAAAGCAGTCAAATCCCATGGAAGAATATCAACCACAAGTTAAGGCTTAAAAGATATAGTTGCTGTCCCTTCCCAAAATCAAAGCTTTTTTGAAATTCTTCTTCAGCATGCACTGTCAGCTTTTACTATCTGTCTTTATTAATGAATACAAATTATTTTATTAATTTTATTCATGAAGTGTTCTGCAATTGTACTGAAACAGTATAATATTGAACACACTACAACTACAGCCCCACTTGCCCAAGACAGTAATTGTTCAATAACTGGCAAATTTGTCCAACTTCTGAAAGGCAGAACTACTGTAAGAAACTTTTGTTTGAAGACACGAGAGCATTTCTGTAAGAGGTAATGCTTTTCAGGCCCTCCCAGCTCAGTGGTAACAGCCCTAGGAAGAGATGAGGGCCAAGTGCTATAGGATCTTTGTCTTTACATAATGACATCTCCAGCACATTGGTAGTCCAGCTATTATGGGCATATTGAGGGTCAGAAGAGCCACGGATGAACTGCATGTATAATGCAGACTGAACGTGCACTCGTGCCCTGTCTGCAGCCCCATTTCCTGGCAAAGTCCAGGAATCCCACAGGCAAAAAGAAGAAAACAATTCCAGTAACATTAGCAGAGAAATACATACTGCACTTTTGAGCATGGCATTTGGGGCAAGTCACAATGGCAAGTGCAGAAATATCCCAGTGTCTGTTCATGACAATTCCTCCTCAAATAACAGGATGACCACTGTGACAGCATGGGCCAGATCCAATGCCACTGCCACATTTCCAGTCTACAGAGAGGAGAGATGCACATCTCTTCTCAAGTTTACAAGGGAAGGAGATACCACCATATCTTTGACTCCCCCCAGAGATCTTTAGATATCTCAAGATTCTTTAGGTGATAGTTTCGTTGCATTTCCTGAAAGGATGATGAGATGACACTGATGACAACAGGGCAAGATTATTTCGAGGAAAAGCACTATTTCCAATTAGTGACTATTAGAGTATTCATACACTAAAATATTAACAATACTTTTTCAATGTCAAAACAAATCTGTTACAATGCTTTTCTAGCTCCAAAGTAATTCTGTGACTTACCCGACCAGGAAAAATGGGGGGGGTTTTTTATGAACAGGAAGGAAGAAGGAAGGAAAATGAAGCTTCTTTGAGAGAGGGATGGGATTTTTTTACCCAGTGAGGATTATTCCATTAATTTTCTAATTCAGTACACTACATAATTTCTATAACTACTGTCTTTTAATCACTCAAGTCATCTAACAGTCATAAGCTAAAGTAAATATAGAATAAGACATGAAACCAAGCCTGTATCTGCAACCATATCAAAACAAGCTCGTCCACTTGATGTAAATGCCAGTTTCTTTTAAAACAAAGAGACGACACACTTGTAAGAAAAGCAAACATTTACTTCAAATTGCAGTATAGGCTTTTCAATCACAGAAAAAGAAAAGAAAAACAGTGATCTGACAGCGGTCACATCCTGTGCAAAAAGAAACAAACTTGGGATACAAAAAAACTGTAGCACAAGGTACTTGAGCCGCTTACACATTGCAGGATAAAGTAAATAAATACAGTAGCTAGAATATGGCACTCTTGTGACAGACTCTAAACCCAGTGGAATGCCTCTGAAATATTTTTATCCTTGTATTAGTAGCAAAGTCCCACCACCATAAAAGTAGAATAGTACGATGCTTTAAATAAAAACAAACTAAAATATTTATATCTAAGAGAAGGATTTTACACAGTTATATCTTTTAAGTGCAGAAAATGGGACTTGGGCTTAGATTCTTTCTTTAAATTAACCCCTACCCCTCCCCCCCATAATACCATTCAATCTTAAAAGTAAATTTATGTTTGAGGAAAAGTGTTACCAAAGTTGCATAATTTGATTTGTTGCTTCCACAGCTGGAAGTTAAATTCTAAACAGTCTTGAAACATGAAGTTCGTCATTAACCAGTGAAACAAAGGACTTGTCAAAAGCCCTCAGGCTTTCTTTATCCTCCAGATATTGTTTTGCTTTCTCCAACATCTTTAGACAGCAATCGCTAAGTTTGCAAACACAAGAATGCAATATGCATCATACATCAAGAAAAGACGAAGTTGATGAAGAAGAACTTCCACGTTTCTGGATCTTTTCCTTGCTTCTTTCAAACTTCTTTATTAGCTCAGTCACTATGCACACAGAGGAAGTGAGTCCCAGAAGAAACAGTAAATCTGGAAAAGATAATTAGTCTCTTTAAAATTCCTATTTAAGGCTGAAGGGTGACTTAAAAAAGAACAAGACTTACAAGACTTTCAAATTTTCTTCCAATCATTGGGAAAGTTCAGGAGAAATGAAGCAAGATTCAATTTTTTGCAGGCCCGGAAGATTAACATGCAATGGTTTATGCACAAATCATAACCACACACAAGATACTAAAAAGCTTTTAAAGTATTTCATAAATTTATTTTCAGCAACATAACTAGCTTAATTCTGAAAAAAGAATATAAGCATAATCAGAAATTATACTACAATAAATACATGTATTTCATTACAATAATTTAACTCCAGAAAACCACAAAGGTAATAAATCTAAGTCTTAATGAAGCCAACAGCATTATGTATCTATAGCTTTTTAAAATTCTCCTGTTTATTTACCCTTTAATAATGCAACCAATATTAAAGGATCAGGATTTCTAAATAAGATGTTTATATTTAGAGAAAAACTTGTGAAACAGTTAAATTAATAGTGCTTAGAAACCTACAAAGTAATAATTTTGCCTGCAATAAAATTTATATTAAAAACTCCCAAATAAATAAGCACCTTTACAAAAATTTAAAAACATACTGATCAGTTATGTGCCATATGGATTTAAATCATGGTTCCCAAAGTAAACATCTAGAACAATTCAAAAAACTAAAAACCAAATCAATGAAACAAATAAAACCCCCAAAAAACCCTACCCACAAAATAAAAAGTATCAGCAGGTTTTGTATTCTTGTTCTATGCAAACAGCCAGAAAGTGCTCTTACAGAATCACCTCCCACCAAATTTATAAATTAATACTTAATGCAGTTTTGAAAAGGGAATTGTTCTTACCCAATACACTCAGGCTCTCTGTTTGGAAAACCTTCTGAAGTGGAGGAAAGTAAATGACCAATAACTGCCCCATTATAGATCCAAGGACAGCATAGCAGAACATTTTGTTACTGCAAAGTCCAATCTCAAACACAGATTTTGTCTGTAAAAAAAATATGTTACAATGTATATGTAATCTTAATTATCTAGACAGGAAACAACAATTTATTTTCATCCAGACTTTTGGAAAAATGTAAAATATTACTGTTGACCTCTTAGATAATCCAGAACAAGTTCTTGAACTGGCTAATTGCATTTTCTCCCTGATAAACAGAGTACAAGTCTTCTCTTCATAGTCAACAACTTGCATATTGAGCTCACTATTCCACAAATACAGTTCATGAGAAAAAGGTTACCTCTACACTATGCCACAGCAGATAAGACTGCAAATCACAGGAAATTTAATAATATATACTATCACAAAATTTCAGACTTGTTTCCTTAAAATTAAAAAATATACACGGATGAAAAAATACAGAACAGTTTTAGAAATTTTCCTTGGACTATGGGTTTATGATTATAAAATATAAAAGCTCAGGCCTTCAAGAAATTTCAAATTCTGGTAAGGCTGCTGAGCTAACAGAATTTTCCAGGAAAAGAAAAAAGCCCACCAAGTATATACAGCAATACAAAGGACCACCACACTTCAGCTCTTAATAACAACTTTCTTGCTTTTGTCAGAACACCACCATGTAAACAAATTAAGTGATTAACTTATCTGTAATTTAAGAAATCCTACCTAGCAAATACATGAAACTCTGAGCTTAACAGCAGATGTTTAATAAATCTGCAGGAAAACACTTTAAACAAACACAGCAAGACCTTCCCTCAGAGAAAACTCTGATTATTGTGTTAATACCGTGTAAAAGGACAATATGAACCACTTACCTGAGATCTAGAACTCAAAGCATTGAACATATCAAAAAACACAAAACAGGTAAAAGTCATGGTTGTATCTCGCGGTGTTATTACATTGTCTCTTAACTGCCAACAAAAGAAAATTAAATAGCTTTAGCATTATTTAAACCCTCCACAATTAAACAAAATCAATTAAACAAAATTATTAAAATAATTCTACAGTAATTTTTACTAGTTAGGAAATGAAAGCAAAATAACTTGCTTGCCCCAAGCTGTATATTTGCCCCAGCAAATATTACACACCTGTAACTTATAAAAAACTGTAATTCCAAGCTATGATTAAATGAAGCCTCCTGACCAACATTTATTCAAGCATGTGGAATAACAGGAACTCTATGATGCACTACCAAATGTTCACACAACATTTTTCTCTACTGGGAAAACAAAGTCAAATAGCTGTTTCATAATAATCTGGTTAGAAGAGTTACATAATTACTTTCTATGGGCTAAGTTTCCCAAGTAGATTTGGAACCCGAAAATGTGTGTGTTAAAATAGAGACTGGGGAATAAAACTGTATTTTGCTTTTCAACAACTATTTTGAAATCTTCCTCTCTACTCGGCTAGTATTAAATAAGCATGGCCAAAACTCACAATAAGTTCATATTAACTCTGAATTTCAACTGCTGGTATAAAAAAGGATTTCTTTTATATTAGGTTATTACTGCTCTAAGTTTTGCACTTTTGTCATACCTCTCTCCAGAAGACAAACAGTGTTCCACAGACGATAATTATTGATGAAACCAGTATTTTAACAATCAAGTTTTTGGTCAGAATGCTTTCCTTCAGATTTCTTGGAGGTTTTCGAATAATATCTTTATCCACAGGCTCCACCCCAAGGCTTACAATTAAAAGAACATCTCACATTTTTATCATCATAAAATTAATTCACTACTTCTAACTTAAGGATTAGATTTTTAAGCTGAAAGAAAGAGGATTTAATGCTAGTTCCTCACCATCTCTCCCTCCACCATCTACTTGCAGTGAAGAGGGTCAGAGGAAGAACACCCAGAGGGAAGCCAGAACCCTGCATGCAAGTTTCATGGGCATATCCACGGATCTTTAGGTATCCTTGCTGCCCCCATATAATTAGATACTAAAGCAAACTAAACAGAATTAACACAGAAACATACTGCAAACATTGAAGTTCACAGAGAAAGTTCACACAGAATCACTAGATTGGAAGAGACCTTCAAGATCATCAAGTCCAACCGATGCCCTAACATCTCAACTAAACCATGGCAACAAGTGCCACATCCAATCTTTTCTTAAATACATACAGGGATGGTGACTCCACCACCTCCCCAGGCAAACAATTCCAGTACTTTTATCACTCTTTCCATAAAAAACTTTTTCCTAACATCCAACTTAAATTTCCCTTGGTGCAGTTTAAGACTGTGTCCTCTCGTTCTGTCAGTTGCTGCCTGGAGAAAGAGACCAACCCCCCCCCCGACTACAACCACCTTTCAGGGAGTTGTGGAGCGAGGTTTGCTATTTCTGAAACATCTCACTGAAGTTTAACACATCACAGTTTCTTTTATGAGCAACCATTTCCTTTGTTGAAATAAAAGGACTACAGAACCTAACAGAGTTAAGAGTAATTACTTACCTTTGAGCTGGAGGTCCATCCATAATAATATTGATCCATAAGATCTGCATGGCATTGAGAGGATTAGGAAAGTTCATTAATGTAGCCAGTGAGATTAAAGTCAGTGCTGCTATACTCCTGTTGAAAGAATCCATTTTTACAACTGTCAGCATGGAATGTTTCTGAAGATCCACTGATAACTGCTTTGTAATCAACACTTCAACTGTTTAAGAGTAGATACAGATTTTGACAGAGTGAATCATGACTGACATTAAGTCAAACTTTCAAGGTAGAGCATGAAATCCTTTAGAATACTCTTTCTGACACAGTCCATATTTAAAACAGCATTGTTCCGGCAATAAAAAGGCAGCAAATTTGCATTTTAAAACCTCCTAAACTTTTAGGCAACATTTCAGAACTATCACTCACCATCACCTAATTGATTTTTTTATGGGGAGCTGGGTCCTATACTTTTCTTGTGCCAAAAGTGGAATTTCTAAATATGGTTTTGAAAAACAAACCGCTTTTCCACTCCTGATGTAAACAAACTCACTCTGTGCACCTGTCACTGGTGTGCCTAGTCAGTCAAGGCAAGGTACTACTCAAGCTCCCTAAAAATACCTACAACCACTCCTCATTACTAGCAAGATGAGAAGGCAGACCAAAGAACTAAAAACAGAGTAACTGGCTGCAAGCTCAGCATTAGAAACCTCTGTAAACAAGCATGCACTAATTGCTCTCAGTCCAAGATTAAGAGGTTTCATAACCAAGAAGAACATAGCAAGGCTTAAAATAATTCCAAATTTAGCACTGTACTGAACCCTATTATGCTCTCACTGTAAAGAGGGACAGAAAAAACCAAAGGGTAAAAACAGGTAAGCACATCATCAAAAAACAGTTAAGCACAGTTTCCTAGAACATCTACACTTAGTATTTTTCAGCAGCAGATTCCTAGTCTAGTCTTGGTAAGACTAGACAGGACACTTGGTAAGACTGAAAGTATAAGTCACTTCTTACAGTGTTTATGCAGGTAAACAAACTCATCTTTTCTAGGTTTTGTTGGAGTTTTTGTTTTTGAATTTTTTGTTGTTCTGAGGTTTTTTTGGGTTCTATTTGTTGTTTGTGGGTTGGGATTTTTGCAGGGTGTTTTTGAGTTTGAGGTTTCAGGTTTGGTTGTTTGTTTTTTTTTAACTTTTGCAAATTTCAGACCACTCTGAAATGTCATGAAGGCTTCAAAAAAGTACATGAACAACATGGTGAAGAGAAAAACCATGTTCCCGAATCCAGATCCAATAAGATAAACTCACAAAAAATTTGAAACTAAGGCTTAATAAACTCTCATCCTCTTGTCTTACATACATATTATGTAGCTAGCACATGAATCCTTATGGGCAAGAAAAGGATATCAGCTTCAATATAGTTAGCTCATTTCACAAACCAGTAAATGGATTTCAGAAAAACTAACCTCCTAACTCCCTGGATTTCTCCATTTGAATACATGTTCTGTTTAAGGAGGGACTGACTACCAAGCTTCTCATTTAAACAGGGACCCAAAGACAGCTATGCTGCTTCTCATTATCCCTTCAGTTACTGACTTTACACATCTCAGCAGAAAGAACCATGACAAAATTACATGTCTGTTTATTGCACTATCTTCTGGGTCCTTAAAAATAAAACAAGCCACCGAATACAAAACAGTGAAAATTCAAAAGCACAGTATATCAGCATCCTACTTGAAATTTACAGTATTAACATGAATTTATGCATCTGCTTCATGCTTTGATTCATTCACAAGAAACTTCTGATACGGACAACTTTTCAAACTTACGTGCTCAGTTGAAATCTAACAAAATTTTTTATATTATTATAAATTCCTTTACCCTCTTCAATTGCAGACCTGCAATTAAAAACAAAGTTTACATTACTAGATAAATGCTTAAAACAAACCAAAAAAGCTATTAATTTAAGCAGCAATAAAACCAACAAGAAACAAATGGAGTTGAGGTTCTTTTATGTTTGGCAATCATTGTTTTTCAACTTGACTATAAGAACCCAAATTATTCTGTGATTGTGAATAATCACAAGTTACTTTTCCAGATACTTAACTTTCAAAATGTAATTATTAGAGGAAGATTTCCTCTATGTTCAAAATTCACCACCATCCTTGATAAGAGTTTCTAAATCAAGTCAGATAATTTAAAAAAAAACAAAACCACAAAACCCAAAAAGCCAACACCCCCTCCATACACTTAAAAAAAAAAAAAAACACCACAGAAATAGAGCACAGCTTTAGAGGACGATGTATTCTTCCTCTGAAATGAATGAAATATGTACAGACCATCTTCACAACCCCTAGCATGTGTCACAACTTGCCTATCACATTATCACAATTACTGCAGTGAGAAAGGGTTTTCTGGTACCCAAATCAAGCCTACTTTGCTGCAAATAAAGCTGATTTTTTTTCTTCCATTCCCCCAATAACTAAACAGCATTCCTTCAGCAACTTAAAACAGAAAAATTAAAAGATGTAAAACTATGGAAATTCATACTTCTTTTTTTCCTTAGCATTCACCACTCTTCTCCCTCTCCTATTGAGAACTCTCCTGATGAAGTGAGCAAAATTGGATAACATATTCCAGCAAAAACCTCACCAAGCCCGTGTAAAGTACTTACTGCAGATGTCCTTCCTATGCACGCTTCTGACTATGTTAAAATGTTTCCCTTCTCTGTTATGTTTTTGCATAACAGCACATTTCTTTTGGCTGAATTACTGTGACAACCTCAGATCATCCTCTGACATACTGCTACACAGGTAGATTTTCTTATACTGTATTCCTCCATTTCACTTCTTCCCAAGGGCTAAGTGTCAAACTTTGGAACTGAAGTGTTCTGAGATTGATGCATAATTTCAAAATGAAGGCTATTTCGCCAGACAGCAGTTCAGCTCTGTCAACAATCACTACCTTCCAAAGTCAGATGAATTAAAGTCAAAATAGGATAAGTTTAGCTAAGCTCTTTTTGAAATACACCAACCAAAAAAAAAATTAAGAAGTACAAACAGCTGGTTACCAGATGCTAATAACCTATTTTCACCTGTGATATCTAAATAGTTAAATTCTTTTCCTTTTCTGAAATCACCACATTTAAGAGTTGAAAACAAACTGAGATCTACGTAATTTTTTAAGATCTTGAGTGTAAAGCTCTGTCATTTTTAAATTAGTTTTATGCTTCTGAAGTACGAAATTGAATGAAATCTACTAACCGCTAATAGACTCACAATTTCACCTCAGGTATGTTTCCAAACATGCTAATACTCCTGACTGAGCAGAAAACTCATTTACAGCAGCTACACTTAAAAGTTCAGGGAAACTTCTACTGGTTTAACCCAGGCAACAGCTTATTAAAACTATATAGTACAACATATGTACATAAAGGCCACCTACATTATTGTCTGAAAATCATCATCCACGAGGATCATATCTGCTGCCTCTTTACAAACATCTGTTCCAGTTTGTCCCATTGCTACACCAATATCTGCAGCCTTCAGAGCAACAGCATCATTCACTCCATCTCCTGTCATAGCTACTACGGCACCATTATTTTGCAGGGACTAAAGAGAAGGAAAAGAACTTCAATCAGGGATTGAAATAACCCATCCTATAAAAATTAATTTAGATACAAGGTTTGTATCACTGCTCCCCCTCCCCCATTTCTTAGAATTGCACTGTAATGTCCTAAAGAAAAAAACGGCTGCTTCTGTTCTAAATAATTTTTATACAAGATTTTGGGTTAAACTTCAGTTCATATATTCAGACAGCCTAAATTTTATAACTAGGGGATATAAAAATTGCCTTTAGGGGAAAGAAAAAAAACTCTAGAGAAAGATAGAAGATACTGTATTTCTGTGGTACCATTATCACCTTCTTATAAGTCTTGCATGCATCCCTACGGTCTCAGTGTTTTGTCTTCTCCTTATTGTCACTTTTCTGATTGTTCCAATTGTTACACTGAGTCCGTCCTTCTTTGCTACCTTCTTTTGTTAACTTCTGAATAGAGGCATTGCCACAGACATGGCTTGAAATTCATTCCCTTTTATCTCATCTGACAAGTATCAGAAATATGGTTTTCAAGTTCCTAGTCAATTCAACTGCAACATGACAAAATCTCAATCAATCCCCAGCTCTCTACATAGGAGAAAGCATACTGTTACCTACCTATTCCTTGTGGGCACTGTGCATTTTTCTAGGTAATATTTTCAAGTACACTTCATTGCCAAATCAGATGCATATCTGATTTCATCTTGACACACTGTAGCACATTATAGTTTAAGTAAAGGCAGCACAGGCAATACCCACAGCAACAGACCAGCATTTGAACCTCTTTAAGACATACCTTTATAATTTTCAATTTATGTCGGGGACTGGCTCTGTAGAATACTGCAACCTATTAAAAGCATAATGAAGTTGTGGTGAAAATTTCAGATATGTAAAGAATTGCATTGGATTCTATTGAGGTAGAGGGTAAAAAAATACAATCAAAGGCCAACTGTATTCTTGTTAGCTCTTAAGCTGAAGCACCAGTGAGCTGTGTTTTTAATTGAGTGAGATCATTAATTTTAGAGAAGATTCAAAGTGTGTTCTGGTAAACAAAGTTAGTGCTACTTATTTCAAGATAGAATGTGCAATTTAAAAGCCTTCTAAAATAATGAAGCAACAGAGGTATAATGATTTGTTGCTGGCCTTCCTGACTAAATTCATGCAGGTAATTGTGATGCTGACTCTACAATCAACATCCTTTTTTCTTGTCAGCACAAGTGACAAGCTATTCAGGATATTTCAATTTTACTAGTTTGTAGCATATTATTAACACCTTAAGTTTTAAAGTTAATTAAAAATTCTGACTTGGATGGACCAATTTTCAGATTTTTCTTGGTATCTGGACTTATCTGTAAATTGAAATTTGAATATGTGGAATTTAGTTTTCCATAATCTCCATGCAGTTAGCATTTTTCCTTTTCAAGAAGCCTGACAAAAAACTAGATTTCTCACCAATCACTTTAGACTGTATACAGCTATCAATCTTATTAGGAATTAATTAAAATCAACCAATAAGATTTTAAGCAAACACCTAGAGAAGTAATTAGGTCAAAGGCCAAACATGTGTAAGTAGATTTGTATCTACCTCAGTTATTTAATGTGGATATTTACAGCCCTTAAGAACACGTATTACCCAACTAAACCAAAAATTACTATTTGCCACACAATTCTTTCTTTGTCTCAGTTTCTGTGAGTCACTAAGAAAAGGCAGAAAGCTGACATGCACATTTCTTGATTGCAAATACTGGTTTTTGGCTTGCTTACACTAGGCTCAAGCATGCTGCAGTCTAATTTTGCAGTCCTTTACTAACAGAGCAGCATTTTGATGCATGAATTTTGCAACATAGCTAAACCTGAACCTCTATTGCATTTGATTGTGTCTTCACATTCATAACTTAGACATTGGTTAATCCATTTAGTTATTTAATAACTAAAAAGTATTAAGCAGTAACTTAATAAATAGACCATTTCAAAATTACCAACTAGCGACCTCAGATCGATCAAAATCTTTAAAAACACAGACAAGTCCTCTCATGAATTACAAAAGAATGAACTGTCTGAACATGCAGACTCTAAGATTATATAAATGAACTGAGTTGCTCAGAAATAAAATGGCCTAATAATACAAAAAGGTGATGCTCAATAAGAGGTGGCAAAATTAAAGACAAAAAAAACCTGAGTCATTAAAAGAGACAGAAGCAATCTGCTCCCTAAAAAAGATAACTCTGTAAGTTCAAAGAAAGAGATTTTCATATTGGTCATATGTCAGACCAAAAAGATACTTATTAGAACAATATTATTTGTAACTCTGAAATTACATTTTAGCTTGCCACAGAAAAAAAGCATGTCTCAATATGTAAATGCATCCTTTGCCACATTTCAGTAAGTAATATATCAAAACAAACCTTTGGTGTTATTTGAGAAAGCTGCTGAATATCCAAATCATCTATCTCTTCTCCAGAGATTGCCTGTGAATTTTTGGAATACAATCCTAGTCGACTAGCTGTAAAAAAATCATAAAAAACCTTATTATAATAATTTATCCTTTTAAGACATATTAAATACTCATTTATTTTTTTAATCCTACTATTTTCTGAAGCATTTCAGATTTTAAATACCTGCAGCAGAACATCTTACTACATTATTGATTCAGTATTTTGGAGTAAATTAGATGAACTCTTGAGTAATAACAACATGCTACAAAGTCTATCCTAGATCAGATGCTTATTTGCTTAGTCTTTTTAGGTCTAAAGGTCTGTAGTTGATTCTGTCAGGTGTCATATAAACAAACAGAGGAGTTCAGACCTCTCAAAGAATTTACAGTTCAAAAATAACATGACAGAAAATCAAAAATAACATGAGGGAGACAAGGGAAAGAAAAAAAAACTGATAAAATATTCTGAATTTGGGGATACACTCTTCATGTGCACATTCCTTATTCTGGCAAAAGTGCTTGTTCTTTAATGCATTGTATTGTAAAAAAGTTAAGCAGTTTGTTTAAATATTTATTAATAGTACTTAAGGTTCAAACTTAGTTGTATGGACAAAACTGTACTAGACAGCAGTGCCATACATATTACTCCTTGTCAGTGGCTCTTTCAGTTTATCCCTGTTGTCAGAGACATGCATCCAAAGCTGAGGGTTGGGAGGATAGTGATGTAACAGTAAGAATCAGAAATCAAGCATATGTAATATGTATTTTTTTCGTGTTGTTTACTGTTTCAAACAGTCAAAGTCATGTGTTAACCAAACTGAAAAAACTGCTATTCAAGCTGAAACCAAAGTAGCACTTCAGGCTAGGATCCTCGGTTTTTTGAGTCTTTTTCCCTGCTAATTCCACTGTGCCATACATTAATCCAAAATACAGAACTCACTAACCTTAAAGACTTAATATGCACACTTCCCAACAATTAGCTAAGCAGAAAACAAGAAAAGATGAAAGGAAGCAAACTATTCATACCAATGGCAACTGCAGTTTCCTGTGAATCTCCAGTAACCATTTTGATTGTAACTCCTGAGGTGATGAGTGTAGTAACAGCTTCTTTTACACCAGTCCGTGGGGGATCGATTATTCCCACAAGGCCCAAAAAAGTCAGCTGTCCTAACTCAGGACCAGAAGCTAAGGCCAGAACTTTAAGAAGAAATAAAATGTTAAGATTTGAAATTAATGTTTATATCAGCATTTAAAACAAAATAGTTTCAAACAGGCCAGCATTAAACAAAGGGCTGGAATTTATATTTTCCTCTTTTAAAACCTTGGCAGTAGCAATTCTGAGCATTCACAATAGTCTATTTATGTACACTCTTGTCTTCTAAAGAATTTCTTACCAAACAGCCAGATTTCAAAGATAACTTTCCTATTTATTCTCATCTGAGAGTGTTTACATTTGACTGTGTAGAAAGAGAACCATTTAGAACCATTTAGATTTGTGATTTCTCTGTGCATTTCATTTATGCATTAGGATGAAAGGGAGGATCAGTTAACATATTTTCTGCTTTGTTTGTTTCTTTACCTATTGAGAGGCAGATTTCATTGAGTACTTGCTGAATATTTTCTGGAATGTCTTTTAAAGTAGGATTCTTAATTCAAATATATTTAAATGTCATCAGAGTTGTAAGGAAAAAGCAAGTTTGCTTTTTTCAAAACACTACCCTCGATTTTTTTGACAGATAGAATAAAACAGAAAAAAATACCACTCCTAGCATATCCTCTCAGCTTCTAATTATTTGCATCTTAGGAAACTCCTGTGCCACAGAGTAGCCCTCCCTCTAAAAAAAAAATTAAAAAGCTGTGTATGGACTTAACAGCCTAGAGATCTCTTTACAGAGGGCCAAAGAAAGACAGTAACATATAATCCTGGCCCATAATTAATTCCTTTCAATCATCTTATGTAAAATACTTTGTTTTAAGAAAAATTCTACACAGCTTGTTAACACAGAAGATAATTCTAATGGCATCTCCTGACCTGCAATCAGTTTTGCTAGCCTAACTCATGAAGGTGATAGGAGCCACAGTAATGGACAAATAAACACATTCACATTTAAAAAAAAAACCCACTGGCATCTATAATAAGGTATGGAAGCCATTAAGTAGAAATGTACTGTTCAGTTATGGTCACTTGCAAGAGATGACAGAAGGCAACAGTGCCCTTTCTCACCCTCTGCAGTTTAATCATGCTATTATACAGGCCTAAAAACTAAACAACACAGTGGCATTTACTGAACAAAAAAAACCCTCACCAACCAAACAAAAAAGAAGAGCCCAGTGTTTTGGACTGCTCTTGTTTGTTGTTATTGGTTTAGGTTTTTTTTTTTTAACAAGCAGTGGCCATTGAAATGAAATTGTTATTTTGAGAGACTGAAACAGCCTTACCTCTAAGCCCTGCAGAACCCATAGACACCTTCTCTTGCTGGTATTGCTCTCTCTGTTGCTGCACCAGGGGTAGGCTCTGTCCCTTACAGTTATACGATGTACAGTATCTAATGACTTGTTCATAAGCACCTTTCATAAAGCAAACCTCAGGTTTGTCCTAAAAGAAAAAAGAGCTGCTGTGTGCATGTGTGTATGCACAACTACACATACACAAGTACATACACACATGGATACATAAGAATGACAGATGTGTACTCTTGTTAACAATCTTAAGAACATAATGCAAATCAAACTTACACTTCTAAACATAAAAATCTGTTTGAGTGTCTCTAGACAGTATACATTCAATAGTTGTAAAGTCAAAAGAGCCAAGCTAATAATCAATATCTCATTTCAGTAGAATCAAACACAGGCACTGCAAGTCACAGTTTACAGACTAAGGGGCCATGCAAAGGACAGAAATTCAACCTACACAGGGCATTAGACCTGAAAGACCTTAAGATCATCATCAGATCAGCAGCACAGGTCATTAAACATCCCCTCCATTCTCGTACAAGGCCTAATAACTCTAATATTTTCCAGATAGCCATCTAGCCTTGAGATGATGATATGGGACTATGAGTCCCCCATCTACATCAAACACTTAAGTCCAACGCTAAATCAACTCATTCCTTCCCTTTCCCCCCCTTTCCATTAAGAACTGCTGCCTCAACTAATTTTCCAATCACTGATCACTCATCTTCTCTCCAGTTGAACCAAAAAGCTCTTTTTAAATATACCTATTTTCTTCCTGCAAAGTTATTTATATGTACAGCAGTCAAGTTACCTCAATCTTTCTTGACAGGCTTGACTGATGAGAGTTCCAAGTTTCTAAATCCACTGTATTTTCTTAGTCTTCAAATAATTTATGTTCCCTTTAAATCTGTTATCAATTTTCCAACATTTTTTTTAAATTGCTCTTCCAAAACACAGACACAGTAAGTCTTTACATGGATTAAAATCTTATACCAATTTCTGCTCACCATTCTTTACATAGACATGGATAATAAACAATATAACCCATATAGCTAAAAGGAGTCAAATGCCTTCTTTCCAAAGTAAAGACTTTTCAGTGATACTGGAACACTGTCAGCAAGCCTGGTTATGGTCTGAAGTACTGGAAGATTTTTCATAAATCCAATATAAGTATGTGTTATTGCACATACTGTCTAGAAAGCTCCATTTATCAGACTGGCAGTGATTATGTCAATACTTGTAACAAAAACATTCATATGGATTTAAATGAAACATGAATGCACATATGTATGTTAAAGTACCAGAAGACAGAAAAAGACATTAAAGAGTGGGTTTTATTGATAATCCATGCCAGTGTTGACATCAATAAAATTTGTCAACACTGGGGACATGATGTCTGCATCAAAAACAGAAACCTTGTGTTTTCAAGCAAATTATATTATTGAACATCAATGCATATTCTTGTTCTTAGTTCATTATGTAACTGTGCAGCACTGGAACAGCACGAGATTGGCAGAATTGCTTTAGGTGTTTGAGAAGGAAAAAGAAAGAAGGAAAAATAGCTAATTACACATTCAAGGTCTCAGTTTTCAAAAGACTTAAAATCATTTCCTAGGATGCCTTTTATGGAAATTATTTCTCGTGATTCCTTTTCTCTACTTCAGAGCTTGAAACTAAAGCTGTGTCTATTATCAAACCATATTTCTAGGACCGTGCACTACTGCCAGCCTTCCAAAACTTCTGAAGCAAAAAATGAAGATATTAAACAAGGTAGATAACCATTCTACAGAGCCAGTGCTCATGGAAACAGTGATTGAAGTTTACCTGCTGCGTTCTGTGAATGCATTTAACAGCCATCCATTTTTGTTCTGAGCTGAAGGGATATTCAGCCTTCCTTATGTAGTCTTCCTGGACTCCATCTAAACCCATCTGTATAAAACAGAAGTATCACCACAATGTCAGGACCTTTTCAAATAGGTATGAAATTTGATGACTTGTTGAAACACCTTAGTTAGCAAACACAACTTAATTAAAAAACAATTTCATCACCAAAGTTGCCTTCTGAGCACACTCATCCAATTTAGATAGACTTCTTGACAAACTAGCACTAGTAAAACACCTAGAAACTTGTTTCAGGCTTCAGCACGAGCCTTGCTACATTTCTCAGTAGCTATACTGGGTGTGTCACAACATTACACAAAATAGCAATAACAAACCTTCCCCCCAACCCCAAAAGAAAAAAATCCAAACACTTCAGCAGTGTCCACAATTCAAAACCCCTGCATTTAAGAGACACTATAAATTCTGCAGTCATCAATACATCAGTTATCAGCTTCCCTCTGCTACTGGTGAAACTGGGAAAGAGACGATACAGTCAATATTCAACAGGTAAATTAGTTTGTGGCAGATAAAAAGACAATACTAAGTGCAAAAAGATGAAAAGAGATTTTACTTCACTCGTAAATATTTTTTTCTGATCCTTCAGAACGCCCAAGATTTACAAGAAAAACATAGGAGATGAGCAGTTGCAATACAAATCTAGGAGATCCAAAAGAGAAGAAAATGAGAAAAAACAAAGCCACAACTTATTTCTACACATTTCCCACCAAAAAGCACCATCAAGTACACACCTTCATAGCAAGTGCAATTAAAGCCCCTTCTGTTGGTTTTCCCATCAATGTGTTGTTTCTAATCAAGGCATCATTGCACACACAACCAGCCTAAAAGATGAGGAAGGGAAGAAAACAGAACACAAAGTAAATGCCATATAAAGCTCTTGTGCTACATCATCAGTTAAAACTCACCTTTCTTTGCCAAGATCTTACCTCCACAATCTTGCTAATGGATGGGTTGTTGTAACCATGAATAACTTCACCATCAAGCATCACTTCTCCAAACCTGTTATAACCTACTCCAGTAACCTGCAAGACAAGCAGCCAGAGGCAGCACGCAATGTAGTGTTCACCAGGTTAACCAGCTTTTTATTACAAACTACAGAAGAATTTCAAAAGGTCATTCATAATGGCTGCTTTCACTCAATGTGTATGAATTCTTGTTACTCAGCTTCTAATGCAGCAACACTCTGAGTTCAATAAAATATATTAGAGACTAATTTCTTTAAATAGTATCAATCTGTCCTTACCATAAATAAATGTAATGTATGTTGTTTCAATACAGTATTAGGCATGCTTTCTTTTTTCTTCTTTCTTTTGCTTTCTAACTTTTTCCTCCTATTTGTCTTTACCCTGATTAATAATGCATACCCCCTGCAGGAGAATGTTATTACAGAGCAGAGTCCTACTTACACCAAGTTACTACAAAAAAAAAAAAAAAGGAACAGTTGAACAGCCTCTCAGTTTAGACTTCAGAAAGGTGTTAAAACCAGTAAAATTGTATTTTTAGTGCATAAAACTAGGCATCCTACTAGGATCCAAAAAAAGTCTTCATATCTACAGCATTAACAGCTTATATATTTCACGGCCATTTTAAGTTCTCTTGCTATTAGGAAAAATGAGCTGATTTGACCCAGATGCAACTAATAGCAGTATTCATATAGACTCTGAGCAATAAAAATAAAAAAAACCCCAGGATATGTAAGAAAATACAGGCAATTAATAGGAAACAATGTGAAAAAATGCCAGTATTTTTGCTTACAGAATAAAATTACAAGACCATCTATTAACTCTATTGTGGAAATAAAACACTGATCAAGGAGTTTTGAGATTTTAAGAACTTGATTAAAACATTCCTATGAACCTACATCCAGTTTCACACCTCACTGCTTTTCCATTCCTGCTGATTTTGCTTCTCTTGTGGATTTACATCAGTCTTTCCAGCAATTCCCTAATCTCAACAATCACTGTTTCATGTCCTGCTCCTACCTGCAAGTCCATCCATTAAAAAAAGCAAGAATGAGAGTGCATATTCAGTATGAACAGTTCACATAATAAACTGTCTTTTAGGTAAAAAGTTGGTATCTCCACTTTAAATGTTTGAAACATGTAAATTTTAGGAGGTTTTCTTTGCACCCTGAAACAGCAGAATACCCTCAAGTTTCTGTACTGAAGAAAAACAATCTCTCAACTTGTCTGTGTATCTTAGCATCTTCTCTTACTGTGTGTGACCTACAGTCACCAAAAGTTTTAAGAATTTAACATATATTTAAAAAAACAAAAAATTATATATATATGTAAATATATATTTAAAAATGCTTCTGTAACCAGAGAAGGCTTGGATAGCATAGCTCAAAGGCTGCATACTAAATGAACTGAGGGACAGGAGTTTAGTACAAGAAATTTACGCTTTCTTAGCTGCTGCTTTACCTGCAGTATAGTCCAGCATGTTACAGCTGATACACACAACAAAACAAAAAGGCAAGTTCAAGTCTAAGTGTCACACTACATACCTCAGCATGCTGTCCATCAGAAGTAAAAATATGGGTAACAGTCATTTCATTCTTTGTCAGAGTTCCAGTTTTGTCTGAACAAATGACATTGCAACAACCTGAAATAACAAATTAACATTTATAAGACAATTCTTGTTCAGAACAATCTGAGTAACAAAGACAAAAGTATGCAAGCTGAACAAATTTCTAGAAATATTGCAGCTGTCTGTGAATAAGAACAAGTGAGAGAAAGCAAATTTTCAACTACTAATGAATAATCATACAAGGTTCTTTGAGAGTTTGTCCAATAAATAAAAAACCCCTCCAAACTAATTTAAATCCCAAATTCACAAATTATATAAAATGTGACCACTCACTATCTCTTCTTTATTTTATTCTGCTGTACCTCAAGCTACATTACTGAAATCTCAATTGTGATTCCTGGTGAGGAGAAAAACTAAGAGCCTGCTTTACAGAAGTCATTCCTCTGTATTAAAAAGTACAACATGTATTTAACACTAGCCACGCTATGTGCCACACAAGTGTTACACTAGGTAAGTCACAAGTGTGACTTACTAATAAGCCTAAAAATTATAATAAGCTTGAAAAGATTACAAAAAACATGAGATTTGTATATGCCTTTTTAACTCTGGAGATTCTGAGAGTGTTGCAGCACCTTGACATTTCTGGACATGACAGCAGGAACTGTACAAGCAACAAAAAACCTTGCAACGCTAATGAAACTCTGCTAGAGGCACTGGAAAAAAGGACTGCCCAATCTTGAAATTGCAAAAATTAATTTAGATGTGGCAGAATTATTTAACTTAGTATTTCTATTTCTTTTCCATGTTCTGTGCTTTACATGTTTTATGACTCAACCTGCATACAGAATTTCTTCGAGCTTTAAAGTTTTTAAATTATTTTCTGTTCCAATACGAGCAGCATAACATCCCGAAGGTGCATTATGATACAAAGCTTTTTCTAATATTCAAATACGGATTTGTTTTCAACTGTCAATATCCCTCCTAAATTTACACTGAAAAGTTAAAATTTCAAAAGCATTTTACAAGTCTTATTTAACAAGAACATCTTACAGCAAACAGTTTAGTGTAGTGCTAGCATGGCATGTTATTACCTGGCAGATTCTTTATTTCAGTTACAAAAAAAGTAGTTAGAAGGCCCACAGAAACATCTCCCTGAATTGCTCCAGTGTAACACATTAAATTCAGGAATGTTTCAAAGATGCCAACACGCTGCTAGCAAAATAAGAATACTTGCTTTGTTTTCCTCATTAGTCATTACTATTTCCTAAGGTTTACATCAAAAACACTATTTCTAAGTTAGTCTAGTCATACCTAAAGTTTCAACAATTGGCAGCTTTTTTACAATAGCCCGTTTCTTCACCATTCTCATCACACCAAGGGCCAGTGTCACCGTTACCACAATTGGGAGTCCTTCAGGGATTGCAGCTACAGCCAAACTGTAATGAAAGTAAATACACAGATCTGTTTTCAAATGCCATACAGGAATACACAGCAGTGATGAATTTACAGCTCAGAACATTGTTTCTGTAGATGACTGGTCACTGAGATTAAAACAGAAAGGAAGGAGTTGTCATGTGATTCTAGTTATACAGCATTCATTATAAGAAACCCACTGAAGACAAATGAAATAAATTAGATCATTTCTAGTCATTATTTATGCAAAAGTATGAAGAAATGTAGGGGAGAGGAGGAAATCAATTGTACATCTGTTTTGCCTACACAAAACACTAATTAGGGCTGCATAAAGCAGCCCAGATTGTGAAGAATAAGTGTAGTCAGCACTAAAGAGAACTGGAAATGTCACCACTGATCCACAATTACTACTGCCAGATCATGATGTGGCAGCAAATTAAGTGAGGGAATGGCCTTGAAGGTCATTTTAAAAACAAACAAATAACAAACTTGATGACAACGTAAACAAGATCACAACTCATTAAGTAATGCTCAAAGATGCAGTTCCTGGATTTCTTTTCTCCCCTCCACAAATGTGTAATTCTTCAGAGTCTGATCCTTCACTTAAAGAAGCCTTTCTGCCTTATGCACTGCCCACGCAGTCAGCAACCCAACAACTTCTCTAGGAGTATGGAGTTAGACCATCTAAATTCAGTGCTGTTCTCAGCAAACACACTGGGATTAAGTTTGCATAATATAATAGAAAGTAAGTTATTGAACTACATAACATAAAGCTTGCAAATAACTTAGTTTTGTCATATGCCCTGCAAAATTACAGCTACTTTATTTACTCAGCAACAAAAATTCAAACTTACAACTCTACTGCCTGTTTGCAGACATTCCACAAGACACTCAGAAATCACCATATGAATGTAAAGTTTAAGAGACAGACAGGAACACACTGCATCATTAAAAATATGTATGAATTTTCTTTTCTATTTTCATTTTGAATTACGTGAAGTTAAGAGCAGTGTATGCAAGCACATTGTAAAACAGATCACTAGCTTTCAAACACTTGCTGTAATGCATGATCTACATTATTTCAAAACATAAATCTTACCTCACACCAATTGTGAACATATCAAGGATATGCTTTCCTTGCAACCAGCCAACTAGCATTATAACTCCTATAAAGAAAATAGTCAAGGGGATAAATGTAAAACCAGCATGTACTGTAGCCTCACAGGGACAAGAAAAAATTCAAATAACCAGAACAAAGTTTACCATTGTGCTACCCATAAAAATTTGTTATTTATTTCACTGTCATAATTCCATTAGTATGGCAAAGATGAAGAAAGTACCAGCCAGTCAAGTTGCGCAATCATATCTTTAAGTGAGGTACTCACTTATGCACACTTTGAATCAGAGTTCAAGACACATTGCAATTTAAAAGGAAGTATTTGGAGGAAAAAAAGACAGTAAAGTACATTTGCAGGAAGAAGCAAGTAAACACCCTTATGATTAGAGTTATGTCACATTAAGCAATTTTCAGATGACTAGTAACATGAACTCAAAAGTGACCAATGAAATCAGGAGCCAAAACATTTTTAGAGATTTAGTCTTCCATTTCCCAAGCCATTAGATAATCTTCTGCAATTGTTATCTTACCTATTATACCAAAGGAATACAAGGAAAGCTGTTTTCCCAAGAGATCCATGCTCTTCTGCAAAGGTGTCTTTGGAGCCTTGATGAATGGCAAACATGCAGCAGTTAACAAATGGACTGCATCACATTTTACTTCACAGATGCAAAATTCAAGACAGTCAGTGAATAAGATGCAGTTATACTCTATATTGCTATATATTTACTTTAGGAAAACTGACTGATCTTTCATAGAATTCAGTGAGATTCAAAAATGCTTCAATTAAATGAAATATTTATTAGAAATATTCTTCTAGGGCTTTGTGATACCTGCAACAAATCTAATATAAAAGGTCTTATCAAAAATTTCCTTAAGAAACCAAAACCTCATTCCAACTACAAGCCACCACACTTCCTCCAAGACCAAGAAACTCTCAGTAGCAAGAATAAAACTGATTTTCAAAATAGAGGCATTAGAGCCCTGGAAGGCCAGTTATCTCAGAAGGAATGTTTTTAATCATCTACAGAAAATTCAGTTTAGCAAAACAGAAAGCTATGTAAATATTTAGACAGGTTCAGAGTATCATTTTCACAGTTACTATCTTTAGGTCAGCAAAAGATATTTTGTTGCACTGCATTCAATTACTGCTTTCATATCCAATAGCTAAGGTTTGCTTCACTAGAGGAAAGGAAAATACTGAAAGCAATGTATGTTTAACTAAGTTCCTATGGAATAAATTCAAAGTTTTAATGAATTAAATATACACTTTCAAACTATGTCTTGGCTTCTAAATATCTTCTCTTACCTCTTCTGCTTGCATCATTTTGAAAACCTCCCCAAATTCAGAATTTTCTCCTGTTCCAATAACTATCCCCTAAAAAAACCAAGAAACAACACAAAGCCAAATCAAATCTGAAGTTTTAATGTTAGTGGTGGCTATTGACAGATTTGACTACAATCATGGGCAAATGCCATTTAGCCCAATACAAATTTTAACTCTGTTTACAGAATTAGTTCTTGTCACAAGTAGGGAATTTTTTCTAAAAAACCTTTTGCCTCAGTGAATCAAATTGCTTTTCTGTGCACTACTGAAGTACTTACTAACTACCAGTAGTAAAACTCAAATTGGTAACAGCTAACACTAGTCAGAACCATATTTTCTGTTACACATTTTCAAACACACGAGTGTAGCTCCAGAAGCAAAACACCTAGACAGAGGAGTTTTACATCATCTGCTCCCTATGAATTTGAGTTCTCATGGCCACAGTCTTCTTATTAAACTAGTGTATGAAAAAGCAACAGTGAGAAAAGCTCTGCAAAATATCACACTAATCACTAGGAAGTAAAATTAAAAAGTAAGAGCTGTCTTCAGATAGTCGAAACATGGAACATATTCTTCTCTCTCAATAATGTTTTTACCTTTGCTTTTCCACATCTGACCAATGTCCCCATGAAAGCAATATTGCTCCTAGAAGTAAGGTCTCCATTGGTTGCTGCTGGCTGAGGAGCTGTAGATTTAGAGCAAGGAGCTGTCTCACCTGTGAGACTGGATTCATCAATAGAAAGGTCCACAGCCTTTGGAAACAAAATACACAAAAAGCATGACAATATTTTGTAAGTATTTGGAAGTGTAAAGGTAAGTTTCACAATTTCAACCATTAAAATACAACGAATTTATTCATATGATAAGGAGACACATCAATATTTTAAGGATCATCAAAGCAACAAGCACTCCTACAAAATTCTCACCAAAGATGGAAGATGAAGATGCCACTTTGCTACTGTTAAAATTTAGCCATGAGCTCTGAAATATTTATCACCACTACCAAAAGGAATTGTGTTTCAAGTCTACACTGTTATGGGTATGTTAGTTTTTGATTCAATACACTGGCTTTAGAGAAGATGAAGAAAGGTGAAGAAGAAAACTTGATGGACCACTCACTAACACACAGAAAACCTAGGCCGGAAAAGACCTGCAAATTCATTTTGAAAATCAAGATTGTCCCCAAAAAATCAGACCAGTGAAGAAAAGTTCTCACTTATACAAATGCCTTTCCAAAGCAAATAATGCCTAGTTACCACTTCTACCACTTTCAAGGACCGCATCAATGAGAATATGCAGAACAAATCTAGTTCTTTCTCTGAAAAGATGATCTCCATATAATTTCTTTTTAAAACCCATCACTCTGTAGCAATGCCCAGTAGACACAAGAGGAGAATAAGATGACATGCTCTTATTTTCAAATGATGTGCAAGAGTAGTTTACGATGGAAAAAAAATCTCACCTAGTGAAGGGCTGCAGACAGCTGAGAAACTTCTAATTCCATTTCTGCTTTCCTTTGCAAGAGACCTGAGCATGCTGCTATCATAGCATGGTATCAGATATAAGCAAGAAAGTAGGTGCTGCTGCAACAGCAGTTTCATAACAATGCAGGGACTACACAATTGCCAAGGGAAGCAGTGTGTTTGCAGTCATAAAAAATAAACCCACTCAAGTACCAACTACACCACAAGGGCTAACAACACAATCCAAACAAATTTGTCAAGAAACTAGTTGAAATGGAAACAGATTAATTAACTATCCACTGTGGATAACCTGGACATACAGATTTTTATATCCAAACACTACTTTAACAGGATAGATAGCTCAGATACTGAGCGAACTGAGGAAGCCAAATTTGATAGAAAAATGACGTTATTCAACTAAAACCACCAAAATATGACAGATAAATATATATATATACAAATCCCACTACATTTTTAGAGAATGTTCAAGTTGCATTGCTATAGTGCAATTGCTTCAACTCAAGCACTTCCAGCAGTGCTAATACCACAAATTAAGTATTTAGTAAATGAGAAGATACAACAACATACACTGATGAAAAAGCATCAGAGAGAAAAGATTACACCAGCACAGTATCACAAGTTTTTCTGGTATTTCACTATTGGAGAACAGTGGAACTACACCTTAAAATTTAATGCAAATAAAGAGTGAAAACCACTTCAACCAGAGGCCAAAATACCTTAGCATTCAGACTGAAAACAATGATTTTACAACATATTTAACATTGAGGGGAAAAAATAGCATTTTCAAGAATTTTATGTACATTATACATAAAATTGAAAAAATTCTTTCTTCCCCTGTCCTACAGTAAGAAACTACATACATTGGTTAAGAATATATGTGACATTTGGAAAGTACTCACTTCAAATTTTCTATCAAGATAGTTGTGAACTCCAAATAAGAACACTGCACTTCAGTACTCAGTGGCTATCTCCCCTTCCCCTCTGTCCCACAAAAAGTAAAGTTATTAAACATTAAATCCAAGTTAGGAATATACCTCAAACAATCGTAGATCAGCTGGAACTCTGTCTCCCACTGACAGGCAGACTGTATCACCTGGCACTAAATCTCTTGCAAGTGTGTGTTCCACCCGACCTTCTCGCACACTGTAGGCACAAAGAGCAGTAAGAATTACTTCTCTGGCATTTTGGCTGAGAAAAGCATTCACACCATTGATTGCACATTGCAATGCTACACATTTCAGCAAAATATTTCTAATTTGCTGCTTGTTTCTGAGAGCTTACACATCAGTAACATCATTCAAAGGGCTTAGAGAGGCAACCCCATGGTATAGTTTTTTAGGCTCATAAAACAATCTTTAAAATGAGCAAAAGCAAAGCATGTTCTATGTCAGCATAAGAACTTGATACACAGGAACTAAGTTCAGTAAAATCGTTCCCATTTGCTCATTTCAGATTAAACTTCTTATGATTTACTTTAGGACTCAAAGGACAAAATTACATACCAATGGCATTCTGGAGGCACTAGTTTACTAAGCTCTTCGAGAGATTTTTCTGATCTGTACTCCTGCAGAGACATTTTTTTAAAAATAAAGCAGATTGAAGTTTTAAACAGGGAAAACTTACACAACATAAAATTCAGCTACTGCAATATATTTCATTAAGAAAGTTGCATTAAATGATATTCCAAACAGATAAGAGATGGCTTTCAACAGTTTTATTAGACAGGTTAAAAAGCAAATATGGTCCAAACACTGAAAAATTTACAGATTTGCCTACATGCATTTCTTCTGAAATAACAGCAGAGGTCCTTGGCATTTTCCTTCAATATCTTCAGGTCCTTGTAATACCTCCTAAAATGCTTCTAAACTCAGGCATCAGACATATTACTGAATGCTACAGTTTAACAAATAGTACCAAAAATACTGTGTTCATGCTCTTAGCCCAGGAGAATCAAGGTAACACAGCTAATCTTTAACTTGATAAACAGGTTACAAAATTAAGGTAATTAAAGATGTAAAGCACAAACACACAAAGCAATTCTGTTTTAGGCACACCCTGACTAAAGCTGTGCATTTACAGAATGAAAACAACTTTTTTATGACTTGGAAAAACGAAGACAATCTTTTTTCCATTTATGCACAAAATTAAAGCAAGAGTTACATTTTCAAAATCATTTCTATGAAGTTAGATGTTTAATACTTCTACACTGTTTATTACAAGGGCTTCCTTACCAAGTGCTTCTATTGTTGAGTATAACACTGATACAGGTGCATAAATGTCAACATGGTTAAAGCAGGACCAATCATGCACTTAGGAAAGGCAAAGACTTTGACGAAAGCACATCACTGAACCATTCACAGCACAATGCACCAAAGACAACTACTTCAGTCTTCTCAGTAAAAGTTTACATAAAAGCAATGATCTTATTTGGACAACAGCATCTTACCTGAACGAAGGCAACTGTAACAACAATGACTATTGCCTGCATGAGAACAGAAGTGGGTGAGATAAAAGCATTCCAAATGACCATGAAAGTAAGCAATCATATTTCATTTTGCTGAGTCAGAGATGTTACTATATATTAACAAGATGATTTGGAAACAAACTGATTTTCTCATACTCAAAATCACTCAGTATCTCTCAGATCTGTCATAAAAGCAATGCCATTATCTATTTGCACCTGCTTCAGTGATGTCCAAGAATGCAATAACCTGATTTTACAAAAAATAAGATTAATAACTAGATAGTAAACTTGAAAAACTGCCACTGCTTCCTGTTTTTAAACAGTGAGTAAGAGACAGCAGTGGAAAAAGACCCATGACAGAAATAAAAAAAACTGACTGGTGTTTTCTGTGACCAGAACAAAGGTGTGTTAACTGCTACAGGGCATCACAGATGTGGTTTCATTCAAATACCCAGATAACAGAAAGACTAGATAAGAGGCAGCAAGCTGAAGAACCAGTTTGGAGCCATAAAACAGTCTAGCAAGAACAAGAGGAGGATGAGCCTTAGAAACTCTGCCCAAGGCACCCACAGAATGAAACAGGACACTGGGCAAAATCCAAACAAAGATGTCAGAGATCCAAAAAAAAAAAGCTAAAATATGTTGCTCATTTTTTAGAAGAATCCAAGATAAGTACTAAGGCCTCAAGAACAGCCTTCATAGTCCTCTCTATCACATACAATTCTGGTTGCAGCACTTCAACATAAACATTACAGGGCTTCTAAGTATGTGATGTGAAAGTGAGCAAATGAAATAAATCTATTCCAGGAAACAACAAAGATCAGTTTGTTGTAAAGCAAGTCTCATCTTCTCCTTCAATACACTCTCAAATTGAGTTTTGCTACATTAACTGAATTTTACCCAAGCTGAGCTGTTGCACTGATTTCTTCCAGAACCCTAACACAACAACCATTAATTAAGCTTTTCAAGTACAAACAGCAACTACTAAAAATAACCAAGACATGACCATTTTGCAAGTGAAAAACTCTCTTAAACTCTTAAATAAATCCACATAAATCCACCTTACTTGTGATAGTAACATTTGCCTCACCAATTGAATATGAGGAGATAACTACATACATATTTCATCCTTCCATGGAATATTTCCACCCCAGCTGGTTTTTTTGAGGTTATATTATATTCCACACACCACACTACCTGAAAAGACTTTGTATTCCTAGCCTCAAGTCAGTCTCTCAGCTTGTGTCGGTGTGTAATGGCTTGCATTAAGAAGCCAAATGGAAAGTATTTAATGATTTTATTTTGCAGTTCCCAGTCAAGATCAGGAAGTTCTACATTTGTACCAGCAGAACTAAAAGGATGGCAGAAGCAGCTCAAGACAGCAGTGTCACCAAAAGTAATATATATCATTGATCTTTCATAGCAAGTAAGTTTTGTTGCCAAGGCTCTGAGTACAAATGTATAGTCATAGAAAAATTGCACTGTCATTTGAAAATTAAGTAAAACAAATATTCACTTGGTGATAAAGTGGGCATTACTGGTAATAACAAGACTAAATGATACAAGTTAGAAGTTAGACAAAACCCACTAATAACTTTAACTAAATCACACTTTTTCTCCATATTTTAAGATACTTCTACCAATGTTCACAAGGCTATTAAAAGATTTCTTCTCAGGATGTAACAAAGAATGCAGGAATTACCGCTCTCTTACATTAACTGCCTTGGTTTTTTCTCATTGCCTCACTCAAGAGGGTTAAGAAATAGAAGTAAGGGCACTAACCAAGGGGAAAAAGCATTAAATAATTCAACTTTCAGCCATGATAATTAAATATATTTCATAATACAACAATTTACCTACATCCAACGTAGGAACACAACGAACTATTCCAAACTAACACTACACTCAAATTCAAAATTGCAAATTTTATCTTTAAGAGACCACATAGTTTATCTTTCAAATGCAACTATTATTTATAAAAAATTAGAGGGCTTAGGAGCAAAACTCCAGTTACCCTGAGTTAAATACAAAAGTAAAGTCAACACAGAAAGTGCAGATGTAAGACAAAACAGAAAAAAAACCAGCTAGAATATGCCTCTAGTCATACAGAAATCATGATTTTCAGTCACCACCCATCAACCCTAAAAGGTCAAAAGGATTACAGTTCTCTTCTCTGTGCTAATTGCAATGACAAATAGCTATGAATACTATATTTGGCTCCCTAGGTTAGCACCCTATTTAGCAGCCTTGCAACCTTCTACAAAAGTTTATTATTTCAGCTTCTATCTTTCTTCTGTAATTTCCAGACAGTCCAGGTTTTACTTCCTCGTGTTTAAAAGATTACATCTTTCAAGTAAACTCACAGAAGGTTTATGTCAGCTTCAATTTGAAATTAAATCACAATTTAAGGCTAAAATTACACAGAATACGCCAAAAATTGCTTCTCTGAACAAACGTCTAAAGACAGGTATTTTAACCAATAGAAATTATGCAAGAAGCAGCCAAAAAATTATTCATGGATGTATTTTGAGATATATTGCTGCCATCAATCGAGGAAAAGAAAAAAACCAAAATCCAGTCACAAACTAAAAGGATTTAATGATAGCACACAAATCAAACTCTGTAACTGCAATCAAGTGATCCCACTCCACACTGGCATTCTCATGATGCTCAACACACATGTGGTCACACATTCCCAAGTACTCCCAACCAAGACAAAATTTTAGTTGCTTACCACAGTAATACTGACAGCATCATCAAACTGATGCATTACAACACTGATGACTGCAGATGCCAGGAGAAGCATAATAAGGGGGTTTTTAAACTGAAATGAAACAGAAGAATAATTCAGGCAGTCTTGACAGAAAGGCCATTTCATCTATCCCTCAAAGCACACCAGACCTATTTTTGAAACATATTATTCTATTATTAAAGTATTTATAATCTACCAGTGCAAAGAAAGGCTAACTCTACAGTTCAGATGCTTATTTGAGGCAATTTCTTTTAAATATCAAAGACCTTGAATAGACTGTATTCAATACGTAACAGGAAGAAAATGTTTCTTACATTTCTTGATTCACATTTTAAATGCAAAAAGAATAATCTCCTATAACTGTTTATACTGTATTTAAACATAAAAAAGGAAGCCTGAAATATATTCAAAATGTCTTTGAGGTAAAAGACTGATCCTGTTCCAGCAACTGATCACTATTAAGGTAGCAATATACTTCTTAACTTTCAATTCATGATTTCTTGTTTTACAAGATAAAAGTTTTCCTTTTATCTTTTTTCCACATATTTTTTAAGGCTAAAACAATAAAGGATCTTGCTTCTATGACAGTTGGTTGCTAACGTGGTGATTTTTTTTGAGAAACACTACAAAAAAAGAACATTCCTACAATTCAGTTGAAGAACATTCCAAAAGCAGATCTGATAAGCATACTCAAAGCAAGTATGAATCTTAATAAACCTCATCTAAAACAGGCCTGGGCAATACGCCTTAGAAGTGTTCTGATGTATCTGAGTAATTGACCCTACGCACTTGAAAGTAAGGCATTAATGCCAGAGTACAGCCAGGATGGGATGTGCTCCTATCACTACCATCATCAGAGCACTGAACGTCTTTTTAATCCCACTCCAAGGAATAAAAAGTCAATCACAGAGTCCAAGTTCAGGGTTGCACTGCTGCACAGCCAAGGTGCAGCAAACACTGACCAAAATGTTTAAGATTACAAATTCATTAGAAGAATCATCTGTGTGTCTTGTCTAGCTGGGTAGGCAGGAGAAAGTAGTGACACTTTCACATCAGATATGTATATATGTGTGTTTGAGATATATCACACTGGTAAGACATAAATTCACACTTAACTCTTGCCAGTTCTACTCAACACCAGAATGAAGGCTGGTCCCACCTCCACCCTCAGATCAAAGGCAGCGGTTTTGCTTTTTGAAATTTCCTATCAAGTTATTCATATCTCACATTCCATTTAAGTATTTACCAATGGTCATATGCATTGTTCTCTGACCTTAGTACGATTCAGGACCAAGTTTGGCTACAGGGAAGTTTATTCTGCTTTTCTAGCCCTCAGGCTAGTTATGAATGGCACCCTTCGGATAGCTATGAACATTTAAGAACAAATCACAATCAAAATATTGTTATGTTTATAGGTATATGGCTAAATAAAAGCTTTTTCAATAGGTAAATTAGATATAAATTATACAAGCTGTAGTTTTCCACTCTACTAGATTTTTCCCACTTTTATCAAAATATGATCATGTACACAAAAGCTAAGCAAAACTACTGAAAAGTATTAAAACAAAAAAAGCAGATAGGACAAAAATCTTCACCTGGGATATATATTTTTTCCACAGTGGTTCATCTTCACTAATATCAAATTCATTCCATCCATGAAATGCCCGTCTATGACAAACTTCACAGTTTTTTAAGCCATTCTGAAGATTAGCCTATTAAAATATGCAAAGAGTAAAGCAGCAATTACACTGAGAAGCTAGTGTAAATTCTCACACCCAAATACACAGCTTTAGATTATACAAATTTTGGCAATATCAGAAAGACAAGCTTGGTACTAATGTTTGTATGACAATAAAAGCTAACTAGCTACTATTTTAAAACTCTGTTTGGCAGTATTTAGGGATTCAACCAAAAATTAACAGAAGAACTACGGAAGCAGATGTTGCTTCACATCTGTAAACGACTGCTGATCTTCCCTGCAAAAAACACTACAACAAACCAAACTGTGGGCATCCTTCAGACTCTTGAGGGTTATGTCATGAGTTCAGTGACTCAGCCAAATGACAGAAATAGCTTCAAAATCTTAAGTTGTCAGTGACCAACATTTATCATGGTGCACTCCTCAAGCAGTCGAGCATACAGAAAATGAAAAAAGACCATCTATCATGAAAATTAACCCAGATTGAATGGTTCATAAATCTGTCAATGGGTAGCTTTCTCAGTCCTGCTTCTCCACTTAAGACAGAAGCTACCAAAATACATTAAGAATATTAAGGATTCTGAAAGAAATGGAAGCAATAAAAAGAGACAGAATTTTATAGCAAGATTAACTCTAGGATTTTTATTAACAAATTGCAATTTTCAAAGCAGACAAATCCAAATATTTTCAAGTTTAATCTCACTCCCCCTGGAAACACCTATTTTTTTTAAAATATTAAGATATTGGAGCATTTCTAGTGACAATTTAAAAATCAACTTGCTTTTAGAAACAGGTAATAGCTAACATCAAAATACATGATAATGCATCAACTTTAAATTATAAGATCTGTCCTTAAGAAATATCAAATTTATTGTCTGCTAGCATGAGTACATTCTTTAGATATGAAAAAATTACTTACTTGCAGAATACTTGCTACTTCATCAACTGGCAATTCACTTGCTTTTTTTGAAGACAGTACAGGAATCATTGTCTCATTGTCACCATCAGGGATTTTTTGAAGACGTGCAACCTAGAAACAAAACCAAAGTCTGAAGGGGAGTGCTAATGTTTTATTTTAATCAACAGATTCCAGAGCAATTAAGTATTAATACCATTTAAAGGCAGTTTTTTATAAACATTGTACTTAAATAATCTACAATTCAGGTTATTTTCATGCAGTTACCACCTGCAATAATAAAACACCAGACATGCAAGTGATAACACTAATTTCTGTAACAATGTGTTCAGTGAAGGCAAAGATCCTAACAGCAAAAAAACTTAATAATCCTTTAGCTCATTATCATCAATATCTAGTCAGAAAGTCACTCCAGATAAATTTCACTCCCCGCTCCTACTTTCTAGTCATTAATGAAGGTACCCTAAGCAGGTCTAATTATATTTTCTTGTACATAATGAAAGGAGAAACACCAGTAAGAAAACCTCAAACAAGAGTACAGATGCAAGTAAAGCCATAAAATTTGACTACAGTACAAAAGCTTCAAATCAATGCTGTAAAAAGTAATGTTTTCTCTAATTTTAGGAAGCTGAAATTTTGTGAACTGCAGAAGAGCGCAATAGCAACATTGATTGCATAGGTCAGCATTGCTTTGATATTTAATGAAACTTCAGAGTTTCTGATTTTTGTTGACATGAGAAGCTGGAGGGATACTCTTTTTTTTCCTGCTGTCTCACTGCACCCACTATTAATACTTCATGCTGCCCACACATCCCCCCACCATTAACTGGAAGAGACCTAACATGCAAACATGCACACCACAGAAATGGCTTTCACATTATACTTGCAGAGAATTTCAACTGGAAGGTTTATGCTTTAGGAAATTATTACTGTATATATTATTGTATATATCTCCTCGATGGGTGCTGAGATTTCAAATACAAGTACCTAAAGATGACAACACATTAAAAGATTCTAGCATTTTATGCCCCAAAAAAGGTATGCCAATCTGCATTTTCTATATTGCACGCTGTTTGCCATGTATTCTACTATTGTAGCTCATTTTCTTTATAGCTACCAAACACCAGTTAAGGGTAGAAAACTATTAAGCTTAAGTGCTGTTCCAAAACAAGTCCACAAACACATGACTTCGACCAAGATGACTCCACATTCTCAACAAAAATGCTGAGCAACCAGCTCAATGCTTTCCCAGTAAGGGCAGGCAGAAATGAACTGACAACCATGACAAATTTTAGTGCTGAGAAAAATCTTTTTCTGTGTAGCAACTGACATCACTGCTAAACACAAACAACAGCTCCAAAAAAGGACACATAACTGGTCATTTTCCTAATGTTATCAATTAGGACTTCAGGAATTCCTATAAGTTGGGCTTTCCAAGATTATTTTAAGAATTCAAATATCCTTAAACAGAAATATTAAGGTTCTCTCAGAGACAGGGTTTGTTTTCCAAATCAATCTTCGTTAGCACAGAACTAAAGTGCAACAACAAAGCTTATTTTGACAACCTTTTTGTGACAGACTCAAAAAAACAGTCATTTTGAATGCATTTCATTCATATTATCTCCCACTTTTATGAAGAACACTGTACTGTATGTGGTGAAAAAAATCTACAGAGAAAAATCTGATATACAATCAGAACAATAAAAGCTCAGAAAGTCTTTTAATAACAAGCTCCTTTCACCAGAGCAGAATTACACATTGTACAAAAATTCTGGATGGATCCTCATCTAATTTCCAAAAACCTTCTACAATCTTTGTAGATTAAACTACACTTGTAGTTCAGAAAAGAACAGCTTCAAATATCTAACACTGCCACAAATTAAATTTCAATTGCTTGGCCAACGAGAAATCAATCACTGTTCCCCTCACAAAATATAAAGTAGGTTACACCAACAGACTAAGGTCTGAAAAACAGCTGTGCTTCCTATCTGCTAGACCACAACAATTGTATATTCAAGCAAATGATTTTGCTTTCACTATGCATTTTTTACTTCCACAAAACTAGAAAAATTACTCGTTCAATACTGTTGGCAAGTGCTCTCTACAGTCCTTTGCACTGCTGCCCACCAGGGATCTGGACCTCTGTAATACCTTTTAAGGTATCCAAAAGAAGCCATTCCCAGAACCACAGTGCTCTGTATTAAAAGGAGACAATCCCCATATAGCAAAACTTCTTCCCATCCTATGCTGCAATTAATTTTCCATCATTCAACTGTTGATACCTTAAAATAGTTCAGTATTGCATTGCAGGCCAAGTTTTTTTATGGATAAAGAAAATGCGAGCTAAGAAATGACACTGGCCAATGTCAGGTATTGGACAGGCAGCACACACATCACCACTGAAGCTTTTACGTCTACAGCTTTCCATTCCCCACTTGCAGCTAATTCCACCAAGGAACAAAGCATCAGGATGCTAACTAACAAAAATAAATCACTGCCCCAGCAAGGGCTTTTCCTGGACCACTTCCAAGGTACACACCATCATTTCTAGGCCAAGAAATATGCATCAATCATACAACCATGGAACTGTGACCAAAGGATGTTTATCAAAATTAATACTAATTTGCCTGGAAGGCTTGAACTACCAGAAATTCAGAGTTCCCTTCAGTTTTCTCTGAAGAAAAATTTAGTTAACAGTGATGTGTTACTGTTCCTTCTTCCTCAGAAGCTACAAGAGCTTACCTAACTTCCTTCTACTTGACCAATATGAAGCACCAACAGCTTACCATTGCTTTTCTCAGCTTAGCAGGATAAGTCCATTATCCATCAGTAGGGCTCATTGACATCAATATACTTTTGCTATTATTTTTAAAGGGAATTTTAGCTCTTCTTGCTCAGAGAATGCAAATGGAAGGACTCATATTCACCAAGAGCAGACTAAAAATTTAGAACATTCTCATAACAAAATCTATTTTTAGACAAACTGGTGACCAAAACACTTTGGCTAGTTGGCTAACATAAAGCCCTGCAAATGCTACATGAAGCTACTCAACTGACCTATGAGTATGAAATACAAACATAGTAGAGAAACAAATCTATAGAGAGCAGCAAAAGTGAAAAAAACCCAGATGGTCTCAAAACAATGAAAGAAATTCTGATTCTTTGAGATTCCTTCTGAATCTTCAGGTCCATCTGAACAGCTCGCTTAATCTGTCTGAACCTGTCCCATCAATCCCTGTAAAACTGAACCCCTTTCAAGCCAATTTAAGTACCACAAAGACCTTTCAACTTGTTTGTAATGATCCACCTGTAGGATTATTATTGTGTGAGCAGTCAGTGATCCACATTCAGGTACGTGATTATCACAGATACCATGTGATGGTTACTGAGTCATGCTGTGTCTAATCAATAGCACAATTAATGAATGTCCACGCAATCAATGTGTAACTAATCAATGTGCATTTCGTTTTAAGTATGCATACAGTATGCTGTCTTTCCCACTTGAAATATTATATGCACCCTGCTCAAGAACTGCAGTTTTATTAATGAGGTAAGGATATTAGAGCACACTGAGACACTTCTAAGTTCTCATTCCAGACCCAACAACTATCAGTGATGGATGGCACTGTACTGTAAAACCCCATACCAGTACTAATGAACAATGAGCAAACAAGATCTACAATGTGCCATGCCCTGACAGAGATCCATCCAAAGCTGTATCATCTCAAGATTCCCAGCATCACAAAGGACATATGATTTTCTACCTCGCTATTGCCTTTTCTCAGTTATTAGTAGTGATCTACCTTTCAAGTGTTCATGCCTTTCTTTACTGGGATCCCAAAAGAATAAGGACTTCCTCACCCACTGTAAGAATTCAGTTTCATTTTTTATCTACCTTCGCCACACTGAAAAAAACAGTAGTGGTCAACATAAAAAAAGGTATTTCACTGAACACCAGACTGAAACATACAAGCTTCCCATTTCCTGAACTTTCCATATGATCAAACCATGTGTGATATACACTGAAAGGTTTAAAAAGCTCAGATCCTAAAAGCATGTTTTTCTCCGAGTCTGTACAATTCAGAGCCAGGACAACACACACACACAGGGGCAACACAGACACCCATAAATACAGTAAGATACTTAAATACCAAGTGCTTACGTCTTCTGCACTGTATGGAAGTAGTGATGAACTAGATGGCAATGGGCACAGAGGTCTGGCTCACTGTGGATGCACATAGACTTGGAACACAGATCTCACTAGGCAAAGACTCTTGGCTGCAAAAGGCATCTTTAAGAAAAAGACTACCCAGAATGAAAGTAAGTAATCCTTTTTTTCTGTCAGTTCCATCAGATATGAAGAATCATTGCAAAATCCCCTCCTGCTGATTAGGATATTGTGGCTAGGAGGTTTTGGAGATGCACATTTTTTTACTGTCTTCTTTAAAGCATAATTATCTTATCTTACGCATCATCAAGCTCTCCATTTCAATAGATCATTGCTCAGCATCAAAACTGTGATTCCACAGAGTCACTAGCTAACAATGACCTTAAAAATACCTATCTCACTAGATGTTTATGCCATCTTTCCCTCCTCCTTTTGTCTAGAAGGCAAAATGCTTCTGGAACCTCAATACAAGTCCCAGCCACAGAACCATGGCCAAGTGATGACAAGACACAAAAAGCCAAGCACACACACACAAAAAAAAAGGCATTAGGCACACTTAATAGTTACAGTAAATCCTAAACTGTACAGCCAGAAGCAAGCCCCTGAAGCAACAGCAGGATTCCAGAAGTGAGGTAAGGCAGACAGGAGCATACAAAGAGCCCTCAGATCATTTTGAAACCAGCAATACACAACGTGGTTGTGACTATGACTTGATTTTATTTGTAAGATTCCATCAGATTTTAACAGGAATTAAATCTCTAGAGAAATTAACTAGTTATGCTAACAGAAGAAGCAGGCAGAAGCAGCTGAGTGTGGCAAACAGAGACTTAGTAAAATAAATAAAACCCAGTGCAATCAGGTTCACAAACTTAAATGGAGTAAAGCTAAATTTTCCTTAGGTAAAATCTGACTTCTACTGTCTTATTCTTGGCTTTTGAACTAATTGATCTATATTTTAATTCTATGCATAAAATTGGAAGTTATTCTGAAAAAGGTTTTATCTTTACAGACTGCACTGATACAGTTGTTTGTACTTTATATGGGATCAAATCGTGAAGGCCAACTGTGATTGACTAGCAACTTCTTAAATGAGCCTCAAACTCCTGTAAGTTTAGATATGACAGATACTCAAGTACAGTGACTGACCACAAAGCCCTGTAACAGAAGGCTTGGAGGAGATGAGCAAGGGTGAAGCACCCATGAAGCTCAGGAAGTAACACGAGGTGTGACACACCACAGCTGCTGCAGAGGCTGACTTGACCTCTACCCAGTGGGACTGGAGGGTGGCCTTTGGATACACACCTCAGTGAGCTGAGTGGATCAACTGGTGGTGTGAATGTTCTCCCTGGTTTCATTAAAAGAATGCTAATGGTTGAGTTTGCATCCCCTCCATGCTGGTCAGGCTCACGTTGCTCAGTGACCACATGCACTGAACCACTGACAAAATTTCAGGAGCACCATATGAGGTTTCAACCCACATGATCCTTTCTGGCGATGAGAGATGCCCAGCATGACAATGGTGCAGATATTATAGAGACAGGAAATGGGTATCACGTTGGTATTGCAACTGAACTATGTATTGAAATTTCTACATTTTGCTAATTACAAGCTATACTTATACTGAAAACATAATATGAATGTGTCATTCTGCTAAATCAAAAAACCCACATAACACCAAGTATCTTCAAATACACACATTTGATATCACAGAATCAATTAGGCTGGAAAAGACCTCTGAGATCAGGGCCCTACCAACGACCAAATATCACCATGGTGACTAGACAATGAGTGCTACATCCAGTCTTTCCTTAAACACCTCCAGGGACAGTGACTCCACCACCTCCTTGGGCAGCCCATTCCAATGCATAATCACCCCTTCTGTGAAGAAGCTCCTTCTATTGTCCAACCTAAACCTCCCCTGGGCACTGCTTGAGGCCATGTCCTCTTGTCCTGTCCTGAGTCGCCTGGGAGAAAAGACCAACACACCCCGGCTGCAACTTCCTTTCAGGTAGTTCTAGAGGGCAGAAAGGTCTCCCCTAAGCCTCCTTTTCTCCAGGCTAAACCCCAGCTCCTTCAGCTGCTCCTCATAGGACTTGTGCTTCAGACCTTCACCAGTTTTGCTGCCCTAATATTCAATGTTGCACCCTCCTTATGTGGGTTATCTAAAAGAACCTGGTCAGAGAGCAGTAAATTTTGACACATACCTGTGTGGGAAATAAGGCTTTTAGAACAAGGAGGGCCAACACTTATTCAACACAAACATCCATGACCAATTTGCAGAACGACTATTTACTTGTCACTGCAATGAGTTGTCCCCTTCCCACTCCATGAAAGATTACAAACTAATGAGCCTCTTGTTTTCTACCAGGCACTGTTTGCTCAGAAAAAGAAATACTTTTTGAAGTAACTTTGAAGTTACTATCTACTGTCTTCTTTTGAATGCTCTCCTCTGGAAAAATGTGATGATTTTTCACTTCTGGGGAAACAGCTGCAGCAACCCTATATTCTAACAGTCAAAAAAAATTGTATCTATTCATTAGTATTTTAGTTAAAACATTTACCAGGAGCCCCTACATCAAAGGAAGTTCACACAGAAAAGCTCTGACTCTAAAAAAGCCAGAAGGAAAGAAAAACACTAATTTGCATTAATGAGTTCTCCTTGCAGAGTAATTTTAACCTGGAAGGTCACAGTTTCAGCCCCTTGCTATTGTGCGTCATTTCAGAATACTTTATAGAAAAAGTGCAAGACACCACCCATTAACCAAAGAAATATAAACACCCAAATGGGAACAACATACTAAGCTGCCCTGTAAGCCTGAAAAAAACCCTGCCTCATATACCAGTACCACTTCAGCAGTCCTTAGGATTTTTACTGTGGTCACAAAACAACCATAATGCAGAACCATGCCCTTTGATACACAACACTTTGGCATTTCTGATCAAATAAGAAACAGAAATCGAACACTGGCACTGACCATTTTAAATCTCAAGGTTTGTCTTACCTTGAAAGTCGTAAAATATTTAAGCAACCTATCCCCAACCCCATCTACTTCAGGCAGTGTAATAAAGACTAAGATGCTCCATTTAACATGCAATTTATTAACTCTACAATAGTCTATAGAGCTCAAGTACTATTTTCAAGTCCTAAAAATACTTTCCAAGAACACTCTCTGAGAAACATGTCACCACAACTGGAATACATTTTACTCTTTCAGGATGTTTCCCCATGTCTTCTTTAATTTACAAAACAGAAAGTAGGACATCTAGTTCAACCGAGGCTACCAGCAAAGAGTAAAGATGGGCAGTTTGCTGTAATCACAGTATACATCATGCGGTTATCTTGCACAGCTTGTGAATGACAACTGCCCGCTCTCTAGCTAGAGAAAACATTTCACAAAAATAGTCATACCTTAACCTGACTGCAGTGCTGTGGATTGCCAGAGTAATGGCAAAAAAATCCAACTAAACCTTCAACACCACTTTATCTTCCTTTAGCTTATTTAATGTAGAATACAGGGGAAGCTTAAGAATGCCAAACACATTTTCTATTTGATTGCTACAAAAGATTTACCATTTAGAGCATTTATGCATACTCTGGAGGATGTACTATGATGAGTTTAAAGCCTGGAGATTGCTGAAAGCCTGGAGATGGCATCAGCTATCCCAAGAAGGCACTGACAAACACATCAGACCTATCTTTAGCTGGCTGGCCAAAATATTTAGTTTTCAACCTTCCTGGTCAAAAAAATTCCTTGAACACTGGAAAAGTCTGCTTGGACATTTCTTACATTTGTCATTACTAATAATCAGGAGAACAAAAAGATAAACAATCCTACGCACACACTACAATGATCAAATCAATGCTAGTGCCTCAGTGAAAGTAAAGCTTATCAGCTCAGAAACTCCTCGATCTGCTGGCCATACCTCGTTTGACTCTAAATAGCTTCTGCTTCAGCTCAAATCCTGATTCACTGGAAGCCCTTTAGAAGTTAAAGGCCAAAAAACTTTGGGTCTAAGTATCAGTCATTTATCTTGCCAGAGAGTCACTAACTTTCTAGAAGAGAACATTTAAGCTTAGAAATAAGATCATATGGCTGCTCTCCAACAGCCTGCTTGTATCTCATAACACTCTGAAGTGCTGAGCTTCTCTGAATCAAGGATGGCACTTGAATGGCAAACACTAAAATGAAGAACTTTATCACCCTGTGATATGCTGCTAATGTATCCATGACATGCAGAATTTAGTTGCCATATAATGGTATTGAGCAAAAACACCAGTAAAAATATTCCCTCAGTATTTGTGTACAATAATGAAGCTTCAAGACCCCATAGTTGATTATATCTTTGACAGCTATGCAGTCTCTTCATAATGCAACAAAATAAATTTTTAAGTAAAAAATGCTGAACTTACTGTTTTCAACAATTCTCAGGACAAAGCTAACGTCAGTGTCAATTTAAATGCAAACATTACTCACTGCATAATTGCCCTACTTATGGCAATAAATTTTCTTATTATTAGTATCAAGAAAGCAGCAATACTGTATTCACAATGCTTCTTTATTTTGGTGAATTATGTATGCAGAAAAAAAGTGCTGCAGAAAATTTATGCTTGACAAATGTCTTAAAAGCCTTCGTAAAAGATTCTGTAGATGGCATCTGTTAACCCATTATCCATTTTATCCTTTCTAATTGTTTGGAGCAGAATGTTTACAAAATAAATAACTAGAAACAGATGCTTGTCCCAAATTTATACCTTGATTACTGCATTTTATTTTGCCTCTCTTCTCTGCATTGTAACTTTATCATTCCTTCTAGCTACTACCAACCACACTGCAAATGATTATTTTACCATCCAATGTCAATTAGGTATCATCTGAACTCTTTCACCAGATCAGAAGCAGATCTCACAACTAAAAATCCATTTATTAACTTATGCCACTCTTGCAAAATTTCACCATGGTCTGTTCAGTATCAATTCACCCACAGAAGCCATGATTACGTAAGGAACTGAGTCAAGCTAACAGGTCTCACTCCTCTGCCCCTCACCTTTTTCAACGTTATCTGAACATTTCATGAACCCATTCAATTTTCCAACTCAACAGAAAGCTGCCCAACAAGGGCAAGGGGAAGGAAGGGCTGGGCTAATCTTCTGCCAAGTCTGCAAGCCAGACAAACTCACCAACCATGAGAGTCAATAAAATACTAGTGTGGGAACACAGGTCAGAAGCAGGATCTTCTTTCAACAATAAGGAGACCCTTTTATTCAGTCCTACAAAAAAGCACTCCAAGATGCTCAAAATCACTGCATATTTGTCACTCTTCACCAAAAATTAGAAAAAATGTTTGTTTCTGTTTTGTTGAATTTCGTCTGCATTTCCTTACAGCAATGCTCCTCCTGCCTCACCACAAGATTATACCAGAGACTCTCCAAGTAAAGGACTTAAAAAGGGAGCAAAATAGCATACAACTAAACATACATTCTGTAACATCTGAACTTAAACTGACACCATGTTAAATCACTTCTAGATTTCTATACATTAACATTTCCAAGTTACCTGCATGGGAAAAAAAGGGGAAAGAAAAGGCTATAACTATCTAATGCTCCATCAACCAAACAGATTAAAAGATGACTCTGACTGTTTGTTTAAAAACAAAATACATGTTTCTAATGCATATTAATTCTAAGCTATATTAACTTAGCAGTTATTTAAGTTATCAAAGTACTGCTTAAGTATAGGAATAGAATTGGTCTTGAGTGAAGACTCCAACTTTTTAAAAAAATAAAAGAAAAATTCTCTTCTCTCACCATAATCTCCAAGTTAAAAAGATGAGACTTCTGTCAACATAAGTGCAAAGTATTGGTATCTAGTTTTCTACAAGTAGCAGATAGTAAAAAGCTGTAATCAATTACTATAAAATTTCTTGTTTCACCTACTAATTTGTTAAGAAATCATCTATATTCCAAAAGGAACTTGAACTGCTGTGATAAGACCAAGTCCATTTGGGAACCTCCATCATTTTCCATCACAAATTTCAATCTGATTCTTTTGGATATTACTTAATGAACAACTGATGATGCCACCCCGGAACCATTTAATTTGTTTTCAAGCCACTGCTGCCGCAGGCATCCCTCCCCCCTCTGTTGTCCATTTCATGTACACACGCTCCACCCCTTCGTTAGTACTTACAGCTGCCTAATCCATGATGAGCCAGTCCAGGGTGCTAAAACTCACTGCCCCCAAAACCCCAAATCTATTCACTGATCTTCAATCTGATAGTTTAGCAACTAGGCCCATTTTCATCATTTAAAAAAAAAAACATCAAAACCAAATACCACCACCCATGAAACTCACTAGGAAATTCAACTGCACTTCAAGAACAAGACAAACAAAAATTATTAATCTGTCAAGATTTTATGAAGAACTAAAGTACCTTTTTCTAAGAAATAAAAATCTTCATTTATATCTCCCTATTATCTAATCATCAAAATTATCCTGAAATTACTACAGACAATAGGCTGAAGTTGACCATCCTCTTTGAAGATTAGCCAAAATTGACTAGGACTCAAAACAATGAGGATTAAGGAGGATTTCTGAATCACCACACAATGTTTTAGTACACACAGAAAGTCTGATCTTAATTTTTGTACCAACCTTCCCTATGATTTTGGGAAAATCTTTTTTGCAGGAAAATGTTACTTGAACTGCTTCAATTCAGATCTTAATGATATGAAAACAAATCCTACTTAACCCTACCTACCTTGAAAACAAAACAGTACTCTATTTAACAATTTGTATTTGTGGTCATAGCCTGACCTCAAAGAAACTCAAAGTCTATGAAAACTGTTCTTCATTTTTCTACTAAAAGGCAGACTTCTACAACGTAATCCGCTTTCCAACTAACAGCCCAAATCACAATCTAAAAGATGTTGATAAGAGGAAGAAAAATATTTAGGACTACACTACAGAAAATTACTTCAAATGGCCCAGAGGTACCAATGGAGAGATCCAAAAATTACAAAATTATGTTTTATCTACGCAAGATTTCCTTAACTGCCCACAGTTTAAGAAAAAGCTCCCCTTACAGAAAGGAGTCACAAAAGTCACTCTTTCCAAATTGAAATACAGATATCATTCCTCTAAATCATAGGTTTATGATCAAGCAGATGTCTTCCTATGATGGGAAATTCTCTCTTCCCCATTACCATGAGAAACATGAACTTTTGTGGAAGTTCAATCAACCTCACACAAGAAACAGGAACCACAAAGTCTAGGGACAAGACATTAACTAGTCTTGACATAAACACATAGTACTGCTTATGAGTATGAATTAACACAGAAATCAATTTTCCTAACCATTTCATCACTTCCCCATCTTGAATATTCATTCAAATACAGGAGGGGGAAAAAAACCACAATCTGGCATCCCTTGTTCAATATTCAAACCTAAGAGACTTTCCAAACACACACTTGAGAAAAAAAAAAGCTTAAAAATATTCTAAATGCAATCTTTGTTCTACAAGACTGCAAAGATTATTCAGCTGTCATCAGGAAAAAATACATTAAGGAACGTCAAGACTGCTGAAAAGTTCCAATACGAAAGCTGTTGGTGTCTAGCTGCCTCAAAACGTCACACTGATAGAAAAAGAAGGGCTCAGAAATACCAAGAACACCAAAACAGACAGTACACAGTTGTAAATATCCATGTCCATCTGGAGACTCAATTAATTATGAGATGGAAGGATATGGGAGCAGAAATAGTGGAGAAGTAATTCATGTGTTCAGAGAACCACTTCAGTCTTCTTATCATACATCATTTTCTCCTACCCCCATAGCTTACCCAATTTTGAAAACCCTCAATAAACCACAGCCTTCATTTCTGCCTTTGAAATACGCATCTGATAATATTTTAAAGTATTTTCTCTTAGCTAAAGCTTTTTAAATATTATTTCTATTATACAAATATTACTACTGTTTATGCATAGTTTATCTATTCCATAAGAAATGCCATCTTTGTGCATTTGGAAAAACACAACAGAGCCACACTATCACACTCAACTCCACTATACACTACATCTATGATATACTATTTATTTGGTAACAGAACCAAAAGGCGTTAAAAGTCTTTGCCATTTGGGCTTTGGCACATAGATACTTTTTTTCCCTTAAGTGTAATTCTATTCAATGGTATTATCTCTGCTCGCCTTCCCCCACTCCTGGGCGTTGCCCATTCAAAACCCTTTTACTTGCAACAGTGACTGCAATGCAAAGGCACTGACCCTGCTTCTGTCAGCTATCCAGCCTCTAAAAACAAAGACCAGTCTTCTAGAGGTGCTCTGTGCACTTCAAAATTCCTGCTACCTAACAAGGTCCACGCTTTCTCTATGAAGATCCAGCTGGAGGCCATGATCAGTAGAATTTAAAATATTCCAACATGATTTTAAAGTTAGAAGAAAGTTCTGAAACGCCAGATGATAGCAACCTACATAGTTTTCAACATGGGTTGGACTTCATAACTACCACAACTTTCCAGTCATCCATGACAACAATATTTCAAAACAGAAAAACATACAACCATAAAAATTAACTTAGGTTTACCCCTCAATCTCAATTCAGTTCTTCATTCAAGTCAAACAATTAAAAAAAAAAAACCTCGGTCTTTTCAGACAAGGGTGTGAGGAAAAGGAGCACCTAACATGTCATGTAACAACCTATAGCAAAGGAAATCCAGTAACCATCTAAACCCCCACCCATTTTCAAAGAACAGTCATGACATAAGGAGGGAGGGGTATCAAGGGTTCATTTCCTATATATATGTAGTAATAAAAATAATAAATTTCAGATATTTTCAAAATACAAAGTCAAACAAAAAGAGAAACAAACAAAAAAATCAATGAAGTTCACAGTCACTGACAATGCAAAGGGGCTTTCAAGGTTCCCAGAGCATAAACTGAAGGCCAACAGGAAAAAACTGAAATAATTCCCCAGGTTAAGAAATTTCCAAACTAGACAAAAAGAGGAAAGCATAATAGATCGACTTCTTTCAGTACTCAAAACTTCAGTGTCACTTTTTAATTAAATATTGTCCAAGAGAGCAAATTTGAGTCCTTTTCAAGAACATATAAATACACAAAATACTTCAAAATAAAATGCAACTAATGCTTCTCAATTTCACCCTGAAATATAAATTTAGGAGAATCATATAATCTAAGCAAATACCAAGCAACTAACGCTAAAAAGCTTCTGTCTAAATAAAATATTTCTATTCCAAACACACAGAGCCCTGAAACGTCCAATAGATGCTCTGAATATCTGTCAGGAGAGAATAAAATCTTTCTGACAATTAGTTCAACAAGCAGCAGCACAAATAAAGAAAACGATGATGCTACAAATCTTAAATCTCGAAATGCAGATCAAAGTCCCTAACATAAGATTAACACACGCGAGCAACCCTGCGAACCCCTGGAACGGTAAAACATACACACGCACCAGCAGCAGTTGTCACCAAATTGCATGCAAAAATCCTCTTAGCTCCAATGAAGTCAGTGACTCTGATGAGACCTTTACCTTCATTTTCCATCGAAATTGTACGTGAGTCGATAGTTACAAAAGTCTTTAGCAACAGCAGCGCTGGAGCGGGAGCGGAAAGGTGAAGAGAGAAATGCCCCAAGATCCCAGGCAATCACAGTGCTCCCTTTGCCCCCACCTGCAGCAACATCTGCAAGAGAAACCAACGCTAAAAGAGGAAAGAATTATTAAAAAAAAAAAAATTAAAACCCCGTATAGGCTGCCCAGCGCAGAGCACACACAGGGAGCCCGCAGAGCTGCCAGCGACCACCGAGGATGAGGATTAGGATTAGCCGCCCAGCAGCTCCAGCAATACGGAGGAGCAGCGCCGCCGCTTCCCCCTCGCCACAAGCGCCTCTAACAGCTTCGTCCCGCCCGGGGAGGGGCGTTCGCTCCTAAAAATAAACCCTCACCCCAAGTAACCCCCCTTCCTGGCTCTGCCCGCACCCCGCATCCTCGACGCCAGGCAGGAGACGGGAGCGGCGAAGGGAAGCGCTACCTGCCCGANCAGGCTGCGGGAGCCGAACCGCGCTGCGGTTGGAAATAAACGCGTGTGAACGTCCAGCCCCTGTAGGGAGCCGTGGAGGCGCCGCTCGGTGCCCCCTGGCCGGGCAGCACCGCACGGGGCCGCGAGAAGGCGGGTCCGGGAGCGGCGTTGAGCGGCCGGCGCGGGA